>OX439483.1:429119529-430319529 GCA_949320155.1 Melangyna quadrimaculata | reverse complement strand
TTGTTGTCTTTTTTTGAAGTTAAAATTGTAAAGTTTTTTTTTGGTTAATGACTTGCGAGATATTGTTTTTTTATGCCGACAAGGCATATCACCTTTGACAACTGTGAATAACAGTTTGGATTTTATAGTTTTTTTTTTTCTAAGTGTGGAGTGATTTGGATACAAATTTTCGAACGGTCTACGGCGAATTTGCGTGACATCAAATTCGATACCATTTAGACCCAAACTTTAAAGGATATATTTGCAGTCTTGAGGAATATTACAGCCCTGTAAAACAAACAAGAAACACTCAGGCTATTAAAAATGGAGGAAATGTTGGTGTTTTGGATAATTGAACGGTAAATATAGTTCGCCTATGTCATTAATATATAAAATAAATAAATTGGGTGGCGCAACGGCTCGTGAAGAACTATACGAGAAGAACTTATTCATGACAATTGATACTCTAGCCCTGAACAAAAACTTTTTAGTTTTAGGTGGACGAGGCTGAGAAGTGAACCCAGACCTTCAGCGTGACAGTCCAACGAACTAACCATTACGTTACGGGCTGCTACTGTCATTAATATGGTTAAATAAATTCGGTATATCTTATTCGAAGAACTGTAACTTCTTTCGTTAAATGTGAAGGTGTGACATTTGTGAAATACCTTTTGTTCGAAGAATTGTAGCATTTTCGTTAAATATGAAGCTTTAATTTCTGTAAAATTATAACGAGATAAGTTTCAAAGGGATTTGCATTAAAACTTCAAGGAAAACATATTTCTCAGTTACACCTACTTCCTGAATTGAGTTGATATTTTTTTTTTCTTGCATTTCGCAAGGGATTCCATTTCAATGAGACATTTGTAATCGATTTCCAATTTATCACCAGAAAAAATAAGGAATACAAGAAAATCAGTAACAGAAAGTTGTAAAGCAAGGCTAACTTGTCTCGCAAACAATTTTATTACACACTTACATCAGCTTGACAAAGCTTAGCTGAATGTTAAGTGTACCTACTGTAAATATACCACATATACCTATCGTATTTGCATCTGAAAGAAAAGAAAACGAAATCCTTGGTGTCATGCAGTTATGGCAACCTACCATGAATATTATCATTATGTCAACTTAAGACTTAATGAATTGTTGTATTTTTCTTCGTAGCTTTGAGTATATTTCCATACAATTTTGGTATAAAGTTTGTTTTCTTTTTTTGTTAAGTTTCATCTTATTATATTATTATTTTTTTTTTGTAGTTTTAAATTGCTAAGATATATACGACTGAAGGTAGACCTCATTTTTGGCGAATGAAAAATGAGTGAAAACTTTTCCGCCTTTGTATCTCATTTTTACCTTTTTGTTTTGCTTTTTTTTTGCATTGCAATTTAATGTGATTTTTGTATATTATAATTGTATTTGTTTTGGTTTGAGAGAATGGTTATGTGTTAGAGGAGGTTTACATTTTATATATACATATACGTGTATTCGAGGTAAGGTATAGTTATTTATTCTTTATCGGGAGAATTAGGTCAATATTACAGAGTTTATAATCTTTTTTCTTTTTTTAATACGAATGGCGAATGGTAAAGGGGTGACACAATTTAAAGAAGTAAAAAGGGGATCATGGTATAGCTCAATGCATAAATACATGTATAGATTCAAAAAGAGGAAATGAAATTCAAATGAAATTGTATAAGTAGTTACTCTGGTTTCATTTCATTTTAATTTCAATTCTTTTGTCTGTTCTGAGATAATTTATTTGTTTTGTTAATTTTTGTTGTTTTACCTAGCTATATACATTTAATTTGTTGCTTTAGAGATAGAACCCGTCTTTTGTTTGATAAATTTATATTAACAATTTAGTTAACTTAATCGAGAACGACCATCATGCCAATTTAAAATTGTTTTTGCGATAAGTATGTTTGTAGATCACAACAAAACCATACCAATAAATGTTGAGAAAAAAAAAAGAATAAGAGTCAAGTTGTCTTATATTCAAAAACCTGTGTGTAACAAGTCAGCCATGAAAAGTTATATTAGATTAAAAAGTTTTTATGAGATTTGAATGTAAACTATTTAAATTAGAGTAACACACTCACAATTTGAATCAGGTAAATGAGTTATGTATAATAAAAATAAAAAGAATACTACCCAGAGTAAACCTATCAAATTCTGGTCACTTACCACATTTCCTTTGTATGCGCCAAAAGAACTACCTAACCATTATGCAAAATTACAAAAATCTTCTATTTCAGTAATTGCTCCATAGTTTTAATAGTCGGTTAGGCCTAGCTCACACGAGATTACATCACCGCACGTTTTTTAGCTGTATATGTATAAACATCCGAATAAATCGCACCCTCAGAATGAAAGTGACCTAACTCAAAATTCCTGTAAATTCAGATTTCCACAATAAACTGACCTTAAAAAGGGATCTCTAAAACCCTGTGTTGAAAAAGATACCGAATAATCAGTAAGAAAGGGATAATATTAACATCGGTCACTTTAGTTGATCAAGCTATTCACCTATGCATTTTATGTGAAAAAGACCAAATCGGTTTTGCGTCAGAGGTGCTCGCTAGCTGATGTGTGCTAAATCGACGAATCTCGAATTTTGGTGGTTAATTGCAAATACTGTGAAGGTAAGTACATTACATTTTTTGTGCTAAGCTGACTCTTTTTTGATATAAGTCTGTTTTGTACAAAATATTTATAAGATTTAAGTGACCGTTTTTAGTTTGAGTCTCATGAGTTGTGGCATCTTTTGTCTTAAACAGGCTAAACTCGTGAAAAGTTCCAGAAATACGGAAATATTTTTGCAATTGAGTGACTTAATTTGAAACGGCTTTTTTTATTTTATCTCAAAATATATGTTTAAAAAATATTTAAATTGAATTTTATCTTCTCGATTTGTGCATAAGTGATTAATAAATAATTCCGCAAAGAATCAAAAATTTCCAATGAAATATGTAACAGATACATTCAAACTTACTCAAAACTTGCATTTTTGAAAACTTTATTGCTCATTTCCCACAAATTGCAATTTCTGAATAAGGTCACTTTCGTTCTGGGGGTGTGAAATGAGCAGTGGCGCTTACATTTACATGGAACTATTCATACGATGATTTGTCTGCAAAAAACGAGTTTACCTGTAGAGTACGGATGTGTACAACTTAAAAACGTGCGGTGTAATCTCGTGTGAACTTGGCCTTGTGTCAGTCAGTTATTGTTTTTTGAGACTTTTACTATAATTCAGAAGCATTCTAATGCTAAAGAGTTGAAAGTTGAACTTTAATTTTCAATATTAAATAGATGACTTCTATGTCCGTGCAGCAGCCAGCGCAAGCGGAGTAGGTTTCTGGTTTAAGGCTGGGATAAGCTATTAGGAGAATATTGTAGGTGCTCCATTTTTTTTCAATAGTGTTGTTTCTACTTTAATGGATCCGTCACACATTGAAGGGATTTTGAAATTTTCCTGAAAGTGCTTTCAGACAGCAGTTACACTATCAGAGCGCTTTCTGAAAACGTATTACTTTCAAGAAAGCAAATTTTCTGAAAACATTTTTCGTGTCGTCACACTTAGAAAGCGAAAGTGTTTTCTGAAAGTGTTTTGTGTGTAAACGGTTGTGATATTTGAGCTTAGTTTCGTTAATTGTTTTATTCAGAGTACCAACAAAATGCAGCTGAAGAACTTTTTGAATATAGGCAATTAACTATAATGGAAATTATCCTACGGGTTTCGCAGCAAGTTACTGAGCCAAATACGGCTAATCGTAGGTCCATTTGGTGCGACCGGTTTGGGAACGTGGTGCTTTAAATCAGTGCCATGCAATGCTCATGAGAGATTTTCGCGCAGAAGGAGACGAGTTCTTCCGTTATTTTGCTCACGTTTCGGAAGAGCTGTTTAATTTCTTGTGTGACAAAATACGCCCGTTTGTTGAAAAACAAAATACACCATGGTGTTTGCCCATCAGCGTAGAGAAAAGAGTAGCTGTGACACTGAAGCACCTTGCACATGGCTATAATTACAACACACTGTCTCAAGTATTTCGTATTTCCCGACCAGAAGATGATGTGCTGGGGAAGAGTTAACTCTCCGCCAAGTCAAGTCTGGCTGATTCGGTCAATGAATCTGCCAACATTAGTTGCAATATTTTCATGGCGAATATTGTTGAGCACACTCACAATCTCCATCCCAAATTTCTCGTTTTTTATTATGTTTATTTTTTTGGCGTTTTCGAGAGCTCTTTAAAGAGAAGATCTAATGCAGATACCAGGTCATTATCGCCTCGCTTTTGATGTTTGCGGTGTGGAAGATACCAGGTCATTATCTCCTCGCTTTTGAAGTTCCAACGATCGTGGCACAGGTCCCTGTAAACCATCAGAAACTGTAGATATAAACTGATTTGATTCCAGCTACGCCGAATTTTCTCTGCCATCATTCGTTTTATCGGTTGCATCCCTGGAGGGAGTTAAGATCCTTTGAACCCGCTTAGCGAAGCGGGCCAACCAAGATACTGTTGTCCAAACAAATTGTTGACATTGGTACTATATTACCACAATTTTACCCCTGCCGAAAAAGCAATTGTGGACTTATGACCTATATACTTCCTTTATTATATTAAGATCATTTTAGATTTTTGGTCCACCAGAATGGGTTTAAAGTTCACAACTAATTTAACTAGCCAACAGAAAAGTAATTCTGTGTAAAACATGCGTTCGCTTTCAAGAAAGCAAAAAACTTTCACAAAAAGTTTCTGAAAGTAGAAAGCGTTTTCTGAAAGTGATTTGCTTTTTTGAAAACGTTTTCAGGAACTAGTCAAACTGTGAACGTTTTTTGTTCTGAAAGCGTTTTCATGAAAGCAAATCATTTTCAGAAACACTTTCGGGAAAGTACATTTCGGGTCATCACACTATGAACATTTTGCTTTCACAAAGCTTTTTTGATTTCTGAAAGTACTTTCATTTCAGTGTGTGACGGCGCACCTTAAGTATTTTTTTTTCCAGAAAATGGCCCCGCTTTTCCCCCCTATCCATCGGGAGTATATAGACCCCCTTCCCGGTATGATTGTTAGTTTCTTGTGGACCAACCCACATGCTCCAGTGCTTTGATACCTTTATGTCAACCATTCTTTATCTGCCATTATACACTACAGTTTGATTAAATTGTTGCATTAAAATAACTTTTTATATTAAATAAATTTGTTATACTAATTTTTTTATTGTTAAATTTTGAAATTCTGTATTTTTGAAACTATTGCGTCTGCTAAGATGATTCTCGGCTCGGAAACAAATTAAGTTTCTTCGAAATCGTAGAACAACTTTAGTTTTTGAATTTGTTTTTTTTTTTTTTTTTGTGCTTAAATCGTAAATAACTGGCAAAAGTGCAAACAATTCGCGATTTTATGTATTCTTGACCATGAAACGGTCGGCACACGAGGTCGATTTAGGTTGCTTATAAGGCCTACATCCTAACTCAGTTAAAAATCAGATTCTAGATTTCACGCAAACATTTCAGAACTTCAAAAAATCAGAACTTCCAGATTCCACGAAAACATTTCAAATAAACGACAAGGTTACTGGACTATTTCCCTATTTGCTGATTAATTTCAGTAGTACCTCAATATACCAGTAGTCTTAAATTATAAAAAATATATTAAAATTTTGAATGTCATGAATCGAATTTCGATAATTTGTTGGCGCAAATTTAGTTCAATTTTTTGTTGTTTTTTTTTTTTTAATTTCCATATACAGTAATGTAGATACTTTTTATTAAAAAAAATTTTATCTTTAAGATTTGACTATGAACTACATATAAGAACACAAGATTATAAGTCTTTATTGCGTTTTTAAATTCTGCTTTTATTAAAGTATTTTTTTTAGTCATTCATAAATGAGCCCTTCGCAATTTGCCTACAACTTCTTCTAACGAATTTTGAATTTTTTAATTCTGAAAATAAAAATATTAAAAAGTACATACCAAATTGACATTTCTCAATATTTTAAAGGTACAAATTTCAAAAAGATATGTTTTTATTTTCAAAACCGTAGCTACTTAGTTTAAATTGAATATAGCGGCAACCCTGCAAGGGATTGGTGGTTTAGAAATCCGGTTTAAGGTTCTTATACGGTAGGCTATCGACCTCAAAAAATAATTTCTTCTTCAATTTCAACGTTTTAAAGAATCCCAAAAAAGGTATACTGAACTAGAACTATCGAGGAGAAATGTAGATATAGAAGCATAGACCTAATATCCAACGGAAGGTAGGTATGCCAAAAACTGTTTTTGTAAGAAATGTTCACAAAAAAAAAACACACCAATGCAACATGTAAAAATAATGCTTATCACTCAAGGGTTCTCAGAATTGATAATGATACCTAATTTGTAAATGGTTTAATTTTTAGAAAAAATAAGTATAAAATTTCAAAGCAGTGTTCTGACTTTTCTTAGTGCGTCTTGTTGTGAATATTTCAATGATAAGAACCATCGTCATGAATTTACTAATACAAACAATAATTATGTATAATTTTCCATTTTTAAATGACTTTAAAAGTCAAATACTCACACTAAAGGAGAATGGGCATTTTTGGGTGCGAGCGGCCACGAATGAAATTAGTGTCAAATGAAAGGTCTGCTACAAGGGAGTAACTTTCAATATGGGCATTTTGTTGCAATGCATTAAGGAAAAAAGATATGAAGACATTTGCAAATGCATTTTTCAAATGCATATTTTGGGGAGATGGCATTTTCAAAAACTATCTTATGCGTTATCCTTATTTCAAAATGTCGAGTGATACAATACGTACCGGGTCAAGATAGCCCGCGGTTATTTTACTGGCCCCATATAGAGTTCAGCAGGCAACAATAAGAGATTACTTATTTCATCGCAGGTTTTTAAAAAGAGGAAACCAACCGATACTTTTAGCCCTCTTTACACTAATGTAAGGCTAAAACATGCTTTTTTTGGTTGATGACGCAGGTCAGAACGGTTCTCAATGGCTTTGGAACCTAAGAAAGTTCTGCAAGACTATTTGAATAGAGCTTTAAATCACATGTTAGATCAGAGAGTAAGTAAGCAATATATCCAAGAGAAAGACAATTGGTTGCTGCGTATCCGAATGCAGCCTAGACATGTTAAGCTCTATATTCTATAGGAATTATTATTCGTCATTTGGATTGGCCGACAAAAGGAATGTGAGAGCAGCTATTGCACACTATAACTGTCACTGTCTGAGTGGAAGGCGCAAAGTCGGATGATGCGCGCATATTATGTGCATGGTTTGGTATTAAGGCTGCTCAAGAAACCAAACCGATGATATTTGATTACCAGCAGCGGAATTAAGTCCGATTATAGAGTATGAGTAGGCACTACACTTAAAAAAACATTTTTTTAATATACCTAGATTATAAGGTATACAAAGTATGCAAATTGTACTAATATTTAATGATGTATGTGCTTTGTCTAACACATATCTCCGAAACTCATGTCTTTAGCTGTTATTTCACTTTCATTTTATATTTTCCCATTCACATTAGCTACAATACTAACTAAAACTCTATTAAAGTGTTAAACACAAAAATGCATTTTATACCAGTTTGAAGTTTACCACAACGAAAAAACTTCTACACCGTACTTGTAGGACCAAACCACATCCGAAAATAATAAAATCATTCTTGGCCGCTCGCACCCAATTTCCATACAAATTTGCCCATTCTCCTTTCCAAGTCTCAAAAACAAAATGGCTTGATATCAATATTGTGACTTGAAATTTAAAAACACACAATTTCACTCTATTAAATGTGAGGGGAAATTTTCTTAGAAATCGAATTAAAATGAGACAATTAAAGTAGTACAAATTATTTCAAAAATAAAAAAAGCCTTATCGTAAATTCAAAGGGAGATTTCTCCCTCTGATTTCGTCTTTTTCGAAGTAGTCAAAAACCTATTTGGGCTAGATGAAAGTGATTTTTTTTTTCTAGAAAAATGTCAGAGATTTCCCCACCAGATAAAGGTTTACCTTTTACTTTTTCGAAAATGCTTAATAACTGGCAAATATCACACCTGGAGAAAATTCAAATATTACTCGCGGTATGCATTGGTGTTTGAGTATCACACAAGGATTTTCAGCACCCCAATTCGGACAGTTTTGTTTATTTACGTATCCGTCGAGTTGAAAATGTGCCTCATCTGAAAATATGATTTTTTTCTACGAAAAATCCGCATTTATTTGATGATGTTCCAACACCCAATCAGTAAATTCACGGCAGCGCTGCGCATGGTCGCTTGGCTTGATTTCTTTCACCAATTGAACCTTGTACGCGTGCAAATGCAGATCTTTTAACAAAATTCGTTACATAGTTCTTCTGGAAATGTTTAATTCTTGACCAAGATGCCGAATGGAAGTTCCTGAATTCTCAGCCACAGATTTCCTTGTTGTAACTATATTTTCGAGTGACCGAAAAGGACGACAACGAACAATGATCGCCTGTTTCATCAGCGTAAATTTTGTAATTAAACGCATTATTGTAATTGGCGCATTATTGCAACCGAAAACTTGACGTAATTGGGGAACTGTTATCGCAAAACTTTCACCATTTTCGTATTTACAATAATTAAACGTTGCGTTGTTCGTTTAAATACTTCTCCATATTCGCGTGGTCTGTACGTGACAACTGTAAAAAAAAATCACCGTCAATCATCATATTAACAAAATGGCGGCAAATTCATATCCGCCACACCCTATATATAAAAAAAAAGTTGGTACGGAAACTTGTTATGAGCTAGGCTTCAAACAAAAATTAATTTTAAAAATAATATCAAATAAAATACAAAGTTTGTTATCATTCAAACAGACTTTCCATGCTTAAATTTCTTTGTTACTATGTATGACTAACATAACTTTAGGCTTCACAAATGAAAACCACGTTTTTTCATATCAAATACTCATATAATCAGTGTTTGTAAATTTTGTGTGTTACTCAAAAAAAAAATTATTTCTTGTTCTTAGAATTTCTTAGTAACGATAGCTTCATATGTTCATATGTACATATGAATACATATGTATGTTATGTACCTTTAGTTATTAATATGTGATATAGAATTACTTGTTTCTTAAACATTTAACTTGTTATGTGAGCTTCGTGCTTCAAAAAATTTCAATAGAAATATTTGCACAAACCATCTATCACGCTTTTATAACAAATAATAATAACAAATTAATAACTATTAAAAAAAATAAAAAACCTTTACTCATATTTCTATAGAAACGTGTTAATTTTAAAATTTGTATATACACATATTTAGAAAGTTATATAAGATATTTTCTTTAAAGTCATAACAAGAAGTTTAGCTACATTGAAATTTAATTGACATATACAAATGTTAACAATAAGATTAAACCTACTTATAATTTTAGAAATAGAAATAACTGTGCTTTTTTTTTAACTTCCAACCAGATACAACATTCATATCATCAAAATTTTAATTTATAACCAAAATACCACCCACAAGTTTATATTTAACAACAATTTATTAAAAAAAAAATCCGTTAAGTTTTGTGATTATTTTGTTGATAGACAGAAATTGATTTTAAAATTTTATAGAATTACTAATTCAAGGTATTGGGGTCAATGGCATTTGACGCATTGTTATTATTAATTTTGAATTTTAATCTCTTACGTTATTTCCAAATATTTTCTCACAAAGCTTAACCGAATCATCACGTTCTCTACGATCTACTAATAAGACTATACGATATTACATTTGTATTAAAATCTACTCCTTCATAACTTACCAGACTATAGTTTACTGCGTCATAAAATGGCTCTGTGTCATACTGCTTTTTTCCAGATCAATATTAATTTATGAATTCTATTCATAGACATAAGCACTTTCAGCATCCCTATATAGGTACTCTGATTGCAAATATATACTTTTATACTTAGATAATAATAACTTCGACTTAATTGACGTCAAAGTAAAGTGTCCGAAATATTATATCTCCTACGTTTTTAATTTGTTGATTAAGTCACGGTTGTCGTCGTGTCGTCGTAGGGAATTTCTCAGTTAAAAACTGGTTATGGTTTTACGCTGGGAAAAATATATTTAACATTGAAAAAGATACCCGCATTAGTAGTTATGACAAGATTTTTTTTTTCAAGATCGTCATGTGCTTCTGAACGATGAGTTGTCAGATAATAAGAAATTCCCATTTACTTTTATTCAGGGAAATATTGGGAAAAAAATGTTAAATTAATATGCCTTGGACCCAATATTAGAGTCAGTGGAGTTAGTTGACATTGGAAATAGATATTATGACAAATAAGTCAAGAATGACTTTTTCAGTGGAGGATAGATGCAGAAGAACTTAACAGACTTGGAGGATAAAATATAAAAAGCTTCTGTTGAGTCGATCCAGAGTCAACTAACCAAATTTATTCAGTTAACTTGGGATAAACTTTAATGTCGCACTCAAAAAATGGTTCTTAGAATGTTAACAATACAATTGGTATATTAATGAAAGTGAATTTGTTTACTACTTGCTTCATATTAATTTACGCAATTTGCGTAAAATTGCGCATATTTTTTTCAAATCACAGAGGGTAAGGCAATTTTTTATCATTTAATGATACTATATACAGGGTGTCCAGTAAATAATGGATAACCTTGAAATGCCTCATAGTAGACTTTATGACCGTCCTGAAAACTAATAAAAAAAAAGTCTATCCCAACCACAAGAAAAGATATGTGCATTTTTTTGTTCAGTGTATTATTTTTTGCGTTACTTTACGTTTTTGAATACCACGACTACAAGTGAATGAATTCTTCAGTTTTTTTTTCGTAGCAATATTTAATATTGATTGTGCCAAATCATAAGAAGACAAAAATTTTAATAAGTGTTGGAATTCTTAGAGAAAAAAATAATTGAACTTTGATTTTCGATGCAAAATGTGAAAGAAAATAATTTTTGAAAAAGTTAAATCATCTCTGGTATACAAAAATGCATGAATACCTAAGTGGCCAACTATTTTTAAAATATGCGTGTCGAATGCGGATTTCAAAACGATTTAATTTATTATTGTATTTAGAACCAATAGCAAAGTTATTTGTAGAAATCTGCAATACTAGAGCCAATTTAGCAAAAACAAAAGTTTTCGAATACAGCAAGCCGATCTCTTCTCAGAGGAGTTATGCAATCTTCTGCAAGCCGCTGCATTACAAATATGCCAGATATACAGGCAGATGGATATGAGGTCTGGGACCAATTTTATGGCCACCCGTTCACCAGACCTAAATCAACTTGATTTTTTTATTGGGGCTGCATTAAGAAAATAGTGTACAGCAAGCCCATCAGGTATTTAGAGGTGCTAAGAAATCTTGTGGAGGCAGCTGCATTACAAGATTCTGAGCAAAACTTAACAAGATTATTACAAGATTTTCATTTATTCGGACGTGCAGAACCTGTGTTAGAATGGGCGGAAAACAGTTTGAGCATTTGCTTTTAATTAAAAGAAAAATATCTATTTTTTTTTGTTTTCTAACTAAGTGATAAAATGATCGAAAGTTGGCTCAAAACTCAAAAGACTATTTGTTTGAAGAAAATAACAAATAAACTAAAAGCAACTGCGAAAATATTTTATGGTTTTGTTAGGGCCCAATTGACCAGGTATAATTCAAAACAAGCTTGAAAATGTAGCCGCGTTTTTTGCACTTTGTTGACATTTTTGGTAATGTTGCAATCGGCCCTAGAAGTTAAAAGCTTGGGTTTATCACTAGAATAATATCATAAAAACAGGCAATCAATCAAAAATCTACCATGTTGGGCGCATAATATTATTTTCATGTTTAAATTGCTAATTTTTAAAACATTTATTCTTGCTAAATAGACTCTCTTGTTGTTGTTTTTACCAATAACTTCCGACTGGTTCAAGATGCAATAATAAATTATACCATTTTGAAATCCGCATTCGACACCTATATTTTTAAAATAGTTGGCCACTTAGGTAGTCATGCATTTTTTCATACCAGAGATGATTTAACTTTTTCAAAAATTATTTTCTTTCACATTTTGCATCGAAAATCAAAGTTCAATAATTTTTTTCTGTAAGAATTCCAAGAGTTATTATAATTTTTGTCTTTTTATGTTTTGGCACAAACAATGTTAAATATTGCTACGAAAAAACAAACTGTAGAATTCATTCACTTGTAGTCGTGGTATTCAAAAACGTAAAGTAACGCAAAAAATAAGGCACTGAGTCTACTATGAGGCGTTCCAAGGTTATCCATTATTTACTGGACACCATGTACACTAGGGTGACCGCAAGAAATCGATTTTCGAAATTGGGTCGGGGGAACCCCATAAAATGATCAGCCTTTGCAGATTTTTAGATAGCCGAAATTTCAGCTCGATTGGATAACGCTAAATGCTGCCGACACTCGCTCAAAGTTTCAAAAATCTCTGTTTTTTCCCTCTTTTACGAAGAAAATTAGCTCTAGCTCCCAAACAGCTGACCCAATTCTCACTATATATATATTAATTTTAAGTTAGTAATGTTAAGCATAGTTCACATGCTAAAAGTTTTTGCTGTCACTTACAACAATATATTCTCTTCAATTTAAATTTTCAGTATAGGACTTAAAAAAGAGCTTTTTCAAACACACTTGATGTGTCTGCTGCTGCTCGCATGGCACGCAGCTAAAGAAATTGACACTGAAAAAAAAACAGAACTGAGTTACATTAAAATTGTTTTTGTAATCTTCAATTCACATACGTACATCCCACCAAACCTTATCTGATCCCCGGCTGAGAGGAGACTGATCTCCAGTTCTGCATTTAACTCTTATCGTAGCAGCGTCGAATTAACAGCAAACTGTGCTGCAAGCAAATTGGCTTTCTCCAACGAGCTAACAAAAGTGGTGTCATTGAAGACTAGCGTTGGAACCGACGACGAAGCAGCATTTAGTATTTTGTTTGTCTTAATTTTTGATCATATAAAAAGTTGGTTGGTCGAATATGAACGTTACAGGGGCCTAACTATGTAAATCGATTTTCTATAGTAAATATGTTCGAGTTTGCAAAATCTCAACTAATTTATTCTAGGGCTGGCCACGAGACGAGAAAAGTCTCGGTCTCGATCTTGGTCTCGCATGACGAGACCGAGACGAGACTGCCTTTTAAGCAACCGAGACGAAACCGTATATTTGGACCAACATTTACAGAGAGTCTAATAAATTAAAAATTCCAATTTCAGTTACTAAATATTAATTTTCTTCTGCGCATATTCAAACTATAATCGAAAATATTTTGATCCAATAATCAAGAGGTTGTCCGGAAATCGTGTTTTTGGAGACGCGACTTGATTATACGAGACCGAGACGAGACTGAAAATTTTCGATTTTAACGAGACTGAGACGAGACTTTTAAAAGTCTCGCAGAGTCTCGTCTCGTGGCCAGCCCTAGCTTATTCTATCTTAAAACTTAAATACAACAGACAGCGGTTATTGGGGACTTTGTGGCAAAAAGCCAAAAGAACTAAAACGTTTTTTCTTAAATTTATTGCATAGTACCACTTTATATAAGCATTGAACACAACTTTCGAATGGATTCGAAAGTAGAATAAAGTTACGTAGTAGGGCCCCAAGTCTGTCTAGCTTGCTTGAACTTATTCTGGTTTTCCTCAGCAGAGTTTTCTTTATAGCATTGGAAACTTAATTTTATAACCTCCTTACAGCTTGAATCATATAATGAGTTTTTTAGGTTTCATAGGTTTAACCATATTCGGGATAAAATTTCTAATTCCAAGAAGGTACAAGAATTAAGTTTGTGTTCATATCTGCGCTGGAGTCTACGTCATTATCGAGGAGGCATATTGACCAGTTAAAGTTCTTGAAGAAACCGTTGAGCCCGTCCCATCTAGCTTTCGCTTATCGCCAAACGTTTTTCGTTGGTGCCTTCTCTTTAACTGAGATGTGTTGGCACGAGAAATTAGCAGATACGATACAATTGTCTGAGGTGCCTATAGGAGCGATAATAAAATAATTGTTTATTTATTAGTATTAGATATCAGAAACAAGTCTAGGAAGCCATTGAATCTGTAAGTTAGTTCCATTGTATTTAATAGAAATTTTGAATAAAGAATTTTAACTGACCGAATCACATGAAGCAGCATGTGCAGAATATCAAAATAAATTATTATTTTCATTACAAAAACGAATTTGGCCGAAACGAAGTTCGCTGGGTCAGCTAGTTATGTTATATATTTAATTTAAATCTCAAGTATTTTTTGACGCAAAGCCGTCCAAAAAATAAATCGCAGCCAAAGTTCTTAGTGATGTGATACCTGCTTATATTAAAGACTTATGTCACCAGTTAAAAAAGAAATAAGAATCTTTGCAGGTTAAGTTCTTGATAAAAATTGATAATCAAATTATTATAAATCTTGGCTGGACTTATATTTTTCCAGAGCTTAAGTGATACCATAAATCCAGTTAAACAATCTTGATCAAACATAAATTTACTGTCGTTAGTCCAAATCACTAACAAAAGATAACTAATTTATAATTATTAAAAAAAAAACAATATCACTTATCATGAAATAATCCACAATGTATTTTTGATAATTTTGGACACTTTTTTCGGACGCATTTCTAGTCGTTAAGTTGAGTTTTCTTATCATAATCTCCCACTAATAATACATACATCTGTATAACAGATTAAATCTTTATTAATATTAAAGGCTCTCAGTTATAATTTGGGCACGTTTTTTGATCATCTAAAGCAGTCGTGTGCTGTCAAAATGAATTATCAATTCATTGATTTAGAGTTAAAAATGATTTATCGGATGTTTTTTGGCACACAGAACAAAATCCAAGTGGATTAAAGCAATAATTTTTGTATTTAAAGAATATCTTATCAACATATTACCTGCCTCCCAATAGATACATTCTTATTATTATTAATTCTTTCAAGATAATTATAAAACGGCAGGAAATTGATAAAAAAAATAAATAATAATGAACTGTAATAATTGATAATTGAAATACAAAACAAAAATATGATTTGTAAGACAAGGACCGGATGCATGGTGTTGGGTGACAAATAGCAAATATATTCGTTCACACTTATATATTTGTCAACAAAGTGAACTTAGTCAACAAATTCATTTTCTCGATAAGTGCGACCCATCCATCAGAATTTAATATCTCCCCATTTAATGACTTGTTTTTTTAATTAGAAAATTCAACTTGTATCTCAATGATAACTCATTTTGGAAAATGAGTAATTTATTTAATTTTAATATTATAGTCAAGACTCGAGAAGTCTTTCCCCAGGGTTTACCCATACATTCTTACCTTCTCATATTTCAAATGGTCATTTTATGTGGAAAAAAAACCATAGCAATTCATAAAAGGCTATCAATGTATTTCTATTTGCTATTGATAGTAATTTAATGGAATTCTATTTTTGGAATATTTTTTTTTTTAATAGATTTAATTTAGATGTTGTCATAATTGATTGACTTAACTTACATTCTATAAGGGGAAATAATAATTATCTATTCCTGTTCAATGAGTAGATTTCTATGAAGTTCAGGGTTTTTTCTGAACTGTTATACCTACTAACAGCTATTTAAACGTAAAATGAGTAGTCGTTAGATTTAACTGAAAAATGGAATTAATTGAAGGTTTTAGTAGACACGTTTTTAAAAAGTTTTTTGTTCTATATTTTGTTTCTAACTTAGGTAAGTATTGGGGTTTGCAGTATAGTTGTTGTTGTTTGGTACTCTACATAGGATATTGGGTTTTACTTTATAGAATTACAAATATATATTTAAATTCAATTTTTAAGCATAAATTATATTCGAGTGCGTGTTTTTAGTTAAAGATAAGAAAAGCTGGGGAGACAAAATGTCACAGATTGTTAAGGCGTTAAGGCCATATTTTAGGTCAAACCTTGCTCCTCATTCTGGCGGCATTAGCTTTGGTACACTAATAGACCACATCCTAATTTACTTTTAAGAATTTTTGCCATGGCGGTAAGACTGGCAGACCGGAGATATAAGTGTTGCCTCCTTACCAGGTTATAACAACGAAATTCCACATAAATTCCTATAAATCAAGAACCAGACATCGGACGATGACGTGCAATGTCTCATTGGATTCAGAATACATATACAACAAAAATCATATTATTTTTGCTGTCCCTTCTCCACCCTTGCGCGCTGGGGGTGCAAAATACCCTCGGCGGATAAGGCGGACTAATCATAAGATTAGTATCAAAAAAATAAATAAATCGGGTGGCACAACGGCTCATGAAGAACCAAGGCCTAGTGACTAACAACTCGCAACCATTCCTGTGTGCGCCTTTCGACAGGAATGGAAGGGACCTACAATTTTATGCCGAATCCGAACGGCTAGACGAGAAGCACTTATTCGTGACAAGTTATACTCTTGGAGGATTTGTCAATTCCTCGCAAGAGGCAGTAGCCCTGAAAAAAAACGTTTTTAGTTTTTAGGTGGACGAGGCTGGGAAGCGATCCCAGACCTCCAGCGTGACAGTCGAACGCACTAACCATTACGCTACGGCTACTACAACAGACTATTGCTTCTACTACAGATTAGTGTCAACGCCGAATTTTACGGCATATCCGTAGCCTACTTAAATCCATGAATTTGTTTTCTGCATAATCGCAGTCAAGTAGGGGAGAGGGGTGTGTGGATGAATGTCAAAACGATATACAAGGTAATTGGTACAAGGTGCACCAAAAACCTGTTACGAGTACGTTGGGTTAAGACAAGAAAAAATCGTATAGGAGGGGGGGGGGTCTATTTCCCTCAATTTAGGCGAACAACTGATAACTTGCAATGCCCTGCCATACCTATTAGGAAAGCCAGAAATCTTTTCTTTAATTTTCACTTTAAATTAAGTTCGTTTGGGAATAGTTTTTAAAAAATTAATTTTCAAACTCGAAATTTTGAAAAATAAAAAATTTTTTTTTTAATTTTTTAAACTAATTTTTTGCAAAATTGTATGTATATAAGTACTATTTTTGTTGTAAAAATTCAATGCTTTTATCAATTTTTAGTCAAACACTAAAAACCGGATAGATAAAGCATAAGGAACTTTTACTTTTCAAGATATTTAAAAAAAAAAGAAACCAACAACTTAGTCAAAACATGAAAAACGAGGTTGATGATAACCAAATGGTTGCTGAAATGATTATTTAGCCGGATTCTTCTTAGTTTTATAAGAAAATTGAATAATTAATTGTGCAATATCTGGAAAAGTAAAAGTCCTGGATCTATTCGATTTTAAGTGTTTAACTAAAAATTGATAAGAGCATTGAATTTTGAAAACAAAAATAGTACTTAATTACATAAAAACATTTTAGAAAAAAATTTAGTTTGCTATTTTTTTAATTTTTTTTTTGTTTTCTTTAAGGAGAAATGAAAATATGGGTTATAAGCCTAACATTTTATTTTTATGTAATCAAGGAACAAATATAATTATGATATGGTACACATGATTTAAAGAATGTATTTTTAAACGCTGAATCCAATTTAAGTAAAACTAACACCATACAATCACCATTAAGAAAAATTAATGTATTTCTTGAATAGAGCAAATAAAACATTTACCCTAAAAAAACACCTTTGACAATTATATCGGGTTTTTCAAAAAGAGCGCTCCAAAGTGTTTTAAATAAAACAAAAACGGTTTTGGATGTCAATGAAATTCTTTATTCCTGTGAAAGCACGTTCGATGCCATTGTGTATGAAACTCGATTTCTTTTGCATGGCCACCACGGGCACGCTAGCAGAAGTCCAGACGCTGAACCCAATTTTCGACGGTTTTCAAGCATAAATCGGACGATACTGCTGTAATTTCACGTTCGATATTCGTACGAAGTTCATCAATCGTCGCTGGCTTGTTGGCATATACCAAAGACTTGACGTAGCCCCACAGGAAATAGTCTTACGGCGTCAAATCGCACGACCGAGGCGGCCAAGCGACTGGACCATTTCGTGAGATAACACGTTCTCCAAACTTGGTTTCCAATAAATTGATTGTGACATTCGCTGTGTGGCTTGTGGCGCCATCCTGTTGGAACCACATGTCCTCCAAGTTAATATCATCCAATTGGGGCCAAAAATATTCGGTTATCATTGAACGGTAGCGATCCCCATTCACAGTATCGTGCCGGTCTTGATCATCACGGAAGAAGTACGGCCCAATGACGCCGCCGGCCCATAAACCACACCAAATCGTAATTTTTTCGGGATGCAATGATGACTCTTGGAGTACGTGTGGATTGCTGCCTGACCAATACCGCATATTTTGTTTATGGACATGGAAATGAGCCTCCTCGCTGAAGATGATTTTTCGATGAAAATCCGAATAATTTTCAAGTTGTTGCTCAGCCCAATTCACGAACATACGACGCTTCTAGTGGTTAAGTGGCTTCAGTTCTTGCGGCTTTAATCTTGTTAGGATGTAGGCTAAGATCTTTTCGCAAAATTCGCCACAACGACATCACAACGCTTGAGAACGACGTGTGAGAGACACATTTGGGCTTTCTGCAACTGAAGCCTCAGTGGCAGCAATATTCTCGACACTACGGGCACTTCTTTGTCTCACTGGCACGGGAACATTTTGTACTGTGCTTATGGATTTAAATTTTTCCACTAGACACTCAATTGTTGATCTGCTAGGACGATTATGACGACCATAAATTGGACGTAGCGCTCTTAACGTTGAGGCCACTGACTCCGAATTTCGGTAGTAAATTTTATTAATTTCGTCTCGTTATTGGCTCGTATATCTTTCCATCATATAATGGCAAACCGTACTGAAGAGAAATGTTAAAGAGCGGCAAGAAATATGGCGCCGTTTTTTTTTACCCTTTCACTCAAAAAACATTCCTTCACCACAGATGTTTTTGGCGCAGGGACATAAGACCCGAATTTTTTTTCGGGACTTGTGACCCACTTTACTGGGTCATAAGTCATAAGTGAATCGAAAAAAATTCGGGACTTATGTCCCTGCGTCGATATTTGTATGGGCTCTTTTGATTCAAAACAAACAAAACATTTATGTGCCAAGTTTCGTCACTTTACCATTAGAATTTGGTAATATTTTGCTCGAAAAATATGACTTCTTCGTGGACTATAGGTCTTGTATTTATTTGCTTAAACTCGAGTGTAATAACACTTTTCTTCAGGCAAATGACGGTCACCAAATAATAAATTAAACATACTATATATTTCTTCTGTATTTTGTATCTATTAATTTGCTTTTTTATTGTCTTTAAAATCTCTAAATATCTTCAAAAAGACGTTTAAGGAATTAATTCCTGGATGATTTCGATATAATGCTGATAATTTTTTTTTTTTTCCTATTTACAACTGTCCCATTGCGTGTAGTATGCTGAAATATAGGGCCGGTCTCGAAAAGAGACGAGACTGCCTTTTTTAGCATCCGAGACGAGACTGAAAATTTTCGATTTTAACGAGACCGAGACGAGACTTACAAAATTGTCGCTAAGTCTCGTCTCGTCGCCTGCCCTACTGAAATAGAGCAATTTGGTGCGACACATTTGCATACATAATTAAAGAATGCGCCAAAATGTTTGGCTGTGTTTGATACCAACAATCTATACATCCTTTGTGTTTTTATGCTTCCTTTTCTTCGAATTTATGTTTTATGTATTAGTGACAGTTTCCATTCCTATTAATAAAAAAGATCAAAGCAAATAGTATAAGAGGTACATAAGTATCTATAAATTTATACCTGCAAATGTATATACAAAAAAAAACAAGCTGAGTGATATTGTTTGAGAAGAAGTTTCTGACCTTCAGAACACAAAAATCCTTTAAATATCTATATAATAGGTTTCTCTATACCTACATAATCTATCTAACTCAGGGAAACAAAATATCTTGTTTTACCTGATTTATACATACCATCAAATTCTATTCTCATCTGACTTCAAATGGATGTCTTTGGAAGAAACAGGAGAAAACTAAAAACCTCCACATTAACAACACCACATAAGTAGTAACATCTTGCAGTTAAAAGGTTCAAGGTTCAAGTGTTATGCACAAAATACAAACAATTTTTCGATTTGTATTATAGGTATACGGCGTGTTTTATTGCAAAAGTCAGCCATTGTACAGAACGATCTAACATGCATTACAAATAAAAAATCGCTAGTAGCTCTACGGCCGATAAGAAGCTAAAGTAAAGTCCTACCGTGCATACATTTTTGGCATTTATTCGAGTATCGAATTGGATAGTGTTTGTTTTGTTTTAGAAATTGGTATACGATTAATACTTGAATTGGGTCCCGATGGATGTATTCCTGGAGTAGTTATAATTCTTAATTTCCATTGGACAGAAAAATCGTTCTTTTTGTTGGCCAGTTTATATTAATAAGATCTCAGAGAACTCCCTATTATCATAAATATAAATGCTATTCCTCTTAAAAATTTCTTTCTTTTGCTATTAAAAAGTGAGAATGAATTTGTTTGCACTCTATGATCGATTATTTTCTGTCGCACAACTAAGTCCCCTTTCACACAGGGAAACCAGTTGCTGGAGATTTTTTTGACGTTTTTCTTTAATTGTCTTGTAGCTTTCACACAAGGAAACTGAATTGCCAGAGATTTCTGTTTTTTTTCCATATAAAGTCTATTGGCTGAACGCACATTACGGACAGTGTGAGAAGGAATGTGATAAAAATCTCCTCAATCGTTGACCGGGGAGATTTTTTTCATTCCCCTTACTTCTTGCCCTTCTCGCCAACAAATTCCCAGTTTCCAGCAACTCAGTTTCCTTGTGTGAAAGCAGTCTAACATTCCACCTATCTCTGCAGTTTTGTGTAAACCCACTACCTCAAACGTGACTGAACAAGTAATTAGTTGGCAAAATTGGTTTTCATTTATCCTGCAAAAATTAACGCCATCTACTGCATGTGTCGGAAATGAGGAAATTTTATTTTGACTATAGTCTACGAACAAACCCCTTATTGTTTCCTTTCACACAAGGAAACTTAGTTGCCGGCAACTAGGAGTTTGTTGGCGAGAAGGGCGTAAGAGGAAGAAACAAATCTCCCATCTCACCCTTCTCGCCAACAAACTAGCTGGTTTCTGGCAATTCAGTTGTCTTGTGCGAAAGTCGTCTACTTTGTGCCCTTCCTTGTAACTTTTTTCGGTGGTGAGTTATTCAATAGTACCAAATGTGAAATAAAAAAACTAGTCTACGGTCAATAAGTTTTTCTTTTGGGAGTTTCTTACTGTACTATGCATAGATTCCCAATAAAACACGCCTATTGTTAAAGAGGAATAAATTCATCATGCAAGCTTACCCATAAAAAACTGATTCTTGAAAATAGACTTTTTCAACGATGAACAACTGACACGCCATGTTCGGGAATATGCCAAAAAAGCCAATTTGCTTCAAAAACCCCAAAACTTAGTTCTCGTTATACGCATTTTTTGGCATAAACCTAGTCCGCAGTTTTAATCAAACTGTCCTAGATATGTTAACTGCAAAAAGTTTAACCATGCACACATGTCATGTACAATTTTTAATCAAAATCATAGCCGTTTCCGAGTAATCTTTCGATAAAACTGATATCGTTGTATGACAGCTACCTTAGGGGTGTCTCTTAAATTTTTGTTGTCAGGTACTCAAAATGTATCGTGGATCTTGTTGAGGATACAAGTATTTCTTCTTTCCGGGAATTAAAAAATATTGGTACTTCCAAACCCCGTGGCTTTTTTGTATGTAAAAAACACTTTTTTTTTTAAATCAAAAAATTATCAAGAAATTCGCGTATCAAACGTGGTTTCACCGATTTAAAAAGATTTCTTTTGACTCTCTAGGCAAATAGCTGTAAAAAGTTACTGCCACCTAAAATTTAAAAACATGCGTTTTTAACTCGACATATGGCTGAAAACCCCCCAAAAAACTGGTTATTTTATAAACTTTTCTAGATTTCAAAGACCTACACGGGTTTGAGAAAGAGATAGTAAGAATCGTCTTAGAGTTAATTTTGTGTTTTGAACTCAAATCCATCGTCTTGATTTCGGCTATCGGCTCTAGTTTTTAAGATATTCCGGTCTAATTACAACCATTTTTTTTCCTATTTTTTTTTTCATTTTTTTTTTTTTTGTATTCATAAAAATGAACCAATTCATCAAAGTATTGCACTATAACTCATGTTCATGGATGAAACGGCGCATTTTTTTTGAAAAAAGCATTTCGGATTCTTACAAAATTTAAAAAAACAGGGAAAAAATGGTTATAATCCATTTTCAGACTGGAATATCACAAAAACTAGAGCCGATAGCGGAAAATGGATGATGGATCTGAGTTCAGCACACGAAATTACCTCAAATACAATTCTTACTTTCTCGATTATGAACACTTGTAGGGCTTTAAAATCTAGACAAGTTTAAAAACAATCAGTTTTTTGGGGTTTTTCACTTAAGTTATTTTATTACTAGCATCTCTAGAAAGCCAAAAGAAATCTTTTTAAGTCAATGAAACCACGTTTGATACGCGAATTTCTTGATCATTTTTTAACTTTGACAAACAATCGTGTTTTTTACATAAAAAAAGTCGCGGGGTCTGGAAGTACCATTTTTAAAAACTTCCGGGACGTAGTAATACTTCTGTGGCTATCCTCTACAAGCTCCATTATCATAATGTTTGTTAAGATTAAAACCTCAACTTTTGTTGACATGAAACAAAGAGCAAGTAACATAATTCCATCTGTCCACCAGAGCTCTCAAAGGTTTATAAATTATAGGGGTTATTGATGTTTGAAAATATCCATGCTAGAAGCAAGTGGTATTTAAAGGGTTTTTCTATTAATTTACTTTATTGGGGTTTAAGTTGACTATAACTAGACAAATTTCCAAAAACGTCATTTTAACTACATTTCATATAAATGTACTTAATTTTATTACGTGAAAATTAAAAATGCTTTATAATCATGGCAAGTGACTATTCAAGCCCCTTTGTTATATCAACTAACGATTATTTCCAATAGGTACTTAGGTACATATAGATATTTCTAAACTGCGTACTTTCCTGTCCTTACAATTTTATAACTGTATTAAGTTTTTAATATTATCTTCTTGGGTACACCCATTTCATCATGAATTTTTCAAAGTAAAATTTATCAACAGAACAATTTTCATTCATAAGAAGTTAAACAAAAAAAGAAACAATTACGATCTTTTAATTATCACGCGTTGAAAACCTGATAAGACCATAAAACGCAGAAAAAAAATCAAAAGAAAATAATTCTTAAAATTGGAATTCCCGAACCCTTTCCCTTATCAAATCAATGTTTGATAAGAAAAACCACTTAAAAAATTAACAATAGAATTGCTTGTCTCATAAAGGTTTTCATAAGTACGAGTTCCGTTTTATTTTTTTTTTTATTAAAACAAAAGGAATCATTTATTATTGCTTGCTTGTCTTACATAAAACAATTGAGACGGAATTTTCAGTCATATAGAGAGCGGCAACGCTCGTTATAAAACTGCACTTAATCAATTGAAGTGCAACCATTCATTAATATAATTTTTTTACAATTTTTAATTGAACTTTATATGTGTATCTATATACGTCCGTCGTAATCTTTTTTATAGAGAAATTCTAAAAGCAACCAATGTTTTTTTCTATTTACACGTCATGTAATAAGAGCCCTTAGAAACAGCTCATCTATCACATATACACATGAGTGCACAAATTTTCGTTGTACCTATTTGAAGTGTTGCTATTTTTAAATAAAAATTCACTGCATAGGAAGTGCAATCGTGTATTCTGTATTGCATGCTCAATGCTCATCGTTCTGTGATACAATTTTTCATATACTTCCTATACCTACACCTACTTACACAAATATTGTATAAGTAATAATGTCATCATTGTTTTTTTTTTTTCAATTTTAATCAATTGGAAATCTGAGTCTTGTTTACAGCCACGCGCGCTTCTGGGTGGTGATTAAAGATCTAATAACTGAAGAAAAAAAATTAAAAAAAAAATAGTTTTGAACTTTTGAATCTGTAGGTATACAAAGACACAATTTTGTGAGCAGTCGACACTTTTGATAAAGTTTGCTTTGGCATCCACTGAAATAAAAAATATCCAATAAGGCGTTAGGCAATACCGCCCAAAGCAAAAGCGCACAAATCGTATGGAATGATCGCCCAAAAAAATTCTGAAGAAATTGTTGTTGTACATAAACTTGATAACAAAATCCTGTTTATTTGAAGTTGTCCATTTTTGAAGTCACAATATTTTGCAACTGATGCGTTATACGCAAAACAGTGTGACTGCCTAGTGACTAACAACTCGCAACCATTCCTGTATGCGCCTGTCGACAGGAATGGAAGGGACCTACAATTTTATGCCGAATCCGAACGGCTAGACGAGAAGCACTTATTCGTGACAAGTGATACTCTTGGAGGATTTGTCAATTCCTCGCAAGAGGCAGAAGCCCTGAAAAAAAAACTTTTTAGTTTAGGACGAGGCTGAGAAGCGAACCCAGACTTTGACAGTCGAACGCACTAACCATTACGCTACGGGCTACTAATGTTTCCTCTAGGGAATATAAAAATCTGCAAAATAGGTATAAAATATTTTACGAAAAAATCGTCATTTAAGAGTAAAGAGCCAGAAACCGGTATTTTTAGACTTTTGATGTTTTTATTTAAATAATGATGTCATAAAAATTATGGCTTACAGAAAAAAACTGTAAATGCATGCTTATATAACATTACATAATGTACAAATTTTGCTTATATAATTTTTCGATTTAACTTAGGGTTTAAAAAATATATGTGAAAACCGTTTTGTTTTTTTGACAATTGACGCAATATCTTGCGCTTTATGACTCGTATGGAAGAAAGTGTTCTATTTTTTTTTTGAATAAAATATTATAATCTTTAAACTTTTTTAAACTTTAAACATGTGCTTTTAAGAGTAAAAAGCAAAAAACCATAAATTTGAACTTTTTGTCAAAATTAAAAAAAAATTGTATCCTTAAAACGATTGTTATTAAGAAAAAAATAATAATTTTTTCTTGTGGGGATTCACATAATGTACAAATTTGTATTCAGATGTTTTCAAAAATTTGAACCCTTTAGGATTTATACGTGCAAAACGACCATTTTTGACATTTTACCTTTTTTGAAATTTCGATATATTCTCAAGAGGAGTTGTAAGAAAAAAATAGTCAAAAAATAATAATTTTTTCTTGTGGGGATTCACATAATGTACAAATTTGTATTGAGATGTTTTCAAAAATTTGAACCCTTTAGGATTTATACGTGCAAAACGACCATTTTTGACATTTTACCTTTTTTGAAATTTCGATACATTCTCAAGAGGAGTTGTAAGAAAAAAATAGTCAGAAAATAATAATTTTTTCTTGTGGGGATTCACATAATGTACAAATTTGTATTCAGATGTTTTCAAAAATTTGAACCCTTTAGGATTTATACGTGCAAAACGACCATTTTTGACATTTTACGTTTTTTGAAATTTCGATATATTCTCAAGAGGAGTTGTAAGAAAAAAATAGTCAATTTTTTTTTTTGGAAAATGACGTAATCTACAAGTTTTGTATGAAACATGTTTCGATAGCATTTACCGTTTCCGAGTTATATGCGAAAAACTGATATTTTCGACAATTAACCTTGGATTACTATTGAAGCGCAAACGATTTGGCAATATGTCTTTGCGACAGTATTTCTTATGCCAAAATAAAGGCAATTGCGTTTAAGGACCTTCACTTAGATTATATTGACAATAAATTCCGTTTAAATTTTGTTTGAAAAAATCGCCCAAAATTGAAGAAAGAACCCCCATATTTTACAAAAACAATTAACATTTGAAATATTCGGGCGACATTTCCATTTTATGATTTGGAGCAAACTTAATTTTGGGTCATATTTCCAATTTCTTCTTTGTTTTTATGGGCGATACAAAATATTTGGGTGATAGTTGCAATTCGATTTGGGCGCTTTTTCCCTGGAGCGTTATTGCCTAACGCCATGACTTTTATTATTATCTCTCAAAAACAGCTCTACACTGTTGGCATTGAACTTCTTTGCTATTTAAAGTTTGTTTTTAGACAAACGCAAACAATAATACTACTATTTGAAATAAACAATTTTATTTAGCGGCAATTCGATATCTGCTAGATGTCAAAAACTTTTCTCTGACCTCAAATGAACTTTATATATGTTCTTTCAAATTCAGTGTTATGCAAAGGTCTTTGGAGAAGGCAATATGCAAATGACATTTGCCTTATGTCACTCACCTAAAACGTAACATATACAGTGTCCTCTGGAATGTTGCCAAGAAAAGAATTTCACTGTCCTCTTCTGAATAAGCTGGAATAGGCAAAACGTTATTTATGTTTTCCTAAAATAATTTTGTTTTCATTTTTTAAATCATTCCATTTCTAAAACAAAAATAGCTAGTACCTATCTAATGCAAGACAAATTGAGTCGAGACATCAATGACATTAACAAATTGCTCTGATGAAATCTTTAAAAATCATTTTGGAAATCAATTTTATTCGTTTAAACTTAGGTATTATCACACTGCCCAGGAAAATCAGTTTTAAGAGTCACGTGTAATCAGACTTTGTATTCATTTAAGAGTACAAACAATGTGTGGCTTAGCGTGTCCGGTATTTTTTGTCCTATCGAAACCATTTGCTCCCAGATTCGTAAACTCTTTTACAAGGTAAACAAAAAATTCGCTCAAAGTTTCAGCCTTCTATCTTAATATTAACACGTGCCGAAACTAAATTGAAGTTTTAAATGCAAAAAATTATATCTCGATGCGAATAGGAACTGAAAATCATGCGCATTATGTATTTTTTTAACATTGAAATATAATTTTTAATAAATTATTATCGATAAGAAAAAAATATTTGATTGGCAAATGCACTTTGCTATTAATCAATTAAATAGTATGAATAGAAAGTTAGCTCATTCCACAAGCAATTAACAATGATTAACAATTTTTTCAATTTTGTTTAGAATTTGACAAGATAAAATGTTTTAGCTAAAAACTACCATGTAATTTGCATTTTAAACTTTAATTTAATTTTGGCACGGGCTAATATTGAGATAGAAGGCTGGAATTTTGAGGGTTTTTTTTTGTTCACCTTGTAAAAGAGTTTACGCATCTGGGAGCAAATAATATTTTCGACACGACAAAAAATAACTGACACGCTGTTTGGATGCATACCTACAGTTAAAATTATTACAACAAAATGTTTTTATGATTAAAAATAGTAAATATAATAAATTCGTATATAATTAAACTACTTAGTTGTGGTGACAAAAGAGCAGATTTTCACAAAAGTGATAACGTCTATAGATACCTATTTCGCTGAAAAATTGTAAGATTAACTGAAAAGTTTTAGAATTTCCTTATTTCGTACTTTTAGAGTAGTACGACTATGTATATTTGTATAATAATGTATGCAAACAAAATTAACCATTTGTAATATAAAGACCACCTCGAAGACACACTCGACGCCGAACAAGCAGGTTTCCGCACTGGATCTTCCTGTGTGGATCTCATCAACACCTTGCGGATCATCATCGAACAGTGCGTTGAATATCGATCACCACTTCACCTGCTGTTCATCGATTTTAAAAAGGCGTTCGACAGTGTCAATAGAGAATTTATTTGGCTTGCTTTGCACAGGAGGGGCATCCCAGATAAATTGATTGCTATTATCAAGGCTACATATGATGGATCCAGGTGTCACGTTTTGCACAAAGGTAGGCTGTCAGAGGAGTTTGAAATCCAAAGTGGAGTTAGGCAAGGCTGTATACTGTCACCAATATACTGTTCCTGTTGGTGATAAGTGACGTACTGCACGCAGCTTTGTCAAGTGGAAATGGAGGAATTCAGTGGACTCTGCAATCTCACCTCAAACATCTGGACTACGCGGACGACGTATGCTTACTCTCTCATAGGATCATGGATCTCCATCAAATGGCAACAAGGGTGGAGAGAGAAGCAGAAATCGTAGGGCTTAAGATCAACTCGGCAAAAACTAAAAGGATCAGCCTTGGAACTTCCTCATCAATCCAAGTAAATATTTCTGGACAACCGGTAGAGATGGTAGAGGATTTCCAATATCTTGGGAGTATTGTCTCTACGGGTGGCGGAACTGAACTGGACGTAAACAGCCGAATCAGAAAAGCAAAGGCTGCGTTGGGAATGCTGTCCAAAATATGGAGAAACAACTCTTTTAGCTTAAAGACCAAGTTACGACTGTTCCGCTCCAATGTTGAATCCGTTCTGCTTTACGGCTGCAGCACTTGGAAAGTCACTGACACTGTCACTAGAAAGCTGCAAACCTTCGTTAATAGATGTCTACGAAACATCTTGAGGATTTTCTGGCCCAACCGTATCTCCAATGCCGAACTTCATGCGAGAACGGGTCAGGAGCCCATAGACTCCATTATACGAAGAAGAAAGTGGCAGTGGATTGGCCATACGCTTCAAAAAGGCGATCGGTGCATTGCATCTCAAGCAATGCAGTGGAACCCGCTCACACAGGAGGGAAGACAAGTGGGCCGGCCTAGAAGTACATGGCGAAGAACGGTCGAACAGGAATCGGCACGACTGGGGAAAAGTTGGAGAGAGCTGAAATATATTTCAAGAAATCGTACACGATGGCGCGTAGGTGTAGTGGAGGCCCTATGTCCCGTAAGGGAAACATCACGGACGTAATAGGTCCGAGGACCTAAGTAAAGTAAGTAATATTTTCGAGCACTGTAGTAGCAGATAGAGGGGTGTTCCAAATTTCTTTTAAATTATTATTTATTAATCCGTTAATTAACTAACTTAAGAACTTATAACTATTTAAATACAATTTTAATACACTTAATATTACCTACAATATAAATACAAGTATAACTGCAATGAAATGTTGAAAAAGTTTTCTTTAAATTTTTTACTTTTAAAATTGTCGTTTATAGAAGTAATTAAATAATAATAATTACTGAAGACTGATATCAATTGATTTAAAGGACTATTCACACCATAGTTTGTTCTGCTGAATATCGGACATAATGGCAATTGTGTTCTTATGCTAGTTAGACTGTAGCTGAAATTTAAACGACATAAAGCTGATGGGGAATTTATTGATCCATTTATTATTTTAATAATGAAACAAAGCTGGAGATACTGTCTGTGTTTTAACAGTGAGGGAAGATTTATTAGCATGAGTCTATGAGTATAAGGAGGAAGTGCGGATCTTGGGGACCACGGAAGAGGACGAAGACAAAAACGCATGAACCTTCTCTGGATACTTTCAAGTCTACTTATATGAATTGTATAGTAAGGTGCCCAAACTACGCAGCCGTGTTCAAGTATTGGCCTTACGAAAGATTTATAAAGAAGTTTGAGGACGTAAGGGTCACGGAAGTCACAAGAAAATCGTTTTATGAAACCTAGAATTTTATTGGCTTTTTTAATTATAAAGTTATAGTGGTCTGTAAAAGTTAATTTAGTGTCAAGTATAATACCTAGATCGAAGAAAACGGAAAGTTTGCACAAAGGAGAAGAATCTAATAAATAATCATAAGTTATAATTTTTTGTTTGCGTGTAAAACACATGGTTTTGCATTTGTCTATGTTTAACAGAAGTCGGTTTTTGTTACACCGTTCCCTAAACCTATATAGGTCTTCTTGAAGCAGTGAACAGTCGTTTATTGAACTTATAGTTCTGAAGATTTTAATATCATCGGCATAAATTATAACCGGGGAGTATTTTATAATCGAGGTTAAGTCGTTAACATATAAAATAAACAATAAGGGACCTAAATGGCTTCCTTGCGGGACACCAGAGTTGACAAAAAATTGAGTAGAATGTTCATTCCTTAATGTAACACTATAGCTTCTATTGCCTAAATAAGACGAAATCCACGTTACAAAACTTTCATTAAATCCCAAGGCCTTTAGTTTATGGGTTAACGTTTTATGACACAGTCTACTTGTTTCCTATCTTCAGAAGAATCAAGACAAAAGGAAATAAAATGAAAGAGATTTATTACAGTTGATTTATTTTGGACGAATCCGTGCTGACTGTCGCAAATAATTAATTTACAATTAAAAGATAAGACATTACAGAAAATGGACTCAAACAGTTTAGGAATAACAGAAAGTTTGGCGATAGCTCGATAATTCCTGATGTCGTTTTTGGACCCTTTTTTATGAATTGGTGTTATAAAAGCACTTTTCCATAATTAAGGAAAAATTGAGCACCTTAGAGATTTATTGAATAGAATAAAAAGAGGATAAGATATATTGGAAATGCATTTTTTTTGTACACAAGATGGTACACCATCAGGACCAGGGCTAAGACAGTTGTCAAGTTTTGAAACGCTATGTGCAATTGAATCTTCACTAATGGTAAAAATTAGGTGAGTTAAGGTGAGAAAAATTTTGAGACGGAAAGAATGGGTTGGAAGTTTGGGAAGAAATAGGGACTTCAAAAGCATCTTTAAAGAAATTTGCGAACATGTTTGAAATTTCTTCGGAGTCATGGCTGGTTCTGTTGTCATAAGACATGGAGTTAGGGTAGCCATCAACAATTCGTTTACTATTCTTTATGAGAAAATCAATTTTCGTCTAATGGATGCCTTAAACAGATAACGTAAAAGCCGGATAAGAACCTCTCACATGAGTGCCTAACTTGGTTATTGCATCTATATTTCTTTAAACTCAACATGAAGATTTTAATTAAAATAAAACTTACATTTACACTCTTTTATTTATAAATACCCAGCCTGAATAAGTCCCTTTAAAAAAAGTGGAAAAAAAATGGCGAAGCACTTATCGGAGTATTATTGCATTCGTGAAAAATGCAATCAAATCAACCAACGTGAGGATTTCTACAAAATTGATAATAATCAAGCACTTGATGAAGAAGTCCTTAAGAAAAATAAATTGCTTTGAGCTATAGCACTCGAGTAGAAACTGACATTAATGGGAACAGTTTATTTTTCCAAATGCATAAAAGGCAAAAGAGATCAAGATTAACATTACAACCACTAACATATTTGAGAATGGAAAAAAATATAGGCACCTACGTACTGAACAAATTAAATCGTATAAGTAAGGTGCTTTGTCCTATAAGTATTCTAGAAAGTCTATGCTTCAGCTCCAATTTAGAAAAATGTGTTTTAACAAATATCTCAAGAGCGGCCACTTGTCTTTAAAATTTTTTTCAAAAGGTGAAAAGACTACTTTACTATAGGATTCATAGTATTCATAATACTATGTTTCCACACCGAAGGCTTATCTCAGTTTATAGTTAATAAATCTTTGTGGTGCTTCCACCGAAAAACTAAAAATAGGATTATGAGTGACAAAACATTAGATTTGTTTCATCATTTTTACTTGCGATATATAGGTAATGGGTATACGGCAAGTTATGGATTCGTAAAAAAAATCACTCTCGAGGTATTAATTTTCGTTCACATAACGACTATATAGAGAACGCGAAGAGTCCTCGCCTTACAGCCTAAACAGCTGGAGGGATTTTCTTCAAACTTGGTACAGAGTGTTTTTTGACTAAAATTCCAACACGTTTTTTAAATTTTTGTTTAGGACCAAAAACAACGGCATCTGCCATTCAATTTCAATTTTGTTTTCACCAAATAAGAAAATAATATTTTTCTCAAAAACGGCTCCGAAGGATTTTGTTAAAAAAAAATATCAAATAATTAAAATAAGGAAATTGTATATTATAATATTTTTTTATTTTCAAAAATTTGTTATTTTTGAACCCCCAGTATAACCACTTTTTTGGTTTTTGATTTTCTCGGAAACAACTAAGTTGAAATTTTTGTATGTTAAATCTTCTAAAAAGTATATGTGAACCAAAATTAAATAAAAAAATAGTTTTTGAAAATTTAAAAATAAATCATTTTTCTTAACTAAAGATTTTGAAAACGACTTTATCGATATTTTTAAAACTATGTCTACAATAAATTTGTATTGTTTTGTAGAATATCCTATTGTTTTGTACCTACCTTCCACACAAATGTTGAAAAACCGGTAAGAAAAAACTTATTTTTTTTCTCGAAAACGGCTCCAAGAGTTTTGCTAAGAAGATATACTATGGTATTTAATTAGTACATTTTACTTTTTAATTAGAAAAAAATCGTTATTTAATTAACCGATAACAGTTATATTTTGTATACAGATGGTTCCTTAAAGTATAAATAATACTGTTTATCGAAATTTTCAAAAAAAAGGAATTTGCTTTTGAAAAATCGACTTTTAAGAAACGGGTCTCTGGAATTTTTTTAAATTAAAATATAAATGTGTATATAAATAATAGTTTTAAATTCGCGTTCAAATTTTTGTCTTTAGAAATGCTTTCAAAGTTTTATATATAAATTATTATTTTTTATTAAAAACCGCTCCAACGATTTTTTTTTCATAAATTCATATTTATCAAACAACTTTATCTTGAACTCTAACTCTTTTAGCCAGTAAAACAAAAAAAAAAAAAATTATAGTAATAATTTATTTTATTTAACTTTTTTTTAAATTATGGAATTAATACATGTACATCATCAATTTCTAGCTACGTTAAAGTTGTAAGCTACGAAAGCAAGTTTCTGCGATCCAGTCGTAGCCATTTTTATTGATATTAAGTGGAAGTGAGATAAATAGTTTTTTTGTATACATTTCCCTCTGCCAACGAAAGAAAAAAACATTTAAATGGGTCAGTTCCACGAGTGTTCTCCTAAAAAAGTATGTTTGATTCGACAAACCAATGTTTTCAAGAAGATTTTAACTAGATTTATTTTAAATCTTCAGCTTAGGAGATTAAAATTTGTATGGTAAATTTTCTAGATTTAAATGAGATTTATAATAAATCTTACTCGAGCTCAGCCTGTGGTAACGTTTAGTATAAAGGAAAAAGGAAAACTTCTCACCTCTATTATAACTCTTAAAATAAAAATTGTAAAAGAAAATTTTATGTGTAAAAAAGAAGTTTCATTTGATTTCCTGTTAGTAGTAGTCTAGCAGCCCGTTGCCCGTAGCGTAATGGTTAGTGCCTTAGACTGTCAAGCTGGAGTTCTGGGTTCACTTCCAAACCTCGTCCACCTAAGACCTAAAAAGTTTTTTCAGGTCTACTGCCTCTTGCAAGGAATTGAAAAATCCTCCAAGAGTATCACTTGTCATGAATGAGTTTTCCTCGTCTAGCCGTTCGGATTCGGCATAAAATTGTAGGTCCCTTCCATTCCTGTCGACACGAGCACACAAGAATGGTTGCGAGTTGTTAGTCACTATAGGCCCTGGTTCTTCACGAGTCGTTGCGCCCCCCAATTTATTTTTTATTCGATTTTCTATAACACTAATACTAATTTTTTTCTGCACAGTTACCTGTTATCAACATATTGGTTGAAACGCATTTTGCGAAAAATCAAAAAAATGTCGATTTTCAAAATGCCAACTTTCAAAATGTTGACAGATATCGACATTTATTTAACAATCGAGATTTCAACAGTCAACATATTGAAAATTATTCCCTTAACCATAATCTGATCAATAAGTCGACTATAAAAATGTCGACAGTTAAACTAATCTCTCACTATGGATAGTTTCGCATCGCCTTCAATCAGCATTCAAGCACACACCTTGTATGCAATTGTTTTAACCAGTGGAAATTTTGTTTGTCGGGATTATGAAAGTCGATGTTATAGAGTCGATAATTAAAAAGTCGATATATTGATATTTGGCTCAACCTTTTTTTTCAAGAAGGTCGACATATTGTCAAGTCAGGATTTTGATATTGTGGAAATTTCTGTATATCGGCCAAAAATTTTTCAGAATTGTAATTAAAAAAAAAAATTGACATTTTGACCAATCAAGATTTTGTTTGTCGATCATTCGTACATAACCAGTTTTTTTTTTTTTGCAAGCAGGTTCATTTATTTGCAATTATTTGGCTTGATTACTTAAACACCATTTAGTCATCCTGACTTATTATCCTTAAAATCAAAAGATTTCCAATGGTCATTAATAAATCTGTTCCTTTAATTCTCTATCTTCTAAATGTTATGAAATTACTTTGACTGTCTGATAATTACTTTGACGTCGCGTAGCGTCGTATCTTCTTATAATTCTATATTCAAGATCTTGCTATTTTTATATTAAGATTATATAATCGCCATCAGTTTCGAATAATTGAACTTTTTCAAACAAAAATGTTAAATAATGTATATGTACGTATGAGTAGATGTATAAGTTTATTATTGTTAAGCTGGAAAAACATGAAATTTTGGCATAAGTTAGATGCATTACTTATTAAGAATGTATCCTGTCTAATTCACTTTTTTAATTTATGTTTGTTTAATTCTATAAAACAAAAAAAAAAAACAAGAAGTGATAGTTAAAGATTTGCACCATAAATTATTAGATCCATTAGTTAAATTCATTTTAAAAATGAAGATAATTTTTCTTAACACATACATTTATTATAGGAATATTGATATTGATTTTGATTAGAATTATAAAAAAAACACAGGAGAGATAATTGCTCAAAATAAACATAAAAAAATTTTATTTTAAAAATACATCTTAGATCATGATATGAAATTAAACATATTTATTTATCGATTTAATTTTTAAATTGCATTCCAATCCACACACATAATATACCTTTTTATTAAATAGATTTTATTTTTTTTTATGAGATAAAAAAACGATACACTGACAAAATTGATTATTTTCAGTGTTTATCGATTTTTAGATTTGCATTAGAACAAGAAAATTTTCATTGACTAGGGCAAAGTGTTTTAGCATCGAGGTTAAAAATAAACTCGAGTTAACTCACCAAATTCGAGAAGTTACTTACTTACTTTCGAGAAGTTAACTCGAGTTTAAGTCCGAAACTAAAATGAACTACTACTGAAAAATTGGCCCTAAGCCATTTTAAGAGAAAGAAAAAATATCAGCTTAGTGACTTTGAAGGGGTTTTCTTATATATTTGTATGCAGATGGGGTTGCCAGATACATGCACACACTTATGATATCTCTATTTTTTTGTTCGTGCAATTGTACATATATATTTCATTTTTACCAGTTTTAACCTTGATCTCATTAAACTTCTTGTGTTTTCAATAGGGATGCCACGACTATCTTACTTGCTTAAATAATAGGGAACCCTTTATTATTTGTAATATAATTTTTAATCAAATAAATAACAATTCACCCCATTTCTCTATATTCGGTGCTCAATATTGAATTGTTAGAATTTAAGTTTTGATTTGACTTAGCTTTGAGGATTATACGTCTCTCTCTCTATTGACTCCACTTTGTTCTACTATATCAATCATTCTGCATTATATGATTTTCGTATTTGTATTAAAATCAATGAGAGTCAAAAAGGCATTTAAAATTTAAATGATGTTTTTCCTACATATATTACGAAGGTACATACATACGTGTAAATACAAAACTTTTCGCTGAGTGTATAAATAAGTTTTAACTCGGGCACGTGCCTCAGACATAATCTATTTTCTTAAAATGATTCATTATAATCCATATAACGAACGAAAAAATAATTAAAAATTTAACGAATAATCAATTGCAAAATAATTATAAACAATAGATTAAATTATGTTTCTTAAAATAAAAATGATCTAGTTTAACACTTAGGTAGGTAGAAATGGCGGCCACGGGCAGTCTAGCCCATAACCCAATTAGCGCTGAAGTGCGCCGTTTTGATACCATAACTTGTTTGAACCTGTGGATGGAATTGAAGAGAGAGAATATGTGCATATCATCAGGATATCGTCCCTTTTTATTTAAGTTGAGAAAAGGATTTTGTTGTAGCTTTTAGCACAATCATCAGAAAGTGGATCACTCACTTAACCAGATCAGCACCCGCACCTGCACCATCCACAGTTAGCCCACTAGGCAGTTCGTTGGCTGGCACTGGAGCGCCCACTGATCTGATTGGATGATCATCCAGCCGCTGTGTACCACAAACCCCCACCAGAACCCTTGTCCACTATCTTGTGATCATAGGGAATCGACGGAAGGTATAATGCAGAAGTAGCCGAAATTTGTCCTAGAGCCATTTCGTCGCGTTGGGAAAAGAATTCAAGTCTTTGATCTTCATTTCAGAAAGTTCGTTAATGTCGTCAAAGAATGCTCTTCCGAGTGACTGTTTTCTAGCTTTGGCCTGAGCAGGGCATTTGCAGAGGAAATGAACTACTGTTTCCTTTTCCTGCTGGTCCTCACAGCTCCGACAGTGAGTATTGTGAGGTATGCCCAGCTTCGCTGCATGCTCTCATATTGGCCAGTGTCCGCTACAGGTTGCAACTACCCTGGCTATGTCTTGCCTGGGTCAGCGTATTAGATCAATTGTTCGGTTCTTGTCATAGGTGGGCCAAATCTTCATAGATATAATACAGTTTGATAAACTGCTCCACCTACGGTTTGCTTTAGTAAGATAAATTGAGAGAATGTTGCCCTTCATAACTCCAAGCGGAATGTTGACTCTTTCCGCAAGTGAGCCATGAAGGGCTGAACCTTGCCTGGCCAGCTCGACTCGCAAGCTCATCATGGCATTGCTGGACCAGTTAGGAGGATGATGAAGCTGAATTAATGGCTTTAACAGCCGCTTGATTGTCTGTAATAATATCTGCATTACGGTTCTGGTTTGGATCTTACTTGCTTGCTTCCCTGATTGCCGGCAATTCAGATTGAAAGACGCCGTGACCCGGGACCCAGATAAGAGTTGAGGTCAGTGTTCAGACCCGAAAGCTCATCCCAACGTTGTATGTCTCAATTGTGGGCATTAGACGCACAATTATTCCCATTCATTAAATAAGCTAAATCGAATAAAAAAATAGTAGAATTTTCATACTGTTAAGCGAATTATTCGTCAACCATGATATTATTTGCTATCATTTGCCATTGGTATAAAACTTCATTTATTATGGGGTCAAATCAGTTCATCGAAAGTGACCAATACTGTAATTTCAATGGAACACTATTGCAATTAATTTTTGCTTTAGGTGTAATCTTTGTTGCAATAGACTGCCTAAGCCCCATGGTTTACAGCTTTTTATCCATATTCAAAAATGATTTACAAGAGTTAAGCTTTCCAACGATATATCTCATTCGTGGGCAATAGTCATACCAAAATGCCCATTCTCCTTTAAAAGAAACACAAATATTGAAATTCCCAAGTGGGCTTTAGATTACGAGTGTCCTCCGTAGAGAAGGATTACCATGACTTTTAATGCTCAACTATTTTGAAAAAATATGATAAATATACTCTCGATTTGTAGGTTGGTATCAATTAATATATTAAAAAATTAAAACATCAAATTTAGTTTTACCCACCAAGCACGTAGGCAGTTTTATATTAATATATACATTTTTTTCCCAAAAATAATTATTGTCTGATTCACAAGGGTAAAAAAGGAATTTAACTGTTTATTTTCGCAAAGCAGAGACAGTTACTAACTACTTATTTTAAAATTAAAACAAAAAAAAAAAAAAAAAAAAAAAAAAACAAGTTCCAACGGTTTAACATTTTTGGTATTGTTGTTTTTGTTGATAACATTAATATATTATACAAAAGAAACCCTCCCATGAACCCATAGCAGTTTTGCGGTGTGGGGTATAAAGGGAAGCAAAACCAAATTCCAAAAAATTCCAATCATCAAAAACCAAGAATAAATTTAGAACAATATGGATTATAAATAAATTTAACAGCAAAGACAATTGGCGCCCAATCGAATGCGCACCAAAACTTGAAACAAAATACGTCAGTAGGTGAGCACGATATCAAGTCCGTGATATCTCTTCTTATAACTTTGCATAAAAGAAAAAAATAATTAAATAATAAAAGAAAAGAAATATCAAATACAAACAACAAACAAGTTTTAATATTGGTCATCGAACAAGTTTGGTATTTCACATGATTATTTTTTTTTTTAAATTTTCTTAAGAAAAAAATGATGAACCTTTTTGGAATTTTTACAACAAACGTTACAACTTATTATATTTTAAAAATAAGTTGTATATTACTCACTTGATCGAAATGTTTGTTATACAAAAAAAAAATCATCTCCGTATCTCCCATCATCATGCAATAAGGACATGCATCATATGAATGTGACCTGTTTTTTTATAGCTTTGAAAAATTAAAAGAAATACAGGTAAATATACCTACTTTAACAAAATATGGAGTTGAATTACCTTCAACAAATATTTGTTGACCTTTAACGAGGTATTTTATGAGTTGGATGGTTTGACATTTTTCTAAAAACTTCAAATTTAATATTTTTTTTTAAAGGGGATGTAATGTTTCATCTTGTAAAAGTGTCAATTGCGTATTGACAAATTAAACAAGTTACGTCGCAAGGAAAAAAACGAAATGGCAACTAGATTAAAGTACTGTTATCTCAATTATTCGAAAATAAACGCTATTTGCAAATCGAATTCACGAAATACTGGTAATGGGTATAACCTTGCTTTTAATGAGATTATCCTTTTTTATTACTGAATTAAGCTCTTCATTAAAATTCACTTTTTTACTGCCTCCATAAAACAATTCCACGAGGAATACTCGTGTTTATGGAGATGCCTTCAAATTTAACCTTAAATCCTAATTTTGGACTAATATCAAATCTTGAATATCTACAGATATTTATTCCTCGACCGCACTACATGAATATGGAATATTTGTTGTCTAGTCTTATTTCTCCCTCCCATTGTAATGTTCAATTTTTTTTTTAATCTATAATTTGACTAAATGTCACCTTCTAAATCCTTACCTATTTTATATCAATAAAACTTAAACTATTAAATAAGCTAATTCTGGAATAACAAGGTAAAAATTATACTTTTTTTTAGTGAAGTTGGTAAAAGTCTGAAATGTTTTTTCTTAAATTCCGGATTCTTTTTTTCAATTCTTGCAAAACTCGAAAATGAATCTGTCCATTAATTTGGATAGTTTTTGTTGTTTTTGTTTAGAAAAAAAGGAAAAGCGAAAAATCAAAAAAAAAAAAAGCAATATATCGCAAAAGTTAAGGTTTGTGTTTTTGTGTGGGATAGGGTTTGCATGATGTCAGATTTCAAAATAGGTTGTTTTCGTTGAATGATAATACAAACTTTTCCCATTAAGTGTAAGCTTTGCAAATTTATTTAATCCTTTTGCAAATTGAATTCACCTTTTTGCAAATGACTTTCAACTTTATGTATATTAAATTCATAATTATATATGTACGAGAACTTTGTTTGCACAAGTTGAATTTGATTAACATATCAGGGGTGAATTAAGTTTTTAAAAAGAAAAATTTTATTAGCAAAAAGGTGAATTCAATTTGCAAATGGATTAACTGAATTGCAAAACGATTAGTTCGGTTTGGAAAAGGATGCATTTATTGTGAAAAGAGCTTTGAGAATCAATTAAGTGGTAGCCAGCATTGCCGATGCGACATGGAAGTGCTTGTTTGAGACGGGAAAATCTCCATTTTTTTCTCAATCTCAATGTACATTTTGTGCGAATTTTGGGGAAATTTGATGAAAATTTCTCCAAATGACGTACAAATCAGTAGAAATTTATATTTGTTGATAATACTCGAAAAGATCCAGTGCTATTTTTTGTTGCACCTATTATAATACCGAAGTTATAATGTTGATTTTTTTTTTAATTAGAAGAACTTTTTTTTTCACGTGGCTCGAAAATGACAGTTTTTTTGAGAAATTGTGGCACCAAAATATTTCTTCAAGTTAAATCAAGTTAAATGTCAAGTATGTTCTCTTTATGTATGAAAGTTTATTTGGTTTTACATTTCGATTGTATCTTTACCTAGGAATGCACACGCAAGACGGAGAAAGGTTCTTTTTTTATAAATTTTCTGACATTTGTGCCCTTCCAGCAAAGCCCATAAATGGCATGATCAACTTTGCATTGACACAAAATTGGAAATAAATTAACAAATATAGACACGAAATAAATGGGAAAAAACTTTTCAATCAATCGAGAAATGACATAAAGGTTATCACAGATTATTAGGTACTTTCGTTATCGTTAGAAAACGTTTTTATATTAATTATTAGTTCCGGTCAGTCCCATGCGCGTGTGTTGTCGGTTATAATAAAAATCTGTTCTATTTCTATTATTAATTTAAATAAAATCAAAAATAACAATGAGAATAAAAAATATTAAAAAGTCAATAAAAAAAAAGTGCGTATACGCCCTACTATACCTATTAATATTTTATAGTCATTTATATAGATAATATAACTAACGCATGTTTATTGCATAAATTAACTGTTCGAATATACATGAAGTTAACATGAACAAGGTAAAATGGTATAGCAGATATTTTCTCTAGGTTGAACAAGTTCAAACGTACTTCAACTTTAGTTCAAGATTTTGTCTTATCGATTTTGGTGGATTAACTAAGGTTCAACCAGGGTTCAATTATGGTTTTGCCTATCTACACCTTCATGAGTGAAAATCTCAGATCGATAACTTCATGTACATTAATCGAAAAAATCGATAACCATAATATCATTTTTCAATTTGTTTGCTTCGATTCCTGAGGTTTTCGCTTTTTTTTTTTGTATGTAATGTGCATACTCTAAATGGGTTTTATATACCCTTAAGGTGATGAGGATGACAATACAGTGTTATAGCGTTAGGAAAATAGAGAAGGGCTAAACAGTAGATTCCCAAGCACATTGGATTTGAAGTTCTGCATATCGAAATGGGAAGGAAAAACAAGGTTGGGTAAAGAATTCCCAATTCGTGTGGTGATCGCTGCACTTGACAGTACGTCTGAAATTGGACACGAGGGTAAATTGATGTGCATTCCTGAAAGTACCAGTATTACAGTTGAATTGTTTAAGGGGAGGGAGTGAAACTGGCTATTTCACTATAGAACACTGTTTGTAAAAATATCGGTAAAATTATGGAAGACAAGAAACATAGAAAAGCGGAAACAATTCACGAAAATAGTCTACAGCTTCACATTTAGAGACTTATTTTTATTATATTCTTTTGTTTTTTTCAAGTAAAGTGTTTCTCTAGTAGTTAACCTCAATATTGAAACCGCTAATTTAGAATTAGCTTCCATTGCTTTTGAGTTCCAGCATCATGATCCGTTGGATCCCTACGTCACCTCTAATACGACATTTTTCTTACCGCAACCTAGCTTACACGCGCGCCGCTCGTAGAATCCCCTACGTCACACTGGCCCCTCTAATACGCCTTTTTTCTTATCTCAACCCAACAAATACACTCTAGTTTTGGTCGCATTTTATGCGAATCACCCTCTGTAATAATAAATAAAGTCAATACAAGCTAAGTTAAATATTCCGCAACGTTGATTAGTCGACCTTTGCTTTCTTACAAACATTTTTAGTAGATAACGCATGACATTCTGTTTCTCAAAACCACCGCAGCAATATATTTTTGTCTAAAATACCCAATTTTTTTTACAATTTCACATGAATAACATGCAGTTTATCTGCTAATAAACTTTGAAAATTTGTATACACGATTTTTGTTGTGATGTTTCACCAGAAATCTCATCACCAATAAAAAAAAACCAAAGCCCCATACAAAAATAATAACATGTATAAAATAGTGGTAAACATCTTTTTTTCTCAAAAAACCACCCACCCACCATTTAATTCATATATGATTCATCGTAAAATATGATATGTAGATAAACTTTCCGCCCATCATACTAAGGGGTGTATGTACTTGGTACTTACCTACCTAAAAAAATTTAAAATACAAGACATAAAAAAAAACGTCTGATAAGAGACAAAAAAAAAACATCTTCACATCGCACTTAGTAAGAGATATCCCACCTACGACGTGCGATTTTAATAAGTACAAATTCTTACTTTTGTGTTATGCGATAAAAAAAAAATACACCGCAATATTTACAAAACGTCATTTATTGACTTGTTAATTATAAAAAAAAATCGAAAATCCCCTCAATATAAATAAATGTAGTGTAGGTTTTTTTTTACAAAATTCTAATGAAAATAAAATTGTTTTTTACTTCAATTTCTATGTTTTTTGTATTTCAAATTGTTTATAAACAAAAATTTAACAACAAATCACCGCTTGAATAATTAAATATTATTTTTCATTTGAAAACAAACAAAAAAAAAAAAACGTTTAATAAAAAACCCCGGAATTTCCTACAAGAATATGGATATCTAGACAATTAATCTGAATGTCTCAGGTTTTATAGATGCACCGGTTTTTTTTTATTATTATTTTTTTCCACTTAAAAATCACACATTTAACAACAAAATAAAAAAAAGTTACCAATTTGTTTTGACTTATTTGTTCTACCTTCTTATATCTCTGTTATTAAGTCATTTTTCTGCTGTCAAATAAATTAAAATCTCATTGAATGTCATTTCGAATATTTCCATCACAAATAAGAAATGGCGCCCAACAAAAAACAAAAACTAGATAAGTACTTTATATCACATTCAGAGGGGCTATGAAATGGAGTTGGTAGTTAGTTTCGGTATAGGTACACAGTTTTAACTATTACAGCTGACTCAGAGAAATAGTGTTAGCCCTGAGATTTAAGAATACGGTCAAACAAACAAAGAAACAGAACCAACGCAACGCCACCGCCGCGACGTCGCACCATATGAGTGATATGCCGCCATTCTATTTTATATGTAGGTAGGTATATTAGATTCATACCTATTTTAAAATGAAATCTCTATAACGATTTGCAATAATTATTAACTATATTTCTATATATCTATACGAACCTACAGTGTGTTCATGGAAAATTCATAATACAGCGACAGGAAAATGCGCTAAGTAGGTTGCTAGGCACTAAGCAGGCAGGCAAACAGAGGGCAGCGGCAAAGTTAGAGAAGTAGGGTTCTCGTTTTGTCATTGCCACATGACATTTTATTTTAATGATGAATATACCTACCTACCTACAAACAGTCATTTGATATTTACATACTAATCTACGATATAACAAACTACTGCTGCTGCTGCTGCTGTAGAGAAGCTATACTTACTGCAAAAACCAAAACAAAGCGTGTAGAAATAATGAAATTCAAACAGAAAATACGAGTACTAGCTATACATTTTTAGATAGATAGGTATATTTGTTTTCTGATGACGTCGTAACAAAAAAAAAAAAAAAAAAAACGGCTTCATAATTTCCTATAACGATTTTTTTTTTTGCTTCAATTCTACTGCACCAAACACACCAAATGGTGATATCTATCTAGGAATCTACACGAGGGTATATATTTCTACCGATTGTATAGTGTTCAAATAGTAAAATAAAATACAAAAAAAAAAAAAAAATATCTCTCAGTATAGAACCTCGCTTTTCTACTAACCAACACTCTCATAATAATATCCAAACTGCCACATAGAAAATTAAATTTATATGCGTGCCGATAACAGACAATTATAATACACTCTCTGGCTGGGTATAGAGTAGAAGTAGAGGTATAATTACTGTAGATACTTCCTTCAACTTCAATGCGGCACTCACCGCACCGTAGCACAAATATTTCAAAGATACTTTTTATGCCAATGTAGTATTGGTGTGGCGCGTATAGGGGCTTTCCTTCATTTTACTACTTCTATAGGGTATCCTATCCACACAGTCAAATCACAAACAACGACTACAACTATAACGGAACCATATGTTTAGATATTCAATCTATGACGTCACATAAGACTAAGCAAACTCTAATATAGCAGATATAACGAACGACGAACGTAGATACTAAACAGACAGCACAAAAAATCAAAAGCAAAAAGGCAAAACCTAAAAACCAAAACGAAGGCGAGCAGAGAAAACAGAAAAGTAAAAAAGGAAAAATCGAACATTTTGTGAGCGAGCGGCTATATAAATGCTCGACACAACATCGGCCTGCTCTCATATTCTCTAGTTAAACGGAACAACGCGGTTCTTTGCTTGCAGAGAAGGAGCAGAGAAATTTGTTTTAATTTCAACAGAAGTATTTCAGTGAATCACACGCTTTCGTGCAAGTGAAATCTAAATAATTCACACACAAAATAAAATTATAAAAAAGTATCTTAAAGATACAAAAAAAATTATCGCATTGTTTTTGGTTTTAAATTTTTGTTTTGAATTTGAATTTGAAAATTGAAAAAAAAATTCAATCTGTGACAAGAGAAAGTATACAAAAAATAATGTAAAAATCTCTCTAGTGCTAAAAAAAAATAACAGAGTTTCGCAATTTAAATTAAATGAGAACAGAAAAACGTGCAATTTTTTGAGACACAACCCCAAGTTCAAACTATATCAAAATAGGGCGAACAAAACTTATTAATCAAATGTACTACTTAGTGGCATATAGTTAACAATTTGTTTCTTAATTCCCAAGTGAATGCTTATTTTTATATTTTTTTATAAAAATATAGCTTCTCTGAAGAAAATATAAAAAATATCAACTATAAAAACCACCAAAATCCATATCATCAGAAGCGCAGCAGTATAGCAGCAGCAGCAGCTTAACAAAACAAAAAAAAAACACCTACAAAATCGATATTCTAGTCAAAAAAAAATTAAGTTTGTGGCTTTTTAAAAGCAGAAATATACCTACAAATTTCGATTTCGAAGCTATAACATTTCTCAAAGTATTTTTTTTTTTGTTGTTTTGTATATACAAAATCTATAAATCGATTTTTTGCAAACAAACAAACAAATAAAAAAGATATTCACACCCCCAAATCCTATCATATCAACTACACAAACTACGCGTACTGAACTGAACTGTGATATATAGTTTTTTCATTCTTTGTGATAAAAGAACAAATAACATTTCTTTTTTTATTTTCTAAAATAAAAAAAACGAAAAACAAAAACATTCTTAGTTAAATTAAATTATTTAAAATAAAAAATATACATAATATGGTCGGAAGTACAGGAACTCTAATGACAATGCGTCTTGTTCGTAGCAAATTGCGCAAACGTGAAGAGACATCCTCAGCCAGTCCGGCTACAAACATTGAGGCTCAAACAACCACATTTGCAACGACGCCTGCAAATCATCATCAGCATTATCATAATAATCATCAAAACCACCATCGTAATAGTACAAGCAGTCAATGCAGCAATAGTAGCAGTCAAAACCAGCAAATGTTTTCAACATCATCATCGACAACTAGTTTTGAGGCAAATCATAATCAAAACAACGCCAACATGAACAATAACAATCTGCAGTCGGCAATCAATTCGAATGGAAATTGCAATATTGGCAATGGTACACAGTCGGTGACATTTGTCAGACAAAATAATCCAGCGGCGAATAGCTGGGTGTTTCCACCAAAGGCTCCAACACCGAACATCTATAATTGCAGTAATAATTTTGTAAGTACTAATTTTTTTTTTTTTTTTGTATCTTTATCAACATTATTTTCTATCAACATGCGTTTCATAAAATAGTATTTCATATCAATCATTATTTACAAGATACATTCTCTTTTTTTGAGTTTCGCTGTTTGTTGTTATATATTCCTTGGGCGCAGTGCAGCACAAAGCAACAATACATACAATCCATATCATAATATACAAGAAAAATACAAAAAAAAAAGAAGAAGAGAAGAGCAAAAGATGCATAGAATTGGGGTCAAGTACAGTCATGCTTGAACTTTGAAACAAAAATCAAATCAAATTCTCAACAACTACTGCTGCTGAGAAACAAGAAATATCAATATTAATCCAAGATAATAATAAGTCATAAAATTTAATTTGTTTTCCTAAGCTAAATTCATTATTTTTGTACAGTTTCTGTGGGAAACAAAAGTATCTTTGGAAATAATTGTTGGATACATACCTGTCATACCTGTCTATTTGTATCGAAAATGTTTATCAACAAACCATTTAAATTATTTAACTAAATGTTATCACGAAGTTATGTGTCATTTCCTCACAGTAGGAATATCTAGTATCAAAATGTTTTGATGAAATTGCATACATTTTTAAGTACAGTTCCAATTAATAATTTAGCATATTATTGTTTTGGATTATAATTGATTTCTTAGTGAACCTATCACAAAAAGTCAAAAAATTGAATTTAAAAGTCCATTTAAAGCTAAATCTTAAATATTTGATACTAAATTTAAATGATTATTATCATTAGTATCACAACATTATTAGGTATCCTCTTAATTCTGTATCACGGGATTATACTCTTTTGCTTATTTCATGCTCTTTGCTTAAGATTTCTTCTTTATAAGAAATAGTAAAAATTGTATTTTTAAAACTAAACTAAAAAAATTGAGGTATCACAAAATAGGATGCAATATTCTTCCATTTGCTGTTCAATATCACATACTTAGAAAATATAAGAAACATCAATCATAAGTTTCATCCAATTGAAACAATTATTTCACCGACAAAGAGGCATCAAAGTGTATTTCTAGATGTCAAGCACCAAAAACAAGCAGAGCATTATAGATATCACCATACAAAGTTATTTAGGATACTTAAATGTTTTTATTTATTTGTTCGAATGAAGTCTGTTATTATGTAAAATTAGTCCTTAAAAAGACTATGACAGATGTCGTACGACATATAATTGAAATATCACGGAATAATTAACAAGTTCGAATAAGTAGTGTTAAATATCACAGATCAAATATGTAACTTAAACATATGCGGCTTTAAATTAGTTAAAATAGGCTTTGTTTAGGTTAGTTAAGTTGCTTAAACAAAATAAATAAAATATGAAAATGAAAATTCGAAGCAACAGTTAAGTGACAAATATCACAAAATATCACTGTATCACAAGAACTTAACACCTAAAATTGTAATTTTTTTAAATGTTTTGTTCATGCACTTTTTAAATAAAAATAAAAAGATATCAAAAATATTTGAAAGATACAATTAATGTATCTTTTTACTGGTTGAAAATTTATCTAAAATTTGTCTTAACAAAACATTCAAAAAATAACATAAACAATACAAATTCAAAGAATTCTTTGCTATTCGATTTAATGCACATGTACACCACATGGTGTGCAACACTGTCCTTATTTTGCAGATTATAAAATTGCATTATATCGTAAATGTATACGTTAAAAGCCTACATGTATACAATACACATCAGCAGTGAGTGCAAAGACATTGTTGTAGGTACGAGTATAAGAAAAAAAAATAAAATCAATTATACACGATTTTGTTTGTTGCCCTAGGTCTCGTCCACGTCCAGCAGCAGCCAGCAGTTAATGCTGTGCTGTAAACAATTGCAACAACTGCTGCACCAGCTGCAGGATAAGACAGACAGATAGGTTAGTGCACCAAACTCGTGTTTTGTTTTCATTCTTTGGTTGTTTTGTATTATTTTACAATCCCTTTTGGGAATTGTTTTTTAAAATCAGCATGGGTGCACAAGCGAGTGTACTTACATACATACCTAGTTTCAAAAGGTTTTTTGAACTAAAAATAAACAAAGCAAAATAAGACCATCAGCAGCAGCAACAGCAACCAGTCTTAATAATAATCCAGGTTTTTTTTGTTGTTATTGGTTGCAAACTGAAGAATATACAAAAAAAAAATATACAGTCTCGTCTGAAAAGTTAAACAAGAGGCAATGGAACTTAACACTCAAGCACTTCCATCGCACCAGACACGAATTTGTACCTACCTACTTATGTACATTTATACATATATATATTTTCAACAACTCACAGGAACAACACAAAAAAATTTATTTTAACAAGTTCATTGATCGACTTATACAGTAGAATAAAAATTAAAAAAAAAAATCCAAAACTCAATGATAGGGCTGCCAACCCTGCTTTAACTTAGAAATCCTTTGTGTCGTGCATTGACTTCGACTATCGAGTGAACAAAAAAAAAAACAGAATTCCCTGGAGGAACGGCAAAGCCATTATTTTTCTGTTTCTCCCTTATTCTATTTGTATTCGTGCACTTCTTGCACACTGCTGCTTTCCTTTTGGCATCATCCAGTAATGTCCTTTTTGCACGAAGCTAATAGAGAGAGAGTTCACTGGCATTGTTTAACTATCTGAATCGAGAGGTACATAGATACATACACTCAGGGACAATCCTTAAATTATACATTTTTTTTTAAGAGAAAATTTATATGTTTTTGTTGTTTAATTTTATATAACTCGATTTTATCATCCATTACTCGATTAATAAAAAAAAACTTTATAAACGCAACCTAGCTAGTTATACAGGTACAGTCTGAGTGAAAAATTCACTTGATTTTGATTTTTTTTTCGATGACAGCTTCGATGATCAAGGGAGAAGTTAAAAATTCAAACAAAAATAGCGCAGAGAAGAGGGAAATTAAAAATCTGTCTAGCTGGATTTTATTGTATGGAGTCATCTCCCTTCTTTTTTTTACCGGATATACAAACAAAATTTACAAAACTCTTTTTTGAATGGGTATTATGTTTGTATCAGTGATGCCATTGTATAGCATTTCTCTCAAACCTTTTTTTTTAATTTTTTTTTACTCATTTCGATGAGATTCTGTTAAAACAAATAATTGCAAAATATTTATTTTATTAATTCATTTGCTGTGCTTTTGTTTTTGTATATTATTATTTTTGTTTATAATTTGCAAACAAAATAAACCTGATATTTAAACAAATGTTCTAGAGAGTAGGTTTTATTTTTATTTGCCGTTGAAACGTATAGGTTATCATTTTTTTGATATTTTTTTTTTGTTGTTATCAGTATAGGAACTTACGTCAATGGATTATGTTTCATTAATTAAATTGCAAGTAGCTAGATAAACATATTTCGTTATTCATTATATATTTCTAGTATATATAATCAGCTGTTGGGTAAGCGAGTTAGCACACTTGTTATATTAGATTATTGATTATCCTTTAAAATTTAATTTTAATACACAGCCATAAAATGCTGCTGTTGTTATACAAGAGATTTTTATAAAAATAAATCTGAAAAGAGCAAAAATTAAAATCTTTTTCTATACTCTCACTCTCTTCTCTCTATTATATTTTTAGTCTAAATTTATGCAAAAGTGTAGATTTTTTTTCCTCTTCCTATGCCCCATGTCTTTTTTTTTTATTATATTGCAATTTTAGCAAAATTCACTTAAAACAAGACAAAAATACATCACACCACCAAGTCAAGATCACCTTGTGAATTTTTATAAAAATAAACTCGTTGCTTGGACGTTGCGTTGTTTCTATTATTATTTTTTTTTTTTTCAAATTGTCTGTCTGTGTTTTTTTTTGTATGTTAAAACACGACGACATTAACGAACTGTCGTTTATTTTTGTACTTTTGTTTTTTATTTTAAACAAATTTTGTTAGAAGAAAAGTTCAGTAGATATACGGGAAAATTTAAAAATAAAATAAAAAACGTCAAAAAAAACAAGACAAACTAGACAGATTTGTGATAGTTGCTGATATTTACCGATATTTTAGATATTTTTTTAAGTATTTCTGGTGGATTTTATTTAGATTAACTTTAATAGAACGGAAAAATAAAAACAGAAATTTATTTGTCAATATTAATAAGGTTGAAAAGTCCTTGTAGTACATATAATACACAAATCTACATAACTTATGATATTCCTTAAAACTAACTTAAATAGTACCTACTAATATTTTAGTTGACAATAATAGCTGTAGCTTTAATAATAGCTGTAGCTTTCTAAAAATATTTTTTTAAAAAAGATCAAAAGTATTAAAAGTTTTTTTTTATAAGTACGAACTTGTAAATTGTCAATAAGTATGAAATAGTTTCTATTTATGCAAATTTTTAGGCAACAACATAACCTCCTTTAAATGAAGAATCTTCGAGAGCTAAAAATCTCTTTGTGATACATACAATTACATACAATTACATACAATTAATCTTGTGATATTTGATACAATCTAACTGTTTTGAATTAATGAACGACTTCAATCAAGTTTTTGTGTAGTAAAATAACGAAAATATTTAAAAACTTACATTCTTAAATATTAAAAAATTGTGTGATAGAATACACTAGTTGTGATATTTCTTTAATTATTACGATCTATTATTTTTTTAATTGGTAAACGACTTCAAACAAGATTTTGTGTAGAAGAATAACGAACTAATTTAAAAACTTAGAACTTTTAATGTTGAAAAATTGTTTGATAGAATACCCTAGTTGTGATATTTTTTTTAATTGTGATGATCAATCGATTGCATAAGTAAATGGATTTAATTAAGATTTTAGAGTAGAAGGATATTGAACCAAAAAAAAAACTTAAATTTATAAATATTAAAAATTCTTGTGATAGTATACAAAAGTTGTTATATTTCTTAAGTTATGATGACCAATCAGTCCTTAAAATGGTAATAGTCTCCTACTTTTAGTTAAAAATCTTTGCTTTCCCTTTTTTCTTTCTAACTTTGCGATAAAAAGGCCTTAGGTCTTACAGGCATTAGTTAAAAAAATTATTCTTTTAAATAAACTTTCTTTATTAATTTAAGACTAGAACTATGATTTATATGATGAGTTAATTTATGTGGCGAAAATTCAGTCAAAGTTTCACTCCGGATGTTATCTGGAGTAAACTTAAAAAAATACTTCTGCTTGAATTTCTCAACCAAAACAAAAAAAAATCAAGTGTCTTTATGCACTGCACATTTATCTCTTACTCCAAATAAGCAATTTCTTCATATATAAAAAATCATATTCGAATTAAAAGTAAAGCGAAGGCTAATTGAAAACCACATGTACACAAGAAACTGCTGTAGTTGTTGGATTACGCATTTTTTCTTTACTTTCAGTTTTTTTTTTTGAAATTTGTTTGTGTCAGTTGTAAAGTCAAGAGGTGAATTTCATTTCATTGAAAGTTGTAGAGAAGAAAAACTTATTTTACACACACTCTCATGTCTCTCTACTTCAACGGTTGGTTATGGTTGTTTGCTTTGAAAAAAAGAACAAAAACAAGGTTTGGGATTAATAGGCCACAAAAAATCTCTTTGTAGTTGTGATAGGGTTTTACACGTTTTTAAGATATATCGTATACATAACACACTATTGCATATATAAATTTATGACTCTTTTGTATCTCTTATCAAGCTTAAAAAAAAATTAATAAAACAAACTTTCAGACTTCAAAAGAAATGATTGGCAAATCCATAGAGCCACGACATAACCAACGACCAACCGATGACGAAGACGATTGACGACAACACACCACAGTCAGACCTCAATATTTTTTTTTTATTTTTTTTTGCAATTTTGTTTTATTATTTTGCCTTGCGTATATAAATTTGTTGGGAATTTTGAGTTTTCCGTTAAATTTTAAATCGTTTCTTTATTTTTGTTTTGTGATATTTGTTTTTTTTTTTTGCCGGGATTTCGTGCTTAGTAACATCTCTGTTAAACGATCATTATAAATTTTATTAAGCTGACTTGGCTCATTTTATGGTAGGTAGACTTATGGATGAGTTTTTGTTATACCACAAATACAACTACATATAAAGACACAGCTGATGATCTTAACAGAAGCAGACATTCATACTCGTATAGGTACACCTACCGATTCGATATGGGTCGTTGGTGGTTTTATTGGAAACGAGGCTTTGAGCTTCATTCCGGATATTTTATTTTTTTTTTAACTTCATATGTATTTTCCACACTCAGTTTTATCGCAATTCTTTCTTATTAGCTTTGTTGTATACCTAGTTGTTTTATAATTACAAAAAAACTCATCAGCGTCGTCGCCATCGGTTAATTCCAACAGTTTTTCTTCAACCAGAAATTATATTACCAACCAACCAAAGCAGATATGTATGTAGGTAACTGTATAGCTATAGAGTTGTTCGTGTCGTATACATTTTTGTATATTTTTCCTTCTGTCTTGGTTTTGTTTCTCTCTATATGTTGTGTTCGCTCGGTTGGTAACACGAAGCTGGCGCATGCATGATGTTGGTGCTTAGAGATTGTTCAAATGAACAACGTTTTAAATTGACATTGGATGGGAAAAAGAGGCGAGGTTAGGGGCACACAAAGAGTACTAAGCGATGTGAAACCAGCTCAATTTTTTTTTTTTTTTTTTTTTTTTTGTAAAAAAAAACTGAATTTTTGTGATAATTTCCTCTGTAGAAATGGTAACTATGGATCTATTTTGCAAGAAGAAACGTGTCATTGTACAAATTGTCTCTATAATCTTTTTGAAGTTATGGCATACAAATACAAAATATATACAAGCTTAAACAAAGTCCAAAGTTCGCAACTTCACTTCGTGGTGAAGAAAAGTATCTCAAAGATTCAAAAAAATCTAATAGAAAAATGGTATTTTTTATAACAAATAACTTTTAAAATGACTGAAAATGTCGAAAACTTTAGAACCTTAACATTTAATAAAGTCCATAGCAGCTAATAACAAAAATTATGATTCTACGTTGGGCGCCATTTAAGCAAAACAAGCGATATCTCCCTAGATTGAATTTAGTTTTTGATTCTCTTTTTACCAAAATGTATCTTAACGTTATGCCTACCTTTTCACTCATCAAATAACATCAAAATCATCTCATTTTTCTTTATAAACTTAGTTTTCTAAAACACAAAAAACACAATAAAACACCGTACTTATTCATTTTTTCTTTCTATTTAATTTCAGGATGCAATAGTGAATGCCAATGATAAACATGGACTCAAAGGATTCCGAAAGCAATTCAGTGGAAGATTTAAGCGATTAGTCGCGAAAAAACCGGCCGAACCAGCACCAGCAATACCACCAGAGTTGAAACCTCAACTTAAACAAATCTTTGTCTATTAAATTATACATAAATATTGAGAACAAAAGAAAAAATAGTTATGAGGCAAAATACTATTATTATTATTATTATTATTTAACAAATGCCCGCAGGATATGTATTAGAACTAAGATTTGATTAAGAATAATTATATTATTTTCCTCTCAAATCGAGTTCATCCCTATATTTAATGTAGATATGGGCTCAATTCCTATATCAAAAAATGGGAAGAAGATATACCTAAAGAATTACTATTTAAAAACAAAATAATCTGTATTAATTTTATGTTCTCAGCTTAAGCCGATAGACAAAATAAAAAAGTCCATATTTTTTAAGCAAAAATTATAAATAATAATATTAATTTTATTTAAATTGTTGTTTAAACTTAAATCGAAAAAAAATAAAAAAAAAAAATCAATACTAAAAGTTCCAAAGAATGAGAACATAATAATTCAGATACACGATCATTTCAAAAACACACAACAAAAAAAAAAAAAAACAAAGAGACATTTTGATCATCCTGCAGCTTTGTTTAAAAAAAGTATATAAAAATGTATAAAAAACTCAACACGAAAAAAAATTCTTTTGCTTAACTCAATTATTACACCAAGATCACACACACAAACACAGAAGATGAAAGAGAAATTTTGTAAACACAAAGCAATTTACACAAAAAATTATTAATTGTTTTTTGCTGCAAAATTGCTTTCGACAAGACTGAGATTTACCAGATTGTATATGTAGTTTTATTTAAAAATAACTAATTCTTAGTAAAAAAAAAATATTAAAACACAAAAAAAAATCAAATAAAAAATAAAACCATGTATTCATTGATGGAGGATGAAAAAAAAAACAAAAAACAAAAATGTTTACGACACGAACCTCAATAATGAAGAAAATATCTCAATTGGCTTCTAAACTAGGGTTGTCTGTCAATCAAATAGCCTAGTTTTTATAGCTTGCACACATTTCATGAGGGACGGTAATATGCCCTCGTGCGGGCCCAAAATGTTACAATGCAAACAACAATGAATAATGCATTTTTGATGCCTCAGCATAAATATGTCATTTTTTCTACTTGTGATTATCTTCAAAAATTATTCAAAAACACAAAACTTTCACGAAATCTTTCTATAACTTCAATTATTAGTAAAAAATTAAATATTCAAAATATTAATTTATTTCTGAAGATCAATTTTAGGCAAAATGTTGAATTAAAAACAAAAAAAAAATTAAAAAAAAAACACAAAAACAATAAAAGGATATCAAATTTATGTAAAAATGCACAGTTTTACATTAATTACTTATTAATAATTTTAAATTTAAAGATATCAATTAGTTTGTAAATTAACTAAGAGTAGCTTTATGGAATTGATGATGAATGATGATAATGATGATAAAGAAGAAGACGAAAAAAAAGTAAAAACAAAAAAAGTTATTCACTCACATTGAGTGTAAAATTAATTTAAAAAAATAAAATTAAAAAATAAAAGCAAAAATACGAATATTTTTAAAAAAAACTAAATTTAAATTTAAAAGCAAATTAAAAAACACCACAGTTACATTGAATCAAAGCTCGAAAAATTCATTTATTAACTTTTTATTTTTTTTCTTTCCTCCGCAATTTAAAGTAATAAAAATAATTGTGTAGATAATTTGTTATTTTTTTGTCAAAATTGTATTGTTTTTTAACTAATTTTTTTTTAATACAAAGTAAATAGTTTGTTAATTAATTTCTGTTACAATAGAAAAAAATTCTTTTTATTTTTTTATATAATTTTGTTAATTTTTGTTTTTTTTTTATGTAAATGTCAACAAAATTTGACAAGAAGAGAAGATGATAAATTCCAATTATATTTGAAAAGAATACAGTATTTTAATTTTTATTTTTATTTAGTCAATAGAGTATGAAAAAATGACTTGAATATAAAAAAATCTAAATCAAAAAAAAAACTTTCTTTTATTTGAGAGAAGACAATTTTTTTAATTTTTAGGAAAAAGAGAAGAAAACCATTATTGGTAAACTACTTGTTTGCTCAACTACTTGTTAACTCCAGAAAACTGCTAATGAATTTTCAATGAAATTGACGGAATAAAGAATGGTGAAGCCTAATAAGCTGACATTCTAGTACGAATAGTACAATAATAACAATAATAACTTAATAGTCTGGTTCGTTACCGATCTTCCAACCTCTCCCTCTTTGATACGTGCTGCGAATTGTAGTCTATCGATATAAGGTATGGAGAAAAATGGAGGCGGAACAAGACAGCATACTTAAAAGGCGCTTATAAAAATGCTGATGCTCCTAATGCATTTGATAAACAAATAACACATCTCGACCTGTGACGTCAGCGGTCTAAAGCGTTGAAGTGCGTAGTACACACGACTGCTAAGACTGAGCAAATCTGCTATGTGTGGGTTCGAATCCTATGGTGCGTACAAAAAGTTTTTCAAATAAAATTGGATTAAAGCTCAGCACCACAAAAAGGAGACTGATGAGTGCAAAAGTGGCAAAGCACAAAATAGCTATATCTCCAGCCAAACAATTGGTGGTAGCGCCTTTAAGTTGTGTTGTTGTTCAAAAATTCAATGAAATTGACGGAATAAAGAATGGTCAAGCCTAATAAGCCTAACATTCTAGTACGAATAATAGTACAGTAATAACAATAATTTAACTCAGCTTTTGAAGAGGAATCAACAAACGTTTCTTTTATCAAATCCAATATTATTTTGGTGCACTAAAGCGTTATTTTACTTGTATACAAACTTTATGTTTTAACGGAGAGTGTTCTTAACTTTATTTGGCACTTGCAAGCGAGATGTCTACAGTGGGGCCTAACGTCAGCCAGGCACCTTAAATCTGTTAAACCAAGCGTGCCATTAAAGTTATAATATCAAAGCTAATTTTACACTATTGTTTTCTGTCAAATGTCAAATCAAGTTTATGACAACATCCCCTAAAACAAATCAAAAATTCGCCTTTGTTAAAATAATGCAATGTTGCAAAATGTCTATGTAAGTTTGACCCTCCCACCTTCTGTTGTTCTTAGTTTTTATAAAATTTTGACATAATAACGTATGTATGTCTGGCGGCCTATCGATCTCAGTTTATATGAGTTCTTAGATCAAATTTTATAAAACTACACAAAACTTGTTATGGCAAAGTGAAAATCAACGTAGAGGTAGAGGATTCCCAGTTCTTGGGGCTCCAGGCTTTTAAAGGCCATACAACACTAAAATAAAAAGAAAAAAAAAACGAATATTCTGAAAATTTTTGTATGAAACACAAAAGGTATTTGAAAATTTTGAATGAAACAGCAACAACTAAGTGTTCTACCACCAAGTTATTGCGTTGAAGTTATAGCTATTTCACGGGTGCCACCCCGATCATCAGACTTCTTTGTGTGGTGCTGAGTCTTAATATGTTCATTTTTATTTGAAAAGCCATGCCCGTCATGGGGATTGAACTTAAGACATCAACTGTGACTGAAATTCGGCAGCCGACGGCCTACCCATCGCGCTACCGAAGCCACATATCAAGCTCCATCTCAGTTCAGGTTTTGTTGCTTATCAAATGCAGTTTTCCTCAGTTTTTGAGGAAACGTCAATGCAAATGTTATAACTTTTACATATAAAATTATACACAAATAATTTTAATTTTCAATAACATAACATTTGTTCATACAAGCCAAACATTGATGATTTCATACAAATATTATTTTTAAAAATACGAATCGAAAAAAAAACTTTTGTAGCGCATTTTTAATGAAATAATAACAAAATAATCAAAAAGTTACTGCATTTAAGCAAAACAAATTGTTTAGGGTTTTCCAATAAGAGGTGTTATTTTGAATAGCCCGCTATTTCAGTAGTTGTCAATTTTGAAGCTGTAATTTGTTGACATTTGACAAGTAGAAACTACGCCATTAATACACACTTCAACAACGTATTGAAATTACTAAAATTCACTATAAAAATGGTGAACATTTGGCAGAGGAGTTTCATCGAAAAATCATCTTGACTGAGGCTCGTTTCACACTTTTCGGTTTCATTCGGTTCGGTCTGTATTCGGTTCGATTTTGGTTTCCGTATAGACCCCTTCTCACACAGACGGTTCATATTCGGTTTGTACTCACTAATAATTAAAATTAAATAAAATGTATTAAAAATGTGTGAACGCTACGTTTACTTTGTGTGCCCTAGACCCGAATACGTGCCGTTTTGAAACCGAATGAAACCGATTCGTGTCGAGGAATCGTGCGGTGCTATACGGCTTCTACTAGGTTTTTATTTTTTCCGTTTTATCGTTTGACACATATCAGGCACAGCCGAATACAAACCGAATAGAGACCGAACCGAATGAAACCGAATGTGTGTGAAACGAGCCTGATGAGGCCCATTTCCACCTCGGTGGCTACGTCAACAAGCTAAATTGGCGCATCTGGGGTTCGAAAAACCCAAGATTTATTGTTGAAAAGCCTCTCCATCCTCAACTCTCCATCCTCAACTCAACCTCAACTGTTTGGAGCGGTTTATGGTCCGGCGGGGTCATTGGACCTTACTTTTTCGAAAATGAGGCTGCAGCAACAGTTATAGTGAATGGGTTGCGCTATCGAGAGATGATATAATTTTGTATGGCCGGAATTGGATGGTATTGATTTAGACAACGTTTACTTTTTTTTTTATATTCTACGCGCGCAAAAGGGGTTATGGCCACCCTTAAAATGTTTTTAACACAGCACGAGCGATTAGGTAAGTAGGAGAGGATTTAGAAGGAGATACCGATGCACATTGGTTTTGAACGTTTGCACATCGAAACGGGAGGGTAAAGTCGAGTCAGGTAAAGCATTCCACATTCGTGTGGTGCGACTGAAAAAAGAATCTCTGTACATTACAGTACGTCCGAAGTTGGGCTCGAGGGTGAACTGGTGGGCATTCCTAGAAGCGCGAGTATTACGGTTGAATTTTTTAAGGGGAGGCATGCAACTGGCTTTTTCACTAGAACATTGATTATAATAATAGCGATAAAATAGAGAAAGACACGAAACATTACGGCGGTGTTCGAGAGATTTAATTGTTTCTGTTATAGATCTTTCGCAAGACGACGCTACGTGCCACACAAGCAACGAAACTATGGATCTTACGGGAAAAGGTTCCGGACCGTGTTATTTCTCGAAGAGGTGATCACAATTGGCCACCGAGATCTTGTGATTTAACACCTTGCGACTTCTTCCTTTGGGGCCACCTGAAATATAAGATCTACGCCAACAGCCCAGCGTCGATTTAAGACATCAAAGCTAAAACATGGAATTCGTAAAGCTATTGATGGCATGCAGCAGCCAATTTGCGATTTGGTGATGAAAAAGTTCATGAAAAGGATATTGTTGTGTAAATGTAGCCGAGGCGGCCATTTGGCTGATATTGTTTTCCAATATTAATGGCATACTTTCTTCTTTCGATCACTTTCGATCACTTATCTCAAACAATTTCATTTTTCTTTGAATATTAAACATATTTTTTTAATGCCAGAATATCAAATAGCTGAGAACTTCTGTTGGTATTAAAAATTAATAACCAATTTCGACCCCAACTAGATTTGTCGGAAGTCAATTTCTAGTCTTACCATGTCAAAAAATGTTGAAAAAAAAATTTGTAATAATGCGCAGACAATTGGACCTCTAGCGTTCTAGCAACACATCCGAATTAGCAAAAGAATGTAAAACATGATTTCGTTAAAAACTACAATATTAATTTTAGTGAATATGAATGTACATAAACTAATCTATGAAATCGTACTAAATTCAAGTTTTTTTTCCAGCGAACAATTCCATTTTTTTTATTTTTTTTTTTTTTTTGTAAAAGAAATTTGGTGTGGAATCTCCGATTTGGATTCAGCAAACCAAAAGCCATAAGAAATGGAATAAATCAAAATATCCGCACAATTTTATTGTAACATTTTGTATATTATATAATAATGGTCTGTTATTATAAGAGAAAAAGCATTAAACAAAAAATATCAGGATAAAGTTATGTGCCTTCATTGTTAACAACACACCCACTTTTTACAATAAATTTTGTCAACTACTATATGACAATTTTATGTATGCATCTACAGTTACCCGCATTTGAACAGCTTTTGCTTACAAGAGAAACAGTTCAAGTAACACGATCCTTTCTGTTCCAATATCCCGTATCTATATAGAGGTAAACGATATTGTACGAGTATTATGTGCATTAAATGTAATTTTTCAGCGCGTGGCAAAAATTGATTTGCATGCAATTTAAATCGATATCAGAAATACGATGGAAGTCACAACCATTGCAATGGAAAGACAAATTAAATATACAATTAGGTGTCGCATTAACATGCTTTTATTGTCCAAAAGGATATAAGTTAAGTTAGTTTATTCAATTCAAAGTACAAGTAACTTCAACTCCAGAAATTAATGCGTTTCGCCCAGACATGATAGTGGGCTAATCAGTAAGACTGTTATATTCTTCTAAGATGCAAAATTTGGTGGATGTTTACCGACCTTATTAAAAATCACAGCAAAATGAATTTAGAATCAATCTTATTTGGGTTACAAATATTTGAGGAAATTTTTTGAGTCAACAAACGCGAAACACTGGGTTGTTAAATGGTTCTTGACCGAGGTTAGGTGGTTCACTTGCTTATGTGAACTTTGAAACAATTAACTGAAAGGTTGTTTTTTTCATATTTGATCATTTCAAATAAGAAGTTTAATAGAGATCCTTAGACAATTCGTCGCCCGAGAATCGGTTTGTTCCATACGCCATTGGCACTTTTTCGAGAAAAACGCATTGCGGTTTGCGTACTTGGCACTCCGAAACTGTGTGATAGGATTTTTTTTTTATTTTTTTAACTTGAAGTTAGTCTTATGAGGATTTTACCTACCAAGCCATTAACAAGATACGTAAATTAGCGTAAAAGTCCACTTTTTTGACTTGTGTCCCACCTCCTACATTTTGAAAATGATTTTTTCTCTATACACGTAGAACACAAAAAATGGATATGAGACAAAACAATTATCATCAAATGTATATTTAAAAGGCAAGAAAGCATGGAGTTGGATGATAAAATTTGAAAAGAAAATTGATTACATCTCTTTTTCAATAAAGTTTTTGTTTAACAAATCAAATAAACAATAAACACTTAACATTCTTCTTAAAACAAAAAAAAAAACAAAACAACCTAAATTTAAGCAGTTTTACTGCTTTGTTGACTTGTTTTTGACGATCTTGGGATTTTGCTGTCACAACTACTGTCAGTTGAATAATTAAGACCAGCTGTTGAATCATCACCTTTCCGAAAATAACAGTTAGCGTAGAATGTGTTAACTTGAAATAGATGAGTTAGATTTAATTACTTGAAAGAATCCCGACGACGAAGAGGAAGAACTATAAGATCCCTGGGCAATAATTCGACATCAAACATGTTTTATTTGAAAAAAAAAATATATTTTTTATATCCTGCATTTATTTAAATAAATTGGAAACATAAGCAGGTACTTACTTAAGGATACCGCTGGCCACAGAACGAGGTTCAGATGAAAGAGTGTCCTTTACAAAAAAAAAAACTCAAAAACATCCGCGATCGCACGTCCTTTCACCTTGGTAGTCAACTTCAAGCCACAACTAGCTTTCTTACAATCGTCTCCCAATATCTACACAACTGTAATGGAGGTGGCACACGCCAATACTAAAATTTTGTTTGCGATCATTGTCCTACATAAATAGCATTTCTTTAACAAAAGTGCACGTAGGACAAACCAATTCTCAACATTCTTAGTATTTTCTATACCTCTTGTCGCCGTGATATGCACGTGGAACAAAACAATTCTCACAAAAAAAAAAATGCGAACAATTGTATGGAAAAGTTGTCCCAAACGCCAAAATATGGCTTATGGCACAAAACGATTCTAAAAACTGTTGATTTTGGTGGATATGGAACAAAATCGATGTTCGATATCTCGGGTTTGGAAAGACATATTGCGAATCGGATCGCAGATTTAGAAAGAGCATACAACATAACTATAGAATCTATTCCTAACTCAATAACGACAAAAGCTGCGTATGGAACAAAACAATTCTCAGGCGACGAAAAAAAGCTGCCGTTGTATTAATTTAAACGCCCAATTTGAAGTAAAAAAATCTTGTTACTTAGTTCGAAGAAAATCCGTCTTAATGACGAAAAGATCTTCTTTGAAATTTTCAGCAATCTTAAAATTAAACTAGGTTCCTGGAATCTAAAATGAAACCAATACTTGTCCCTTGGAGCAAGTACAAACGTGAGCAATAGCAAAGTTAATTGATTATGCAATCCGCCTCGCTTTCAATGGTTTTCTCTTCACATCAGAGTCATCACTTTTTTTTACAATAAACATTTATTGTATATAAAGGGAACGCGCTCCACTGACTTGTCTGTCAATTATTGTAGCAATTGTTTGATATATGAAATATGAAAACGAGGCAGTTCTATTATATTACACGAATTCATCAATATCATAACTGCGGGGCCACACACACAATTTGTATGCAACAATTATAGTTTCAAAAGCTAAATTTGTTGCTTATATAATGTGAAATCGTCTCATACTTATATTTCACACAAAAAAGTCCAAACTCTTATAGAAAATAAGTCTGCACACTTTCAAGAAATTTATCAAATGCTCCAAGAATGTATGCAAATTTTATAGTGAATCAAACCATGATTCAGAATTTTGTTGGGATTCCTCAGCGGAAGTGATAAAAAGAACGAAAAATTGTTTTGTGTTAACTGGAATTCAAATAACACTTGTATAGCTTTGAAGATAAATTACACATATTGTCGCACTCGTAACAGGTACGAATTTCACCAAAAAATGACATATACTCATACAAATTATTTGTAAGTTTTTGGATTTATGTACAGTACGTAGTCAAAAACAACAGTAAATGATTATTTTTCATACAATTCATAATATAGATCTATATATATAAAAGAGAAATGTCGTCCGTGTGTGCGCGCATAACTCGAGAACGGATCGTTCGATTTTCACGATTTTGAGCTTGATGAATTCGTATTGACCCAAGGAAGGACAAAGGACACAGTAGGATGATCCCGAAAAATTTTCAGGAAAATTGGAAATCAGGGATCAACCTCTTTTTAATGCATATCTCGAGAACGGTGTAGTCGATTTTCATGATTAAGGACTCGATGGATTCGTATTGGCTCAAGAAAGGACATAAGGAACTGCAGGAAAATTGGAAAACAGGGAATATCAGGTTTTTAATGCATAACTCGAGAACAGTAACTTTGATTTTCACGATTTAGGGTTTGATAAATTCGTTTTGGCCCCAGGAAGAGCCTGAGAACATCGGCTTTATTGCAATACGTGGAGAAATTGTAATTGGAACAAACATGCTGTTGCTTACGCTTTACGAAATGACCAGTTCGGTGCAGATTTCTCTACGCAATTTATTGGCGATGGGCAATGGCGTCATACCAGTGGACTTAGTCACCGGCCTTATTGAATTTCCAACGAATATTTGCCACTTTACAACAACGCTGGAAGAGCTCATAGCGAATATTTTTCCGAATTTCACTCAAAATCACCATGATTGGCTGAGTTCACGAGCGATTTTGGTTGCGAAAAACAAGAATGTCGATCATTTGAATTTCGTCATTGAAAATAAAATCGCCAGTTAGTAACATCTATTCAAATCCATGGACTCCGTGACGTATGAAAACGAAGCCACCAACTATCCCACGGAATTTTAAATTATTTGGATGTGCCGGGCTTTTCACCACACAATTTAAAATTGAAAGTCGACTCAGTTATAATTTTGCTGCGCAACCTCAATGCACCAAAACTTTGTAACGGAACGCGTTTGATTGTGAAGTGCATCAAAGCCACGATTTTGAGGGGAAAATTCAATGACAAAGATGTTCTCATTCCACGGTTTCCGCTTATTCCAAACGATTTGCCATTCGTATTTAAGAGTCTTCAATTTCCAGTGCGTCTCGCTTTTGCTATGACAATTGACATTCAATAAGTCGCTAGGACAATCGCTGGATGTTTGTGGCATCAATCTTGAATTCCCATGTTTCTTACATGGTCAGTTGTATGTGGCGTGCTCACGTATCGGCAAACCTACCGCTTTGTACGTGTACGTGCCTGGAAATAAAACGAAAAATGTTGTTTACCATAAAACTCTTCAGTAAAGAAGCGGGAGGTTGGCTGACACGCCAATCATTTTGGTTTCATTGAAACAAATCGACATTGTTAATTTAATTATTTTTATTGTATTAAATAAAACTTTAGAAAAAATAATTTTAATTGACGGAATTACATGAAACATCATTGTGTATCATGGTCGAAATCATTATTTTCTTTACATAAATGAATTTAGGCGGAACAAAGTTCGCCGGGTCAGCTAGTTTTATATATACATATGTAGAAAGATTTTTTTTTTTTTTTTTTTTTATTTGAATGAGTGCGATAATATGGTTTGCGTTCAGCTGTGTCAATATAAAGATGCAAGCGAGTTATTTTATATACTGAAGCGTGACCGTGAATGACGTAAAATTCAGTGGAAATTTATAACTTTAGTGTCTTTTCAGTAATGACGCATAAACATACATTATAATTATACAAACATATAATAGTATCTAGGATAATTGATTTTATTTTATGAATACAAATCAAGCAATGAGCGAGAAGATTAGTTTTTTTTTCGTGTATATAGGGCAAGTGTAGTATAGGGCAAGTTTAGGATTCGTACAAAAAAAAATTTGAGATGATAATTTTCCCCAACATTCCGATGATAGAGAACGCGAAAAAAGTGGGTCTCGCAATTCTGTCTGTCTGTCTGTCAGTCCGTCTGTCCGTCTCTGTCGACCTGCAGCCTGAACGGGTGAAGCAATTTTTTTCAAACTTTGGACTTAAGGTTCTTATGTGATTCCCTAAAGGGGAAATTAAAATTTTGTTTCATACAACCAATATACAAAAGTTGATTTATTTCAAAAACGGCTCTAACGATTTTCAAAAAAAAATTACGGGGTACTAAAATTACTAAAATAAATATTATGGTAGAAAACATTTTTTTTATAACGGTTATTAACGGTACCTGTCATACAACCGATTTTCTTGTTTTTAAATTTCTCGTTAACTACTACACCGATTTCAACCAAAATTTTTATACAAAAGGTTGCTTACAATTTCAACAATTTTGCATATACAAATTTTCGAAAAAAATAATTTTTGAATTTTTAAAAAAATATTGAATTTTTTTTTTGAAAATTCAATATCTTGAAAACGGGCTAATGAATTTTTTTTGACTTTGTGAAAAATTGTATTCAATTAAATACTAAAAGTTGGCATACCAAATTTTATTTTAAAAAATGTTTGAGAATTTTTATATACAAAAAAATAATTTAAAAAAAAACCACTTTAACGATTTTTGAATTATTTTTTTCATAAATTTATATTTATGAAACAAATCAGATGGCGTACCTTTTTTTGAGCTGTATAAGTTTTAGCTATTAAAATAACTAATTTATAATAATTCATAGTAATCATTTATTGTTTTAAAAACTTTTTTTTTTAATTATACTATAATGTTATGGAACCAATACATATGTACGTTGACTATTTCAAGTTACGTTAAAGTTGTTAGCTACGAGAGCAAGTTTTGTGCGATCCATTTTTTTTAATAAAATTTGATGCAATAAAAGAATTTCTTTGATAATTTTCATTCTAAATGTGTTTCGATTTTTTTATCAACACCTTTCGATTGACATAGCAACAATATTTTTAACATTGATCGTTCCTAAACGAAATGTTACACAGTGTAACACTTTTGACATTGACAATGACATTTAAAAATTTTTTTGACAGAACAACAATAGTTAACATTTTATAGAAAAAAAACGCACCACTCTCATTTTGCCGAGCTAGAGGAAAGTGTTTAGAGATTTCAAAATGTTAAAATAGTGAAGACACTAAATAAAAAAGTGAAATAAAAGTTAACATAGTTAATATTTGCAATATGCGTTAAATGGAGTTTACAATTTTTGCATCTCGCGGGCTGATTGTGTCTCATATTCCACATAATGTTTTTACAGGATTTAACGCAGCACCCCATATGATATTTATTTTTTTTTTTCAATGAAGTATTGCATGTATTCACATTTACATTTATTTCACTTATTTATTTAGTTTATTAAACTTTTTTACTATTAAACTTAAATCTCAAAAATACATCTCTCAAAAACATAGCTAAAAATTCTTTTGGGGGCCCCAGCATTAAGCTATCTCACTGCATTCCAACCCTGTGTGAATGCATTTGTGTTTGTGTAACACACTATTTTGAAAAAAGCCTCACTTTTTCCTTGATATGCCCGTGCCTCTATTTCTTCTTCTTAGGTTTTAAATTAAAGAATTAATAAATATGTTTCTTTCATTCATGCAATCTAGTAATACCTAATAAATGTATTCGGCTTTTTATAATGAGAAAAAAGATTACGAACAACAGAAGTAGGTAACAAATATGTTTCTCCCCCACTCACTCAAGGTGCAGCGGAAAAAATAGAGAATTTTAAATTACAGAAGTAATACATATTTTTTTTCTTTTACTCATTCTTTATGACAAATTTTTCATTTATTGAATTATTTGAAATTTCAGAAATTTATAGAAAATAGTTTTTGTACAATGTCATGACTAGGTATGTGTAAATTCCTAGTGATACCTATTTTAGTAGATTTGACTGTTTTATAAATGAGAAATGCGGAGTTTGACAACAGAAATAAATATATAGGTATGATTTTTCTTAGAGATTTAGTTGCGAAGCAACAACAAGCCTCGGGTGCGGACGGATTTACTGTTGACGAACCGAGCCAACGGAATGAGGACAACGATCTCGGATATGTATGAACGTGGAATGTATTGTACCTATATAGGAGGCCACGTGCAGTCGAACAACTTGTGGAGGCCCTAGACTGCTGCAAAGCAGACATAACCGCCATCCAAGAAGCGCGATGGGATGGACCGGGCATACGGAAGATGACAAACGGCAATATTTACTACGGCGACTGCTACCACGAACAAAAGCAGCGATTATTTGGATGTGAATTCGGCGCGTTGGAAGCAGACTATGGCAGAAAGTCTTGAGTTTCAACTATTTGAACGAGCGCCTCGTGACAATCCGCATTAAGGCTAAATGCGCCAACATAAGCCTCATATGCGTACATGCCCCGGATGAAAAGAAAGATGAAGACACCAAAGACGAGTTTTACGAGCTCCTGGAGAAGACTTACGAGCAGTGCCCTAGCTATGACATTAAAATTGTCCTGGGTGATTTTGACGCGCAGCTAGGAAGAGAGGACGTTTTTGGTGACATTGTCGGAAAGCAGAGCCTGTAAGACACCACCTCCGACAACGGAATCAGACTGATCGAATTCTCTGCGGAAACGTGGTGGTATAGCTAGTACGCAGTTCCCTCACCTCAATATCCACAAGGGGACCTGGAAATCTTGTGATCAATCGATCGTCAACCAGATTGATCATATCGCGATCGACGCAAGGTTTTCCTCCAGTGTCAGGGATGTCCGATGTACAGCCAAACCGAAGAAATGCTGTGAGGAAGTTTGACATTGGACGGCTAGAATCGCCAGAGATTGCTAGGTCCTTTTCTCTGACCGAGTCTTGAATAACCTTTTAAGAGGTCCTATGCCGCCAGCATCAAGTGTTGAAAACCAGCGGCAACATTGCCAGGAAGTCATCAGAGATGCCGCATCTGACGTGCTGGGTTTCACTCCACTACCACAACGAAACCCATGGTTCAACGACGAGTGCCAGTGAGCACATGCACCGAATCATACATGGCGTCGATGCACAGAAGGGCCAGAGCTGCTCGCGAGCTCTACGGGCAAAAAAGTAGAGAGGAACACCGGCTTCTCAGAAAGAAAAAGCGGGAGTATGAGAAGCGTGGTATCGAGGAGATTGAGGGATTTCATAAAAGGAATGAGGTTCGGAAGTTTTACTAAAAGGTTAAAATAAGCTCTCCGGGCTATTTCTGTTTCTTCAGGCTAAGAAGGCAATTGAAAAGCAAAATCTTCTCCCGAATGACTTAAGTGTCCCTTTACAAGACACTCATCATACCGGTCCTTTTGTATGGTGCAGAAACATGGACCTTCTTAGCGGCGGATGAGTACGCTTTAGGAATATTCGAGAGAAAAATTCTTCGGGTGATCTTCGGCCCCGAATGCATAGACGGGGAATGGAGGAAAAGATACAACAACGAACTGTAGGGACTGTACAGCGACATCGATCAAGTCATAAAAGTGAAAAGCTAACGACTCAGGTGGTCGGGTTATGTAGAGCGGATGGACATCAATGCTCCGGCCCGAAAAGTCTTTGAATCCATCGCCGTGGGATGGCGCAGTCAAGGAAGACCGCGAAACCCGTGGCGGGCGCAGTCAAGTGGAAGTCGACCTCAACCAGCTTGGCGTGCGAAACTGGAAACAGCTAGCTAGGGACAGAGCTGGCTGGAGAAGGCTTGTTGGTTGAGGCCTTGGTCCACACCGGACTCTAGCGCCATCATAAGTAAGTTAGTAAGTACCTCTACTGAAAAAAAAAAATTTAAAAGCGAATAATAGACTAAGATCCCAGGGCCGCCAGACATACGTCATTTTATCAAAGCTGAGATTTTTTCTGCGAACAGGTACTGTGGTAGCTAAGAACAAATGGATACTAAGAATCTTCAAACCGGGTGCAAAAAAGAGGTAGCGAGTGTTAAAGTTGCATACAAACGTTGCAACATTGCGTTATTTTATCAAAGCTGAATTCTTGATATGTGTTAGGGGATGGTGTCATTGAATTTATTTGACACTTCCCAGACATCTACAGTGGGACCTAACGTGAGCCAGACACTTAAAATCTGTCAAAGTAATCGTGCCATTTACATAACAGAATCAAATCAAGATTTTATGTTTTCTTTAGGCAAATATTCTACAATATTTTCTAATCAGCAAGACACCTACAGTGGGGCCTACAGTGGGATTTTTGCGCTTATTTAAGCTATTTTTAAATCCTGCCTGATGAATACGCCCCACTGAATATGTATAGCTGATGGGGAATTATTTATAAACAGTTGCCCATAAAACATATAAATATTAGCTTTAAAACTACAACGTAAATGGCACGATTAGTTTGACATATTTTAAATATCTGGCTCATGTTAGGCCCCACTGGAGATGTATGGCAAGAGTCCAATAAAATAAATGACACCATCCCCTAACACATATCAAAAATTCAGCTTTGATAAAATAACGCAATGTTGCATCATTTGTATGCAACTTTAACACTCGCTACCTCTTAATTGCACCCGGATTGAAGATTCTTAGTATCCATTTGTTCTTAGCTACCATAGTATCTGTTCGCTGAAAAAAATCTTAGCTTTGATAAAATGACGTATGTCTGGCGGGTCTGGGCTCTTACTCTATAAGTTAAATAAACCAAAAAAAATAAGTTTTTGCATTTTCTTTGCAATTTTCTATTTTTTTATTTTAGCACATTAAAAATTTATTTAAAATATTTTGAATAGGCTTATACGGTATTAAATTTTCTTCTCTCCAACAAAGGTTTTCTCATCTTCATTGAATGATTTTTACAATAAAAAAAACCCGCGAACGTCTTAGTTCCTTATTACCCTGTTTTTAAGGACATATTCAATAGCCTACAAGGAAAAACACCCAATTCGATTCGCACCAGAAAACTCTGAACAGTTTTTTTTGTAATGTTTCTCTTATGTCTTGGATGTTCTTTCTATTTTTTCTAATTTTAATCGAGATCTAAAAAGACCCAAAATTTGAAGTTGGAATAGACAAACTAGAATTGAGGCACACAAAAGGGAAATATTGTCAAAACCCGTTATAAAACTATAAATTGATTCAATTATAATCGCTTTTTGTGTTATTGCGTTTACAAATGTTTTGCTGAGCTGGCTACAATAATATATACACAACACAGCATCACCAAAACACAACTATTATTTGTTTTGGTCCGAGATTAATCGCTGTTAAAGATGATGTTAAAATCAATAACAAATGTGCAAATGTACAAATTATGCATTTACATATTTAGTTTAATAGGAAAAAAACTTTTTGAATCGTATACCTCCCTATATAAACAAAAGAGTTTTTATTTTGAGCAACAAAATAAGATTTATGGCCAACTCTGCTATTTATGAATATTAAACGCTTTTTATTATTGAATATTATATTTACAAAAAAAAATTCCATTAACTTTTTGAAACAAATCATAAAGAATTTATAGGTGCCCATGAAAAAAAACCTAAACAAAATAAGTCGAAAAATATATAAGAATGATATTAATTTGTATTCTGCTGCACTCTTAAAAAACCATTGATACCCCATAAATTTTTATTGTTATAAGCAGTAATATTTTCCTTAATGTGTCTATTATCTTATTTATTTTAACATGTTTTTAACTAATTGGTTCCCGGTAAGAATAAATTTAAATAAACACAAATATTTTCACATACAAATATTCTAAATTTATTTGTAATAGTTTAATATCAATGTACAAATTCGGAAAAACGAATAACTAAGAATTGAAAATTGTCGTATTTTAAGAATATAATATTTTCGAACTGTATATGTATATATGATAACACTGGAACTGTATCAAACATTTCCCAACTTGACGATGCTAGACCAGTCATAGACGAAGATGATCTCATAGGCCATGTCTCCAAGCTAAAAGATTCACCAGATTTACCAGCCTTTATTGTTCGACGTTACATTTATGTGTTATCTTATCAATTTATCGATTGAATGATTGGAAGTCCTCATTTATCACGCAATTTTTTAAAAACGGAAACAAGTGTAGTACGAGTATATCCAACTGTAGAGACATTGCCAAGTTATTTTAAAAAATAAATAAAAACGAAATTTCGCCACATCAGCATGGATTTATGAAATGTTAATCTACTACAACCAACTTTATTCAGATGTTGTTGTAAACAATCCAAATGCATTTCAAACTGACATCACATACTTGGATTTTTCAAAAGCATTCGACCGTGTGAAAAACTTAATGACCATCGGGCTGCCAAATTGGTTTTTAGATTGGCTGGAGTCATATTTCTGTTGCAGATCACAGTGGGGCGTATTCATAGTCATTTTAGACCTGTGTCTAAGTTAAACATATAGCTTTAGCTGATTCAATTTTTTTAAGTTTATCATTTCAATATATTTAAAGCTATTTGTGTAAACCAACAATTTGTAATTAAAATCGGTCTGTATTCATTGAGCTAAAATTGTCTTAAACTGTAGTTTAGTTAAACCTGGGTCTATCTGCGACTATGAATATGCACCACTTTGTTTACTTTAAAAATAAAACATAAAAATGAATAATTGTGCATTCCGGAGTTCCTCAAGGAAGCCATTTAGGTCCCTTTTATTTTTATTATTTATTTATGATTTAATTACTGCAATCCACTTTTCACATCTAATTTTGTTCGCTGATGATGCTAAGCTCGATTATCCTACAAAAATAATAATGATTTTGAATTACAGCAAAAAGATCTAAATAGAGTTTCCCTTTGGTGTAAAGTCAATGATATGGAACTCAATGTACCAAAGTGCAAATGTATGCCGTTTACTTGCAAACGTGCGCTTTTTTAATGTTGTGTGGTCAACCTCTCGAAACAGTTAATCATTCATTAACAAAACAAAATGTAGATTGGATTTCGATTGTCGATTTTCGAAGGAATTTTGAGACCCATACACTTTAAAAACTTTATACTACTCCCTTGTGCAATCGAATATCGAACACTGTAGCTGTGTTTGGAGTCCGAGCTACCAAGTCCAGTCATTTTGGCGAAAAAAAGGGTTTGCCTGGAAAGTTTTGGAGTAGTTTTTAAAACTTTTCATTTTTATAGATTTTGGGGTGGTCTTTCCGATTTTTTGCCGCTTACGACGCCATTCAAGATTAAATGTCGAAAATATCAGTTTTTCGCATATAACTCCGAAGCGGTAAATGCTATCGAAAAGTATTTAATACAAAACTTGTAGATTTTGTGATTCAGAAGAAAAACAGTTAAGACAATTTTTTTCCTACGACTCCCCGTTAAGAAGATATCATTTCAAAAAATGTAAAATGTCGGAAAAACCCGTTTTTCACGTATAACTCCTAAGCGGTTCATATTGTTGAAAACATCTGAATACAAGTTTTGTACATTATATAACCCCCTATAGCAAAAAATAATTATTTTTTTCTAACAAACAACCGTTTTAAAGAAATAATTATTTTTAAAGTTTGACAAAAATTCTAAATTTCTGGTATTTCGCGTTTTACTCTTTAATCACGAAGTTGTCGAAAAAAAACTTAAACTCAATTATAGAGCATAATATTCTCTAGCAAATAGTGTTGACACTTTTTCCAGGCAAGTCATAAGTCGCAAGATATTGGTACTTAAATAGCGTCAAATGTCGAAAAATTGTTTTTTTTGCACATATCTTTTAAACGGCACGTTTTATCGAAACATTTTGTAAGCAAAATTTAAACATAATGTAGCCCTATATAAGCATGCATTAACAATTTTTATCTAGCAGACATAATTTGTATTATATCATTACTTCAAGAAATCACAAAAAGTCGAAAATACCGGTGTTTAGCCCTTTACTCTTAAATGACGAATTTGACGGAAACTATTTTGCACCTATTTTGTAGATATTAGTATTCTTTAAAGAAATATTATGCTACTTTCTACGTTTAACACATCAGTGGCAAGATATTGCGACTTCAAAAATGGTCAAATTTCGTATTTAGTTTTATTTCACTTTGTCACGTTGACTTTGCCTCTATTACGCTTAGTTTTCCAAATGTTGAAGAAAAAATACAAAAGGGGACCCTTACCCCCCACCTGGCTAAAGCTTGCGGTCCTGGGCTGTGGACTTTGAGTATGTTATACCCAGTAGCGGATCTAGTATTTGGCTGTGGGGGGGCTTGCAATTTGGAGATCCATTTTGAGACCTTAAGTAATACAATTTGCTTGTCCCAAGATAAATTTTATAATTTATAAACAAATAATAGAGATCAGTTTAGGTTTAATGCAAGACCATACTCAACTTCAGTCGAACTAAACTTCACGACAACGCGGCAAAACATTATTTTTTATGAAATTTAAGGAGCTATATCGCACTAAGCGGCAACTGAACTTCATACAAATTCATACGAATTCGTGTGAAGTGTAGTTCCGATGCAGTGCAGGCTCAAGTATTTTTTTTTTCCTTTTCCTTTAATGATATCCGTTTTTTGTGTGCCTTTATATCCGCTCCTGTTGCGCTTTAAAATGTTTTCAATACAAAGTACAATAACAATAATTCATAATTGCTGTAGCGGAGATAGAAGCAAATTCAAAGGCGCACAATCATTTTTAGCCATATATGCTTGAACCACGCGTACAAATTCGTTTATTTATATTATTTAAAAATTGATTAGGTGCCTACATTATGTAGTTATATTTTTAAATTAGCTGTGGGTATGTTTTGAACTTCCCATTTTTGACAAGATTTGAAAACTGTTTTTAATTGGCTAGTTCAGAAAAATTATATTTAAGTGTTCGTATATGTGCTCATATATGTGCTTTGACACGGTATTAGTCCTCTAAGATCTCACTTTTGCTGAATTATCCAAATCAAAGAGAAACTATTTTGTTCAAACTGCCACTTTAGGACATAAGACAAAGCTGCTCTAAGAAAAAAGCCACGGCCCAATTCTGCCAGCGTGAATGAGTTTTCGTGTATAGCGTATGAGCTTTATAGGTATTCTACTAAAAAAATATGTCGGCAAATTTGCACGTCACTCTAGAGTCTAGAGGGATTGCAAATATTCATTTGCTTTTGCATGATTATCTGAGCGCGCACAGAGAAAACTCACACTTTTGGAATTTGGCTCCTTCCTTGACTAGAGAATTTCTATGTTTTGTATGTATAATTGCCTTGGACCTTTCAAATTTTGAAAACGTAGCCCCTTAAATTTTTAAGCCCAGCCAAGGCCGTAAGAAACAATTCCTGTTGTATTAAACATACACTAAACTTGACATCCCGTTGTTCTCCAATGGTTTAAGCCTCAAATGCATTTCTTTCGGTAAATTAGCTTTGTTTTTAGTATATACAGTTGGGGCATTTGCCACGTTAATGTAAAGCCCCGACCATTTTTATCTCTTTTTACTTATCTCTTCAAGCCTTAGCCCCAACTTCGGACCTTGACAGTCCCTAGACTTGAGCCCCCAAAACTATCTCGAATAAGGTTAGTTTTTAGGAAGTAAGTTGCTTAACCCTGGCTAGGTTTTTTGTCCAATATTCTCAGACCTTATTGCGTCAAAGCTGGTTTTTTTCGTCCCAATTTTCTGGGTTTAATTTTTAGGGAAAGATTGTCGTTGCATTAAAAATATCCATATTCATAGCCCCCAACCTAGTTTTTGTCCAATTCGCTTCAGGCTTTAGCCCCAATCTTAGGGCTTAGAAAAAAATTAAATAACATTTATGCAAATAGTTCAACCCCAACCACGTTATTTTGTCCATCAAATCTCATATCTAAACAATATTTTAGACGGAATATAAAATTCTACAAGTTGTAATGTATTGCTTCTATATTTTTAATTATTTTATGATTCGGCTGTGGGGGGGGCTTTAGCCCCTATAGCCACCCCCCTGGATCCGCTACTGGTTATACCTAAGGGTCAGCTCTACCACTAACACAGTACCTTGGGTGGCTTGCTTCGCAGCTTTCATAGAACCATTAAGATTTCAGTTTTCAATAAAGAGTTAGGGGTAAGTGAATAATAAAAGCCAATTCAGCATCTTATTTCCAATTAAAAAAAAAAAAAACAAAAACTAAATTTTTGTTTTTTTTTTAATTTTGAGTTTGAAAGTTAAAAACTGTGGAAAGTTGAAAACTGTGGACATCAATATCTTGGTTTAAAAATAAAATAAAAGAACAGAGTTCTAGCTTTCAAAGAAGGTAATTTTTGTAGTTGTTTCTTAATACTATTTTTTTTAAATGCCCCTCCTCTCTATAGGGGGGAGAAAGAACCCCCCTTTATGGCTAACAAATTTTGTATTGTGTTCCTCATTTGTGTTATCATTTTTTGGCGCCATGTGAAAACAACTCTTGCTAGTTAAATTTTGCCTAATTTAGTATATTTCAACTTTTTTGTAGTTTCGGATATATAGAAAAAAAAGGAAATTGTAACTGCACTCTTAGCCTCACGTCATGGCTAAAATAATAGTGTATGAATGGGTATTTACCTTTTTTGTTTTTTCCAAGTAAAATGGTCAGAAAACATTCAATATCTAAGACAATAACATGTTTTTCCAGTTTTGTTGACTTTTCTACCCCTCATATCTCCCTTATTATTAATCCAAGCGGAAATATGAACATAACTTTTTTTATAGACAATTTATTTGTCTCTAATTTTGTAGTATAGACTTTTCGCGGTACCTTTAACCCCCCCCCCCCTCCTGAGTTTGGCTCGCGGCCCTGGATTGGGGACTTTGGGTATGTTATACCTGGGGGTATCCCCTACCATACAAAAAAAAATAATACAGAGAGCACTATTTTCTGCAAGCAAAATTCCTTCGTTGACTGTAGTACTATTATGCTGCTGATGAAACTTGGTATAAATGAAAACAAGATTTCATAAAAATATGAAGATGAATCTAATTGAATGGAAAAGTCTTTAAGGTCTTAAAATAAAATAATTTTTTTTTAATAGTTAACTTTTTCATATATTATTTTCAGATTTTTTTTTTCTCAATCAAAATCTATTGCATCGAAATGCTCGACATTTGCACATTTAGTGGAGCATTTACAAATTTTACTGCACAACAAATTGAGTTTTCGGCATAGACACAAATTAATTGATGTGCATGAAGATGGTCGAGAGCTGCAATCACAGATACATATATTGCTAAAGAATTTCAAAGCTGGTTGGCCCTTCAAAAAGGACTGGTAATAAGTCACCCTCGCACAAGTACCATCCATGTTCTGTGGGTTTAGGGCTCTTACAATTATTGGAATATGTGCGTTATACCAAATAAAAGCCTGCCAATTGCATCGTTTTAGGTGTTGAGTTAAAGCTGGCAAATACGGTGGAAAATTTTTAACTGATGATTGACCAATGAATTGCATCTCAAAAAGATGCTTACGATAAAACCTGAAAAAAAAAATATAAAAAAAGCTTATTTTTAAAATACTATATTTCCGCCAATAATCATTCAAAAATGATTGTTCGATCCGTCATATTAAAAGCTTGAGCATCTTCTTTGTTTCGTTCTGATTAGGGCTGGCCACGAGACGAGGTTCTGCGAGACTTTTGTAAGTCTCTTCTCAAACTCGTTAAAATCGAAAATTTTCAATCTCGTCTCGGTCTCGTAAAATTAAGTCTCGTCACGGTCTCGTCTCCGAAAAAAAAACCAACACCGGACAACCTGTTGATTTTGGAACCAAATGTTTTCGATTATAGTTTGAATACGCGCAAAAGAAATTAAATATTTAACTGAAATTGGATTTTTTTTAATTTATTAGACTCTCTGTTATTTTCGGTCCAAATATACATTTTCGTCTCGGTTGCTCAAAAGCCAGTCACGTCTGGTCTCGGTCTCGTCATGTGAGAACGAGATCGAGACCGAGACTTTTCTCGTCTCGTGGCCAAAAAATTGTTATCAACAGATGAAACTGCCTCCCAACCAGCTGTTGAACCAGATTAAATTTATTCAGCCATATCTTATGTTCCAGGTCTTACGGAGTCCTTGGCCAAATCTTCTGAATACTTCATTCCGGACATTAAAGTAGCCATGGAACCGGTGAAAAAAGTTTCGATTTTCTTTGCCAATATGAAACATAAACTGCCTCTGACACAAAAAAACAGGTGTTGTTTATAGCGTCCCATGCAAAGACTGTCCCAAAAAATACATCGGCGTAACTATTCAAAAATTGTGCAAAAGACTTGAGTAACACTCAAATGAATATGATAAGGTTGACCCAGGCACCGCTAATTTGAAAATTATTGCAGCTCTGGCTAACCATTAACACCATACTGGCCACTCTTTCAATTTTGATAATACTGAAATATTAAAATTTGAACGCAATAAATTCAAATTATAAGTTCACGAGGTAAACCAAATAGTTAAATTTAAAGAAGATGTATTTAATTTTAAAACGGACAAAAAAGATAACACAAATACATCCGTCAATCTCAGATCTTATATTATGCAAACGAAAAATTTCACAACGAGCCTCTCAACGTGTAAACACAAACAAAAGATCACAACTAGACACACACCGTGTAAACACAGCACAGCATAATCAGTGCCGACTTCTACCTTTTGTTATTGTCTTTTATGTTTTGAAGCATTCATTGACAGATGCCAAGGTCAAAAATAAAACAAAAATAAAATAATTTAAATTTGTGATGTACATACTTCGTACACTTGTAGGAATCCTGAAAGGGACTGCTTGGTGTAGCGCAAGGAAGTAGTTAAGAGCCAAAATTAGCAGTGATTAAATGGAACGGATTTTTATTGTTAGATCCTGATGATGGCACTAAGTGCCGAAATATATAGATCTCAGCAAAAACAACCTTATGAGTTTTATTCGGGAGCTTGTCAAAATTCTGGATTTTAGAATTCTGTTTGACCAAAATTCTGTTGGATTTTTTTTTTGAAAATGCTGTATGACCAAAATTCTGTATTTCATAATTCTACATTTAAAAATTCAGTATTTTAATTTCAGTATTTTAAAGAAGAATTTTCTTTTTTAAAATGTGATCTCCATTTCGTGCAATTGTCACCTGTGTGTTTGCGAAATCAGACCCGTTTTAAAAATCACTTAACCATTTTCTGAAACTCGTATTCGACTACAGACATAATGTTGGTATTCCGAAAGTCATACATCAAACTTCGCTTTTATTTATATTGAGAAATGCACAACATCGCTTACGAATGTTCATATTTTATTCTTAGTCTAGTATTAATCCAAATGAGTGTGGTATTTGTGATGTTAATGCGTCTCTTGAATTTTTTTAAACGAGATATAGGTATACATTTTCGATAAAAATGGAAAAAATTTTAACTTTTTTAAAATTGTTTTTTTTTTTATTATTATTTAATCCACCTGAGGGCAAGACCTCCATTCCATCTTCCAAACCATTAATACTGTTAATGTTGTTTTGCATCATTTGAATACTTCCGTTATTTTCTTTGAATTTTCAAAGACAGAACAAAACTCATTTTCTTAAACCCAGGCTGACAGTTTCAAAATTTTCTTATCTTCAAATTTACTACGCAAAGAAGCGTAGTATTGATTGACTCATCTTACAGCAGCAACAAAAGCCAAACTTTTTATCATAAAAAACCTCTAATTATTCTGTATTTAAGAAAAAATCGTTTTGATAATGTAAAAAGTGTGCACTTTTTAACATTACCAAAACGTTATTTTTAAATACAGAATTTTGAAAAACAGAATTTTTGAAACGGGATTCAGTATGGTTCAGTTTTTGTTAAATTGTCCTGCTTAAATTTTTTTATAAAATTTTTTAAACCACTAATGTTGATAGAAAATCTAATTTCCTACAAAAAGTTTCTTAAGTTTAATTCACTAATTCGTCTTACTCTTCCAGTTATACCAAAAATATTGAAAAATTACCAATTTGACCATTCTCTCAGAAATGCATGGGTGAATTTTTGCGAATTTTATGTTTTAAGTAAGCTTAAGCTCAACACAAACATATTCAATAATAAAAACCTGTGACCGCAATTGATCCTTTCTTTCCTTAAAAACTCCGGTCTATTGAATATCCTATATTAGGGTTGCTATGCGTCCTCTTTTTGGAGGACATGTCCTCTTTTTAATCCCGGCGCGGAACATCCTCCAACTTTTAAATAAATTTTCCTCTTTTTTCTCCTAACAAGTAATTATGAAAATTAAAAACTGTCAACTGAAGAGTCCAAGTGAGATCGCCGGGACGAAACGCCAATTTTTATGGACTAAAGGCCGTTAAAAGCTATATTGAATCAATAATTCAATAAGTCCAATTAAATAATGCTAAGTCTTCTACTTGGCTGATGTATTTCAGTAGTATGCCAGCTGGAAATATCGTCCCCAATGAATTTTATAGCTGAATTCTTCAATCGATTCACTAACCAAATAATAAAAGGAAACGTCATGCAATGATTTAGACAGTGAAGAGTCATGCGAGGTTTCCTCAGTTCATAGCTTTGAACCCACTTTTCGCTTTGTGTGTAGAAAACAACAAGACAACAGCAATCAATTCAGTAGCCAGATAATAAAAGGAAACGACATGTAATGATTTAGTAAGTGAAGAGTCATGCAAGGTTTCCTCAGTTCATAGATTTGAACCCACTTTCTGCTTTGTGTCCTTGAACCCTTTCTGTCATTGAATTAAAAATTGCTTTTGATATGGAAAATTATAAGATGAAAAAACTGTTGAAAAGTCATGTAGAAGTTCATCAGTTCATCGTGTATGTCCACTCATATGCTTTGTAAAGTGTGCACCGCCATTGTGTGTTTTGATAGAAGTTGATTTTTTTTTTTGTGTTCTCTGTGTTGACATTGTCTACTGACAGTTAATATTAGAAGAGGACTTGTGAATTTCTATTAAAATGAGGAATCTCAGATTGTCTCAAAGTATTTCAGGTTGTTGGTTAATCACCACTTCGCAATTCGCATATGAAGTGGTGATTAACCAACAACCACTGACCTAGTGATTTCACTTTAATTAAATTTAAAGTTTTAATTCTATATTTTATTTTAATTAACCAATTACAAATTCACAACACATACACAACAGAGTAATGAATTCACTATTTTAATTTTCTTCACATTTTTCATATTGAATTAACTATAATTGCTGAATAAACAACTACCACTAATCTTGTGATTTGATAATTGAATTTTCATTACCATTTTCATCGAAAACATTGAACTGATGAATAAACCACATACATTTATGTAGTGAATTCACAGATTATGTAACCATCATGTTTTTCATCATATGGGTCTGTGAATAAACAACTTCCAACGAAGTAGTGATTTCGTTGGCGAATTTTCATCGGATTTTCAGCATGTGCTTCCCGCCTAGGACATGCCCATGTTAATTTCATCAAAGGAATCAGCTGGAAAGTAGACGGTGCAGCTGCCATTCCTCAAGGAAAAAGCTGATCTTTCCTCAATAAATTTTTCAATTTTTCCCGCTGGGATATAGAATTTGTATTATAAAACACACTCATATGTAAACAATGCCAGGCCACGGGTAACATAGCCAATAAAAATCTGATGGAAAACATAAAATGAAACAGATCTTATTTTGACTCCCGTGTGTCAACCCTCTAAATTTAGTTGAACTCACCCATTTGTTCGGCTACTGTTATTTGTTTTGTTTTTCCCCCTTTCACCAAGAAAATAGCTACATAGACCTACTTTTTGAAAAAAGTCCAAAAGTGTGAAATAAACATGTTTACGTAGTTAAGCCTTAAGTTGCAAAATATCAAACTTTATTTTATTTGGTGGTTCAATTTATTTACTCTAATATTGTTTACGAGATCATTTTAAACCCATGCCAAAAAAAAGTGCTTATTATGATGAGCCTTCATTTAGAAAGGGAGGAAGTGATTCCGAAGCAGATTGCACAGTTTGTAACTCCAAGATTTCCATTGCAAGCAAAGGAACATACGCGATCAAGGACCCCATAACATCTCAAATGCACTTAAATAACAGAAGATCGGGTACATCAAGAGTTTTGGAAGCTTTCATCCACAAAAACAAATCCAGGCTACCGAGGCAATAATTTCGTTTCACACTGGTTTGTCATCAGCAATCGTTTAATTCTCTCAATTTGACCACTGAGTTAAACAAAAAAATTATTTTCGAATCGGATTTGGGTAAAGTAATCTCATGCGTCAGGACATAGGCCACTTCCATAGTCACCAGTGTAATCGCTCCCCTGATGTCTATCTCTAAATCAGTGGCGGATCCAGAGGGAGACTCATAGGGGTCAAACGCCAGAGAGAAAAACACATACAGTAGTGGACACAAATTTAGCACACATGTAGAAGAAAAATCAAAATTTCTCATTTTTCTGTTGTTACCAAATTATTTTATTTATTTATATTTTATTTAAATTAAACATACATAGAAGTTAATGTATCCTTATAAAAATGTATGCAATGTTACATCTGTGAGAGGAAATGAAAAAAAATAAATTTAAACGTTGATTTTTGCTTGGACACGAATTTAGCACATTTGTCCGTTTTTTAATAAAATAGTGGATTTATGTGAATGTATTTTGCAGGCAATACTTTATTTTCACGTGAGCATGATTCCTTATGGTAAACTTTCTGCCAAAGTTGCACATAGTTTATTTTTTTAAATGCAATATAGCATTTTCTGTTACAAATCAACTTAACTTGTGAGATTAATGTTTGCTTACTGTAATTTTTCAACATCATACCGGAGGTGTTCGATGGTAAATCCAGAAACCATTTCAATATTATTATTTAAATGGGCCCTTAATAACTCTTCACTAGAATTAAAATGTGCTAACGGTTTTCATATTACATGAAACATCATACCACTTGAAAATTGTCATTTAAAAATGGTGTGACTATATTTTTGTAGACGGGATCGTCAATTTTTGTATAAATGCTTCCTATGTGGCTAATACCATGCCAAGAAAATGAAGTTCAGACAATTACGTTTCCACCACCGAACCAGAACCATTTTGATGGTGAGATTTTAAACAAGCTGCATGTTTGTTTGTGCCAAACCTTTTTTTTAACCATGAAACCCAAACCGAAAAAGTTCGTTTTCCCAAAAATAATTATATTTTTCAGGAAGTACTTGACAAGCTCAAATCTGGATCTCGTGGTTTTTTTTGCCATAAGCCGTTTTCAATGCTCACTCATTGACGCAAATATTTTTCATTCTAAATAGATTTTATGATTATTAAAGACATATTGCTGTCATATTTTGACATTTAGTCTGCTTCGGGTTCTGCTGGAGCTATTAATTTAACTGCGGTCGATAGACAATAAATAGCTTGGTGATCTCTCGATGTTGTTTTTCTACCATATTAACATTCTTTGAACACACCAAAAAGCGTTGAACACGATTTTTCTGTAGAGGTATGTACGATGACGTTACACCCATAAGTGTAAAACACTGTCTGTCACCTGCAAATTTTTTTTTTGTACTCTTAGTACTTGGTCCTCTCTACCCTAATTATTTATGCTTTTAATAGTTTATTTACATAAGAAACACTTAAAAAATATTATATTACTTTAAAATTAGTTCCGGCATTTAAAAAATAGTCACGGGATTTGAATATACACTCAGAGATTTATAAATGTGCTAAATTTGTGTCCAGCTTACAACCGACTTGACGGCCTACAATTACTACTTTTTCTAAAAAGAGAAAATAATAAGATATTTAAAGCAATGACTTTTATTGAGAAAAGTGTAGGTTGACATGACCATACAAACAATTAACCGTTGCTTGAAGAAAATAAAGAAAAAAATTGGAAAAAGCTGCTACTAATAATAGTGTGAAAACCGCTGCAATGCAATTAAAGACTGCATCTATGAAGCTAACGGGAGAGGTTGTGGTCAAAAGTTGATGTTTGAGCAAAAAAAAGCCTTGGTTTGACCTTGCTTGTAGTGTAGCCCGAAAAGCAACTTTTAAACATCTAAAGACGTTCAGGAAATTTAATCTTGATGTATTTCGGATTAAAAACACTGCTGCTAAGAAACATTACAAAAACCTGTGTAAAATGAAAAAACGTGAATACTATCAGAACATTATCACCCAACTGCATATGGTAATCACTTCAAAAGAATGGTGGAGACTAGCAAAAGAGATACGTGGAGACAAACCAAATGCCACAATCCTATTAACTGCGGAAATCTTCAAATCCCATTTTCAAATACTCCTATCAGATACAGCAGAGTCAACGTCAACGTATCCTAATATACCTGCAATTAGCAAATCGCAACTGGATCGACATATAGAGAAGGACGAGATTCTTTTAGCCATCACTACTTCTAAAAACAAAAAAGCTCCTGGTATAGATGGGATACCGTATGAATACTATAAAAATGCCAGCCCTGCACTGATTGATGAAATTTACATGTTATTCAGCGACATTTTTGAAACAGCAATCATACCTACCTCTATCAAACAATCGATCATATATCCGTTAATGAAAAAAGGCAACGCTAATGATGTAACAAACTATCGCGGATTGTCCTTCTTACACACGCTGTATAAAATATTTACGTCTGTGCTCCTTAATAGGCTTACAGTTTGGGTTGAAGAAAACAACATTTTGAATGAATATCAAGCTGCGTATCGTAACAACTACTCTACAGTTGACCAGATCTACAATTTAACTTGTCTTATCCAGCTGCAATTGAGCCAAAAGAAGAAACTGTACGCCTTTTTTGTTGATCTAAAAGCTGCATTTGACAACGTAAATGGAAATGCACTTTTTAACAAATTGGCTAAACTTGGTTTCTCCTCAAAAATGATAAATATCTTAAAGTTGATTTATAAAGACACCACGGCCGCCGTCTGGGATGGAAAAACTAGATCTGACTTTTTTCCAACAAACAAAGGTGTCAAACAAGGATGTGTTCTAAGTGCACTTCTTTTTATACTATTTTTGAACAACTTACATACCGACCTCCCAATAGGATTGTTTCTGGAAGACCTAAGAATCAACGTTCTCTTGTATGCCGATGACATTGTTATACTCTCTGACAGTGCTTCTAATCTGCAAGTCCTTATAGACAGTTTCATTGCCTACTGCACCAAATGGAGTTTAACAGTCAATCTTGATAAATCAGAAATAGTTATCTTTCGCAATGGAGGCCGAAGAGCAGCTCAAGAAAAATGGTTTTTCAGAGGTGTGGAGATTGCTGTTACTAACCAATATAAATATCTTGGGGTTATTTTAAACCACAACATGTCTTGGACGGATCACCTCAATAACAGACTAACTATTTCGAAAAATTCTATAAATTCCACATGGTCGCAGTTTTTAAGGAATAAAACGATTCGACACTCAGCTAAATTCAAAATTCACGATGCGGCTTCAAGAACAATAATGCTGTACTGTGCTCAAGTATGGGGCTACAAGGAGCATGTCCAGGTGGAGAAGTTGCAACGTTTCTTTCTGAAAAGGTGTTCCCTTCTTCCTAATAACACGCCAAACTATGTACTGCATATAGAAACAGGACTTCCGAAATCCTTCCTGACAACCCTGAAACTGCATTTTTCATTTATAACCAGAGTCATGGAGCTGCCGAATAATAGACTTCCCAAAATCCTATCGGAAATTATAATTCGGAAGAACATCTACTGGGCTAATGAATGGAGGGTGCTTTTTTCAGAAGCGTCAATTGCACTTTCTTTTTCATCTAATATATTGGAGATACGTAACTCACAAAACGTCCTACTAAGTAAGCTTAGAGAGAAACACTGGAGCATGTTCATAAGCAACGCACAGCAGTCGCAGTTCCATAATGAATACAGCAACTTATCTTACTGCGATATCCCTAACTACTTTTTAGATTCGAATCCACAAGAGATGATTAGTCTCATACTCAAAGCATGCAGTGGATTGCTTAATCTGAATGCAAGAGCCTTCCAAAATCACACCATTGGATTATGTACGATGTGTAACCTCGATGCATCTGAGAATACATACCACTTTGTTGGAGTTTGTCCCATATTCAGCGGATACAGGAAGTAATTTCTCGGAAGCCATCAGTTAACCAGATCCCAGTTCCTCGAATACTTAAACGGTCAAAGCTATTTAAATTTATATCAGTTTTTAAAATCCGCACTTAAATATCGCTTTCAAATAATGAATGAATTTTTTTAAACGTAAGCTCACAATGTCTTAATTTAGTAATGCCTTTTTAACCTGACAGGCAACTTATTTAAGTTATTGTCAAATTAATTTTAAAACCAGCACAACTGTTTTTATATAATTATATTATGGAAATAAAATTATTTACTACTACTACTACTACTACTACTAATAGTGTGCTAAATTCGTGTCCACCACTGTACTTAAAAGAAAAAAGAACTGTAGGAGCAGAACCTCACGAATTTTGTGTTTACATATTAGAAACTAAAATTTTGAAAAATTAAATTTGAATTTTAGAGGTAAAGTAATTCTTAAAAATAACCGGAATTAAATAATTAAAATTTCACTTTTCAAATAATCTTACCTTTAGTTTATCTGAAAAATTTCTCATTAATAAAATTTAAAAAAAATTCAATCTGAAAATACAATAAAAAGTACTTTATAAAATTTTCTTTTTAAATATAAGTTATTAATTTTTTGTATTTTAATTTATGTTCGTGGACCTAGTTTTTGTTTTCTTTTTTTCCTCTTTTTTAAGGTAGATGATGTCCTCCAGAGTCCGGGATTTTAAAACTTTTTGTCCTAGGCTAGCTTAGACAGCCATGGCAACCCTATACTATATTGAGTTTTCAAAGAGATACGAATTTATTTTTGTACATTTAAGATTTACCCCCATTACTGTTTTCAATTGTTTTTAATATATGTACTAACACCCCCCCCCCATAAATTATGTATCTGATTATTTCTAAGTCTTACCGGTACCTATAATTTTTTTTCCAAGTTTGGTATGTGTATCTACCGACAAAAATGTTATTAAAATGTATTTTCGTTTAATGTTTCAAAGTTGTCTACAAAGTATTTTATTACTTTTATTTCCTTAAACGTATGCACCTATAGCTAACGACAATTTAACATTGACAACAAAACAATACCTATATAGCTACACCCTTATAGTATTTATAATGAAATTAAACAATTAAAAATATACGAGTATACCAAAAGGTGGGACTATTTCGATGATACTTTGTTTTTAAACTTCCGAAAAATCTCGAATTTAATCACATATAAACTTGTATGGTATCGACTCTTCCGTAAAAAAAAAATAAAAAATACCTATAATCATCCGCTATTTATTCAAGTCACGTCAAAGTATTTCATCACGCTGATGGTGGTCGAAGAAATAATAATAAAAATGTATATCTCATTTTGGCGTTGTCATCTCTTAATCACATGACCGAATCTAAAAGGTGGCCCATCATTATAATGCGTTTGTATTGACACTATTTGCCTACTAATTTAAATTAAACTTTTGGTAGCAAAAATATTTATCGTTCATTATGAGGTGGCGCTAAAATTAGATAAGAAAAAATATAAAACCTTCGCGTGGTGAAATGTAATTTAAAAGTTTGTTCACTAAATCTGCTATGTTATGTGGGGAATTTGTTTCAAAACATATTTACATCTACAGTCGTGGCGGACTAATTAAGAACGATATTTTTATAAAATTTTAAAATGCATAACTTTTGATTGGACAGTCTGTTGAGGTTAAGTAGTGGTTTTAATAATAGCCCATGAACTACGGTACACTTTGAGTAATGTTTAAAAAATATAAGCATGGGAATATTGGTAGGAAAAAAATAAACATTAATTTAACTCTTATTTCGTCTGGCAATATAATTAAGAACAGAAACAAAAGGTTGTCATAACATTAAAAATCTTTGAAATTTCAATATGTTAATGTGAATATTGTAAGAAAACCTTAATTCTTTATAATTTCAGACAAAATTCCTTGCATATTTTCGCGTAAGGCATGGAATCTTGATAGTGGTGTATTCTATCAGATTTCCTCAATATTAAGAACATTCTAATCAAAATGTTTTTTTTTTTTTATTTTTTACTTTAAACATCCCTTAATGTCTCCCCACAAGTTCTCGAAAAAATATAGGCCCGAGCTTTGGACGGTCTAATCTAAAAAATGACTTCTTGAATACGCAAACACCTTCTAAGCAATCCGTTGAAGATTTTAAGGATCATTTTCGTCCTTAAAACAAATTTTATGGGCATGATATCAACTGAATAAGACTCCATAACATGTTCCTCAATGTCTTTATAAACTTTCTGGTTTATTAAAACCACAACTTAACCTCAACAGACTTCCCAAATAAAAGTTATGCAAATTGGGTTTTTTTGTGTGATAACACACTCGCAGTTAGGCTGCATAGCTTTCGCTCCGTCATTTAGCTATGTTATTTATCTATGTTTGAATTTTCAACAACCACTTGAGTGGGCTACCACCATGGTATTTGGCTGGAATTTTGCAATTTCATGGCTGCCACATCAATCATCAGATTCAATTTTAACTGTGTGCGGCTAGTAAAAATGCTAGTTGTCTCAATATGCAATTTATAAAGACAAAACCTTACATTGGATGGGCATGATCAGGTGACCTCGGTGGCGCAATGCGTAGTGCATAGGCCTCAGAGGTAGCTGGTCTGAAATTGCAATAATTCCAGCCAAATACAATGGTGGTAGCCCACTCAAGTGGTTGTTGAAAATTCAAACATTCAAAAATACTTGTGTTTTCAAACATACTTCCGTCTATAAATAGGGGTCGGGTTTAAATTAATTAGTTTTAAAAATATACACCGATGTCGAGTGGATCAAAAAGCTAAAACTACAGCGGCTAAAATAGCTAGAAATACGTTCATTTGGAGCGTATAATGGATAGTGACTCACTAGTCTACGCACTTTTGACTCGTGAACTATGCAGTAGTAGAAGAAGTATGGGTGAATCCGATCGTTAAATGCGGCTCGGAAATAAGACAGATAGACTTCAAACTAGTACAAATTTGTTTTTAGTACCAATTATTTTAAAACAGACTATATTGGCAAAAAATTCCATAAATCAGAGGTGTACTTTAGAAAAATAGGCACGACTGGATCGCACAAACTATGCTCTAGTAGCTAACAACTTTTACATACTTACTTACTTATGCTGGCGCTAAAGTGCGACGTGGACCAGGGATCCGTGTCCTCCCCGCGGTGGCAAAGATAATGGCGAAAATAATCTTGGAACGAATCAAAGAACATCTCGATTCTACTCTCGACAAAGAGCAAGCGGGATTTCGTGCAGGCTCATCCTGCATTGATCACATCAACACCTTGAGGATCATAATAGAACAATGCGTGGAGTTCCGCTCCGCTCTTCATTTGCTCTTCATCGACTTCGAAAAGGCTTTCGATAGTTTGAATCGAGATTTCATTTGGTCAGCTTTACGTAGGAGAGGAGTACCCGAGAAGATTATCGCCATTATAAAGGCTACCTACGAGGGTGCATCGTGTCAAGTCTTACACAACGGAAAGGTATCAGAGGACTTCGATATCCATATACAATCCGGCAATTGTGATTCCGATCGGTTATTTATAGGTTATCCGCAACAAATGATATTTTTGTATAAAAATAAAAGGATAAAGTATTTTTTTTCAATAACCGCCATCTTGAATTTAAAGCAAATTGGTTTTTGCTATACAAATCATTTACAGACTAGCTTTTTTATATGCAAGTGCACGATAATATTTTTTGTGATGTTGACAATGATCTTATAGAATCAACCACTATCACATTCCACCTTAAACGAAAATAATGAAGTGTATGTACAACTTAAAAAAAAAAAAGAATAATCCTGATTACAAAAAACTAAAACTAAAACTTGGAATAGAAACTTAAAAACCTAGCGGTGATACGGATACGAATTCTAGTCTTAGTTCGGATAACTTGATTTTCAACTGAGCGCATGTCACAAAAATCTAGTTCGTAAATGATTTGTTTAACAAAAACTTGCTTTAAATCCAAGATGGCGGTCAAAGTTGAAAAGATAGGTCAGAATTTTTTATTTAGACGCCTTACGGCCCCGTAATTTTTGAAAAAAAAAATACTGTATCCTTTTGTTTTCATACAAAAATATTCTTTATTGCGGATAACCTATAAATAACCTATCGGAATCACAATTGCCGGATTATATCTCAAACTATCAATCTTAGACAAAAATTGTTTTCACCAAAGTTGTAGATAATTAAATTCTTAACAACTTTTGTTAAGGGCTCTTTTAGTGAAAAGCTGAAAATAAACAAGTTCTTAAAGAAAAACCAATTTTCCGAAAATTCAAAATGGCGGCTAACGCAACAGAGCTAGGCGGTCGAAAACCGTACTGAACACTCTTTATGAACTTCTCCAACGATTAAAAGAAAAAAAAAACACTATTTAATTTTTGTAATTTCAGCACTTATTTTTGTTTAATTCGACTGGCTAACGGTCTGTCCAACACGTTGGTGTTGACCGTCCTTTCTGGGTGACAGCATATACATACTTTGTTTTTCCCTCATTCACCGCTGAACCCATCTTTGGCGCTTCCTCCTCAATGCTTGCAAAAGCTCCAGTGACATCACGCTTTGTTCTTCCAATTATTTCAATATCGTCGGCGTATGCAAGTAATTAAATGGACTTTCGAAAGATTGTGCCTCTAGTGTTGACGTGAGAGTTCTGCACTATTCTTTCAAGTAAGATGTTGAAGAAGTTGCATGACAGCGCGTCGCCTTGCCTAAATCCTTTTTTGACATCGAAGTTGTCGGTGAGGTCTTTGCCAACCTTGCAGCGTGCGTTCTCCATCGGCATCCTGCACAAACGGACGAGTTTGCCAAGGATACCAGAACTAGACATTGCTTTGTATAGCTCGTCTCTATAAATACTGTCATACGCGGGCTTAAAATCGATGAAAAGGTGGTTATTGTCGATTTGAAGTTCCTGGGTTTTTTCCAAGATCTGCCGTAGTGTGAATATTTGGTCGATGGTGAACTCTCCTGGCCTGAATCCATATTGATATGGACCTATCAGATTGTTGATGAACGGGTTCAGGCGTTCACATAATACGGCAGAGAAGATCTTGTAGGCGATGTTACGGCGACTGATTCCTCTATAGTTGGCGCAGTTTAGAGGGTCTCCTTTCTTGTGGATCGGGCAAATAATGCTAAGATTCCATTCATCGGATATGCTTTCCTCCGACCATATTTTACAGATGAGCTGTTGCATACTCCTTACCAAGTCATCTCCAGCTCCAGCAGCTTTGTTGGACTTAAGCTCAGATATTGCTATCTTCACTTCGTCGTGGTCAGGTAGACGGAATTTTTGACCTTCATCGTCTAGGTTGAATGTTGTTATCTGCCTGACAGCGGAATTAGATTCGTCATCGCCGTTATAAAGTCTACAAAAGTGATAATTCCAAATTCTCAGCATCGACTGCGAATCTACTAAGGTGTTCCCTTGCTCGTCCTTGCAGGCTTCGGGCTCTGTAGCCCTGATAGTTTCTTTTAACCTTTTGGTAAAACTTCCGAACCTCATTCCTGTTATGACTTGTATGCTTGCTGCTTCGCTGAATGTGCTTGCCGGCAATCGTCGTCAAACCATGGCTTTGGTTTTGGTTTTGGTGGTAGAATAAAATCCAGCACGGTTAGATGCGGCATCTCTGATGGCTTCTTGGCAAAGTTGCCACACTTGATGCTGGAGGCATAGGACCTCTTAAGAGGTTGTTTAAAACCTGATCGGAGAAAGACCTAGCAATCTCTTGCGATTAAAGCCGCCCGTCGTCAAACTTCCTCGCAGCATTTCTTCGGTTTGAATGCATTCGAAATATCCGAAGCTATACCTTGGCTACAACAAGGTAATGGTCCGAGTCAACGTTAGCTTATCGGAACGTTCGGACATCCCTGATACTGGAGGAGTGTCTTGCGTGGATCGCAATATGATCAATCTGGTTGACGATTGATTGATCAAAATATTTCCAGGTGCCCTTGTGGATATTAATGTGAGGAAACTGCGTGCTAACTACCACCATGTTTCTTCCCGCAGAGAAGTCGATCAGCCTGATTCCGTTGTCGGAGGTGGTGTCGTGCAGGCTGTGCTTTCCGAAAATGTCACCAAAATCGTCCTATCTTCCTAGATGCGCGTTTAAATCGCCTAGGACAATTTTACTGTCGTAGCTAGGGTACTGCTCGTACGTGTTCTCCAAGAGCTCGTAGAACTCGTCTTTGATGTCTTCATCTTTCTTTTCATGCGGGTCGTGCACTCATATGAGGCTTTTGTTGGCGAATTTAGTCTTGATGTGGATTGTCACGAGGCGCTCGTTCAAATAATTGACTAAGTTTGCCTAAGTCAGCTTCCAACGACGAAATCGGGAATAGAAATGAAAAATAAATGCAAGGAAACTGCAAATTACTGTGTTAGTCTCCTTACTCCTGCCGACTTCACAGACGTTGAAAATGTGTTCTTGTTGAAATTATGTAATTATGTACCTCTATTTATTTATTTAGTAGCTCATATATTTTATGTTTTGTAAATATTTTATATAAATGTTTATTTCATGATAAATAAAATACGAAAGGCTATTGTTGCATCGATCCTATTTCCAAGAAACTGAAGATTAGTCGAGATGTGATATTTTATGAATCAATAAACGTCAATGAAATCAATGTTGTACTTGATTTTGATTCAGTGAGGGTTCAAGAAATATCAGATGATGAAACACCTTAAGAAAACCAAAACTCAAACAATTTTGAAATTGACCTAAGTGAAATCCACATCACAGATTCGGATTGTGTTGGTAACAGCAGTGAAAATATACAGACATCTGAATTACGGCGAACATCGCGTATACCAATTGCTAGGAAGTTTGAAGGATATGTTTCTTACTTGTCACGTGGAATAGATGAAAAAGATGATCCAGTTACATTCAAAGAAGCAATGGATCATGATGATTCCAACAAGTGGATAGAGGCTATCCAAAGTGAAATGAATTCACTTCAAGAAAATCTAACCTGGGATTTAGTTGAACTTCCAAGAAATTGTAAGACATTAAAAACAAAATGGGTATCTGTCACAAAACGAGATGAGGAAGGTAAAATTATTCGACATAAAGCAAGATTTGTTGCCAAAGGATGTAACCAAAAATATGGAATCGACTACAACGAAACGTATTCTCCAGTTGTTCGATACTCATCCATTAGATACCTGATGGCACTCGCTGTTCAGAAAAACTTGAAGGTTGATCAAATGGATGTTGTAACAGGATTCTTGCAAGGTGACCTTGAAGAAGAAATTTATATTCAACAACCTGAGGGTTTCGATGATGGCACAGGGCGAGTATGTCGACTTAAGAAAGCTTTATATGGACTCAAGCAAGCGGGACGACAATGGAATATAAAACTTGAAGGTGTCTTGAAGAAGTTTGGCTTGCGAAACTCTAAAATGGATCCTTGTATCTACTTCAGTGATTAAATGGATTTGATAGTATCGATTTACGTTGATGATGTTCTTATATTTTGGAATGATACTTCAAGTTTTAAGAAACTGAAGGATGCTTTGAGTTCTTCATCAAGATGTAGGATATGGGATCTGCATAGATGTGTTTGGGAATTCGCATTCAACAATGCAATGGTCAAAAAGAATTAGATCAAGCTGGATATATTAAGAAAATATTGCACCGATTCAACATGGAAGAATGTCGACCTATATTAACACCTAGTCATTCTAACCAGATGTTGTCAATAAACAAGGTTTCTAAGAAAACTGAAAATGATGAAAAACTTGAGAAGATTCCGTTTCAAGAAGCAGTTGGAAGTTTATTGTTTCTAGCTCAATGTACAAGGCCCGATATTGCATTTGCAGTCAATGATGTGAGCAGATTTAGTTCAAACTTTGGTTTGGCTCACTGGAAAGCTGTTAAACGTATCATGCGATATCTGAAGGGTACAATTGACTTGAAGCTAACATATAAAAAGTCTAATTCTCAAGATTTACACGGATATTGTGATGCCAATTGGGCATCTGATATTGATAAAAGAAGATCATGCACCGGATATGTCTTTAAAATGTCAAATGCTGCAATTACTTGGTGTAGCAAGAGACAACTGACAGTAGCTTTATCGAGCACTGAAGCTGAATATATGGCTATGTCATCTGCCATACAAGAAGCCATTTGGATAAAACAGCTAGCTTATGAACTCGGTGGGAAAGCTATTCATCCAGTTAAATTAATATGCGACAACCAGGGAGCAATTAAGTTGGCTGAATCTGACGGATTTCGACCTAGATCAAAACATATTGATATAAGATACCATTTTCTGCGGGAAAAAATAGAAGATAAAACGGTCGAGATTTCGTACATTTCTACAGACAATATGGTTGCTGATAACTTGACGAAAGCAGTCACTGTAGGTAAACATAATTTTTATTTAAAAGAAATGGGATTATATTAAGATTTTAAAATTATCTTAATTGCTATGTTTTATTGTTTACATATGTTGTTTTTGTTAAATTGTTTTAAGAGCTTATATAATGCAATAATTTTAAATACTTAATAAGTGAAGGTGTTGAAATTATGTACCTCTATTTATTTATTTACAGTAGCTCATATATTTTATTTTATAATTTGATTGTGTATTCCAATAAAAATTACAGTTGAAAAGCTCAAATTTTCTCTAATCCTTTTAGAGTCATTAGATACAATATTATAAAGTATCTTGAAGTCATGCGACACATGCAAAAGTTATACCAAAGTAGTTTTTCCGTTTGATACAAAACAACATACGCCTAAAAAAAACACCCTTTCCTACACAATGGGGCATATTTATAGTCATTTTAGACCTGGGTCTAAGTTAAACATAGCTTTGGTTGAATTTTCGGACGTTGATTCTATTTTATTAAGGTTATAATTTCAAAATATTTGAAGCTATTTGTGTAGTATACTAAGTTAATTATCTTATAAAAACATAAAACCAACAATTTGTAATTAAAATCGGTCTGTATTCATCGAGCCAAAATTGTCTTAAACTGTAGTTTAGTCAAACCTGGGTCTATCTGCGACTATGAATATGCCCCAATATGTTTATAGACTCTTTTGATTTTTCATTGTCATGGGAAATTGAACTTTTTCGACCACTTTTTTTATTTTTCTCGAAGGATTTTGTGCAGCTACTATTTGCCAGTACCTACTCTTATACATATGTACATAAGAAGGTTTATCGATGAGGTCAAACAGACCTTGTGACGGCCTACGTCTAACGACCTTATAATAATCTATTGAACCTAGGCATAGGTATGTATACTTTACCAAAAAACTATAAAATACAAATTTTACCATTTCGTTTCAATACTTTCGAGTTTGTTTATTTACAAAACGATAAATCTAAAAACGAGTTTTTTAATTTTTTCTCCAACTAGGTATCATTTTTTAAAAGAAAATGTTGATGAAAGATGAAGAATCATCGAAGCACTTGAGAATCTATTTCCAAACAATGATTCACAGCAAAAACACCTTGCATAAACATTTATGCTAAATCCAGAGGCGGCCAATGAAGTAAAAGAAAAATCTTAAAGACTCAACACTTTTTGATTAATATGCCACACTTTTATTTAAATCGGAGAGTATAGTGGTAATGGTTGATAAAGTAAACAAAAATCATTTTCAACTCATTTTCAAATAATTATTCAAAATCCAACTTCATTATTCTTCGTATTTTTTTCATTTTTTGATGATCCTGGAAAAGATTTTTTCTAAAATGTTTTTATTTAATTTCCATCACGTTTTCTAAACTATATTAATTGCTTTTTAGCAAAGCAATTTTTTTGTTTGCTTATTAAAAACCCAAGTACAAATGAATTTGCTTAATTTGCTTAAGAAAACAAAAAAAAAAAAAAGTTCACGAGGTGGGCGATCTGAAAATTATCGTTATTTAAGATGGCAAAAGTTTACATAATTTTTATTTGCAAATTTTTTATCTTGGCAAAAATTAACAAATTGTTTATTACTAAAAGTCGCGTGAACTTCACACAGACTATAAATATTTAACTTGAACTTTGCACGAACTTGTGGACACAATTTTTATATTGCTTTGCTCATGAGATTTTGGAGGACACTTTTTTTTTTTTTTGCATTATCGTTAAAACTTCCCACTATGTGTATTTAGTAAAGATATCATGTTTCTTCTTTTAAAAACAATCACCAAAATAATATACAATAATGTAGTCTGGTGGAAGTCTATAATAAAATTACTGTCTTGATTCCCTTTTCTTCGACGGGGAATTAGAAGATTTATTATTTGAGTATTGATAGTCATGATATGATCGACTCGTGGATATAAAAAATGGAATGGATAATATTTTTAGAATTCTACAAGCACTTTGTAGTAGTTTCTAGTACTATCGCCAAGCGGCATGAGGCATATGTTAGTTTGCCGGTAATTAAATTAAGTTTAATATTCTGACTGCGAAAAATACACAATTTTGTTTGTTATTGTTTGTTTTTGGCATCGAAATGAACAAGATTAAATTGTTTGAACTATGTGTTTGGTGAATAAAAAAGACGATATACATAATGTTTATAAATTTGTATTTATGATGAGTAATAGAAGGATTTTATAAGATTTGTTTTGATTACATCCAATCCAATCTTTAAATTGCAATAAAATTAGTAAAAAAAATGGATAAGCGTTGAGGGCAGGGTAAACGTGATGTGTTTCATGGTGGGTCAAAAGCACCCAATCAATGTTCATGAATAAAACTGAATTCTATTTTGTATCTATCTTTTGATGTTTAAACAAAAAACGCAAAAAAAGGTACCCTTATACGATAAACATAAATCATAGATTATCATAGAACATAGAATGTAAGTTAACTTACACTTATATACAATGTTGGAGGTATTGTTAGGTAGTAGATAAGAACGCAGTGTAACTAGGAAGTAAGAATATTGTTATATTTTACTACGGGCTCGCAAATAAAACTTATTTCCTTTATTCAAACTGAAACTACAATTACTTCACTAAATAAAACGCTTTTATTTCAAATACTTTTACTTCTAATACTTTTCTTATAACCAAGCACATGTATGCAACTCTTTATTCACACTGACATTTATTCGTTCTCTTTCAGAATCAAAACTGCCGCTTTCGGACTGGTGGCTCTGTATTTATATCCGAAATAAAGGGTTCTAGAATTTTCTAGGGTCTGCTAGATGGTGCTTTCCAAACAAAAAAGGTTTCGTCAATTATTCCAGTACGAACGAGGCTGGACACCAACCGTGATGGATTTAATTATTTATTTCATTCATAGATGGCGCGCGAAGTTGTACTAATGTGTCGTTGTTTACATAACTGGGCATATTCACCACAATATGTTAAGATGAAATAAAGTTCAGTATTGAAAAGACTGCCTTTGATTTGAGACGTTACACTGGCGACGAATAAATTAACAAACAAAAAAAATAGTAACAAGAATCATGGCGTACCTAGGCAGAACCTAGGCGAGTGATCTGACGTTTCAAAGGGCGTTAGAAATGGCTTTATCCCTTGAGTGCGTAAAAAGGCAGTATGACGTCACAGTAGATACCATAAAAAAAGAACCAGCAAGCGTGTATATATTATACAGAAAAAGAGCGGTAAAAATATGAAACGTAGCGGAAAAAATGAAACGGCATCAACTTCTCATCAATCAACATCATTAAGCAGTAAATCAGGGCAATGCAAAGTGTGCGGTTACACAAACCATAATGAAGGTCAATGTAGATTTAAAAATTATATTTGTAAATATTGCAAGCAAAAAGGTCATTTAAAGAAAATGTGTCCCAAAAAATTCAATGATAAATTTAACAAAGAATGCAATTATGTAACCAACGATGACGATTTGTCTTTATTTTATTGCAGTACAAATTCTAGTTTAACCCTCTACTGCACGCACTATGACCCAATGACAAAAAAACATAAAAAATAATTTTTTGTGCTTCAGTTTGTAAAATTAAAAGATTAAAACAAAATTTTTTTTTTTTAAACTTATTTTATTAAAAGTTATTAACTTTTGCCATATATGGCTTCTTGTGCAGTTACACATTTTTCAAAACAAAAAAAAAAATATGTAATTCGGTTTAACAAAACAAAAGCATTTCTTAAATAATTCATTTCAAAATAAGTTAATAATTTACAAAAAGAAAAAAAAAAATTTTTAAATTATTCATTGCAAAATTAATTAGGTGTGGAATTAATAATCAGACATAGATTGCGTTTGCATTTCTTACACATAATAAATGACCTATACCTGCAGTCATTTTGACATTGCTGTCTCGTTTTCTGCCATTCCTGGAATGTGATCAATACCGTCCAATCGAACGGAATTCAATGGAAGGTTTTGACGCCTTTTTTTATTTGACGGGTGAGGTGAGGAAGCGGGAGTCGACGGATTTGAATCCATTCTTGTCTTTCGACGTTTTGGTGTATTTGAAGTGGAAGCAGGGCGCCCCCTTTTCAGATTCAGGCGCTTTCTACTCCTGCAAAGGTGTTCTGATATAGCCAGCTTGAAATCAGAAAGAGGCGTACCTATATATGTCACTCTTCTACCGCCACAAAATCCATGCATTGACAACACATAAATCCAAAAAGTGGAAACAAATTTTGATACACCACTTTTTGGATCGTATGTCAATTCGACCGAGGCCGAGCACCGAATCTAATAGGTCAACACCTCCCATATATTTATTATATTCGTCTATTATCTTTGGACAGTCAACCTCAATGTATTTTTTGTCCTTCCTTGAGTACCTTTTTTTTTGTTGTGGGATTGGCCCCCCCCCACAAATGTTGAGAGCATATTGTGGTGAATATGCCCAGTTATGTAAGCAACCACACATTAGTACAACTTTCCGCGCCATCTTTGAGTGAAATAAATAATTAAATCCATCACGGTTGGTGTCCAGCCTCGTTCGTACTGGAATATTGACGAAACCTTTTTGGAAAGCACCTTCTAGTAGACCCTATAAAATTCTATAACCCTTTATTTTCGGGTATAAATACAGGCGTACTAGTCCGAAGCGGCAGTTTGATTTTGAAAGTGAATGAATAAATGTCAGTGTGAATAAAGAGTTGCATACTTGTGCTTGGTTATAATAAAACAGAAGAAAAAGTATTTGAAATAAAAAAAGGGTTTTATTTTGTGAATTAATTGCAGTTTCAGTTTGAATAAAGGAAATAAGTTTTATTTGCGAACCCTTAGTAAAATATTACATTGGTGTCAGAAAAAGTGGAATAAAACTTATTTAATCTGTGAATTCAGATAATTGATGCTGAAAAATTGATAAAGTGTGTAGATTAGTGAACAAGAAGTGAAACAACGAGCAAAAGAACTCACTGGAAAAAACAAAAAAAAATCTTCTCGAACGATTTGAAGAACAGAAACACGTCCTCGAAGGTAAACTAGATGCCTTTGAGAACAAGTTTGTTGCCCTTGACGATCGTGTTGAAAAACAATTTTCGTCAGTGGAAGCAAAATTCGAGAAGGTCGAAGAGAAAATTCAGAGCATTACCAATAAGTTAGAACAAGTTAGAAAAATGAAGGTTCGAGAAGGTAGTGCCGATTTTCCAAAGAGAAAAGAAATGCATGCACCAACTTTTGATGGACAAACTTCTTGGTCGATCTACAGGAAGCAGTTTGAGGCAGTTGCAGCAACAAACAGCTGGGATGACGAAGACAAGTTTATTGCCCTGACGCTTGCCCTTAGAGGTTCTGCCGCTGAACTTTTGCAAACCATACCAGCAGACCAGAACGGCAACTTCAGTGCTCTTGTTCAGGCCATTGACAAACGCTTCAACGATAGCCATATTCGCGACCAGCTCAATACCAGAGTCCAGAAAAGAGGTGAAAGTCTGCAACAACTTCAAGCAGACATTGAACGGTTGGCACACCTACCCGACTGCAAGAGATGAAATTACCAACCAGCTAGCAACGGAGGCTTTTGTCCGTGCAGTTTCCGACATCAACCTACAGCGAGCAATTCTAACTGCTGGAAAACGCACGCTTTCTGAAGCATTAGCGTTCGCTCTGACTATGGAAGCATCAGAACAGGCTTCCCTAGGAGTTCATCGGGTAAGAGAACTTGAAGTTGAGGAATGTTCTTGCCAGAGAGCTGAATTCCGTAGAAGTCAGCGAGAAGGGCCCGCTCGATGCTGGAATTGCAACAAAACCGGACATCTCCAGCGCCAGTGCAGATTGCCACCAAGAAGAGTCGCCTGTCAACACTGTGGAAACAGGAATAATACCCGCGAACAGGTGAGCAATAACATCAACGCTCCTGCTCGCTCTGTTTCACAGTCGGGAAACGAGTAAGAACCAACTTCGAGGGGCAGAAGCTGGTTTCTGGTATCGATGGCCCCAGAACCACCATACAAGTCTCGTAGACTAAACGGAACAAAATTATATTCATTCATAAACGGAACAATAAAAGTCTGACAGTGGATGCAACATTAAATGGCAAGAAACAGTTCGCTACAATTGACACCGGTGCCACAGCTTCCATTGTGCGGAGAGACTTGGTCAAGATGACGTGGCTACATAACACCAATAGCTACCGTCTTAAAACTGCGACAGGTGAGGCAGCAAGAGTATATGGAAAAGTTCGTCTTAAAATCCGTTTGGCAGAATAAGAGTTTTCGCATCTATTTTTGGTAGCAGACATATGTGATGAGTGCATAATTGGAATCGACTTCATGAAAGAGCACGAAGTGATTCTGGATATCGGTAAGCAAGTGTTGAAGTGCCGAAATGTAGAGATACGAAAACTCATCAACTCTAAGAACTGTCATCAAAGAAGACATATGCTTGCCTGCCTCTTCAGAAGTGTTTGTTTGGACGAAAAAAGAGGGCGATCTAGGTAGACATCGAAACCTCATGGTGGAACCAGAGTCTGAGCAATCTTCCCAAAACATCATCTTAGGGAAGACTCTTTTGGAACCAAAGAACAACATGGTACCCGTACGGATTCTGAAAATCAAACCGTACGAGGTCAAGCTCAAGAAAGGAGAAGTTATTGGAAAATGCGAATCTGTGACCGCAATAACTAAAATCACAGAAATGAACGCAGAAGAACCAATGGACCCCAGAAAATTTAGCTCCATGAAAGCCAAAATTCTCAAGCCATCCAATCTAAATCAACATCAGCTTAGTGTTGCTGGAAGCCTTCTTCATGAGTACGCTGATATATTTTCTTCACCGAGTGGGCAGTATTGTCGAACACAACTGGTACAGCACCGAATTGACACAGGTGATGCGAGACCGATTCGACAACCAGCAAGACGTCTCCCATTAGCCAAACAAGTTGAAGAAATGATATCGACAATGAAGAAAGATGGTCTAATCAAAAATTTCAAAAGCCCTTGGGCGTCACCAGTTGTTCTTGTCAAAAAGAAAGATGGAAGCACCCGATTTTGTGTGGACTACCGTAGGCTGAACGATGTGACAAAGAAAAACAGCTACCCTCTGCCCAGAATCAGCGATACATTGGATGCAATGGAAGGAGCTCAATGGTTCTCGACGTTAGACTTGAAGAGTGGCTACTGGCAGGTAGAAATCCATCCAGAAGATCGAGAGAAGACAGCTTTCTCAACCGTAAATGGTCTGTGGCAGTTTAAAGTGATGCCATTTGGACTGTACAATGCTCCGGTTACATTGGATTGTCTGATGGAGTGTGTTCTTCAAGGCCTTACTTGGAAATCATGCCTTGTATATTTGGAGATGTCATCGTTTATGGAAAAACTTTTGACGAGCATTGTGAAAACCTTAAGGCTGTGTTTCAGAGGCTTCGAGAAGAACACTTAAAATTAAATCCAGATAAATGTGCGCTTTTCAAGACCGAAGTTAAATACCTGGAACATATTATCTCATCCCAAGGAGTAAAGACTGATCCTGAGAAAGTTGACACTGTGAAGAATTGGCCAACACCACAGGATAAACATCAGCTCCGTAGCTTTCTTGGTCTTGCCACATATTATCGGCGCTTTGTGAAGGACTTTGCTGGAATCGCTAAGAGCTTGCATCAACTTACTGAAAAGGGGAAGCCGTTCAAATGGTCAGGTGAGTGCGAGAAAAGTTTTCGGGAACTCAAGCTACGTTTGTGTAATGCTCCTGTGCTGACCTATCCGACTCCTGGAAAACCTTTCATCAATGATGCCGATGCCAGTAACGTCGGAATTGGAGCTGTGCTGTCGCAAGTCCATGAAGGAGAAGAAAAAGTCGTCGCCTACTACAGTAAGGTGCTCTCGAGGCCAGAGCGCAATTAATGCGTCACCAGAAGGAAACTTCTAGCTTTGATTTTGGCAACAAAGCACTTCCATAAGTACATCTATGGACAGAAGTCCCTCCTTCGAAACGACCATGGTGCGCTTTATTGGCTTCTGAACTTCAAAAATCCAGAAGGTCAAGTAGCAAGATGGATCGAGAGACTGCAGACATACGACTACGAACGAAATTCAACATCGAAGAGGAAAGCTGCACTCAAACGCAGATGCATTGTCTCGATGACCGTGTAAACAGGACTGTAAGCATTGCACGCGTCAAGAAGAAAAGGAAGCGGTTGCCATCCAACGAATAAGAGCCGATTCCATTTACGGTTGGAGCAATGCAGAACTGAGGACTGCCCAACAAGAAGACTCGGATATAGAACCCATTCTTGTATGGAAGGAACACGGAGAAAAACCAGAATGGGGTGACATCTGCGAAAGAAGTCCAGCTCTCAAAGCATATTGGGCACAGTGGGACTCACTTCATGTGCAAGAAGGAGTACTAAGGTGCAAATGGAAATCTGCAGATGGCAAGTCTTATCTGATGCAGTTGATAGTGCCTAGGTCAAAGGTTAATGACGTTCTTCGAGAGATGCATGATGGAGCATCTGGAGGTCATTTGGGAGTCAATAAAACGCTGGAGAAGATACGACAACGGTTCTACTGGCTACATGCAAGAGATGATGTCGAAAAGTGGTGCCGAAAATGTGATACTTGTGCTGCTACCAAGGGACCAGGTAGAAAGCTTCAAAGTAAAATGCAACAGTACAATGTCGGCACACCTTTCGAAAGAATTGCAGTAGATGTCGCAGGTCCGTCGGAGACCAACAGCGGAAACCGATACATCCTTGTAGTCATGGATTACTTCAGCAAGTGGCCTGAGGCATTTGCCATCCCAAATCAAGAAACTAAAAAAGTTGTTTGGTCAGATTATCTTCAATTGGGTGAGCAGGTTCGGCGTACCTTTGAAACTGCATTCTGACCAAGGAAGGAACTTCGAATCTAACATCTTTCAGGAGGTTTTCTCTTTCCTTGGCATCAAGAAGACGAGGACAACACCGCTTCATCAGCAATCTGATGGGATGGTAGAACGATTCAACAGGACTCTTAAAGAACATCTGTCCAAGGTTGTAGGTGACTACCAACGAGACTGGGACCGCCATATTCCATTGTTCTTGATGGCCTATCGAAGTGCGGTTCATAGTTCAACAGGACATACACCATCGGAGATCCTGTTTGGCACAACAATATGGCTGCCCAGTGAAGTCAAATTTGGATGCCATACCATGGAACCGGAAAGGAAAAACAAAAAAACCGCTAGTGATAGGATGAAAACACGGTACGACACCCGTGCAACAACGATGGGATTCCAAGAAGGAGACCTGGTGTGGTTTTACAATCCTCACCGACAAAAGGGACTGTCACCAAAACTACAACAAAACTGGGAAGGCCCATATACCGTTGTGAAGCGAATCAATGATGTGGTTTACCGCATTCAGAGAGGAGTAAGGGGTAAGCTTAAAGTAGTACACTGCGACCGTTTACATCGTTATAACGGTGGGAATAATGGATTAAATCGGGACGATCAATCCTAAGAGGGTGGCAATGTGGTGAATATGCCCTGTTATGTAAACAACCACACATTAGTACAACTTTCCGCACCATCTTTGAGTGAAATAAATAATGAAATCCATCACGGTTGGTGTCCAGCCTCGTTCGTACTGGAATATTGACGAAACCTTTTTGGAAAGCACCTTCTAGTAGACCATAGAAAATTCTAGAATTTTTATTTCGGGTATAAATACAGGGGCACAAGTCCGAAAGAGCAGTTTGATTTTGGAAGTGAATGAATAAATGTCAGTGTGAATAAAGAGTTGCATACTTGTGCTTGGCTATAATAAAAGTAACTGAAGAAAAAGTATTTGAAATAAAAAGCGTTTTATTTTGTGAATTAATTGCAGTTTCAGTTTGAATAAAGGAAATAAGTTTTATTTGTGAACCCTTAGTAAAATATTACACTATGTTAAATTTGAGGTGCGAGGAAGAAAATCTAAGTATTACCGATTGAATACAAAATCATTTACGAATTCCATTGCCATGAAAATTAAATTTCTTATTGAACCAACTTGCTTCTTTTTTCTATGTGGTGACTAAATAATTATTATTTCAGATCAATAAAATAATCTTGAGTTCTCGGGGGGGGGGACATCACCCCCACCCTGTATACGACGTTTTTCAGGCATCTTTCCGGCCCTACACCGGTTGTTATACTTCAGAAATCCAAAGATTTTTTCAAGCCAAGCGAAGCGTGTTGTTATGTGCGTAGTTTAATTGAAGAAAACTGTTCTTTTGAACCTGTTTTAAAAAGACGATCCTGCAGTAATAGCTTCAATTCGGCAACTGCATAAGTAAAGAAGGGAATACGTAAGGAATATCAAATAACTCACTAAAAAATTTTAGAATAAAATATCATAAAATAAGTTGATTATAGCTTTTTGACACCGCGATTTTCGCGATAATATCGGTTTTGCTAAAACACAAGTTTTGATAAGCCACAATTTTTAAATAAAACCTGCCGAAAACTAGTTGGATTTGCAAGATGAACTAAACAAAAACACCTTGACAAACATTCAGCACTCAATTAAACTTCAAATAAATAGCTAACGAGTTGCCGCCAGGAAAAAATAATTTTATTGCTGGAACACAACAGACCTTAACTTTGGCAGAGAAAATTTTCAAAAAGTTGCGGCCGCTTCGTCGAGACTCGAGACAATTATGTTCAAGCACATAGATAGTATAGATTGTGTCAAAAAATTAAAATATCAAATGAGAACTAGTACTTAAATTGAACGCTTTTTAAGTTTTTAGATTGCGTCAAATTTTAGCAGAAGCGTCATGTCAGGTCAAAGAAAATAATTTAAATATTTCTTTTTTTCGTGACCTTTCTCCAACAATTAGGATTTCATTTATAAAAAAAAATAATTTATGAATATTCTAATAAGTTAACCGTGGTTAATTTCAAAAAGTGAAGAAAACCTAACGAATTCTTATAACTGTAATACACTTTAGCACTAATGGTTTGTGTCTATGAAATGCAGTATCGAAGCGCCACCTAGTGAGTATAATCTCTAAGAGTGCTGTATTAACTAACTAACCAATGTATGACATCGTTTTTCTATCAACCACTAGGTGTCCAAATATAAATTTGACCGGATATCCGCTGACTCGTGCTATGAATCCGTTGATTTGAAAAGAAAGTCTATTCAAAATATTAAAACTATAAATTCAAACTATGTATGTATATATCTACGAGTTGTATAAAATATTAATCGAAATACGAAAGAGAAAAGCTGAGTTGGAAGATTGGTCCACAGGTGTGCATACTAGATCCGAATCTGAGGTACGATTTTTTCTGAAATGTTGGTACAAAGAACATTTATGTGATTCGAATTTTCGTTCGAAGTCATCAGATCAAGAACGGTTAGCGCCCATTCGACGATCTTAGTTTTTATTTTAAATTGTTTTCAATCAATCTTTATTGATAAATAGGTATGTCTTTTTAATTTTTTGTAAGCAATTAAAACTACCTACGGTTACGGTGTTTGAAAAAAGGGTAGTTAGGTTAGGCATTCAAAAGAATATAACCCAACTAACACTTCAGCTTCGGTTCGGTTTCATAGAATAGGCTTTAGAAGTTCCATATGACATTTGTAAAGTTTACTTAAGCATACAAAGGAGAATGTTATACAAACTAATATAGCTTGTATACGTGATTTCGGAAAATCTTCTTATAAACTTATTCGCAGATCTTTTAAAAGTAGCAGATTGTATAAAAGCCTAAAGAAGCCGATACGAAGTTTTAACGAGCGATATTGGAAATTTGAATGACACTTCAACTTGACAGATAGCTTCGGACATGGTTGTATAAAAGTGAAATACCAGTCTTATAGAAGGTGAACAAAAATAAATAAAAAAAAGGAAAAATACATTTTTATTTTTATTTTTTAATGTGATTTTTACTGCATTTTATCTGAAATCAAGTATCAAGTTCAATTATTTATTAATTATAGTATTGGAAACAATTATAAAACATAAATTATAATTTTACCTCACTAGGGATCGACCTCGGGAACTCCTACGTGACAGTCCATCACTCTTACCACTCAGCCATCTTAGATATAATTTGGAAGATGCAAAAACTTAATCAGGCTTTTCTTTTTTTAAAACTTTAAATTTTCCTTAAATAAATCCGAGCTTCTATAAAAATTTTTACACTGAACAAGATTTCTTTAACTCTCTTATACATTTCGCGTGAGGAAACAAACGATTTGTTTAGCAGTCCCCTTGCTCCATTTTCATTTCAATAGTCTTAAATTAATATCAATAGTCTTAAAATAAACTAAGTAATAATGCATAGTTTTGATAATTTCAATCCGAAAAAACACGACCACTTAAGCACGATTAACAGAAACAAGGTATGCTCATTAGGGGTGTGACGTTACAATCATCTGCTTATGTTCGGAGAAAAGAAAAATAATTAACTTTATTTGATTGTTAAGGTAAGAACGCACTAGGCGGAACTGCACTGCAGCGGAACTGCGATTCAAAATAATTTGTATGAAATTTAATGAAGTTCAGTTGCCGCTTAGTGCGATATAGCTCATACAATTTCATACAAATAATATTTTGCCGCGTCGTGAAGTGTAGTTCCGCTGCAGTTGTGTGCGGTCTAACCTTTATTATAATTTTTTCTATTTTTAAACTGCTCATTAAGAATTTAAAATCAATTTATTTAAATACTTAAATTAATTATGGTCTTCACGTTAAATAGAACAAAAACATAAAAGCTGGCCGTGACGTCACATAAATACCCAAAAAAACGAAAATGCCGAATGTTATGTTTATCTGATGAGCATAAACCTTGTTTCTGTTTATCGTGCATTGAAGCTTATGTCTTAAACCAACGAAAAGTAGCTTTCCGAATGCTCAAAAAGACAAATCAAGTAAAAGGAATTATCTTTCTCTCCACGTGTTCAATTTATTCAATATACATATATTATTATAAATGTGAATAGAGTTTTTTAAAAAGCTTCTTTAAAATGACTTATACAAATTCGAGCTTCTTTATTATAGATTGACATATTGGCCGCGTTCGGATACGTCGCCAATGGTATCTAGATTTGTTCGTGTTGTTGTAATGCATACAGAAAAAACCAGCCGACGAACCAAACAGGTGATATCAAAAAGAAATCTAAGGCTATCCCAAAAATGTTTGGATCTGTTTGGATTAAGGCTCTCGCTATGCAGGGCGAATCATTCACAATCATAAAAAATAAATGACAAATAAATAATGCTAAACAACAAAAAAAAAAAAACAGGTGTCGGTGAATGTTCCGCGCCGCTTTCGCGTTGGTTTGGGAGAGATAGATTCATACTAACAGCTGATATCTCACTTGTTTATTTTTTTGGTTTTCGTTTGGTTTGGTTACATACACGGTTTTGGTCGTTCGAAAACGTATTAAATGCTAAAGTAGATACCATATGTCTGTCTACCACCCGAACGTGGCCATTCTTTTATGATTCTTTAGTAAGACTTAACAAGCCGTATCGAAGTATTCAATAAAGCTTATTGAAAATGGTTACAGAAAACTTTTAAAGGAAGCAACTTATATAAAAATTTTATGCAGCCTTTTTAAAGTGACATCTTCAATCATCTTCTGTAATATCAATCTTAGAAGCCTATTCGAGTGACAGCTCGCAAACTCGGTAAGTCTTCTTTTTCTTATTTCTATTCGGCTTTAAAGAAGTAGTTATCCAGCTCGTTACATGTATAAGAAATTTAATTCCGCCGAAGGCCGTACCGAAGCTACTTGTTACGAAACAACAACAAGCCTCAGATGTGGATGATTTTAAAGCTACGAAACAACAACAAGCCTCGAATATGGATAATTTTAAAGTTCTTTTCTTTGCATAAACATAAGAAGCAGCTTACTTTAAAAATTCCAATGAATGACCTTGAGCAATAAACGAATTTGGAGTCGAATTAAGCCCGAAGTCAATTTAAATTTAGGCTGAATTCGGCTCCGAGCTCCTATTTACTCAGGCCAATAGTTTTTTGTTTGTTTTATTTCAGGTTTTGTGCACTTTTCTGGCTTAACAAAATTGTATACCATCAATTTCGATAAAAAATCTAATTTAAATTCTAAAATTCGCCTTAGTTTTCGAGTTAAATCAAAAAGATTTAAAAGAGACAAATCACCAAAACCACGATTATCTGATAAATGCATGGTGCATTTTGGTGATATTCCACACAAACATATTCAATAAAATTGTTTCTTTCATAATAACATATGTATCCCAGTAGGTACATTCAAAAGTCCAAATATTGCGTTTAAAATTTTACGAAATAATTGTTTGATAAAAAACAAAAAATTTAATAAAAACTCCATTTATTTGAATAGGTAATTTCAAATTTTTAACATTGTCTCGTTTAGTTAATTTGAACATTATTAAACCATGAGTAGAAGTTCGGTATAGTTACTTAACATCTCCAACATCTTGCTCCTCTGTTTGATCTACCTATATCCTGTACATTGTCCCTCCTTAAAAGTCACATACTAATTCTTATCCATCCAAATTTACTTCTGATGAGACAAAAAACATCTGCTGTACACTAAATATAAGTTAACCTATTGTCTTCCTGACGCCTTTTTATGCGGCGCTGGTCAATAAAAATCTTGAAGAATGTATTCAACAATTCTTTCGACACCTTGTTAAGTTAAAACAACTCCAGCCCCGCTGTGAAACACCATAAACTTTCTTTTGTCTAAAACACCTGACACAATGAAATTATTCAACAACCACCTTCCAAGCGCTCTTCTATAATCAAAACCAATGCTCCAGAGTCTAAATCAGCTGTCGGAAATGCCACCTCGTTAATGATACCTATACAAATTGTCGGAATCCATCCAGCAGTGGACCAAATTCACAGTCAATTCTGCCAATCAACAAGAAGAAGTGTCTAATTTCAACCCTCTTCCAGCACATTATTAGCGGCTCTTACTATTGCTCTATAACCATCGCCACTTGACCCAAAACAATTCACACATGTCAGCCACCATGTGCGCGGCGTTTATACATACAGAGCTATCCTCACAATCAAGATCACCAAATATCATTAATAACCGATCGATCTTCATTGACCGAAACAAAAGTCCGGTCATCCTGAGTAAACACCCTCGCTTTTTCAAACAAAAATACAAAAAAAAAGGTCTAGTCCCGATTTCCTACCCCTGTGGCGTTCTAACACGACTAGAAGTGTTGTTTTAGGTTAGTTTAGCGCCTTTTGTTTCTTTTGATCAGTGCGATCGGTGTCCACTCGAGTCGTAGGCAATCTAACAGGTGAGAAAGACGGCATGGAATTAATGCGATGCTTCGCACCCACACTCCTCGATATGGGATTTTCGGTCAGGTAATTTTTAGCACCATTGTTTTGGGCTAATTATAGTCTTACTGATTCCCGGTATCATTCTCTCTATGATGGCCATGGACACACACAGAACAAATTTTAAATTTTTGCCTATTAACACAAAACCGACAAAGGTCCTTTTTCTCTACTGGGAGATCCTTGAGCCAGGATTAAATGTGATTTTGTAAATTTATTTTGACAAGCGAATCCGGTTAACAATCTCCCATCGAATCGCTCTCAATTGCATTAAGGGTATTTATGTTTTTTTTTTTTTTTTGAAAATGAAAAACTGATCGATGTAAATGAGGATCAATTTGATATGGTTGGTCTGCAATGATAGAAAATAAGCACACAGATCCCTATAGTTAAAATACTCACCATGTATATGAACCTTATAGCATTGTAATTCTAATTTAATTTCATTGCATCTCGTGCACCTAATCAAAGGAATGCCGATGCAAAATTATTATGAAAGCACAACTGAATAAATTTTTCGTTGAAGGTGCAATTTAATTGAGTTACAAACAAATTGTAAATGAAATAAAGAACATGCTTTTGAAGTTTTGTCCGGGTTAGGTAGCTAAGGTACCTCTACCTGTACCTACGGTGAAATTATATCGATCGGTAAGGCATACAGAAGATGGGCGTCATATTTTAATTAATAGTGGAATAGCGTGCTGACACGAATGCTAGATATCTATGGATAAATTAAATAAAAACTTAAAAAACAATTTAAAATAGTAATAACGAAAAGCTACATTAGTATAACCTCGTTAATGAGCTTTCAATGCAAATTTTGTGTTTTTTTTTTTCCGTACAAAATGTAACAATTTTTGTAATAGTAATTTTAGCTTAAGCTTATTAACAGGAGATTATGAATAATTATTATTTGTTTCTATTTACATTAATGGCATGTGGAAGTTTTAATTTTTGTTAAAGGCAAATGTTGGAATGGTTAAAGATCAAGCTTGCGATTTTGTTCCAACTTGCTTTAAATAGGGAAGATGAAAAAAGTTTGTTTTCCTATTTCGTCAGTTTTAAAATTATTTCTGCGAGCTTCAGCCTTAAAAACTTGATCTACACAAAAAACGGTACCTCCAGTAGTTAAGTTTTTGAAATTTTTAAGAAGAGCTAACGTTTTGTTCTCAAAACGCAATATTTCGATAATATTTTTGAAATCTTTAGTATTAAATGATTTTTAAACTACATATTTAAAAACAGGTAGGTGAACAAAAATATTGTTCCTAGTAGAACCAAAACTAACACACACATTTTAAAACCCGTCTTCTATTTCCCGAAAACAGCTGCAACGCTTTTGGTTACAAAAATATGTGTATTCTCAAATATAATGGCAAAGGAAATATAATGGCAAAGTACCCTAGCAGACTTTCATCCGATTTTTTCAATGTCCATGCATGGTCTTGGGCCTTGTATAAAGACTCCTTAGTTCTCTGAGAGAGGGCCTTTCTACTTAAATGCCTTCTCAGACCGAAGAAACAGCGGTTGGCAAGAGTAATTCCTCGTTTGATCTCTGCACTGATGTCATTTTGCGAGGTAATAGTGGAGCCCAGGTAGACAAAGTCCTTGACAATTTCGAAGTTATATCCGTCCATCTTGATATTTTGCTCGAGTTGACGATGTTGAGATTCGTTTCTTGATGACAGCATACATATACTTCGTCTTATCCTCATTAACCGCCAGTCCCATTTTAGCCGCCTCCGATTAAATTCTAGGAAATGCGCATGCCGCAGCTCGCTTCGTTCTGCCGACAATGTCTATGCCGTCTGCATACGCAAGCAATTGAACGGACTTTCGATAAATTGTACCTCTGGTGTTGACGTGTGCGTTGCGTACAATGGCTTCAAGAACGATGTTGAATAGGTTGCATGATAACGCGTCGCCTTGCCTCAATCCTTTCTCAACATCAAAGGAATCGGTGGTGTTCTTACCAATTTTGACGGAGCAGCGAGATTTCTCCATCGTCATCCTGCACAAGCGGACGAGTTTGGCAGGGATGCCGAGACTCGATATGGCTTTGTATAATTCGTCCCTTTTCACGCTATCATACGCGACTTTAAAATCGACAAAAATGTGGTGTATATCGATCTGGAATTCCCGGGATTTTTCTAAAATCTGTCGGAGTGTGAACATTTGATCGACGGTTGACTTGCCTGGCCTAAAACCGCACTGATAAGGGCCCATCAGATCGTTGACAAAAGGTTTTAAGCGGTCAACCAGGATGGCCGACAAGATTTTATAAGCGACGTTTAGGAGACTAACTCCTTCGTAGTTGGTACATTTCAGAACATCTCCGTTTTTATGGATGGGGCACACTATACCGAGGTTCCATTCATCGGGCATACTTTCCTCCGACCAAATTTTGCAGATGAACTGGTGTATGCTCCTAGCCAAATCATCTCCCGCTGATTTAAATAGTTCGGCTTGTAAGCCATCCGCACCATCAGCCTTGTACGACTTTAGTTTGGATATCGCCAGCTGCACTTCGGTTAGGTCGGGTGGATGGAACTGTTGGTGATCATCGTCCAAGTTGAATGTAGTGTCCTGCCTACTAGCGGAATCTTCGCCGTCTTTGCCGTTTAGCGGTCTAGAGAAGTGTTCTTTTCAGATCATTAGCACTGACTGTGTATCTACTACCCTATTTCCTTCCTCATCTCGGCAGGCTTCCGTTCTAGCTTTGTATCTTTGGGTGGATCGTTTCACCCCTGATAAAATTTTCAACATCTCCCCCCCCGCTACAGCCCTTAACAGACTCGATCACCCGCTTCTCGTGCTCTCTCTTTTTCCTCCTGAGAAGTCGGCGTTCCTCTTTTCATTTCAGCCCGTAGAGCTCCCGGGCTACTCTCTCAGCAGCTCTTGTTCGAGTTTGCAGCATTGCCTGGTAGGCCTCGTCCTTTGCTGCATGCGCCAGCCGGCACTCTTCATCGAACCAGCGGTTGCGTTGTTGTCACCTAGTGAAACCCAGCACATCAGAGGCGGCACTTCTGATGGCTTGTTGACAGTGTTTCTACTGGTCCTCGGGACTTGATGATGGTGGCGGATTTCCTGAGAGATTAAAAGTTACGTGGTCCGCAAAAGATCTGGCGGTCTCCTGCGATTTAAGCTTCTCGACATGGTACGTTTTTACAGCATCTGCACTGCGTTGTGGCGTCATGGATATCCGTATACGTAGTCTAGATACCACCAGGTAGTGATCCGAGTCAAATTTGGCCCCTCGGAATGTTCGGACGTCCAAGATACTGCGTAAGCATGTCTCACGTCTATCTCAACGTGGTCAGTTTTGGTTGACGGTTCGTTGATCACTCGACCGCCAAGTCCCCTTGTGTATATTGAGGTGTGGGAAACGAGTGCTGCAGATGACGACATTTCACCCCGCCGCAAAGTCTGCCAGTCGGTATCCGTTGCCGGAAGTTTCGTCGTGAAGGCTGTGTCCGCTGACTATCGAACCAAAGATGCCCTCCTTTCCAAGTCTTGCGTTGAAGTCACCAAGAATATCGTACATACCTTACGTTGTCTCCAGAAGATCATAGAATGCTTCTTAGGTTGAGTCATCTCTCTCTTCATGGGCGGCGTGGGCACAGATCAGCGCAATGTTCTTAAATTTGCCTTTGATGCGGATTGTGACCAGGCGCTCGCTTACACTTCAGAAGCTAAAGACTTCTTGCTTAATTCCTTCCCTTTATCACAAAAACGCAACTAAAAATCCGGTGACCCTGCTCCTTGAAGCACCCGCCGTAGTAGATGTCACACGTTTGTAGTCTCCGTATGCCCTCTCCACTCCATCGCACTTCCTGGATGGCTCTGTTACGTCAGCCCATAGCCTGTCCAGGTTCTCCACTAATTGTTCGGCTGCACGTGTTCTGTATAAGGACAGGACGTTCCACGTGCAGATCCGAAATTCGTTGTCCTTGTTTCGTTTCCTGGGGTCGCCAACTTTAAAATCATCCATGTCCGAGGCTTGTTGTTGTTTCGGAGACATATATTTTTTGGGTGAGGGAAGTTACCCGACGCAGAAGAGAAACATTTCTAGTTTTGTATTTATCTCGCATGATATTTTACTCGAGTTTTTATCGGATGGATAATATTTTATTTTTCTCGCCTGATATATTTTCTCATGATGAACACATTTCTCGCATACTTATTTTCCCATAGATACATTTATGGATGATACTTTGTCTATTCTATAAGATACCCGTTTCACGCAATAAATTTAAGTCAAATATAACTGTAATTTGTTTTAATTCAAACCACTAGATTGACGTGTTATTCGAGAACTAACCACAATTGGAGCAATGAACAAGAAACCACTTGTCAAAAAGTCTCTCACATTTTTAAAGATACCTACTTAATAATCGGTGAATCTTCTAAGCCTTGTAATGAAAGCCTCAAGAACGCCTAAAACCACCAACGTAATTACGGACATTTTGTTGTAAATACAAACATGGGCGGGTGTTCCTATTGTTTTTTGTATACCTATCTAAGTTGCATGTGCAACCAACTGAATCGAGGGGCCTTGACATATTTCCTTCTTCTTCTTTTTGACTGACATTTTATTTGATTCGTTTGCTATTCAAATGGAGATTCGTTCAATTATCTTAGGCATACAGAGAAACAAGCACGCGATGTCATTTTGAAAATTATTATTAAATTTTTGTCTTTAGGTAGATAAATATTTTTTTTTTTGTTATGTAATTCTGTTAAAATTCCACTTAGGCTCAGCAAATAAAAGACGTTTGTGTACCTAATTTGTTTGTAATTTATTTTAAAATTATAGTCATTTTATATAATTTTTGTTTAATCTTCAATAATTGCTAAGGTGGTGGTTATGGAAAATGGAATTGAAAGTCTAAGTAATCAACGAAGATGATCTGCAATAAAAATTAACATAAAAAAGCCAAATATTCTCAGCGCATTCTTAAAAAAAAAGAGAATGAAATAAAGAAGTTAATAGGCATTACAAGCTGGGGGCGGCCCATTTACGTCCTAAACCTTTTGGCCATCAAAACATCGTATTCTAAGTTGCAAGCATGAACGCTTTTAAAAATCACAATATACTTACCATGGAACTGGTTTTTTTTTGTTTAACAAAATAAGATTCATTTTATATGCTAATACAAATAAATTGGAAATTCCATAGACAAGACATTAATCTGACAAAGTGCGTAATAGCAAAGGTGGGCATTTGGGCAATCCTGGGCATGCGCGTGTTATAGACTTTCATATAAATATTTTTTTTTTTCATACGAGTAATATTGATTCAGGGGTATCTAATATTGAAAAATATTTCTTATGACTTTTTAACGAATACTGAAAAGATACACGATCACGATGTGTGGTCGTCGTCATTGTCGGCTTTGGAACAAAGAATTAAAAGCCATTCATCTATAAAAATTAGAAATTCCAGTGAACAAGCCTCACATTTGGTGGACATAAATTAATGCCATCTAGGGGGATTAGTGTGATTATGATGCCCGATGATTATTTAATTTGTTTAATCTTGTTCTTTGTGTCAGCAGATTGTGTGATAAATTAGATAAATATTAATATGAGGAGGTGGGTATAATCGAACATCTTAAATATTTTGAGATATTATGGATAAAAGAATAAATACTTTTTGTATAGACAACAATAGGAGGAATGCAAATGTGTAAAAAAGCAACTTAAAAAACTGCAGCTATATGGCTTACATATATAAATTTATTCGATAAATTGGAAAGGTTGATTCAAAAACTACCTGCCGTTCGATTTGTATTCCTATACGCAGTTTCGATTTAATGGGTACCTTAAGCTCAAAACCATTTTTTGACAAACTGATTTAACCTTACCTTTTTTATATAATAACTGCTTCGGCTAAACTCCATTAAGCAATATTGTATCACGTTGGTAGGTACCGTGGTCCCACCCCAGTTGCCTACATTACTTAATTTAATAGTAGAAAAACATTAATGCTTCGTAAACATCAAACAGAACCGAAAAAGCTTTCAAAGGTAGTAATTTGCTGGTACGAGTCCCGGAGCCTATAGTGGAAACATTTGAATCTGCCATAGGAATTAACTTAAACGAGGAAGCGACTTACGGACAAGACATCCTTACCTCTGCAAGTGATGGATAGCCGAAAGGTGAAATAAAGACGAGCGTCGGATCTATCGGGTCCATGAGCTGTTCTCTGCAACTATAAGATAAGAAAGAATAAAGCTCCGCAGAAACAATTCGATGAAACTATTGTATGCACCGAATGAACAAATTAGGAAAATTGAGGACCCTCCCCCTTTATCGCAAACGAAATAAGGACAATAATCTAGCAAATGGAACGTGCAAACATTTAACTAACCGCTTCACAGCTATCCAAAACCCTCAACATGTTTCAAACCTGACATAACGGCTCTTCAGGAGATGCAATGGCCTGAAATAAACGAAGATCTGCGACTTATATGATAGTGATTGCAAACATGGAAAGATGCTCTTTTTTAGATACCGTTTTGTTGTCGGGAAAGGGTTTAGTCAAAACGTTTTAAGTTTTAGTGAAATCAACAAAATACTGACAGCGATCCGTATCAAAGGAAAAATTACACAATTTAAGCCTTATGTGCTGGGTACATGCTTTTGTAGAGCTTACAGATGTTACTACCAAGAAAAGTTTCTATAAACTTCTCACAAAAAGCAATGAGCAGTGACCCAAAAATGACGTTCAGATACTCCTGAGAGATTTAAACGAGAGACCAACAGAATAACCAAGCGCAAAATCCCCAAATCCTAAAATCTCCATGTTTTGAAAAAATTCCAAAATTAAAATCTCTAAGCCCAAAATGATTATTCTAAATCCTCAAACCAAAATCCCAAAAAAAAATACCCAACAATAAACTTTAGTTTAGTACACATAACTTTGATAACAGACCGACTGACAACATAGGCGCCTACCAGACGACTGAGCATACCCTAAGCGGAGCGACGGAGTTGCGTGAGCGGGACAGAGGACCCGAAAAGGGAGTTAAAATCCTTGAACCCGCGCAGCGGGCCACCCAAAGTAGTGTTTAGTACAAAAACTTTGATAACAGACTGCCTGGCAATATAGGCGCGCGAAATAATTTTTAATTTTCGGGTGCCAATATAATTTTTTAGTTTTTAAGGATTTAGTTTTTGTAGATTATAAATTTAGAGATTTCGGGATTTTGAATTGGGGATTTTGGTTTGGAGATTATGATTTTGCAACTCGTGTACCTAACTCTTTGGACCGAAATTTACAGAGAGTCTTATAAATTAAAAAATCCAATTTCAGTTAAATATTTATTTTCTTCTGCACATATTCAAACTATAATCGAAAATATTTCGTTCCAATAATCAAAAAGTTGTCCGGAAATCCTATTTTTCGGAGACAAGACCGAGATGAGACTCACAAAAGTCTCGCAGAGTCTCGTATCGTGGCCAGCCTTATTAGCAGCCAACATCGACTCGGACCACCTTTCTTTTTGATTGCCAATACTCACTACGAATTTCAAACGAAATTCTGAGACGCAGAGGAAATTCAATGTTGCGTAACAATAATCAGAAGTTACCGCTTTAGTCTATTCCGACAGCGTATCCCTAGAGCTAGCAGAAAACCCTATGACTACTGACATGAACCTGGAAGAGCAAGCTATTTAGATCGCTGCGTAGGAAAAATTGGGATTCTAACAACAACCTCCTAAAAACTATTGGTCGACTCCAAATGAACAAACAGTGGATGCTTAAGATAAATAAGGACCAGGGTTGCCGTTGCCTTTGTCGCTAGATCTAGCAACATTTCAATTTCTTCCGCTACAAAAAATATTTTGATATCGCTAGATTATTATTAGCGACTTTTGAAGGTAAGTCCCCTTTCACACAAGGAAACTGAGTTCCCATCAATTTTTAGTTTTTAGGCGATAAGGACGTAAGGGGATGGAAAAAAATCTTCCCTCACAGCTCACACCCTTCTTGTCTACAAACTAGCTACTTTCGGGTAACTCAGTTTCCTTGGTCTAAGCATTTGTGAGTTCCAACACACAAATACTATTTTTTTAATGTAATGGCCCTGGTGATTTTACATTTCTGTCATTTAAATAAATTTGACATTTTTTATTTCCAATAATTGGAAACTGGAATTCACTACACACAGGCACACACACATCAAATCATAAGCAAAATGTAAGTGCGAGTGAGCGCAAAAGTCTGATTTAAGCAATTCATCTATTTCAAATTTATTCAAGTCCTACGTTTTTTTTGTTAATTTAAGGCTTAACTACTAAGACCTACTTTTTGCAAAAGTGAGAAATTTTAATGATCGCTAAAGAAACATGTCTGCAAAAAACATGGGAAAATTGTTCTGACATATAAATTTCTAACAATTTTTTTGCAAGCAGGTGTCTTAAGCATAGATATATATTTCTCACTTTTGCACTTTTTGCAAAAAGTAGGTATATGTAGTTAGGCTTTTACTTTAAATTTTTGAACAAAAATAAAAAGTTATTCTAAGAGAATTTTTTTTAACACTTATATACAAATATTTGTCTAGCAACTTCTAGCGACTTTTGTCCCCCGAATTTCAGCCAATCTAGCGACTTTTGGAGGCGACTTGTCATTTCAGCTTGCGGAAACACTTGTAGGGACTACTTGGACCAACTGGGACATCTAATACTGAAACCTTTGACACCACTAGGGGGTTGTTAAAACATGGTGAAGCTCATGCAGTTGCTTCAACATTATTCTGAGATAGTTCGAAACACTCTGGTCATACATCTTTAATAAATCCACCCAATACCTTATTGGGTTCGCTGGACAACATTGACGGGGGCGACTTTCCATTAAGGGCGCACGGCTAGAATTTTGATTTTTTTTACAGTGAGCTAGGGGTCTCTATAGAACAGCTTTAAAATATTACAGTGAGGAAAACCCCCTAAATATGATTAAAAAATGTTTAAATTTTTCGATTTTGGCACTTTTTTTTTTGCACTACTCAAGTTACCCTTAAGATAGCACACATTTTCGCAGGCGAATACTTTTTTTTGGGTAGATTAAATAATTTAATTCAATAATTTTAATATCAATAAACTTTTTTTCAGTTTTTAATAAACATTTAAAGTTAGAAAATTGCATGAAATCTGAGGCCACTAAATAAAAAAAATCATACAATTATTTTGACAGTTCTAATATTCAACAACTTCGCTATGATAAGTGTTGAATGGCGTGTGGGATTTTATTTTGGGATTTTTTGTTGGGAAGTTTTTTGCGTATTAGGATATTTTTTTTTTTCGATAAAAAGTAGGTTTGGGTGGCCTGCTTCGCGGGTTTAGGGATTTTAACTCCCTTTCGGGTCCGCTCACGTGACTCCGTCGCTCCGCTTAGGGTATGCTCAGTCGTCTGGCAGGCGCCTATGTTGTCAGTCGATCTGTTATCAAAGTTTTTTGTAGTAAACAGTACCTTGGGTGGCCCGCTTCGCGGGTTTAAGGATTTTAACTCCTTTTTCGGGTCCTCGGACTCTATCGCTCCGCTTAAGGTATGCTCAGTCGTCTGGCAGGTGCCTATGAGCACTTGATAGACCGCAAACTTCCCAAAAAAGAATAAAGAATTCCTCTTACAAATCAACGACAAAAAATAAATATTGTCAAAAACTCCCAAAAATATCCCTAAAAAAACTCACATATCCCAACACTTACCATAGCATAGTAACATACTCTTACTTGTGTGATGGCAAAGCACAGTACACATACCACACATGTATATACGATACCCTGATGGTAAAGAACTGTAAAAAGAAAAAAAAACAGTGCTTCGTGCTCGTCAATTGCATACATTTTGTATGAAAAATTGAAACTTTGAAAATTAATTAAAAATATAAATAAAATTTTCCTCACTTTAAAATTGTGATATTTATTACTTTTAGTCATAAATCTATTAAATAAAAGTATTCGGGTGTTAAAATTCGTGCGCCCTTAAAGGAATGTTCAGCCCATTGACGTGATAGGAAAGAAAAAGCTATTAGTTACTGGTTCCTTCACAAGTATTGAGTAAGCAGCAAACAGAATTGGACTGGTTATAAACGACGGCAAGTCGAGGTATATTCATCTTAGCCAAAATTCTCAGTTTTGCTGTCAAGTTACTGATGACAAAAGTTTTAAGCAAACTATTCATTAGCAAGCCAAACGGTTATCAGCCAATTGGTTCGTCCATTTTTTACTGATATGTTTAAATGGTTCGGCACCGTATACCATTCCGATTTTCAGCCAGTCAGAAAACCAAAATACAACATTATTGGTTCCAGGCCCTTTGGCTCGCTTGTTTGTGGCCAGCATAAGATTTACTTGCTCATTTTTTGACGGAGCAGAATTCCATTTTCCTGAACACATACCACTGTCTCATCAGGAAGTTATTAACTTTCAAAAATCAAAATATCTAAATAAAACCAATTTGGTTGACTTAAGAAAATACCTTAGACGGTGTTCTTGTTGGGTCTAACTTTCATGCCACTCATTTTGAAGTTTCTTAACTTTATCTCATTCCAACCTCAAGGTGGGGAATAATAAAAAATAAATTAAAAAAAATTAATTAAAAATCCTGCTTCACACGACTATCTCGTTCTCAGTATGAGGTTGGTATGAGGTTCAGATAAAATACAGATACCTACATTATTTACGTCTAAATCAATACCATGAAGTTAGTCCAATGTGAACACCATCTTATGTTTGCAAAACATTCCCTTCGAATAAAATGTCAAACATACCCGTAAAAGCCACATAAGCAAATCAAATTCATAAATTCTGGTATTCTGCTGATGTCTTATGGCATATTTTAAAGGCCACTGCCTACTACCCACTATTTCCTTAAATTATCATCAGCAGTTGGCCAGGCAATTAAGAGGATAATAATAACAAAAATTACCCAGTAAATATAATTTACTTAATTTCACTTTCATCCATCATTATAATATCCTAGCCATATCAAATTGATTCCGTTTCAAATGAACGAGCGAGCGAGCGACTTAAACTGAAATTAAAAACTCCGTCAACACCATTAACCCGACGTGAACACGATATTAACAAAATTCAAAAAAGTCAAAAAGTTACTGCCTCACGCGATCCCAATCGGCCAGCATCTACTAATTTTGTATTTCCTATCACAATTTTCGTCCTGCAAATGGAACAAAAAGAAAACACCAAAAGAGCTCATAATTGAATTACATAAATTAACTCCCAATTCCAACACACACTGAAAAACAAAAACCCACGGAATCGTGAAATTGACACTCTGCTCTATGTTATTTCTAAAGATATTAACCGTGCCATTCACTTTAGAAAAAAGTCAACCCACAACCGACCGACAGGACCTCATATAAAACTAATAACCTATAATTTCATCCATGCCGCCGCGCATCCGAAGTCAAAAAGATGCACCTGATAACGTCACCATTGAGTGTGGGATTGACACCAACCAACGTGTATATCGTTCCAATTATTACTCGATTTATCAAACCGAAGGACGACAAGGATGCATCACGACATGCTGACACGTTAATATTCCAGCGCGTCTGTGTGCGTGCAGCCGCTTTCGTATATAGCTAAGCCGCCTTTATTCAGAGCAGATGATGAAAAAATGGTCGCTTATCACGTGGTCTAATCAGTTCAGCTCAATCTAGATACTTATTAGTTGGGTTTAATTTGGCCCAGCAGGAAACAGGATATTTGCGGTAATTTCATTGGCAGAGTTCTTACTCTATAATTTGTGTGGGAGGGCAGTTAGTGTGGTGACGACACCTTTGTTTATCAGAAATTAAATGAGGCAAACTTTTTTAAGCTATTTGTAACGATTAATAAATTTAATGAGTTCTTGGGAAATATTATTAAAAATTAAGTATGTATTAGCAAATTAAACTCGTCTATCAACGTCATCCTCATCAACGTGGGAGATAGACATTAAGACAGAACAACTAAGAGGATTATAAGAGCAAACCGTATACAAACCTCTATCATCATCAGTTTTTATATGAGTTTTTAATCCTAACAAATCAAAACAGAAAAAAAACATAACTTCATGGTTAAACAAATAATAATATCGATACCGGATTCTTTACTGATGGGAATTCAGACTGGGAGAAGACGACATAAACCTGCAGACAAAGATGGAGTATTTTTATTGATATCATATTCCTTTCACGGAGGCTGTGATATGTATGTTTTCTTGGTTAGGTTAATCGGCAATAACTTAGGATTTCCGTCCCCGTATACACATCATAATCCAATTGAAGTGTAAATGGAATTTCTTTCGAATCAATAGAGTATAGAGAGAAAAACACGGCCACAATTGATTTTTAAGATCTCATTTTTAATGGGAGGCAATAAAAGGGCGATTGATTCAATTGAAATGATATGATACTGTTGGGCTAACGTCTGCGCGTTTAGGTGTATAAGGGTCAAACAATAAATTGATATGTGAACACAATGATGCATTTGATATGAAATTATTAGTTTACGGCTGATCGATAAATATTTAATGGATATGCATTGTTTGAAAAAAAACTTAAGAAAACATACCTACCGCAAATATACCAAAATATATGTTCTGAATCGTTTTTGTAATTAAATCTTTTTTAAGCTTTTTCGACTTTAGAATTTATGTTATGTCCATAAATCATAAGAATCTTGTGTTGGTTTTGATTTTGTCAGTTAAAAAATAACGTTTCTTTGGTCTATTATTATTTTCTTCTGAATTAAAAAAATAAATGGGCACGACTGGATCGCACAAACTTGCTCTCGTAGCTAACAACTTTAACGTAGCTAGAAATTGATGATTTACAAGTTCGAATACACACATACTCCCTGTCACTTGTTTGAGGCCACTATTTTCATAAAAGTTTTTTCTCGATAAATACCTGTAAGCAATATTTTTCCTGGAAAATTTTTGATACGTGTGAGCAGGTATATTATTAAAGAGTTAACTTGGAAAATCCATAGAAATTTCCCAAATTATGTGAATGGACTGCAAATATTGGATTTGATAAAAAGTTGCATCACTTGATTGAGGCCATTCTAAAAATTGCTTGGCAAAAGTCAACATCGTCGATTTTCTTCAAACAAAAGTTTAAATAGTTTAAGAAAGGATAGAAAACTATATTTTATATTAAATTTCAAGTTAAAATGGACTCTGGAAACACGTCGACAGTAGCAGAAAGAGGATCAATAGATGCTTTAAAGGAACTGGGATTCTCCGGCCGAGAAATAGCTAGGAGACCGAACAAAAGTAAGGCCATTGTCAACAGCTTCAACCTAGCAGACGCTGAAAACTATGGAAAAAACGCAAAGGACACACATCTCAAGCAAAAACAATCCGAGGAAAGCGACTCATTCAGCAGCTAGCTTCAAATTCCACACTATCAGCGCCTAAAATAAGGTCAAAAAGTGGGGTATCAGCCAATATTTCGACGGTTTTAAGGATAATTAAAACCAGTGGTAACATCAAGAGCATGCAAATCAAAAAGAAACCAGCTACACAAGGTACTACGGATGAATTTCGCAAGGGAGCATGTTGCTAGTAGCAACGTATGGAAAAAGGTTGTCTTTTCAGATAAAAAAAAGTTTAATCTTGACGGACCCCATGGTTAAAACTTTTATTTTCACGATTAAAGAAAAGAAGAACTTATTTTGTCAAGACATCACAGACACATCAGGTGTAATGGTGTGGAGAGCTTTCAGCTATTATGGAACAATTGAATTGGAGTTTAAAACTACAACAATGAACGAAAAGAGTTACAAATGCCTGCTGTAACGGATATTTTCAAAGCTAAAGAATATTCCTGAACCTCTACCTTGGATATTTCAACAAGACAACGACCCTATCCATACTTCCCGGGTAGCTAGAAGCTGGATTGGACTTCTACTATAGCCACGGGAGCGGGATTTCAAAATTCTGTATGACCAAAATTCTGTTTGAAATGTTTTTGAAAATACTGTATGACTAAAATTCTGTATTTCATAATTCTGTATCTAAAAATTCTGTATGTCCATAATTCTGTATATCCAAAATGCTGTATGTACAAAATTCTGTGTTTCAAAATTCTGTACATGTCCAATTTCAGTATTATAATTAAGAATTCACCTTTTTTTAATGTGATCTCCATTTCTTGCCCTTGTCACCTGTGCGTTTGTGAAATCAGACCCGTCTTTAAAAGCACTTATTCTGAAAATCGTATTCGACTACAGACATATATGTTGGTATTCCAAAAGTCATTATATCGAACTTCACTTCTACTTATATTGAGAAACGCACAGCATCGCTCACGACTGTTCATATTTTATTCCGAATCTAGTATTATTCGAAGTTAATGTCGTTTTTGTGATGTTTTTTCGTCTTTTGAAATTTTTTAAAGGAGATGTATAGATTTTCGACACAAAATGGAAAAAAAGGTTATGCATATTTTTAATTATTTTTTTTATATTGCTTCTATTTTATTTACTCAACCTGAGGGCAAGACCCATCCATCTTCCAACCATCAATACTGTTAATGTTGTTTTGCATCCATTGAATACTTCCGTTACTTTCTTTGAATTTCGAAGACAGAACAAAACTCAGTTTGATGTCTTCCCAGTAGGCATATCATTTTCTTAAACCAGGCTTCCAGTTTCAAAATTTTCTTATCTTCAAATTTATCTCGCAAAGAATGGTAATGACTGATCTTACGGCAGCATCAAAAGCCAAGCTTTTTATCATAAAAAATCTTTAATTATTCTGTATTTAAGAAAAAATCGGTTTGCTAATGTAAAAAAGAGCGCACTTTTAACATTATCAAAACGATTTTTTCTTAAATACAGAATTTTGAAATACAGAATTTTGGTCATACAGAATTTTGATCATACAGAATTTTAAAATAACCAGAATTTTGAAAAACAGTATTTTGAAATGCAGAATTTTGAAAACAGAATTTTGACCATACAGAACTCCGACCCCAACCCCATAGCCACCATATTCACCGGACTCAAACATCATCGAAGACGTTTGGGCCTGGCTATCTCGAAAAGTTTCTGATACTAGTAGACAGTTTGTAGATAAGGACGTCTTGGTCGAAGCTAACTGCGTTGCCTAGAGCCAGGTTTCACTGGATTATTCCGAAAAGCTGTATGATTTAATTCCAAACCGTCTAATAAAGCTAATTACAAAAAAATGGCGGTCATACTCATTATTAATTGACAAAAACATAATACATTAATGTTTAAAAACAAAAAAAAGTAAACATTTTTATAATTTTGTTCTTTTTTACAAGAATTTTCAAGTGGCCTCAATCAAGTGACGCATTTTTGTATACCCATTTTTGCAGACCATTCTTATAATTTGTGAAATTCCTATGAAATTTCCAAGTTACCCCTTTAAATTTATACTTTTTTATTGCAAAATATAATTACCTTCTCACACATATCAAAAATTTCCCGGAAAAATATTTCCTACAGGTATTTATCGAGAAAAAACTTTGCTGGAAATAGTGGCCTCAAACAAGTGACAGGGAGTGTATGTATTGGTTCCAAAATATTAAGGTATCGTTAAAAAAAATTGAATGAATTATTAGGTACTACAATTCGTCAGCGGAGATCGAAATTGTTCTAAGTCCACTTTTTTTCAAAAATGAGTTAATGATGCAGTATGTATGTGCTCTTTCTGAATTTGAAAACCATTTTTGCCTAACTCTTTCGGTTTGGTAGATAATTCTTAGCCAGTTTGTTCTAAGAGCCAAATTTGCAACCTTAGTTCATTCCAAATTGTTCAAACAGCCATTTTTGTATGGAATAGAACAATTGTTCATACATTTTCGAATTTTTTAAAATATAAATTCAAAAATAGTCTAAGTCCATAGTCTACCACTTAAAAATTAAAAAATTTCAACTTAATGGTTTTCGAGAAAAACAAAAACCGAAAAACGGTTATACTGGAGACCAATTCGTAATTACATATCATATACAAAATTGTACTGACATTTTGTTCTAAGCGACAGAGAATACTCATTTGGTTTATTTCAAAGGTGATTAATATGGAAATTTCAAACGGTATTATATTTGGGAAGAATACTTTGGCATTCGTAAAAGGTTTCGATTTTTGTCTCCATTCGATGAAGAGATTGTGTTGATATCCTATGACCTTCAAAGTTTGTTTTTCATGCCAGCTGCTAATTTTTCAAACTTTTATTATAAAAGAAAATTTAGTATGTACAATCTCACTGGTGTGTACAATTTAAACAAGATAACATATTGCTCTTAGTGTTAGGAGTATTTCATAGCGGAATGAGTGGTATCGCAAGTAATTTAGCAAACATTTTAAATACAGTGCTGCAAGACTACTGGCAGTAACCACTATTATTCTCTGGTCCGATTCATGTATACCTCATCACATACTCAAGATGAAAAGATATAACTTATGAACTAAATAACCTACTTCAAATTAAATACCGTGAAGATTACTATTTAACTTCCGTTTCGTTATTTAACAAAAGAATAAATAGGTACGTGCTAAAAACTTCTATCGGAAGTTTGATTTCCAAGGCAAAGAAAAAGGATATAGAGTACAAGTTTCATTGGATGCCTGTCGAAGACGTCCAATTTTATAAAAAAAATCCTTCCATAAAGAAGATCATTTTTTTGTTTTTGATTTTGAATGAATTTTCCTTTGAATCCGATGCAGATCTACATGGAATTGAATCCGAATTCAAAACTGATTTAAGTCTCGTGAACAGAGTTAATGTTAAGTCTTGTGTTTTTTCTGATATTACTGACAAACAAAATATATAAAATTGGACATAGAACATTTTAAAGGAGGTGAGTCATATATATTAATTTTAACAACGTAGTGTCTAATTGTTTTAACTACCATGTTTTGTTCTAAGTCCATGTTTTTTTTTTCTGGAAATGCACAGTTGTATGGAATTTGTTCTATCTCCATTTTTGTGATTTTTTTTGGTAAAATAATTTAAAATTACTAAACGTTTTGCAAATATAATGAAATAACTTAAAATAAAACACATATCTAGAATACGAATCAAAAAATTTGTCTATAATTCAATTTAAAGTCAAAATCGTACCCTGAAATTCAGATTTTCTGACTTAGGCAAATTTTGCTCTCCGCTGACGAAATATGAATTAATGAAAAAAAAAATCATAAATTTTTGGAGCCGTTTTCTTAAAAATTTATTTTTTATATATAAATTTTTTTGCACATTTTCAAAAATAAAATCTGGTATGCCAACATTTATTTAATAAAATACCATTTTACACAAAATAAAAAAGAAAATATTTCTAAGCGTGTTTTCAAGATATTGAATTTTCAAAAAAAATTCAATATTTTTTTAAAAATCCAAAAATTATTTTTTTGAAAATTTGTATACCTATGTAAAATTGTTTGAATTTTGTACGAGCTCAATTCATTTGATTTCATTTATTTCATCGAAATAGCTTAACATAGTAAGATACAATATCTTTTAAGTTTATGAAAGCTTTGTAAGTTTTAATATACATAGTTACTAAACAGATCAAAATTGTGACTTATTAACAAATATGAAAAGAAGATATTTTCTTAATTACAATATAATAAACAAACAAAAAATTATAAACAACAAAATTATTTCAAAAAGTTAAAAAGAAAATTAAATAAAATAATCATCATCAAAGTGTCTCATAGTAGCGCCTGAGTCTTTTTTTAAACTGGGTTGTGCAATTAATCATTCTAATGGCACGAGGGAGAGAATTCCATAGTCTTATCACATTAGGGAAAAATTGACGATCGGATATTAAATATTTAAAACGTATTGGAATCAAGTCCAGCGATCTTCCAGAGATAGGGAAACGAATATTTTTGTAAAGATAAAGCGGTTCATGGGTTTGCAATATGGTATGAAGTAATGTAAGTGTCCTATATTTAAAGAGATTTTCAAGGGTGAGTCCATGTAATGACAAAGCAAACGAGGAAATATCTTTTTAAGCCGAATACATAACGTGCAACGCTATTGTAAGCAACATTGAGTCGCCTACGATCTTCGTAGTCGCAGTTTGTAAAAATTCATTAATGTTAAGCGGTGAGAAGGCCATATCGTCCGAAGACCACCATAGATTTTTCCTACAGTCAAATTTATATGATTTTTCCAGGTAAGTGTGTTGTTAAAAGTAATGCCAAGATTCTTGGCTGATGACAAATTCTATAGTTGTGTTATCAAGCATAACTTTAGCCAGACTAGTGGTGTCAATTGGCTTTCTGGAGATTATAAGACACTGAGACTTCTTGGCATTCAAACAGAGCGCATTTCTTCTTGACCAAGCATGAACTTCATTTATACCACTTATAATATTACCCAAAGAGCAGCTATGTTGCATCTGAACATCGTCAGCATACATGTCTATTGAAGTATTTATAGGGCAGAGAGAAAGGTCATTTATGTAGAGACAAAATAATAATGGGCCCAAAATTGATCCTTGGGGAACACCCTTAGTCACAGGAAGAAACGACGATACAGTTTCACCTATAACAACTGCTTGACATCTTTCACTGAGATAAGAAAAAATAAGTTTAGAAGCTGAAGAAGAAAAATTGAATTTTTTAACAAGCTTAGAGCATAAAACACGATGGTCGACTGTATCGAATGCCTTCGAAAAGTCTAAAAGAATAAGGATTGTAGCTTTGTCATCTTCTAATGACTTTCAAATATCTTCACATATTTTAATTAAGGCAGTGGTGCAGCTGTGCTTAGGCCGAAAGCCAGATTGACTGCAGTTTAAAAGTTTATTCAAATCAAGGTATTCCCGTATTTGAACATTCATAATTTTTTCAAGTGCCTAGGAAAGGTAAAACAGTATTGCAATGGGTCTGAAATCACTCGCATCTTTAGTTTTTGGCAGAGGAATAATCTTAGCCTTTTTCCAATCTAGTGGGAAGTCCCCTGTCATAAGGATTTTGTTAAAAACATGAGTAAGAGCTTTCAAGATGTGAGCTCATGCACACAAATTTTTGTTAAAAGCGGTGTAGCCGTTAAAGAGAAATTTCAAAACCGAAAATCGGTTCAATGGCAGGTACCGTTGTTATCTTTTTTATAATTTTTTTTTTTTTTCAAAATACTGACCATACCTTAAGTAGTAACGTTCATCTTTTTAACAAAATTCTTGGAGCCATTTTCAAGAAAAATAAGTTTTTTCTTAACGGTTTTTCAACATTTCTATGGAAGGTATCGTTATTTTTGAATTGAGAAACATGATTTTTTCAAGTATGTGTTCTACAAAATAATTAAAAATTATTTTACACCTAGTTTTAAAAATGTTGACCAAGTCGTTTTCAAAATATTTAGTTTTCAAAAAAAAAATATATATACTATTTTTTTAGTTTTGGTGCACAATAATTATATTTATACTTTTTACAATAAAAAAAATGAAAAACTTTCAACTTATTGGTTTTCGAGAAGAACAAAAACCAAAAAATGGTTATACTGGAGGTATCAAAAATCACCAATTTTGAAAATTAAAAAATTTATTAAAATTAGTATTTCCTTATTATGATTATTTCAAGTTTTTTAACAAAATCCTCAGAACCATTTTTGAGAAAATATTATTTTCCTTTTTGGCAAAAAAAAAATTATGGCAGGTACCGTTATTTTTGATCCTAAACAAAATGAAAAGAAACGTGTGGGCATATTAGGATATTAGTCAAAAAACACTATGTACCAATTTTGATGAAAATCCTTCCTGCCGTTTAAGCTGTAGGGGCGAGGACATACAGACAGAATTGCGGGACCCACTTTTTTCGCGTTCTCTATCATCGTAATGTTAGGGAAAATTACTATCTCGATTTCGATTTTTTTTACGAATCTATAACTTGCCATATACATAGTACCTACCTATGTAATATCGCAAGTAAAAATATTCAACAATATTCAACATAATGTACTATGATTTACTTGGTGGTGGTGGTGGAGCTCGGTCTGACCTTTTTGTTATTATCAAAAAGAGCCTACAGTATATTGTATCAGATTACACTTTCATAATTTTGCGATACCGTTAAAATGGGATCACTCACTACACTAATTGTTAAATTCTTTGATAGATCAATGTAGAGTGTGTCGAGTTTTTCGATCAATCTAATTACTTTACATAAATTCTAAGATTCTAACACTCTGATGGGAAATCCGTGTGCTAAGGGTATCCAAATTTGCATTTTTTCTCCCGGGCAAATTGCTCTACTTTTTTTTTCCAAGCAGCAGAGCTCTGAATATTGCCGCAATAACAAAATGGTCAGAGTCGATTGTTTCCTTCGAAATGTACGCACGTGTCCGCTGAAGTTTGAACAACCACCAAAGTTGTAATTCTTGTTTGATTTTGAAAAACTAAACGGCAATCGCTTCGTCTTGGAAAAATCTAGTGCCGATATTTTTAAGTTTTTTTTATTTGTCCGGATTGCAGAGCTGTGTCCCTATCAGTTGGGTTTATTGCTGGGTTAGTCACCAAAAACAACTCCTTCCAGATTTGGCTGCAGGGTAGGCTATCCATTCACTTCGTTCAGAAACGCTGGACTATAAGGTGGGTTTGGTGTGAAGTTTCCCTCGAAGTAGTGGCTGATTTCCATAATTGGGTTATTTTTTCCAAGGTATTTGTTAATATTCTTGAATGCTTCTGGTCCCGGCTTGATTGCTTGTAGCCTCTTCTGATATTGCAATGTTGTTATGATGCTGCACGGAGTTCCGAAACATGACGTTGATGCATTACAACTCGCTCCACCTTACGATCTTCTAAGATGTCGGATACGTACTTTTGTTCATAAGCACACGGTGAATTTGGTTGGTGGTTAGACCACTATAATAGTCTGCCTTAGCCTTTGAAACGTAGGGCTTCTTGTAACTTTATTAAGAGGTTCTGCAAATTTGAGTAGTAGACAACTGTTAATACTGTCGTTTCGTAGAGGGTGAGACTCTGAAGTAATCCAAAAGGTCAGAAAATGTCTTCTAGAGTCTCGATCATTCAAATAAACTCAGCTAAAAATAAACGTGAGCATTATAGGTAAATAATATATATAAATTGTATACCTATGCTTTATGCAGTGATTGATTTAAACTGGTTTGACGAACATACATTTTGTAAGAAGATACATGGCAAATACTAACCAATATTCAACCAGCGATCTCAGCTCTCAAATTTAAACACCTTAAGGCATTCTATAAGTTGCCTTTATTCAAGCAAGCCTTTAAGTAGGTTATTATAAGGCTGTTCACAAATTACACATCTTCACAACTCAACCAATCTCTCCGACAAATAATCGTGTAAACTTAATGAAGCGTGTAAAATTAAGAAAATATATCTCACAACCCATTTGCTGCCCCTTCGATCACATGATGATGATTCGCCTCACACTCCAAAGAGTGTAGGTATGTATGTATAAATATGGGCCAGGCCGCGCAACACCAAACATAAACCATCCATCCATTGCATAGCCACTCGGCCATATCATCAAAGTCGTCGTCGTCCTCGTCATCATCGTTCGACGTCAACGTTGAGCGACCAGCGCAGCAGCCAGCTTACCTACCAGCAAATTCATCATTCTTCAGCTAATGTACCTACTAGGTATACGGAATGTCTACGTTAGCTTTAGCAACAAGAATGTTGTTTGTAATATTCCTCAGCACATTTGATGGGGGAGCGAGATTGCATCTGGTTTTCGTCCGTCCCCATAGCTCCAGCTCCAGTTGTATATGGTGTCTTAACAAGACAAGCCAATGATGCACCGCACGAACTGATCACGTTTGGACGGTGTGTCTAATCAACGAGCATTATTTTGCCATTTCATGCTGGATTTGGATTCAAAACCGCCTTTATCGGCGGCACATCCACGACATGCACACACGTTAAATTTTTCCCGCTGCAAGACTGCTCAGAAAAAAAGAAATAAAAAGTGCCCCCAGGCTATGGACCAATGTGAAGACAGGGTTCAAAGATTTCTGTACATTACGAGAATTGCTAATTGTCTGCAATATGTTATTAAGATTGTTTAAGCATTCGAAGAATACATATTTTCGTGTTTGATCTAATTTAACAATATTGTTATGGAGTTTTTAATCGAAAGGTTATATTTTTTTTTTGTTTTTGGATTGAATGCTTGTTGACGAATATTAGGATGGCATTTACTTGATGGAAAGGTCTATGAAATTTCTTTTTTATTAAAATAATTATTAACTTTAAAATCTAACAAACCATTCAACTGTTTACTTTAAAAGCAATGCATTACGTAGGCATTTATGCATACAAATAAAAAAAATTGATTCATTCATTCAATTCAATTTCGGGGAGGGGGGGTTTGAAAAATTTTAAATGTTAATAAATATTATATTTTATTATCACGAAAAGTCGAAATCTTGACTTGAAGGACAATAATGTTTCAACTCTGATTTAAATGAAAACATCTATTTTTGAAATTACAAAAGTAATTCTTAAAAAAAAAAACATTTTCTTTGAATTAATTAAAACATTCCTTGCCATCCTCAGTAGCACAAGATTCCTTTTTTAATCGACGAAAGAAACTAATTTTTTCATGATCATTTGCATACAAATCTCAATCAGTTTATTATTAAGAAAGTCGAAAACATAAAAAGGTTCCTGCTTTCATTTAAATTGTTTATGTATTATGGTCCTTTTATGAACACATTTCTATTAGCATTTATTGACTGGTTTGTATTCAAAGACTGCTGTATTGCAGAAATATCGATTTTATTTGTCTTTTGCCCGCAGAAAGTAAGCAGGCAGCAGTTTTTTTTTTAATAAATTTGTGTTCGTAAACATGGTAGCACATTTTTAGGGCTTATGGGTGACATTTGGAACGAAATATTCTGTGTACGCCAACATTTTGTTTCTTACCTATCTGTTAAGGTAAAAACTGTCAACTGTTCGGCACAAACTTCCCGACGGCGACTTGATTTCTACACAATTTTTGATGTTTACAATACAAACCTTATTTGTTTTGCAGGCCTGTTTATGCTTAAGTCAGATTTGAATTTTTGTTAACGAACTTCGGAGATATAAGTTAGTCAGACCCCCAAAACTCCCCCCACCTCCGCGTTCACGCCGGCGAATCAGTATTCAGAAGTGCTTCTGCTTATCCTCTCAAAATGAACGAAAATTGTATGTAAGCAATTATGACGGTGGTTCTTCCTGTGAAATCACAAACCAAAATAAGAAAGGCGTTCAATTTGGACTAGAAATAGGCTTATGAATGCGAGAAATACTTTTTTCGCACCTTCATGGAAAGAATTGCGTTTAGATTGGGTTTAGGGTGAAATCTATCAAACCCAAAGAAAACTCATGGTTTGATTCGAGCTGTAAAGAGCTTATTAGGGTTAGAGAAGTAAGCTTCCGATGTTATACAGCCAACCCTACTGAGGAAAACCGGAAAGAGTTTCAACAAGCTAGAAAGACCTGTAACGTTCATATCTGAAAAACAAATTTTTACATGATCAAAAATTACGGCAAAAAATACTGCAATGTCCCAAAGGCAGTAAAAAATTTTTGGTCATTTGTAAAAAACATACGAAATACCACCTCGTCCTCGGTTCCAACGCTCGTCTTCATCGATACTCCTTTTGTCAGCTCGCAAGATAAAGCCAATTTGCTTGCAGCACAGTTTGCTGTTAATTCGACGCTGCCAGAAAGAGTTATGACTCCTCCAGTACTTGAGAGCGTAAATGATTTTATGGGACAAATCTTCTTTCGCACTCGTGCAGTTGCTAGAGTTCTCGAAGATCTCGACGTACACAAATCCGCTGGCCCGGATAGTATCCCTCCCATTGTTCTGAAGAGGTGTTCTTCAACGCTGGCAAAACTACTGCGTAAGCTTTTCAATCTGTCCTATTCTACTGGTCTCCTTCAGAGTGGATGGAAAACAGCATTTGTCCAGCCTGTCCCTAAAAAAGGCGTTTCTTCTTCACCCCTTCTTCCCTTCATCCCTTCTTTCCAAGGTCATGGAAACGCTGATTAATTTCCAGCTCAAGAAATATCTCGAAGAACGAAAGCTTCTTAATGACCGGCAGTACGGCTTTCGTAGCAATAGGTCCACTGGTGATCTGATGGTATATCTCACCGAACAGTGGAACAAATCTTCACATCGTTTTGGAGAAAGTAAGATTATTGCACTTGATATTTCAAAAGCGTTTGATAGAGTTTGGCATCAAGCTCTCTTATCGAAAATGCGTGCATTTGGTTTTGATGAATCTCTTCTCCGTTGGATTAGAAATTACCTTTCTGAACGTCCAATACAAGTTGTATTGGACGGTTTCGAGTCTGAAATCCACAAAATAAATGCTGGTGTGCCCCAGGGCTCCGTTTTGTCTCCCACTCTCTTCCTTATTTTTATAAATGATCTTTTGCCTGAAACTTCTAATCCATTAAACAGTTTCGCTGACGATAGTACCCTCAGCTTCTCATATTCGTTTACAGATTCTCATCCATGTCCTTCGGATGTGGAACTTGAACGGCAGCGTATGATTAGCTCATTCAATTCTGATCTCGACAGCATTGTCCAATGGGGAATCAAAAACCGCGTAGAATTTAATGCTTCTAAAACTCAATGCTGTCTCCTGTCGTTAAAGCGAAACCCACCCCCAATGCCGCTTTCCATGGATAGCACTTGCATCGAAGAAACCGAACAGCTCTCAGTTCTCGGTATGTGTGTCACAGACCACCTTTTGTGGAATGACCACATATTTGATGTCGCCAAAAGTGCCGCTAAGTGTTTTGGTTTTCTTCGTAGATGCAAGAAGTTTTTCTCCCCTTCTGATCTGGCTGTGATCTACAAAGCCTTTATTCGTCCAAAACTTGAGTACAATTCTCATGTTTGGCCAGGTGCTCCAATAACCTACTTGAGTCTATTGGATAGAATTCAAAGAAGAGCTATAAAAATGATAGGTGATAGAAATATAACGGAAGCAATTGCACCTCTAGAACACCGCCGCAATGTTTCATGTCTCTCGTTATTTGTTATTTTACCGTTATTTTCACAAACATTGCTCTAGTGAAATAGCCAGTTGCATTCCTCCCCTTTAAAAATTCAACCGTAATACTCGCGCTTCTAGGAATGCCCATCAGTTTACCCTTGAGCCTAACTTCGGACGTACTGTAATGTACAGAGATTCTTTCTTCAGTCGCACCACACGAATGTGGAATGCTTTTCGATGTGCAAACGTTCAAACCCAATGTGCATCGGTATCTCCTTCTAAATCCTCTCCTATTTACCTAATCGCTCGTGCTGTGTTAAAAACATTTTAAGGTTAAAAAAAAAAAAAAGAACCGGAAGATTGGAACTGAACTATTTGCGGATGGATCAAGAAAGAAGAAACGTAGGCCGAGTTACTGGAATGATAAAACCTACTAGTAAGAAAGCATTTGATACTATTTAAAGAAAATGGCACTTCAGCTATTTATTTATTTATTTCAACTAAAGACAGTAATGTCTAAGTCGTTTCAGATATTAACAATTCATTTCATTTTACAAATTATAAGACAACAATAGTCTGTAAATAGATAAATGATTCTATAGTCTTGAATATAAAATGTATTTCATACTAGATTCAGATTTATCAAAATCAATTATGCTAAAATATTTATTAAAGTTTCTACTCATAACATTAAGAGGTTCATTTAGACCATAATTGACTCTAGAGAATGATGTGTAGAAAAATTCTGGATTTCTTGTTTGTCTTGGATGCGTATTGATGTTGAGGCGGCTTAGTTTATAAGATGAGTCAATATCCTGCCAAAAGTTTAAAAAGGAACATGACATTATTTACCTCTCTCCTTTTCTCAAGCGTCGATAAGTTTACAAGACTGAGTCGACTCTCGTATGGTGGTAAGTGTTGAGTTGGGTTCCATGGAAGATGTCGAAGGGCATACAACAGAAAGCGTTTTTGAACACTTTCAATTTTCTTTATATGGATGACATAACTAGGGCACCAAACGCTGCTACAATATTCTAAGACTCGCCGAACAAGTGAACGATAAAGTGTTTTTAAAATGTACGGATCGCTAAACTCCTTAGAGAATCTCATTACTAATCCAAGTCGGCCTCTTTTGCTTTGCTAATTATTGTATCGATGTGTGGATTAAATGAGAAGTTACCATCAAAAAGAACTCCCTGATCGTTAAACATTTCAACTCTAGAAACAAGAGCATTATCAGCACAACAAAGGGACTCAGGCAGATGTCGTCTCCGAGAGTAGATCATTATCTAGCATTTATTAGTGTTTAGATTCATTCCGTTTTGTAAGCACCATTCCGACACATTATCAATATCGTGTTGTACAAACAGATGTCCATTAGGGCTTTTAAAACCATACAAAAGTTTAAAATCATCAGCAAACATTAAAATCTTACTGTATAGTATAGCCGAGTGAATATCATTGAAGAAGATTATAAAAAGAATAGGTCCAATATGACTGCCTTGAGGAACTGCAGATAAAACTTTTATTGTTTTGGAGATGGAGTTTTTCAATTTGACAAATTGAGTTCTGTTTTTTAAGTAAGATTTTATCCAATTCAATAACCAATCGGGAAATCCATAACGGTTTTATTTATAAAGAAGTATTGTATGGGAAACTCGATCAAATGCTTTACTTAAGTCACCATAGAACACATCAGTTTGAAGTCCTTCTGTCAAATTCATATTTGTTTGACTAGTTACTAGTTACTAGTTACTGCAAAATCCATGTTGCTCGTCTGCGATTAATCCTGTGCAGTGGAGTGAAACTGAATGTGTTTGCATAAAATTGTTTCTAAAAAGTTTGCCAAAACATGAAAGTTTTGCAATGCCTCGATAATTCTCAACTAATTTTTTTCTGACACATTTATGAAGAGGTAGTATATAAGAAGATTTCCACTTTTCAGGAAAAACACCAGTTGACAAAGAACAGTTGTGATGGCGGGCGAAATGTGAGACTAACACGATTTAGCGAATATGGACGGTATATTGTCAGGACCAGCGACAAAATTATCTTTAAGATCGTCAATATATTGCACTATTTCATTTAGGTTCAGTCTTAAGAAAGGTATATCGAATTATGTTCAGTCATATCACAGTAATTTTGTTTATCGGAGTTATAGGTCTGTTGGAAAAAGTCGGCAAACATATCACAAATTTCAATATCACAGCTTGATGTCTTATCTTTATATTGCACGGCTGAAGGAAAAGTTGAACTTTTTCGTTTAGAGTTGATGAATTTCCATAAAACTTGAGGATTCCTAGATATATTGTACTTTATTTTGGTAATATAAGCTTTATATGATGATCTCAAATAAGTATTAAACAGTCTTCTGTAATGAACAAAAGATTGGTAATAATAGACACTATGTGTTTTCTTCCACTTTTTGTGATATTTATTTTTAGGGTTTCTTAAACTCCTTAAATTCTTGTTAAACCAATGAACGGATATTTGCTCGTCATTAATTATTTTGGTAGGAACACAGAACTCAATACAGCTTCTTATAATATTATTAAAACCATCGACAGACCTGTTTACATCATCCGCAATCAATATACTGATCCAGTAAACATTCTCTTCCATTCTCTCAATATTTATTTTTTAAAAGTTAAATATGGTTTTCTTTGTGCTTAAATTGATTATGTTCAACTCTTCACTAAGTGTTATATTAAATTGAAGAGCATGCTGATGAGGAAATTTTGGGCAGCAAATAATCGGTAACACTAGAAACTTCACATAACAATGGACAGTCAGAAAAAACAAGATCCAGAAAACGCATATTTTCGTTTGGAATTCCATAAATTTGGCTCAATCCGGCAAGTAGTATCAATTCAGCGAAATTTCTTTCAAATAAAGGTTGGAAAACAGTGTTTGATAACTTATCATCATCATCAAGCTGCCCGTTAAGATGTGTAAGATTAAAATCACCAAATATAAAAATTTTCGCATTTTTAGATGATTGGACAATTTCATTAATGGCTGATGAATATTTCTCATAAATAAAGGGCGAAGACCCTGAAGGAATATAAATTGCAACGAATATATACAAAGAACACGAAAACGATAACTCCACAACAATAAGTTCCAAATCAGTGTACAAGTGTGATAATATCACCTTAGAATTTAAACAACATTTAACAGCAATCAGAACTCCTCCTCCTTGTTTATGTAAGCTGTTAGAAAGATTTCTATCCTGACGGTAGATAAAATATTCAGGTGGCACTATTTCAGCATCAAGTACAGAAGAATTAAGCCAGGTTTCAGTTAAAATTACGATGTCAAAATTTTCGTTCAAAAAGTTCAGGTACAAATTCTTAAGCTTTGTTTTCACTCCTCCGACATTTCGATAGTATACTATCAGTTTTTTGAAGTCACATCAGATGGATTTTGTGGAATACTTGCAATATTATTTCTTCTTGGGTTTATTTTAAACTCGTGGGCAACCGTGTATTTTGGCCAAAAACCTGGGGTTAGCATTAAATGAAAAATGTGGTCCGAAGCAAATATTTTAAAGGATGATATACGGCGCTCATATGAAAATGTCATATTTATACATTTAAAGGACACATTTAGCAAATGTAGTTTCTTTTTGACATAATTTTCAATTATATCACAGGATGTATCAGGATGCAAGCGTGATAAAAACACACATTCTCAGTCGTCCGAAACACCCTCATCCATTGCGGAAGCTATTGGGCCGACGGGTTGTGAGCCAGAAGTAGTACCGCCAACAGACATTTTGTTTAAAGCATCTTTTGAAGTTGAAGAAGCGGGTATTTCTTCTATTGTTGCAGGTAGAGATACGTAGGGCGCAATAATTTAACGGCGTGAATTTGGTGGAATATATACAATATCATTTTCCGATTTTTTGCACTTAGGAGAAAGTTCCTTATCTTCAAATTCAAAATTGTTGAAAAGCATTTCATATTCTGCAAGCTTTTGTTGCATTTTTATGAGGTCTTGAGAAATATCCATGAAAGTTTTTTTGAACATCAAGAATAAGTCTGACGTTTTTTTGGTTCTGCATATTCGCCGATTTCTTACAATTGGAAGAACCTACTCACCACTTCCTATCGCTAATGGTCGCCAAGCCGGTGTTCCGCTTTGTCAAAAGTTCATAAAGGTAGGGTAATTTCATTTAAAATAAGAACGGAAAGCAATCACAGAAAAAAATAAAAATGGTAATTAAATGGAATTTTCCGAAGTGATTGGGATCGATGACAAGCAATCAGTTTATGCTGTTTCCCCCATAGAGGGAAACACATGGCCTCCGATAATGTCCTCGAAGAATGATTTATCAGGGCATTCAAGTAATGTACAAGAATTATTTATTTATGTATTTATATATGGACCTGCTTGCAAAGTGTTTTTAACCTATTAAAGGATTCTTCGACAGCAGCAGGGTATAACCCAGGCAAAATGAACAAAAAAAATGGTCAATCTGCCAAATAAATTCAAGTGATGTTTTTTTACACTCTTGAATAAAACTCCGAAACGGTAAATGCTTCGAAAAGTGCTTTAAACAAAACTTATAGATCGACTCACCTTTACGATAATATCGACATTCCATAAAACGGAAAATGTCGAAAATACTCGTTTTTCACTACTAAACTGTTCATATTTTCGAAAACATCTTACACTAAACTGTTAGCGTAATTAAAAACTTAAAACTTTACATTAGAATACCTTACAAGCATGCGTTAACAATTTTTTTTTCCTAGCAGCCATAATTTGTATGATATAATTATTTTTAAAAAATCATTAAAAGTCGAAAATAGCGGGTTTTGGAGCTTTACTCCTAAATGACGATTTTTTCGGGTAATATTTTATACTTAGGTAGGTAGGTCGGTAGAAATGGCGGCCACGGGCAGTCTAGCCCATAGCCCAATTAGCGCTGAAGTGCGCCGTTTTGATACCATAACTCGTTTGAACCTGTGGATGGAATTGAAGAGAGAAAATATGGGAATATCCTCAGGTTATCGTCCCTTTTTATTTAGTTTAGAATAGGATTTTGTTGTAGCTTTTAGCACAATCATCAGAAAGTGGAACACTCACTCAACCAGATCAGCACCCGCACCCGCAACAACCACAGTAAGCCCACTAGGCAGTTCGTTGGCTGGTAGTGGAGCGTCCACTGATCTGATTGGATGATCATCCGGCCGCTGTGCACCACAAACCCCCACTCAACCGCCAGACGTTGCATGGAGCCATTGCTCCTACGGGCCTGGTGGTGGGGATGATTTAAGCAGTGGAGGTAAAGAGAAGGGACCACGCCCTTGAAAAGACGATGGTGCGTTGACCTCTCTTCAACCTGGTGATTGTGCTTATGGACACTTCTTCAGTAACCTGAAGACTAATCTGACCAAACGGGGCAGACGCATGCACCAACCACTGATCTATCAAGCTCACCCAGCGGACGTTGCATGGAGCGACTGCTCCTACGGGCCCGGTGGAGAGATGATCTTTCCGGTGGGGGTAAATGAGGGGATCATGCCCTAAGAAGACAATGGTGCGTTTAACTCTCCTCAACCCGGTGTTAATATGCCGTCAGACAATTCTTCAATACCTGGATAGCTTCACCGAGTTAACTAGGCAGACACATACACCAACCACTGATCTTTCAAACTCACCCACCAGACGTTGCACGGAGCCACTGCTCCTACGGGCCTGATGGGGGGATGATTTAACCAGTGGGGGTATGGGAGATCACGCCCTTAAAGAACAGTGATACGTTGGTCTCTCCTAAGCCCGGTGATTGTGCCGACGACGCAGGTTTACATGACAGAACCACTAATCTATCAAACTCACTCACCAAACGTTGAATGGAGCCACTGCTCCTACGGGCCTGGTGAGTGGATGATCTATTCAGAGGGGGTTGAGGTAGAGATCACGCCCTTAAAAGACAACGGTGCGTTAACCTCTCCACAACCCGGTGATTATGCGCAAACAAACACTTCTCCAACACCTTAATGGGACCAACTTAACAAAGCTACTACATACACCAACCACTGATTTATCAAACTTACCCGCCAGACGTTGCATGGAGCCACTGCTCCTACGGGTCTGGTGTGGGGTTGATCAATCCAGTGAGGGTAAAGGAAAGGGACACGCTCTTAAAAGACAATGGTGCGTCAACCTATCCTCAACCCGGTATTTACACAGCGACTGACACTCCTTCAATCAATTTGTAGACGACTTTTCCAAGCTTCAGCTTGTAAGAACTCTATTGACGCCCTCTACGGGCTATGTCATTGGATTTATCATAGGTTTCTTTTATGGGGATTAATCCCATCCAGGGTATCACAATGGATCTACACTGATCTAAGTGTGACGGTAACAAGATCAACTGTCAGCCCACTAACCTAACCTAACCTAGGTGCAGAAAAACACTTAAGGCATCAGTCGGGCAGGATCTTATAGCCCCTGTCGTGCCAATGCTAGCAGTTCTTTGAACCTTCCTAAGTCTATCGATGTTATATTTTTTGTTAAGTGCAGGCCACCATACAATCGAACCGTATGTAAGGATCGGTCGTACCACGGCTGTGTACGTCCACAGGATCATCATTTTATACTTATTTTCTAGGTTTTATATCCCGTAGAAAAAATAATATTTTTACCATATTTTACGTATAACAACATCAGACTTCAGAAACGGTCAAATTTCGAAAATATAAGATTTTTAAATAAAACAAATATATTGTTTAACATGACGTTATGAATATATTATATGATTATGAATACATAGATACATAATTATGACAAAGGTAACGTGAATTAGTACAAAAAAGTTCCTTAAACCATTTATGTTATGTATCTATTTTGAAAGTATATTTTGGTGTTGTTAGGTCTGCGGTATAGCTGCCAGACCGATATGGCAGTTCGTTAAATTGTGTGCAGCATTTTAGCTTTCTTCAAATAAATTTGCCGATTTCAGAACAGTTTCCCCGCGGAAAAATCGAATTTCTTAACGGTCTTTAATAGTAATTTTGCCAAACGTGTGATTGTTTTACTTAGGTAGGTAGGTCTGGTGGAAAGAAAAGATGCTGTTTGACCTATATCCCTTTACAGCTGTAGGCAGGCACGCTTGCGATCGCACAAGCATTAGCTCGACGGTGGGGTGGGATCTTGCTGCAGATATCCTAAAAACACATGTTTATCGTGCCTTTTTTTTGGTTTTTGTTTTGTCTTTAAATAATATTAAGAGTACAGAATGAAAGTAAAAATAAAAGAAATAAAGAAAAACTAAAAAGTTTAAAGAGGAGAAAGTCTAATACGAAATCAAATGAACCACAGTAGACATGTATCAGATTTTTATTAAAACACTTGGAAGTCTCTTGTACCCAAAAGCCAATGTTGGATAGTACTTGGTTTTCATCTTTAGTCCAATCAAATTAGCAAAAATATCTTCAAAAATTCTAAAACCACAATTTTCCAATGAAAAAAACCCTCTGAGTCTGTCGTCCGCCATATTCAAAAAGGTGTTAAAAGCGTTTACTCAATTTCTTTTGTAGGTTAACAAGTTCTCTACAATTTTTGTCTTAAACATTTTTTGAAAGTTCCTTCCTACAAAAAGTTATTGTTGAAAAAATAGCTAATTTTCGATTTTAAAACAGAAATTGCCTGAATAAAGGAAGAAATAAAGTCTACAAAGAAAAACACAAACGTACACAATTTTAAACAATTTTTCATAACCTGATGTCTTTCCGGTTAACATAATATGGTTCACCGCTATGTTTTTGAACACGGATATGGCTAAAATCGATTGCGCACTTTACCTATCACTTGTGAAAATCCGTGGATGGCTTAAAGTTGTTTAATGGCTCCATTTGTTGCGAAGCTGTAAAAAATCAGTTTCAGTGTCTTTCTTATATCCGTTGTTTGCATATAAGAAAAACTCGGATATAAGAAAGAAATTTCTTGGTTTATCAGAGTTTCTTATATCCGTGTTGTACTGTATTAAAAAACTTGTTTTCTTGTTACATATATTTCAGCTATTTTTTCAATAGAAATTGGACTAAATGGTTGATACTTCAATATTTTAAAAAGATTTGAAAAAAAATTTGAGAATACCTAATTCCAATACTGATTTGTTTCCTTACATATTCAGGACACCAATTCAAATGATAACGCACTTTCTTTGAAAGCTAAGCAATTATAAAAACTTTATTAAGGTTGGATTTTAATAAAAGAAAAGAGGTTCAGTAACAACCATCCAGTTTAATGAAGCTAAGGTTCCTTACTTACTGAAGAAATCATAAGAAGAGAATACGCAGGCGATATGCAATCTACATCAAGACATCAGCGGTACCTTTAAAGCATGTGCTTCATATATGGTATAAATATGAAATGCGCCTAGATGTAAATATTAACGCAGGTACTTTTGACCTTCAACGTAGAATTTCCTCTTACCTATACGAAATTAATACCTCCCTGATGAAAACGAAGAAAAGTAAGTGTATTTCAATCACTCTCCCCATACTAGATACATTTCAACTTCCCTATAGAATAGTGCTGGCCAAAGGAACAATATAATAACTATAACTCAGGAAATCATAGCTTTTCATTTCAATAAAATCACGTCTGTCTGTCTGTCTGTCTGCACTTTATGTATTCCTGCATTATTTTCCCTTCCCATATCACAAACGCGCTCCTCAACCATGTCGAATTTCCTCAAGAAAACATTTGCATTGCCACATTTAATGCATAGATCCAGATAGATAGCAGAGCGTATACAGCACACTGCACACACATCACCTCTACTATTGTTTTCTTGTCGATTTCCATCCGGATCTTCGAGAAAAGACCGCAACTAATCAGTCGAATGTCATCGCACCGTAAATCCAACATCGAATTCCCATATACTCTACTCGCACATTGGAATGTTATTTATAACTAATTTGCCTGCACTGCATGTTGCTGCATATATACAGCAGCCGGCACTGATCGATTGATTCCATTAAATAAAAAAAAAAAAAAAAATTGATGGCTGAACTATCCCGAACTATGGACATGATATCGCGGCGCCGGCATTTGATGCTGGTCCAGCTTCAGGTATCATATCCCATCGAGGCTTTAACCTTTATGTGTTCATACCTAATATATGTAAAATCGAATATCGCGGCACGTAAGGATGTCCGCACTGCATCACAAGGAAGGTATGCCTACATAAATCGCTTGATGAAGCGTGTCATTGCTTTCTGAAATGTCAATAAATCAACCCCAATAAAAGATTGCGCTGACCAATCTCTCAGTGTTCAGTCTCAGCTCAGCCCCCTTGCATGGTGGCTGGAATTCTTTCTTGGCATGGCATCAGTACAGTACCCTATCCTTTCGCTAATCATGCCATTTTGAGTGAGCGGAAAAGCCTATGGTAGTAATTGCAATTACCTACTGCAAGGCTTTCAATTCGCTATGGCGTCGAATTTGCCTGAAGTCCTATCTGTCAGCCACATAATACATTATACAGGGTGTTAAGAAGAGCATATTTATCATCATGGATGAGGCTTTGAAGAACAAGCAATTTAGAAATGTTTGGGCTTTTATTGTATAGCCCGTAGCGTAATGGTTAGTGCGTTGGACTGTCACGCAGGAGGTCTGGGTTCACTTCACAGCCTCATCCACCTAAAAACTAAACAAATTGTTTTTTTCAGTGCTACTGCCTCTTGTGAGGAATTGACAAATCCTCTAAAAGTATCACTTGTCATGAATAAGTGCTTCTCGCCTAGCCGTTCGGATTCGGCATAAAATTGTAGGTCTTGAATGGTTGCGAGTTGTTAGTCACTAGGCCCTGGTTCTTCACGAGCCGTTAAAAAATAAATAAATCGGGTGGCACAACGGCTCATGAAGAACCAGGGCCTAGTGACTAACAACTCGCAACCATTCATGTGTGCGCCTTTCGACAGGAATGGAAGGGACCTACAATTTTATGCCGAATCCGAACGGCTAGACGAGAAGCACTTATTCGTGACAAGTGATACTCTTGGAGGATTTGTCAATTCCTCGCAAGAGGCAGTAGCACTGAAAAAAAAACTTTTTAGTTTTTAGGTGGACGAGGCTGGGAAGCGATCCCAGACCTCCAGCGTGACAGTCGAACGCACTAACCATTACGCTACGGGCTACTACTTCACGAGCCGTTGCGCCTCCCAATTCATTTTTATTTACTCGTATATTGGGTTTTTTTTTCTCCATGAACATGAAGCTTGCACAAATTTAGATCAAGTGATCTGGGGTGGAATCGGCTAAGCTGATAATTGATTTTTATCAATGTTTTGGTTCTCTATTATTTCCTATAGATGTGACGTAGACGACTATAAATTGTTTTATAGAGCGATAGTTTTTGTCTTACGCGATACGGACCCTAGTTTAGGATCCATGCTAACTTGGCCTTAAACTGAGGGTTTTTCCTTCCTGGTCATCTAAAGCTTCTCGGACTGGAACTGGAAGACTCTTGAATGGAACTTTGTCTTCCATTTGCTCGATGCGACCGATGCAATGTAGCTTACATAGTTTAAATTTGTGGGTAAAATTCACATCACAGGTACACCTCTTTCTGTTCGGCCTGATATTACATACAAGACCAAATCCGACGAAAATATCCCCTTCCGGTGCTTAAAAAATTCGGACTGGCTTTAAAAGGGTTTTGTAGAGCTTGTACTTCATCGTATGCGTAAGGAGTTTTGAAGTTTGAGCCCATTTGTTTCGACAAACTGAAGTACCAGTGATTCCTTGGATAATTCTACACCGAGTTTTCACTAAGGTGTCATTCGTGGAGTTGCTACTATCAATAGTGAGTGACGTTTTGTTCTAGCCGGTGGACAGACGCTTTTTTGTTTTGTTGATAGCAGGTATTATCCTCGTTTACTTCAAAACCAACGAGTTTCGTCTGTTCTTAAATCGCCGTAAAGGACTCGTCCACATATCTCAATCCCAGTTGGACGGATCTGTTGAATATAGTGTATGCAATGTTGGCGCCTGATATACGCACTATCTGCTCCAGAATGAGGTTGAAGAAGTCATATGATAGCGCATACTGGATCTGTTTTCCCAGGATCCCGAGTTAAGCCATCGCCATGTAGAGGTAGGCCCTTAAAGTCGATGAAAAGATGGTGGTTCTCAGTTTAAAATGCGGTGGTATTTTCCAGAATTTGCTTCAGTGTGATGATTTGGGCTATGGTCGATCTGCTAGGCCGGAAGCCACACTAATAATTGCCGATTAAAGTTTCGCAGAATGGCTTAAGACCCAGTACGATCGATAGGATCTTATATGCGACGTTTAATATGGATAGCTAGTCCTCGATAACTCCTACAAGATAATGAATTGCCCTTTTTGAAAATGAGGTAAATTCTTCAGCTGATAGTCCAATCATCAGGGCATGCTTGCTTCCACTCAAATTTGATTGATGATAATGATGCAATGAGTACAGCTTCAAAAGTGCAACTACCGCAATAGCGGGCTATTCAAAATAACACCTCTTTTTGGAAAACCCTTTAGATGTCTGAAAATTTGAAACTATTCTCATTCGACTAGTTTGGTCCTAATGTTAATTAATGAAAAAAGATGAAAATGTATTTTCATTAATTAACATTACGATCAAAACAGCCGAATGAGATTAGTTTCAAATTATCAGACATCATAATTATCAGGCCCGCGAGGATTTCCTCTTGCCATATCACTCGCTCTATTTGAAATAGCTTGTTGAATACAACGTTATCATTCCATGTTCATCGGTTAATAGGCTACGTTTGAGGGTTTAGAAGAGCCTGATTTCCGGTTTGAAAAAACAATAGCCACTTGCTGGGCTTTTTATAAACTCTCCAGCCGTGTTTTTTTTTCGATCAGGAGATTCCTCGATTTTCAGCGCGCAATAGCCTTCTACTTGCAGTTAAAATAATTTGTGTGTAGTCATACGTGTTGACTCAAATCGAACAGCACCCAACCATCTTAGCACAACGGTAAAAAATGGCCTTAAAATGTTCCTTTTTTTAGGAAAAAGACTATCGTCAGGACTTTCAGGATTTTCAGTTAGCATTAAAGGCAAAGGCAAGAGATATTTAAAACGCAATATCTTAAACCACAAATAATTGGAACATTTTTCGAAATTGTTGTTTTTGAAATTTTCAGCGGAACCGAAGGAACACCCTATCAACCATCTTCAGCTCAACATTCATAAAATCTTTGAAACAATTTCAGAGTCCGTGTTGTCAAATCAAAATATTTATCCTTTTTGACGATGTGCCTCCAAGAGCTGATGTCGTAGTTGGAGCAATCTGGTGTTCCATGTCTAATTGAGATAAAGGATTTTAGGTGTACCTACCTATAAGCTTGAGCATCAGACCAGCCATCGCGCCGAGGAGTGAATTTGTTTTTTGTGATCATTTTTAAATGGGCGCACTATGATGGTAACATAAAACAGTCAAACTATGACGCACCACATGAAATATGGAACACTAACTTTTAGTTTGGTGGTGGATAAGTTTTAATAAAGGTAAGGTATACAAAGTACGATTTACGTAGAATCAACCAAAGATGGCGGAAGGCGAGATACTAAACCTCTACGAACGGCGACGATGGCGTTTTGTGATGTGACTATGTGTGTGAGGCGTTTTGTTTAGGTTTACAGACACACACATTAGACAGGGATGGTTAAATGGAACGTTTCGCTGCGTTTGGTTCGCAAATCAGACAAGCTCATAAATCTTAGTGTTGTTTTGACTTTTGATAGTTAAGTGCTTAAATGCATTCGGAAGCAATATGGAGGGTTGATTGTAAGTCACAATGTAGACACATTCAACAATATTAGAGTTATGTAAAAGGGGTCCTATGTTTGTATCAAAGTGGAACGAAAGTGCGTGTGAGTTTTAACACATGATGGGTAATGGATTTTATTGTCCTGTACATGCTAACCGAAGTTTTGACTATAAGAACATATTTAGTTTGTGAATATTGTTTTCAAACATTTTAACGTAAAATGTAATTTATTGGCAAATAGCTAAATATATTTTATCAACGTTAAACACTATTTCAGCTACTGAAACTTTTTACTTATCTTCCTCCTAAAAATTATTTTGAGATTTGAGAAAGTTATTGGGCATTGTGAAATACCGTGAATTAAATTTCCCTTCTTAGAAATGCTACTTGTACAGTTTGTCAGCTCGAACTGGGCCAATCGAAATTCCATGAACAATTTATATCCAATAACAATAAATTTGGAGGAAAACTTTCCACTCTCAGTTTCGTTCCCAATTTCGAGGAAAGGAACCACTCCAATGGAAATATTATTAATAAATTTTAACTTAATTTTTTGCAAATTTAATTGTAGTCGTGTTTTGGTGAAAGTGTAGACCCAACTCAGTAAATTGTTTTCAAGCAAACAACAAAATGGCCACGAGACGAGACTCTGCGAGACTTTTGTAAGTCTCGTCTCGGTCTCGTTAAAATCGAAAATTTTCAGTCTCGTCTCGGTCTCGAGTTGGTCTCGTATAATTAAGTCTCATCTCGGTCTCGTCTCCGAAAAATAAGATTTTCGGGCAACTTGTTGATTATTGGAACGAAATAGGTATTTCAAATTATATTTTGAATGCGTGCGGCAGAAAATAAATATTTAACTGAAATTAGATTTTTTAATTTATTAGACTCTTTGTAAATTTCGGTCCAAATGTGCAGTCTCGTCTCGGTCTCGTCTCGGTTACTTAAAAGCCAGTCTCGTCTCGTTTTGTCTAGGTCTCATCATGCAAGACCGAGACCGAGAATTTTCTCGTCTTGTGGCCAGCCCTAAACAACATTGTTTGTGCGCAAAATATTTTGCTGATCTGCTCAGCTGGTGTTTCAAAACACGTCTTTTGAAACACCTTCAAACCTGGTTTTGTCTTACATGAATCAGAAAAATTAGAAGCACTTTCACACGCAGAAATTAACCTGCGATTTAGTTGTGAACCGAAAATGGTCAAGGGCTTACTTGAAGACGTAAGGCAGTTTTGTATGATAAACTATATACACTTACTTTTGCAGATTTGTCACTTCCTCGTATCGTATGATTTAGTACTCCTGGCAGTTAGCGGACTCACAATCATGCCAGCAGCGGTGGAATAGGGATGGGATCATAGGGCCTGCAGGAATTTGAGAATTTGAAAAGGCACCAAATTAACAATTTTTAGAGCATGATCTAAAATGAATTTTTCATTTTGTTTCCAGATCTACGTATTTCAAGCATTTCATTAACCACACATGGCCACATAAACACAAATCTAGTCTTGGTCTCTTCAAAATCAAAAAACTCCAAACTCGGCTCGTTCGCATTTTCATAATTTAAGTCACTTTTATTATAGACTCGATCACGGTAACGTCTTGACGGTCTGTTCGCGTTGTTTGTATAGAAATAAAATGCACGACTAGAAAGCAGGAACTCGCTCTCAAAGCTTTCATTTTCCTGATGTGCTTTTTACGGCTTTCTTTTTCTGACCCTCCTTTTTCGTTAGTCTGCTTATATCTACATAATGACGATGGAAAAATCTCTCTGCTCCGTCAAAATCGGTAAGAATACCACCGAATCATTTGATGTAGAGAAAGGTATGCGGCAACGCGACGGAAACGTTATCATGCAAGATGCAACCTTTTTAACATCGCTCTTGAATACAATTTATCAAAAGTCCATTCAATTACTTGCGTATGCAGACGACACACAAATTGGCGGCAGAATGAAGAGAGCTGTGACTGGCGCATTTGCAAGTATTGAATCGGAGGCGGCTTAAATGGGATTGGCGGTTGTGAGGACTTTGTCTACCGGTGGCTCCACTATTACTTCACAAAATGACATCAGTGCAGAGATCAAACGAAGAATTACTCTTGCCAACCGCTATTTCTTCGGTCTAAGAAGTTATTTAAGTAGTAAGGCCCTCTCTTAGAGAACGAAGGAGACTTTATACAAGACCCTTATCATGCCGGTCCTGCTCTATGGGGCAGAAGCATGGACACTTTTTTTTTTTTTTATATTTAGCGCCCGCTTAAGGGGTTATGAATACCCTTAAAGTGATAAACACAGCACGAGCGATTAGGTAGGTTGGAGGGGATTTGAAAGGAGAAACCGATGTACATTGGTTTTGAATGTCTGTAGATCACAATGGGAGGGGAAGATAGAGCTGGGTAGAGCATTCCACATTCGTGTAGTGCGACTAAAGAAAGAATCTCTGTACTTAACTGTACGTCTGAAGTTGGGCTCAAGGGTAAACTGATGGGCATTCCTAGAAGCGCGAGTATTACGGTTGAATTGTTTAAGGGGAGGAATGCAACTGGCTATTTCGCTAGAGCAATGTTTGTTAAAATAACGGTAAAATAACGAAAGGCATGAAACATTTCGACGGTGCTCCAGAGATGTAAACGTTTCCATTATAGTTCTTTCACCTATCATTTTAAGAGCTTTCTTTTGAATTCTATCTAATAGACTCAAGTGGGTTATTGGAGCACCTGCCCAAATATGGGAGTTGTACTTAAGTTTTGGACGAATAAAGGCTTTGTAGATCACAGCCAGATCGGAGGGGGAGACAAATTTCTTGCATCGACGGAGAAAACCTAAACACCTAGCAGCATTTTTGGCGATGTCAAATATGTGGTCGTTCCACAAAAGGTGGTCCGTGACACACATACCGAGGACTGAAAGCTGTTCAGTTTCCTCTCTGCAAGTGCCGCTCATGGATAGCAGCATTGGGGGTGGGTTCCGCTTTAACGACAGGAGACAGCATTGAGTTTTAGAAGCATTAAATTCTACACGGTTTTTTATTCCCCAGTGGACAATACTGTCAAGATCAGAATGTAATGAGCTTATCATACGCTGCCGTTCAAGTTCCACATCCGAAGGACATGGATGTGAATCAAGAAACGAATATAAAAAGCTGAGGGTACTGTCGTCAGCAAAACAGTTGAATGGATTAGAAGTTTCAGATAAGAGATCGTTTATGAATATTAGGAAGAGGGTCGGAGACAAAACGGAGCCCTGGGGCACACCAGCATTTATTTTGTGGATTTCAGATTTGAAACCGTCCAATACAACTTGAATTGATCAGTCCGAAAGGTAATTTCTAATCCAACGAAGAAGAGATTCATCGATACCAAATGCACGCATTTTTGATAAGAGAGCTTGATGCCAAACTCTATCAAATGCTTTTGAAATATCAAGCGCAATAATCTTACTTTCTCTAAAACGATGTAAAGATTTGTGCCACTGTTCGGTGAGATATACCATCAGATCACCAGTGGACCTATTGCTACGAAAGCCGTACTGCCGGTCATTAAGAAGCTTTCGATCTTCGAGATATTTCTTGAGCTGGAAATTGATCAGCGTTTCCATGACCTTGGAAAGAAGGGACGTTAATGCAATTGGCCGATAGTTTGAGGGTGAAGAAGATACGCCTTTTTTAGGGACAGGCTGGACAAATGCTGTTTTCCATCCACTCGGAAAGAGACCAGTAGAGTAGGACAGATGGAAAAGCTTACGCAGTGGTTTTGCCAGCGTTGAAGAACACCTCTTCAGAACAATGGGAGGGATACCATCCGGGCCAGCGGATTTGTGTACATCGAGAACCTTTAGAACTCTAGCAACTGCACGAGTGCGAAAGAAGATTTGTCCTATAAAATCATTTACGCTCTCAAGTACAGGAGGAGTCATAACACTTTCTGGCAGCGTCGAATTAACAGCAAACTGTGCTGCAAGCAAATTGGCTTTATCTAGTGAGCTGACAAAAGGAGTATTATTGAAGACGAGCGTTGGAACCGAGGACGAGGTGGTGTTTCGTATGTTTTTTACAAATGACCAAAAATTTTTACTACCTTTGGGACACTGAAACAATCGGATGAAAATCTGCTTGGGTGCTTTGAGAGGAAGATTCTTCGCGTGATTTTCGGTCCGGTGTGCATTGAGGAGTGTGGAGGAAAAGATTCAACCACGAGCTATATGATCAATACAGCTACGTTGACCGGGTCAAAAAGCTGAAAATACAGCGGCTGATAAGATGACTGCGGCAGTGGAGCGTATGGACAGCAACGCACCTGCCCGACGAGTCTTCGAATCCAACTGCGATGGTGTACGCAGCAGAGGAAGAACCCGTAACGGGTGGCGTAAACAAGTGGAGGACGACATCAACCAACTCGGTGTGCGAAACTGGAAGCGGCTAGCTAAGGACAGAGCTGGCTGGAGGCACTTGTTAGTTGAGGCCGAAGCCCATCCTGGGCTGTGAGTGCCATCTAAAGAAAGTAAGGAAAGTAAGTAAGGTTGAGAGGACAAGGCGAAACATATGCTGTCATCGAGAAAAGAATCTCACTATCATCGAAAAACAACTCGGGCAAAAAATCACGATGGACAGATATAACTTCGAAGGTGTCAAGGACTTTATCTACCTGGGCTCCAACTATTACCTCGCAAAATAACATCAGTGCATATATCAAACGAAGAATTACTCTACTTGTCAGCCGCTGTTTCTTCTGTCTAATAAGGCATTTAAGTAGTAAGGGTTCTTCTCAGAGAACCGAGATTTTATACATGATCCTAACCATCCCCACCCTGGACTATGGGGCAGACGCATGGACATGGAAATCGAAGAAGTGTTAAGGAGAAGATTCCATGAAGAGATTTACGGGCTATAAAACGATTTTGAACTGCACAAAAAGCTTACAACACAGTGGCTAAGATGACTGGGACATGTGGAGCGTATGGACAACAGCGCACCTGCCCAACGACTCTTGGAATCCAACCCGGATGGTGTACGCAGCAGAGGAAAAATACATAAAAGGTGGCACGTACCAATGGAGAACGACCTAAATCAACTTGGTGTGTGCAACTGCAAGCGGCTAGCTAGGAACAGGGCTGGCTGGAAGGACATGTTGGTTGAGGCCGTAGCACATCCGGGCTGTAAACGTCATCTAAAGTAAAATAAAGTAAGTTATTCTGGCCGCTCATTTTCCGGAAGTCTATTTTCGGTCGTGTTTTTTCAGGCCTATAAAAAAATAACGACCGGAAAATGGCCGTCCATTTTTTCTATCTCAGTGAGTCAAAATGCCATTATGGTTTTCTGACCTGTGGACTTTTGACCCTCGGCCAGCAGAAGGCAGCTTGGGTTCGAAAAAAAATTACTTACGCAAAACACCGGTTACTGCCGAAATCCAATTTCCATAAAAATATCACCTCTTGCGGTAAGAAGATAGCTAGAATTATAAGTATGTACATAGCAGATATGCAGAAAAACTGCCTTAGCACTTTTACATATTTTGTTTTATCGTGGCTAGCTTATGAAGGTGCGAAGCATGTCCGCTGGTTAGCGGACATATTTGAATTTTAAATTCAAATATATTTTAAGTGGCAGTTAGGTAATCGTAGAATTATTGTGATGGAAGTTGACATGATGGAGATGTTGGTATAGTAGGAAAAATTTGTAACTTAGTAACAAACTTTATAAAAAGTTTTATTTTATAATACATTAAATTATTATTGACACGATGTATCATAAAAATCTTAGAAAATTGATTTAAACTGACTGTTTACTTTTTAAGCAATAGTTTCAAATTCAATTGGCATTGGTTATATAATCAAAACACCAAAAGTATTGGAATTGTAATTGTTTCATTTAAGCCAAACCATTTTATTTGTATATTTAAGTTTCAATAAAAACAATTTAAAATCCGATGAAAAAAAATTAAAAAAAAAACATTTCCTTTTCTTTTGCTTCTTCTTCATCTTTCTCGCAAGTCGCAACGGACACAATGGAAATTCAATTTCACGCTTTAACGCCACCCAAATTGGAACATTAATTATATTACAATCACATTTCCAGCGATCCCGCAGCAGCTTCGTCCAACTGTCAAAAAAAAAAAAAAATACCGAACCGAAAAACAGTCCCAAATAAGAAATTGGTTCTGCGCCTATGAACATTAATCGAAGAACACTCATTTTAAATTAATATTGAATTAAATTTCAATTCAATCGAAATTATGCCCATTGCCTTTCTGCCTATTTAATAGCTGTGCATTTGAAGAAAAAGAAAGGAAAGAAAAACCCTTTGTCGTTATTTTACACAATAATTAATAACACAATATTTGTGCTCCCCTCCTCGAATCGGTACACACATCCTTTTTCCGTCCCAAAACATTTTGTGTTATAAATATGAACTGAATTGACTCTATTCAATTTGACTTTATATTGTTGGCTTTGTGTTTATATGCCCAACTCACATGTCGTCCTGATGTCCTAACAACAGGGATAACACGATAGAAACATATTCAAATAATTATTATTATTGTAGAACATCCAGGATGGATGATGTTAATATTGTATATGTAGGGTATGTTATTATGTGAGGGGTTGATAGGGGTGAAGCGTGTCAAATGCGATTTAAGCGAATCTGTGTGTTGTTACACGTCCCGATTATTACGCTATTATTCAGATAAATGTCAAATTTTCAGGGTGTGGTTTTTCTGGAGGCATTCACTTTTTGTACCCCCCTTGGGCTCTGTGTATAGGTATAGCTGTGTATCGTGCCAAGGACAAATTGCTTCAGAATTGTTGGGCCAATGATATTATAGTCACCGGGATATGTCTTTTTGGAGGGTTTACTTTTATACTCGTTGGTAGGTACACATAGACACAAACCCTCACCCATTAAGGGTAAATTTATGTTTTTGTTTGTTACGGTATGTTTAATTTTCCGGGTTCTTTTTCAAATTGAATTGAAAAAGAGCAACGTTCATGTTTTCGTTTACTCGCGCGGACTTTTTTTTTTTGTTTTGTTTTTTTTTTTTTTTTTGTCATATTTCATGATTTAATTCTATAGGAGTTTCCGTTCGTAAGCGGAACGGAAGTGGATAATGTTGTTGCTAAAATAGGACTTTGTTCCGCGAGTGAGTATTTCTTACATTTAATTTTTTATTTGGAAAGTTTTTGTTTACGTGATGAGAAATGTATACGAAAAGGGAAACATTGTAATGTTAAATTGTTTTAGCTTGGTGATTTGAAAACCTAAAAAAATATTTTATTAAAGATTGTGTCTAAAATGTTGACCTAGCGATTCTAGATATGCTTTTCATTTAATCAATCCTTGATAATATCTTTTTCAGTTGAGTTTGATATCCTAAACTTGCAAATTGATAAATGGATCAGATTTTGTTAAATTCCATTTTAAAACATTTAGCGCGGGCGGCGCAAACGAGCAGTCTCACTCAGTCACCCAATTAGTGTCTGGACAAAAAAGAGTTGCCTGTCTGTAATTCTATGGCCGACGTGGTTAATTAGTGAAAATGCCGCTCTATCATGTATCAGCCCTCGACTGTCTTAATAGTCGGGTGTAAGAAACCCACCTAAATGCTAACTCTCGTTGTATTCATTATTTTGGTATTGAGTCCCAAAAATTAAGCTGTTGGTAGAGTACATCGCTTTAACAGTGTGACCCCGACTTAGCTAACAATTCAATTGTGTGCGTACTCCGACTCTGGTGTTCTGACTATGACACTGCCTCTTAAACATCAACTTTTTTCCATTTGAGATGGGGCAACGTTGAACCACACCGGGCGCGGCCATTCATTGACCGGATGATGGTTTGGTCATGTATCAAATTACCTTCATTCTGCTATCAAAACGGCTGCTAAAAACAAACTCCTCTCAGGCTGTCAGGGCAAAATTTCCTCTAGCATTTATATGTATGTCGAAATACAAATACTGATCCGTCCAGATGCCAAAGGTACTTTTACTACACTCGGATATGGATGATTTTAAAGTTGACGACCCCAGCAAACGAAACAAGGACAATGAATTTCGGATCTGCACAAGGAACGTCCTTATAAAGAACACGCAGCCGAACAATTAGTGGAGATCCTGGACAGGCTAAAGGCTGACGTAACAGCCATCCAGGAAGTGCGATGGGATGGAGAAGGCATACGGAGACTAAAATCGTGGGACATCTACTACGGCGGGTGCTTCAAGGGGCAGGGTCAGCGGCTTTTTGGTTGCGGTTTTGTGATAAGGGGAAGACTTAGGCAAGAAGTCTTGGGCTTCTAATCACAATCCGTATCACAGGCAAATTTAAGAACATTACGCTGACCTATGTTCACGCCCCCCATGAATAGAGAGATGACTCAACCAAAGAAGCATTCTACAATCTCCTGGATACAACGCATGATATGTGCCCGAAGTACGACGTGAAGATTATACTTGGTGACTTCAACGCAAGATTCGGAAAGGAGGGCATCTTTGGTTCGATGGTTGGAGGACACAGCCTTCACGACGAAACTTCCGGCAACGGATACAGGCTGGCAGACTTTGCGTCGCGGCGGGGTGAAATGTCATCATCTCAAGCACCTGTATCCCACACCTCAATATACACAAGAGGACTTGGCTGGCGGTCGCGTGATCAATGAACCGTCAACCAAATCGACCACGTTGCTATAGACGCGAGACATGCTTCCAGTATCTTGGCCGTCCGATCGTTCCAAGGGGCCATCTTAGACTCGGATTAGTACCTGGTGGTAGCTAAACTACGTATGCGGATATCCATGACGCCATAACGCAAAGCAGTTGCTGTGAAAAGGTACGATGTCGAGAAGCTTAAATCGCAAGAGACCGCGAGAACTTTTGCGGGACACGTAACTCTTAATCTCACAGGAAGTTCGCCATCAGCAACAAGTGCAGAGAACCAGTGGAAACACCGTGAACAAGCCATCAAAAGTGCCGCCTCTGATGTGCTGAGTTTCACTAGGCGACCACAACGAAACCCCTGGTTCGATGAAGAGTGCCGGCTGGCGCATGCAGCTAAGGACGAAGCCTACCAGGCAGTCTGCAGATTCGAACAAGAGCTGCTGCAAGAGTAGCCCGGGATCTCTACGGACTGAAAAGGAATGAGGTACGCCGACTTCTCAGGAGGAAAAAAAGAGAGCACGAGAAGTGAGCGGTCGAGTCTATTAAGGGTTGTAGTGGCAGAGGTGATGTTCGAAAATTGTATCAAAGGGTGAAACGATCCACCTAGGGATACAAAGCTAGAACGGAAGTGGGAATATAGTAGTAGATACACATTGAATGTTGATGATCTGGAAAAAATACTTCTCTAGACTGCTTAACGGCGAAGACAGCCAAGATTCCGGTAGCAGGCAGAACACTCCATTCAACTCGGACGGTGATGACCAACAGTTCCGTCCACCCGACCTAGCCGAAGTGCGGCTGGCGATATCGGCGAAGTATAAGTGATAAGATGACATCGAGCTCAACCTTCGAAATAAACAGGGAATTAGCCCCATTTTGTTCGGTGATGATGGCGTTGGCCAAGTGTTCTTCATTTAACCCGGTGAAATCGAAGTTCTCCAATCACTATTGCGTGATTTCGTTTCGGAGGTAGAAGTGGGGATTCAGAGCTCTGTTTCTCAGGTCATACGTCATGGTTTGGGTGAATTCTGACATTCACTTTGTACATTTGATTTAAAGCAGCCCCCATTGTTATACAAATTATTCATCAAAATGGAACTGGATCTGAAACTAGATCCGGTTATCCGACAATATCTGGATAGTAATGGAACTCAGACCTTAACTGTCTCATTCAACTATACGTATATCCAACACTATCGGTATATTTTGTGATATTCAATCCAGGATTTGGATGATTTCGGATCTCCGAATATCCATTCCGATTGGATGCGTTGAGATAAATGGAGCATGAAATTAAAGAAGAATGCTGACTCTTGGGCTTAGCTCGTCAGTCCGTTTATTTTCCCGGACCAAAAATAATAGGTTACCCCTGAATTTAATGTTCAGGCTCAAAAGCTCACCCGGGATCACAGCATTTATGCCTCAATTTTGATGATGGTGTGCTGAATGAATGGCTTAAACAGTTGTTTAATTGTCTGCAGATATCTGACATTTACGCATTCTGGTTTGAATATTGCTTGAGAATTTTGACGGCAAAACAATTTATAAATTAAAATTGGAACTATAGACTAAGCACTACTAAAAGGAATCTGATGATTGGTGTGGCAGCCATGAAATTGCAATAATTCCAGCCAAAATGTAATACTCGGTGGTAGCCAACTCAATTGTTGTTGTTCATTCAAAAACCTTCAATGTTAAATATGACGGAGCGAAAGCTATGCAGCCTAACTGCAAGTGTTATCACGAGAAAACACCTTTAAAACCTAATATTTTTTCTATTGAAATCTTTAATTACGAAAATGTCCCCCAGCTGGTATTAACTGCTTATACACAGATATAATTTTGCAAAACCAATTAAACACAACTGCAGTTAAACAAAAACTTATCAAAAGGAGCATTAAAAAGTTGTAACAAAAGCGCCAACAAACATAACAGTAGTTAACAAATTATTGTGTTCGTATACCTACTTAGATCTTATTAGAATTATTGCTCTTCATAAAATTTCATAGATATTGCTGATATCTTGTTTCTCATATCTCGCTGCCTGCCAGCCATGCTTCTCCACTTTCAACATCTGTATGAACAATAGTGTCTTAGCCTGAAGAATTTGTTCAACACACCGTAAAATGACTTCGCTTCCAACAATTATTATTGTCTGCTTACTATGAGATGCTGTCATGCCTCAATATGATATGCTGGTGTTTTATCTTTCTCCTAAGAAATTCATCTCTTCATAATACACAAAAACATGACGAATAATGACAGTAACCGATTCGCGGCGGTTTCTATATGCCTCAAGCCTCATCGTCGGCATTGGACAATTTAAACAGACTTTATCTCATTACTTAATAGCAGCTTAGTGGTATTTTATTTACGTTACGAGATTTTAATCCTATCAACCATTTAGTCATTTGGATGTTGGGTGTTGAGTTGTGGTATCTGGTAAGATACAACATTAAAATGAGTGAGGAATATACTCTTTTTTTAACTGTTGAATAAAAACACTCCCGAGGTCAAGTAAGATGAGGAAGAGGATGGAGGATAAGAATAGTCCTTCCATCATGAACCTGGGTTATTTAATGTTGTTAAGTGTGAGGAATTATATGGGATGACTTTAAGCCGATTGTTAATGGAGACATTCATATAAAGACTCTGATTTTGTTCTTGAACAATTTATTTTTTGATTGAAATATACATTGTACGATTAAGAAGACACCTTTAGGTTTCAACATATAAATACTTTACTTAGGTATGTTTTTCCTATGCAAATTTGTTTACAATATTGCAAGCTAAGCTCGAGTGCCGGGAAGTTCAAAAAATATCAAAAAAAAATGATCTGTAGTAAGGCATTTGGAAAAAATTGGGGTCTCCACAGGAAAATATCTTGTGAAAATATGTTTTTCATTTTTCCTCTATCTTTCTTTTTTTTTAAACCGCGTTTTCGCCAGTGAACTGAACACTTTTCCCACTGAGCCACCCGTAGCAACAATTTCCCGAATACGCACCGTACCCCCCAGTAATGAAGAAATCATCACCGCCATCAAAGCACTGAAGAACTACAAAGCGGTTGGACTTTACAGTATTGCTGCAGACCTCTTAGGAGCAGCCCCAACAACATCGAGCGAGCTACTGCACCCGCTTATTAAGAGAGCTTGGGAAACAGAGAGCTTTCCTGAAGAGTTGAAAAAAGGAATGATTCTCACACAGTGCGAAAACTGGAGAGGAATATGCGTTCTGCCTGCAGTAGCCAAGATAATAGCAAGGATAGTATTAGACCGAATTAAAGACCACCTCGAAGACACACTCGACGTCGAACAAGCAGGATTCCACACTGGATCTTCCTGTGGGGATCTTATTAACACCTTGCGGATCATCATAGAACAGTGCATTGAATGTCGATCACCACTTCGCCTGCTGTTCATCGATTTTGAAAAGGCGTTCGACAGTGTCAATAGAGAATTTATTTGGCTTGCTTTGCGCGCGAGGGGCATCCCAGATAAATTGATTGCTATTTTTAAGGCTACATGTGATGGACCCAAATGTCACGTTTTGCACAAAGGAAGGCTGTCAGAGGAGTTTCAAATCCAAAGTGGGGTTAGGCAAGGCTGTATACTGTCACTAATACTGTTCCTGTTGGTGATAAGTGACGTACTGCACGCAGCTTTGTCAAATGGAAATGGAGGGATTCAGTGGACTCTGCAATCTCACCTCAAACATCTGGACTACGCGGACGACGTATGCTTACTCTCTCATACACCCAGAGAAATATTTCGTAAAATCACTACGAAATACTTTCGTAAATCTTTTATTCGTTTATTGTACTAAATTTTGTTAACTAAACTAAACTATCGTAGTTAAAATAAGTTGAAAACAATTCTATGTTACAAACATTTTGTAAAATCCACCTTCGTAAACTTCTTTTCAAGAATGTTAAGTAAACTGTACGAAAAAATTCGTTCAATCCACTAAATTTATACAAAACCAATGAGAGCTCTGCTGTACATATTTCCTTTCATAAAATAACAAACATTTTGTGAATTTATCAAAACTTTGGTTTTATGCATTCTATAATCCTATATATGTATGTTGGCAAGCGAATGCTTTTGGTTATACCTATGGTGTTAAGAAATGATTTCGTAAGATCAAAAATATTTTGTGAAATTATCGAATCCATCGTTGTACTCTATCCTTTATATGTAAATAGGCACATGCTTTTGTTTTGTTTTTTGTTTCTATCATAAACTATCGTGCTTACAAATATTTAGTAAAATTACAATAAATTCGTAAATCTGAAGTAAAAATCTTTATTTATATTATCAATACATTATTTCATTAGTATATATAACTGAAGTTGTTAGTTTGTTCACATAGTCTTTTTTTTTCACAAAATGTCTGTAATCTTTAGTTTACTGCACGACAGTATTTAAGGGCCCTATTATGTATGACTCGCGAGTCGGACGTTCGACTCAAGTCGAACGTTTTTAAAATCACTTATGGCTTGGTTTTAAGAAAAGCAAACTGCGACGTTCGTATAGAGCAACATCTCAATTCAACGCATTTTTGACTTTTTAGCCGAATATAGTTAGGTGAGCCATAAACGGTAGTGTCAAAAGTCAGATTCGCCTAATATTTCTTGCGACTCGCGATTCATAATAGGTGCCTAAGTATACGATGAAAATGCATCGCGGATATGAACGTTGTTCATCATTAGTGTCTTGAACGTAGAAGTGTTTGATTTTTGTTGTCTTAAATTTCAAAAATAGTTAAACGTTAAAATTAAATTGTATAGTGCATTTATGGTGCGTTTCAAATTTGGAAAATTGAGTCGCGTCTACGTGAAACAGTTAAGCTTTGTCATTTATCAAATTGTATTTAACCTAAAAGTGCAACAACCAGGGCTTATAATTTATTCTGAGTATTTCCAGAAATAGTGTTCTATTAGGTAAAGTGCGAAAATTACATCAGTTTAAAAGTGAGTTTTAAATATCTCTATTCGTTGTTTGTGTCAAATCTAAATAAGAAAGTGCAACAAAACTAGTTTTACTCCCAAAATTTAAAAAATGGCTCGAAAGAATCAACTATCTTTGTCTCAAAAGTGAACAGTACCTACAGATGTTTTTTGGAACACCTTTTTATATAAATTAATAAAAAACCGAAATAAAACTTTTTTTAGGGAAGAAATAGTTTCTTTGCATTGTGAATAACATTGGTGTAAGAATTCTGTGAAAATATTTATAACTGAAAAGAAGTTTTAGCTCAATTTTTGTAATTTTAGTATTTACTTAATAATGTTTGTTTATTAATTAATAATTGAAACTTAGCTTAGTTTGTTTGTTATTTTGGAAATAATTAAGTTAAAAAATTGTGTGTGCCCTTACATTATATTGGAAAATACAAATATTTATTACCATCGCATTATACTTCTTGTGAGTATGTAAGTGAATTCGATACTATCATTAATTATAAATTTATTTCCGTGACAAGTCCATTTCTAACAAAAATCCTAAGTTTATAGCTAACATATTAGATCATAAGCGGTTTACATTTTTAAGTTTCGTTTTATCAAACGATTTCGTACAATACACAAAAAATATTAAATAGCAATTAAAAAATACACATTTTACTAAATTGTTTCCGCAACTTTTGCAAAAATACAAAAATTCCGTGATATATATTCGTACTATTAAAATGCATTTCGTGTATTTAACTAAATTTTTCCTGAAGGTTTTGCAAAAATTCAACCATTTCGTGATATGTACGAGTGCATTCGTACTGTTTAAATGCATTTTAACAGTACGAATGCACTCGTACATCACGAAACGGTTGCATTTTTGCAAAACCTTCTGGAAAAAGTTAGTAAAATACACGAAATGCATTTAAACAGTACGAATTTTTGTAACATTCAGTAATGCATGCGTCCTCTTCCAATATATAAAATCCAACAATTTTGTAGATTGAACAACATATTCAAAAAATAGTTCGTACAATCCACTAAAGTTTTTTTGTGTGCACCATACAAATGCTTCGTATTATTTACTTATGAACATACATATTTGTTTATTTACATTGAAATAATATTTGTACTATTTACGAAAGCCTATTCGTGTAACTTACGGAAAACATTCGTGGTTTTGCACCACGAAAGTTTCGTAAATTGCACGACATTTTTAGTTATATGTACCAATTATTTTTTTTGGGTGATCATGGATCTCCATCAAATGACAACAAGGGTGGAGAGAGAAGCAGAAATCGTAGGGCTTAAGATCAACTCGGCAAAAACTAAAAGGATCAGCCTTGGAACTTCCTCATCAATCCAAGTAAATATTTCTGGACAGCCGGTAGAGATGGTAGAGGAATTCCAATATCTTGGGAGTATTGTCTCTACGGGTGGCGGAACTGAACTGGACGTAAACAGCCGAATCAGAGAAGCAAGGAATGCGTTGGGAATGCTGTCCAAAATATGGAGAAACAACTCTTTTAGCTAAAAGACCAAGCTACGACTGTTCCGCTCCAATGTTGAATCCGTGCTGCTTTACGGGTGCAGCACTTGGAAAGTCACTGACACTATTATTAGAAAGCTGCAAAAGTTCGTTAATAGATGTCTACGAAACATCTTGAGGATTTTCTGACCCAACCGTATCTTCAATACCGAACTTCATGCGAGAACAAGTCCATAGACTCCATTATACGAAGAAAAAAGTAGCAGTGGATTTAAGGTTGCTATGCGTCCTCTTGTTGGAGGACATGTCCTCTTTTTAACATCGGCGCGGAACGTCCTCCAACGTTTAAGGAAATTGTCCTCTTTTTTCCCCTAACAAGTAATTACGAAAATTAAAAAAAGTCATAGAACTCTGAATTTAAAAGAAAAAAATAGCCAATGAATATCTGATAGAAAACATAAATGAAACAGATCTTATTTTGACTCCCGTGTGTCAACCCTCCAAATTTAGTTGAACGCACCCATTTGTTCGGCTACTGTTATTTGTTTTGTTTTTCCCCCTTTCACCTAGAAAATAGCTACATAGACCTACTTTTTGAAAAAAGGCCAAAAGTGGGAAATAAACATGTTTACGTAGTTAAGACTTAACTTGCAAAATATCAAACTTTATTTTATTTGGTGGTTCAATTTATTTACTCTAATATTGTTAACGAGATTATTTTAAAACCATGCCATAAAGAAAGTGCTTATTATGATGAGCCTTCGTTTAGAAAGGGAGGAAATGATTCCGAAGCAGATTGCACAGTTTGTAACTCCAAGATTTCCATTGCAAGCAAAGGAAAATACGATTAAGGACCCCATAACATCTCAAATACACTTAAATAACAGAAGATCGGGTACATCAAGAGTTTTGGAAGCTTTCATTTCAAACAAGTCAACACAAAAACGTATCCAGGTTAGCAATAATTTCGTTTCACACTGGTTTCAGCAATTGTTTAATTCTCTCAATTTGACGACTGTGTCTGAGTTAAACAAAAAAATGTTTTTCGAATCGGATTTGGGTAAAGGAATCCCATGGGTCAGGACAAAGGCCACTGCCATATAGTCACCAGTGTAATCTATCTCTTAATCAGTGGCGGATCCAGAGGGAGGATCATAGGGGTCAAACGCCACAGAAAAAATAAAAACATTTAAACTTAATGAAAACAAATTCTTAGTAGGTTGACATTCATAAAGAAAAAGAACTGTGGAGGCAGACTTTTCTATTCAAATAGTGGATGTCCAAATGGATTCTCATTACAAAATTGCAAAGTGTACAATCCGAAAAAACGAATTGTGTGTTCAACTTATAAAAATGTTCCGGCCAACCAGAACCTCACGAATTTTTTATTTACACATTAGAAACTAAAATTTTTAAAAATTAAATTTGAATTTTACAGGTAAAGTAATTCTTAAAAATAACCGGAATTAAATAATTTAAATTTCACTTTTCAAATAATCTTACCTTTAAGGTTAGACCGCACACAACCGCAACGGAACTACACTTCACGACATGAGCTATGTCGCACTAAGCGGCAACTGAACTTCATTCAATTTTATACAAATTATTTTGAATCGCAGTTCCGCTGCAGTGCAGTTCCGCCTAGTGCGGTCTAACCTTTAGTTTATCTAAAAATGTTCTCAATAATAAACTAAAAAAAAATTCAATCTGAACGTAAATTTAAAAAGTACTTTATAAAATTTCCTTTTTAATTAATTTACTGTTCGTGGACTTAGTTTTTGTTTTCTTTTTGTCCTCTTTTTTAAGGTAGATAATGTTCTCCAAAGTCCGGGATTATAAAACTTTTTGTCCTAGGTTAGCTTAGACAGCCATGGCAGCCCTAAGTGGATTGGCCATACGCTTCGAAAAGGCCATCGGTGAATTGCATCTCAAGCAATGCAGTGGAACCCGCTCACACAGGAGGCAAGACAAGTGGGCCGGCCTAGAAGTACATGGCGAAAACTGGGGAAAAGTTGGAGAGAGCTGAAATACATTTCCAGAAATCGTACACGATGGCGCGTAGGAGAAGCGGAGGCCCTATGTCCCATAAGGGGTACATCACGGACGTAATAGGTCCGAGGACCTAAGTAAGTAAGTAGGTATATGAAACGTTGCATATAATAAACGAAGAGTTTGAAAAAAAAAAACCTAGCGCTTTTTGATCTAAAAATTAGTCAAATAAAAAAAAACGTATGAGAGTATTTATGACCAGAAGGCAACACGCCAGTTGTAGGTTGAAGCTTTCATTAAAATTCATCATTTGACAATTCGGTTATGGCAATCATTAAAATTTCTTTCATTCGTGTTCACATTGGACTCTCTTCCGCCTGTTTTTGACTTCTCTGGGAAAGAGATAAAAGTAGTACATTTTTGAAAAATATTAAAAATTTGTGGACTTTTGTTACCGTTTTCTTTGTAAAGTAAAAGAAATCGGAGGAGTCAGTCGAATGTGAAACACCGTCATTGGAAGAATTGTGTTCCACTTTTGGGAACAAAATGTCAGCTGCTCATTAAAAACGATTTTCATCATTGAACAAATAAAATTGATTTTATAAGAAAGTGATAAAGAAAATTAAATATTTGTTTGAAAAAAAAAAAATTATAACTACTAAGCAGTTTTTTTTGTTTAAGTGAATCAAAATTGAAAGACAAGATTTTCAGTGTTGGTTTTCAATGAAAGTCGATCGTTCTCAAATTACACTAAAATTTATTTACAAAATAGCGAATGAAGTGCAGTACTGATGAGTGAAAATCCGATTCTAATCATAGAAACTGATAAATTATACATTTTTGCACTATGCCAATTTCTTGTCTCTACCGACTAGCTTTTGGTTGCGGTAAATTATAATATTCCAAGAACACCCTGAAACTTCTGTGTGGCAGTAGCGGATCCAGGGGGGTGGCTATAGGGGCTAAAGCCCCCCCCCCCACAGCCGAATCATAAAATAATTTGAAATATAGAAAGCAATACATTACAACGTGTAGAATTTTATATTCCGTCTAAAATATTGTTAAGCTATAAAATTTGATGGACAAAATAACGTGGTTGGGGCTGAACTATTTGCATACATGTTATGTAATTTATTTTCTTAGTCCTAAGATTGGGGCTGAAGCCTGAAGCGAATTGGACAAAAACTAAGTTGGGGGCTATGAATATGGATATTTTTAATGCAACGACAATCTTTCCCTAAAAATTAAAGCCAGAAAATTGGAACAAAAAAAACAGCTTTGGCGCAATAAGGTCTGAGAATATTGGACAAAAACCTAGCCAGGGTTAAGCAACTTACTTCCTAAAAACTAACCTTGTTCCAGAGAGTTTTGGGGGCTCGAGTCTAGGGACTGTCAAAGTCCGAAGTTGGGGCTAAGGCTTGAAGAGATAAGTAAAAAGAGATAAAAATGGTCGAGGCTTTACATTAACGTGTCAAATGCCCCAACTGTATATACTAAAAACAAAGCTAATTTACCGAAAGAAACGCATTTGTGGCTTCAACCATTGGAGAACAACGGGATGTCAAGTTTAGTGTATGTTTAATACAACAGGAATTGTTTCTTACGGCCTTGGCTGGGCTTAGAAATTTTTGGGGCTACGTTTTCAAAATTTGAAAGGTCCAAGGCAATTGTACATACAAAACATCGAAATTCTCTAGCCAAGGAGCCAAATTCCAAAAGCGTGAGTTTTCTCTGTGCGCGCTCAGAAAATCATGCAAAAGCAAATGAATATTTGCAATCCCTCTAGACTCTAGAGTGACGTGCAAATTTGTCGACATATTTTTTTAGCATGAATACCTATAAAGCGTATGCAGCGTATACACGAAAACTCATTCACGCTGGCAGAATTGGGCCGCGGCTTATTTCTTAGAGCAGCTTTGTGTTATGTCGTAAAGTGTCATTTTGAACAAAATAGTTTCTCTTTGATTTGGATAATTCAGGAAAAATGAGATCTTAGAGGACTAATACCGTGTCAAAGCACATATATGAGCTTTTGCCAGTACGAACACTTAAATATAATTTTTCTGAACAAGCCAATTAAAAATTGTTTTCAAATCTTGTCAAAAATGGGAAGTTCAAAACATACCCACAGCTAATTTAAAAATATAACTAAATAATGTAGGTACCTAATCAATTTTTAAATAATATAAATAAACGAATTTGTACGCGCGGTTCAAGCATATATGGCTAAAAATTATTGTGCGCCTTTGAATTTGCTTCTATCTCCGCTACAGCAATTATGAATAATTGTTATTGTACTTTGTATTGAAAACATTTTGAAGCGCAACAGGAGCGGATATAAAGGCACACAAAAAATGGATATCATTAAAGGAAAAGGAAAAAAAAAATACTTGAGCCTTAAAGGTTAGGCCGCACTCGCCGCAACTGCACTGCATCGGAAATTATAAAATTTATCTTCGGACAAGCAAATTTTATTACTTAAGGTCTCAAAATGAATCTCCAAACTGCAAGCCCCCCCCACAGCCAAATCCTAGATCCGCTACTGCTGTGTGGTATACCCCGTTAAAAAATAAATAATTAACTGGCAAAGTAGCGAGTGAGAGCGGTTTACTAAAAAAAATAATTGAAAACTTACGCCGGAATAAGATTGTGTGAAATGCCTTATTTTTTATCTGTGTATGAAACAATAAGAAAAAGAAATTTAAATATTAAAATTACTTTGGTTTTAAGTGGAGTGAATGAATATAATTCGAATTAAAAGTACCAGTGAAAAGTGACCTCAACTCCAGAAATTATTGTGTTTCGCCTTGTCCCAGAGTCCGACCCGCTAAACGCACATGCAGAAATCATTAGAGATGTGTTTTATTGTTGTATTTTTAAACTTGGTGCACTTTTTGTGTTTTCTGAAATGTTTAGAGAACAGAATTTTGTGTATATCGATTTTAGAAATAATTCTATTGCGAATTTTTAAATTATTTCCTCTATTTTGAAGCGTTTTCTTTGTGTCTCATTTTGTTTTGTAAGTAACTTTACTTAAGGCTTTTTATAATTTTATAAGAGATAAGGGCCATTTTTTCTGGACTATGTAAATAAATAAATATCTTGGCGCAAAAGTGAAGAACCAGGGCCTAGTGACTCACACCTCTGAACTAACTCCATGTGGGCGTGTCTATAGGAATGGAGGATGGGACCTACAATTTGTATGTCGAATCGGAACGGTTAGACAAGAAGCACTTTTTCGACAAGTGACTGCACTCTTGGAGGATTTGTCAATTCGTTGCCAGAGTCAGTAGCCCTGGAATAGGCTGAGAATTGAACTTAGACCTCCAGCATGACAGTCATACGCACTAACAATTACGCTAGGGGCGACTCTTAGCTAAAACAACATGGCGTTGGCCTCATCTGTGGGCCGATATAATAGTCAACCAATCTTGAAAAGCTCTGGTTATCAACTTACACTAGACATACTCAAGGCTTACGAAAGTTCATGCCCCTTAACCAAAAGAAAAGGCAAGCTCAACCATGTATGATGGTCAAACGAGCTGTCCGTTCAGCGGAAAAACTCAAGGAGGCTTTTCAATAGAGCTAAGTATAGTAACAACCCTGCTGATTGGGATATTTTCAAGATCAGTCAAAATGAATATAAAAACAGAACTACCTATGCAAAAAGAGCAGCGTGGTGAAAATTTTGTACGGATATTGAGTCTTCAAATGATGCTGCCAGGCTAAGAAAGGTCATGTCGAAGGTCCATAATCCTCCAGGCTTCCTTAAAAGGCCGGATAAAACCTGGATAGACGCGTGCTCTGAGACTTTAGAGTCACTTATGAGCACTCACTTTCGAGGCTGTGTCACCGACACATCTCCTGAGTACAGAGGCCCAAACATAAATGATAACTCTAATATTGGTAGCCTAATTGTAGATAGCAGGAAGGTAGCTTGGGCCATTGACTCTTACTCAGCATACAAATCTGCAGGGCAAAATTTTAGTCGATTTAGAATACGATGTTTAATCATTTTTAATTAATGAATTTAAAACGAGTTTAGCATCGTACTATATCTCATAACATAACATTTTCTTTACTTAAATTAAAATCTATTTTGTTTATTTAGTATCGAACTGAATCCATATGACATCTCTAAACGTTTCTAAATGTCAAAATGAGGTATGTTTGCAAATTTTTTGCACGAGCGGCACTTTGTTGGACTTATTAATCTGTTTTAAGTAAATAGTGCTTAACATTAAATATTAGGCTGTTCAAAATTCTGGCCAATATTTTTTGACTAACTAAGGACCACCTACCGAATTGCAAAATTTGGACATAATCAAAAAAGCAAATAACAAGATATTTGGGAATATCTCAAAACAAGTAAGAAACCGGTAATTTACAAAAAAACCCAAACATTTATTTCAGTTCTTCGATTTTTTTTGCCAAAAACTTATGCAGTGTTATAAAAACTGTTTTAGAGATAACATGTACGAAGTTTTATCAAAACCATTGCTTTTTAGAAAACTTAATTAAAACCGAAATTTTTCTATGACCGTTCGATCCAGATAAGCTAAAACAAAGAATTAAATCTCACTCCTAGGGAATAACATAGAATATTTCATACCAAATTTAAAGTAAATTCACCGATTCGGACCGCACAGACCAACAAACCGACAGAGGTCCTTTGTCGAAAACAGTTTTTGGACTTCTACATTATTGTAATGTTAGTTTTGATTAAAACTTCGAATTTGGTTTTTCACACAAAACCAATGATTGTCCTTTAGGTATAGCAAGTAAAAGTGAAAATTCGGGACAAGATTGGGACACTTTTTAAATCGGAACAGATATCGGGACAAGGTTCAAATATCGGGACTGTCCCGCCAAAATCGGGACGTCTGGCAGCCCTACCCAACATGCATATATGAAGGGCAAATCTGTTGAGACAGCTCTTCATGAGGTGGTCGGCACGATTGAGAAATCAATCCATTTCAAAGAATTTACGCCTGGGAGATTTCCTTGACATAGAAGGGGCCTTCAATAATGTCTAAAATTGCAATGCCCTTGACTCTATAGTCATCGACCCGACGCAACGCTGTCAGACTGGATTGATTCTATGCTTTAAACGAGACTCGTAAACGCAGAAATGGGTGATAGCAAACTTAAAGTTAGGACATGTAGGGGTACTCCACAGGGGGGGGGGGGTCTTGTCAACCCTGCAATGGCTTCTGGTCGTTAACCAGATTTTGGTTAAACTTAATCTAAATGGTGTCAAAGTCGTTGCATACGCTGATGACATCGTGATCATGGTCTCATGGAAATTTGTCCTGACCCTGTGTGAGCTACTACAAACATCACTTAACGAACTCAGTAATTGGGCCAGTAGCTGTGGACTTAACGTGAACCCAATCAAGACAGAACTGGTTTTATTTACGAGAAAACGAAACATTTCAAATGTAACCCCTCCCACCATTAATGGGACTCCGTTACGTATCACAGGTACAGCAAAATATCTTGGTCTTGTAATTGATCGTAAATTAAACTGGAAAGAAAACATTAAAGAAAGAGATAAGAAAGCCTCAATAGCATTCTATATTTGTAGTAGAATTTTTGGTAAAAGATGGGGTCCCAGCCCAAAAACCATTCATTGGATGTAGACAGCCATATTAAGGCCTATCTTGACATACGCATGTCTGATTTGGTGGCCAGGCTGAGACAAGGCAACCGATCTTAAAACCATGACTAAAATCCAAAGACTAGCGTGTATTGGCACAACCAGTGCCATGAGAACAACACCGACCGCAGCCCTAGAAACTTTTCTGTCACTCGCCCCAATTGACCTTTTCACGAAGGACATGGTGGCCAATAGTGCTTTGCGAATAAGACAGTGCAATCACTGGAAAAGGGGCCTTTTTGGTCATAGAACGATTATTAACTTTACGGACATAGACATTCGAACAGACTATATGATACCGCACATTGATTTCAATCCGGTGGCCTTAATAGATATCCCTACAAGGGAAGTCCGGAAGGAAAACCAGGTCATAAATACAAATCATGTATCGGTTTTCACGGATGGTTCCAACGGACGAAGGGGAAGGGTCAGTTATCTTTTCAGATAACCCACCTTTAAATAGATCAATAAAGCATCCGAACTTCCGCAGTTTCTTCCAAGCGGAGGTATTTGCAGTTTATGAGGCAGCAAAGCATCTTGCCACATGTGAGCTAGTAAACAAGAACATTAACGTTTTCATAGACAGTCAGGCGGCCATCAAAGCCATCTACTCAGTTGTCACAAAGTCAAAACTGGTGGAATGTTGTCGCAAAGAGTTGAGATTACTTAGCGCAACAAACACAATTACCCAACGTTGGGTCCCAGGACACTGTGACATACATGGGAATGAGAGGGCGGACGAATTGGCGAAACTGAATCGTCAGTACTTATGCCACTGGGGTAACAAAAAAGCAGAATTCACCAGAGCTTCCTCGAAGTCGCCTATGATAGGTGGTCACAGATTACGTGTCGGGTTTCGAATACTTACTCTCGCTAAGCAGGCCTCAACTATCCCTATTGATTGGAATCCTAACTGGTCACAACTCAATGGGAACCCACTTAAACAGAATGGGCATCATCGCATCCGACCTCTGTAGAGGGTGTCAGGATGAAGAGGCGGAGGAGTGCTCATTTCATTTCCTTTGTGAATGCCCTAGCCTAGCTAGAAAAAGGAAAACAGCCCTCGGAGAATACTTTTTCGACGAACTGGGCGACATCTCGTCCCTGCCACTAAAGAACATCCTGAAATTCATTCAGATTTCGGGATGGTTCAGGGAGGCACCCCTTACCTAATCTTCCACTTATTCCTTTCCTTACCCTTCCCTTTTCTTCCTTTTCGCAAACCCTGGGGAGCGCAATGGATCCATTGAAATCCGAGTGAGGTGTTTCGGCTTGCCGAATCATCACCCCTTACAACCTTACCTCTAACATAAGCTAAAACTAAGTTAACACTGAGTTAAATCGGAGTTAGTTAAACCAGGTTAGTGCCAATAAATGAACCCCTAGTCAACTTAAGAAACGATTTTTCAGTGGAGTTCAAACTTCTAGCTCACAGAAATTTGTTGTAATCAAATTTCCACACAATAAAAGTCAGAACAACTATTAAGTGTTATTAAGTGAACATCTGTAAGTAGATTATAGTTGTTAAATTAACAATCTAAAGTCAAATTATACCAAAAATATACAAATACCTAAGTAAGATAATAACTCAGACAATGTAAACCTATTCCAAAAGTTCTATTATGTATTTATTAAGTTCATTTATGTATTAACATGAATTGTCTTAAATAATTGCTTGTTGCACTTAAACAATCAATTTAGAAACAGAAAAGAAAATTCCATAAAGGTATCTATGTACCTACATACGTACATTCAGCTATTCCAAAAAATCAAACATACTTAGGTAGAAAGAAATCTCTGAAGCACAAAAAGTCCAATCACGCAAAAGAAAATAGATATAAGATTTGTACAGTTTTTTTTTTTTGTTTATCTCTCTAAACAATAAATGCTTTGTGCATGTTAAAATTCAATAACCATGTTTTATTGTTTACAAGTAAGGTACCATCCCAAACAGCCCCTCTCCTATCAATTCCAACAAAAATAAATGTTACCCATCCATCATTTTAAACACAAACACCCAACTGACAAATACATGCACAATAGAGACAACAACATGGAAGGCCCAATCCTGCTCTCTTTTATTTCAAATCAAAAATAAACTTTAAAAATATAAAACAAAACAAAAAAATAACAAACTCCGGAAAAACAACGAAAAACAATGTTATTACAGTTTTCATCAAATATTTATAAACAACTTTTCAAACAATGTGCTGACGCTGAGTGAGCGCTAAAAACATACACACTCACACACAGCCATTTTCGTTTCTTTGTCTCTCTCTCTTGACTACCATTTTTAATGACACTCACAGCCAATTGGCAGCCACCAATAACGGAACAGTAACACCCATACCGTATGGAGTGATTTTGCTATAGAAGAAAGCAAAAATGGAGAACGAACAAACAACGGGTTGGTGGACATTTTGTTTTTGTACCACAGCGAGCAAGAGTATTAGTGATGGGCGTCTCTAGTGGCATTACAGTGAAAACGAAGCCTCAATTTGATTGCTAACAAGCCCCTAACAAGCCGGTTTACGATTGTTTACTGCTGCTTCTACTCCCCCGGAGTGAATTTTCTCACCACTGCACTGCAACTGACACTTGCATGAACAACACAAAAAAAAAGTAGACGAACAAAGCCAATCAGTCGTGTGTCCAAACAAACTGGCTTTTGAGCAAAGTGTTGGTTTTGTAATAGAAACCGTGTGTTTTTGGTTTCTGTGCGCGGCTATGGGTGTGTGTGTGTTGTTTACGAACACACACAGGAACACGAGTCGTGATTTTCTTATTTGTTATTTCGCGCCTCATCAGGGGGAGGTTGTTGTTTATATTCTTCTTACATCCCTGTGCACACAGTTTGATTAGCGAGCGCAAAGCTTGCACACAGAGATGGCACCGCAAATCGTCGCCGACGGTAAAAAGTAAAAAAAAAAACAATAGCGAACCTTGTTTGCAGCCCTGTGTTTGGGGACTTTTCGTGTGCTTTTTCTTGTACATTTGAGAGAAAAAGAGATAGCTAAGCATTAGCATCCATTTCGTCATTTAGGGGACCCTAACAGCTAACAAGGTAGAGGCACCGAAAATCATCAACGATCAGTAATTTTATATTTCAACACCTTCTTGCGCGAGAGTTGGATATACAAAAAAGAGTGCGGAGCGTGTGGTTTTCGGTAGTTAATTTGTTGTTTTTTGTTTTGGTGTTGTGTTGTTTTACAATTTTTTGTGTGATTTCTTTTGTTTTTTGTTGGATGCGGGACGGATGTTGACTCTCGATGAAAAATAGACGAACACAATCGCAATATGGCGACAATGGTGATAGTGATGATGATGAGTGCTGGAGTAGCAACTCCTTGTGTCCTGTGTCCGCTATTCGATGGTTAGTGTTGTTTACACGGTCGTACTTGAAAAACCAGTCTTTTGGCGGTTGACAACGGCGACGGCGACGAATTTGGTATCATCGCGCTTTTCTGTTCGATAATCCCATCTGCCTACCAAAACTAACAAATTTGTGACAGTGCTAGAAAAAAAAAATAGAGGATACAAATTTAAACTATGCCGCGACCATCACGGGAATCTTACGGAGATCAAAAACCGCCATATTCGTACATATCGCTCACCGCAATGGCAATTTGGAGCTCGCCGGAAAAAATGCTCCCACTAAGTGACATTTATAAATTTATCACCGATCGGTTCCCGTACTATCGAAAAAATACCCAACGATGGCAGAATTCACTGCGACATAATTTAAGTTTCAATGACTGTTTTATAAAAGTTCCTCGAAGGCCCGATCGACCGGGCAAAGGTGCCTATTGGGCATTGCATCCGCAAGCGTTTGACATGTTCGAGAATGGAAGTCTGCTGAGGCGGAGGAAGCGTTTTAAGCTTCATAAAAACGACAAAGATTTGCTGAATGAGGAGTTGGCAGCACTGGCGAACTTAAATCGGTTCTTCTTTACTACCAATAATGGCCCTGCTCCTATGTGTCCACCATCCATGGCAGCAGAGCCAACTATGTACATGCAACGCCTGCCACCAATGATAAATAATTCCTCACCTGTCCGGCCGATTTCACCGTTGCAAACAACAACGCTGATTCATGATCGACCAAAGAGGTCATTCACAATTGAAAGTCTCATCACGCCCGACAAGGATTCTGTTATATCAGTCGACGATATTACGGTTGATGATCGACCGGAGGAAGATGAGAGATTTTCACAGCGACACGTACCCCTGCCACCGTTGCACACGATAAACGCTGGCAATCTACCATTCCTGCATTATCCTGCACCTAATCCTGCTACCATGGGATATGACCTACCAATGCATCCACTGCTCATGATAACGAATCCTCTGGGTGGATTTAATCCAGCGGCGTATTATCAAACCAACATGGGAATACCATCACACCATGCAGCTGAGCTGAATCATCGAATAAACGCTGGTCTAAGAACTGTATAGGATTGAAGAGGTTAATTATTATAATAATTGCTGATATACAATAATTGAGTATGTAAATATATTTAGGTATTTAATTTTAACTAGAATTGAATAAATTAAGAATTATAACTATCTAATTAAATTGCTTCTGAGACATGTAGATACATATTGGATGTGTGTAGGATGTAGGTGTAGATAGAGTTTTTTTGGAAAAAGTTACTTTAATTAATCCCATGTGAAAAATCAATATAATAATGCTGTGGGATTTGCGTGGTTGTTTTTGCGTTGATAAATGGTTTGCTTATTGAAATAAAAATGGCATTAAGCACAAATATTTGCTTAGTATTTACATAGGAGCTTGTATAGAACTTGTTTCGCACCTACTCAGTTTTTGTTTATTGCAACTGGCACTGGCATTTGAATTTGAATAGTTGTTAAAAGGCATTAGGTATAAAATAAATGCTAAATGTTTGCGTCATACCGTGTCTTTTTCCCCGATACCTCTACTTCCTTAGTCCAGCAACGCGTTCAGGCTCCAGGCATGTTTTAGTGAGATTAACTTTGACTTCTGAAAGTATCTGCATAGACGCGTTAGAAAGCAGCTTCCATATTTTATGCTTTTTTCATTTTTCTGTTTTATAGAATTTCAGAAACAGTCTAAACTCTAAAAGCGCTAGAATACTCAGTCAATATAAGATATTGCTTTGTGCTCTTGTTTTGTGTCTCTTTATTGTCTGTATAAGAAATTTCCTTTCTTATATCCGTGTTTCTCATATAAGAAATAGTCTTTCTTATATCCGTTGTTTGCATATAAAAAAACTCGGATATAAGACAATTTCTTTGATTATCAGAGTTTCTTATGTCCGTGTTGTACTTTATATTTTAATATTTTGTCATTTAGTTTTGTTTGTGTGAACCAAATTGTATGTTACCAACAGAACTTGTTTGTATGAATGAATCAAAAATTCACCCAAAGAACTTTTAATGAAATCAAAAATATATACGACTTAAAGCTTGGCTCCTTATAAAGCCTTTCATTTATAAGATAAAGGCAGGTAAATGTAAAATACAAAAAAAAAAGATATCGTTACCTATTAATTCCTTTTAAACTTTTGCTATTTCTCAGAGTCTACGGGATTTACCTTCACGCATTTAAAGTTGTTCCACAAATATTTCAAAAACAGTATTTTGTATCAATTAATAGTTGAAGCGCTTAGAAGATGAAGGACGTAAGCGACATTTTTAAACATTTGTCAGGATGTTTGTTACTTCGGCTATAATAACCTTACTATACGGAACATATTCATCATAGCATTCTTTGTAAAGGTAAAAACCATACTCCCTGCGAATCCATTTTATTGAGTCCCTAAATTGAACCTTGCAATAAAGTAAAAATAAAATTAGTCTGCTGGGGTATTCGTGAAGGAATTTTCGTCTGCTTTTTTGCAGTCACTGCCGGTTAGGTTTTGAAACAAAATCGTTACAACAAGACCTAGATTTCATTCAAAAACTTCGAATTGCCCGTTATTATTCTTAGGCTGTTCCTGATGAGATTTATGAAGGCTTTGTAGCGTTCTTGGTTGTAGTTCCCAAGTAGTAGTTTGGCCTGCCTCAGCTTTGGGAGTTCATTCCAAATTTTGGATCTTTTTGCCTCCTCTTCTAATTTGATCTTGTTTTTGATCACATTTTCACCTAATCCGCAATAGGGCTCAAGCCGTGTTAGGGGGGTTGTTGCTCCTATTTTGGCTAGGGAGTCTGCCTCCTCTTTACCATCGATACCCGCGTTACCCGGTACCCAGCTCATTTAACCTCCACAAGCATTCCCATACCAGTTTTGAGCTAATGGCATAGGAGCTTAACGCTTAAAGCACGGCTTGGCTATCTGCCATGATGGCAATGTTACGATTTCGGCAGTTTCTTTCAATGTTGCGTCCTGCACATTTACCTATGGCGTTTACTTCCGCCTGGAAAATGCTTGTAGACTGTCCCATCGGTACAGATGGTTTGGTTCTTGGCCCAAATATATACCCGCCCCAGTCAGACGTTCTCGATCCATCAGTATACCATTTGACTATAAAAGTTTTCGGCTGGGGTGTTCTTCACGGAATTTCGGTCTGCGTTTTTGAACTTAAGCCTGTCAGAGTGTCCTGAAGCAAATGTTAAGGAAATGACTTGACTTCTGTCATTTTTGTCACACCTAAGGTCAATTTAACACCCAATCAAGGGTATCGGCTATGTTTTGGTATGGGTTACAACATTACGCAAATGACTTGACTTTTAATGTCGTTGGCTCTTAGACTTAAAGATGTGTGTGAAAAATAACGCTTTCAAATTGTGCGTAAGACTATACAAAATTTAGCCAACATGTTAAGCCACCTGCGTCAGAATATTCAAATTTGAAGTAGTGTGTGTTGGCTGGTGCCTCTTGCCTGCACATGCACTGATTTTTGTGGTGTTCACCTATAATGTCTTATCTTAAAGTGCCCACTTAACACCATTATGCGTGAAATGAAAAGTTCAGATAAAATTATTTTTGTATAAACGACTTAATATAAAGGACTTAAGCGCATTTAACACATTCATCCACAAAGTTTATTATTAAAGTGATTGCATATAACACCTTCATCTTTGGCTAAATATGAATCTAGAGACGATAGAAGAGTACAGACGAGTCAGAAATTTAAGTTTTCATATAACACTTTCATCTGTAGGTAAAAAGCCAAATTTCAAAAAAATGTCACTTAACACCTTCATCTTCTAAGCGCTTCAGTTGGTCTGCCCCAGCAGGAGTAGTTGCGTGGTAAAGTAATAAAAGAAAATGAAATAAAAATGAATTTATAAGTTCTGTTCTGTTCTGTGATTATAAGTACATATATTCATCATAATTTTGGATAAAAGAAGCAAAATAAAAAGACCAATGGGCTGAATTTTGTTATGTTAAAGAGCTTATGGAATGTATATTTGTCATTTGTCCCAATCCAATCACTTTTATGAGACCTATGTTGCAAATCGTTGTTTCTTTATAAGAAATATTTAATCGCAACTTGCGAACCAAGTAAATTGGTCGACATTTCGACAAAAACCTAACCTTATTATAGAGAATTATAATTACTAGTATATCGCCCACTGGCCGAAATTCGACCAAAAACTCACTCACTCGAAAACTCATCTTGACACTTGAAAGAAACTTTTCTCTAGATAGCCCAGTCAATAATTACAAAAAAAAAGTGCTAAATTCGCAAAGCACGATGTAGTTCTGCATTTTTGATATGTTGTTGGGGCATGTTAGAGTAGTCTATAGCCAAGTTTGCAACTTCGAACAACCTGTGCTCGCTGCAGGAAAAATGCAACAGTGAAAAAAACGCTAAATTCACACCATTTTTTCCTTTATAACTTTGGAAATATGAAACTTAGGAAAAAACCGTCCACCATAAACTTGTTTGTTATAAAAATGTTTTAAATTCATGCATGTTTTATTTGTGTTGCTATCTATCTATGAATTAAAAAACAAATTCTGAAAAACAAAGTAATTTTGAAGCACTCAAGAAATAGGTCAAAAAATTCTCCAATTCTGCTAAAAATTTGGAGTCAAGTTGTCTATAGTATTACAAGACGAAATTTGAAAACTGGATTTAAACCGGTCGAAAATTCTCTCCAAATCGGTCAAATAGTTTTGGCAAGAAACATAATGTTAACCAAGTGCAACAAGCAATGTTTGCATCATTGCTGTGGTCAAAGAAGGACACTTAAGTTGGCACTCATTTTTGTACACGTACTTGGAACCCTTGACTATCATAAAATATAGTTATAATATTAATATCTTTTTTTTAGCAACTTTTAGAGCGATTTTAAAAGTTCCGAAAATTGTTCACTTTTCAAGTAAATATGAAATTTCGTAAACATTTCGGAACTTTTAAAATCGCTTTAAAAGTTGCATAAAAAAAGATATAAATATTATAACTATATTTTATGATAGCTAAGGGTTCCATGTACGTCTACAAAAATGAGTACCAACTTAAGTGTCCTACTTTGAATACAGCAATGATGCAAACATTGCTTGTTGCACTTAGTTAACATCATGTTTCTTGCCAAAACTATTTGACCGATTTGGAGAAAATTTTCGGATTTTGTCTTGTAATACTCTATACTATTTGATTCCAAATTTTAAGTAGAATTTAACAAGTTTTGACCTAATTTTTGACTTCTACAAAACTACTTATTTTTTCAGATTTTTTTTTAAATTCCTGGTTAGATAGCAACAGAAATATAACATGCATGAATTTAAAACTAATGTGGTCTCATAGAAAATTTTATAAGAAACAATTTTATATTGGATGGTTTTTTCCTCAGTTGCATATTTTCAAAGTTATAAAGGAAAATGTCGGACAAAATGGGGTGATTTTAGCGTTTTTTTCACTGTTGCATTTTTCCTGCAGCGAGCATAGGTTTTTCGAAGTTGCAAACTAAGCTTCAGACTACTCTTACATGCCTCAACAACTTATCAAAAATGCAGAACTACATCGCGCTTTGCGAATTTATTGTCGACTTTGACTGGGCTAAGAGTCAAACAATTAGTTTTTAAATTAAATCACACAACATTTGTTTTTAGTTTTTAAACTTAATTTTTTTTTTAAATATGCACAGTGATCGGCAGTGCAAAATCAAAAATGACCCACAGTGTGTAAATGCGGGTCTCAGGTATATTCTGCCCGATCTTCGCACCCATGGCTTTCCAACCATCTCAAATCTATCGAAATAGGTTGGATACTTTTTGAGCAAATGGTGCCACAAACTTTGTTTAAGGCTATTTAATAAACAGGAAGATAGATAGGTACTTAAACGCACTTAAACTTTAATAATAATATTTGTGAGATTAAGAATAAATTGAAGAAAGTGTTGGAATAAATTTGCCAAGTTTTTTGTTTGAAATAAATCTGTGCCCAGAAGGCAGAACCGCTAAAGTTGAGTTTAGTCAAAATTTACTTTTAATAGCATTAGATTCCGCTTGTCCGAATCTATTTTGAAATTTTTTTTTAGCTTTGTATCATAAAAAATGAGGCCACAATTTTACAAAAACAACTAAAGTCAGTTTCGTGCATCCTCTCCCCAAGTCAAAACAACAACAAAAGGGGACTTTATATTTTATTTCTTACATTTTTCTTTAAGGAATAACAACTAAGCTTGAATTTAGTTGTTTTTCCATGTGAACAATTTGGATTTATTTCTTCTATTGTGTTAGAGAAGAACCACTTAAGTATAATTTAGCTGTTCTTCCCCAATAATATTTTTATATTTTCTTGATTTCTATTTGAGGAAAAGCAACTAACTTAAATTTAAGCGGTTATTCACGTAGAGATTTTTATGTCTAAAAATGAGTTTAGTCACTATTCCACAAAGAAATATTGATCATGAAAAGACTAAAATTGAATCTAAACAGCTTAACTTGATTTAAGATTTTTTGGAAATAACAACACTCTCGAGCCAAAACAACTAAAGTGTTTCTTTTGCATCCCACGCTCCTAATTGCAATGCTCGATAGTTTTTTTGATCTTATATTAAAAGGGTTTTCAATTACCTTTAATTCCATACTATTTTTAATAGGTACCGTCATATATCAATAATTTTCTAAGAGCAATTTGTAATTTCAAACCTTTTCTAAAAACTTCTCTCCTGAAAAATGTTAAAATTAGAGTTAAGCGTTTCTGCCTCGAGGCCACAGAAATATTGAACACCTAGACCATCAGTGTTTTCCCATATCCTTAGATATTCGTTAAGCCCTCCTAGAATTTTCGTTATACATCAAGACCCAAGATTTTTAAGGGATGAGTTTAAAGTAAAGTTAAAGCCAAAGGGTTAAATCAAAGTTTAGCTCGAAAAATCTCGCACAAAAATCCTACGGAGGAGGTAAGACTCACTTGTGCCATATTTACAACTACGTACTGATTTTGTGAATCCTTGGACTAACCAAGCTGAATAAAATTATTTCCCTTTCGTATCCCCAATAAGAGTGTTGAGGTTTTGACACATCTTATACATTGCTTTGGTACGCACCTGTCTTAAAATAAGTATGACAAATCCCTGACTCCCCTGCAATAACAACAATGTGATGCATACATATTGCAAACTTATCTTAAATCTTCCTCCGGATTTATTCCTGTGAGAAATTTGCGTTGTTTTTTTATACTACCTTCAGTTCAGAAAGGGAGAGAATACTCAGGGGCGTATACAGCTTTAGTTCTTGGGGGGGGGTCATGCCAAAAAAAATAACACTACCTAATATTTGTTAAACGTCAAGTGCCTTATATTTTTTTTCATATTTTACTGTGCGTAGCTTTATAAAAGCAAAGGGAAACAGTCTTAATTAACTACACTAAAGGGTTTTCCAATAGGGACGGGTTGATTTTGACAGCTTGTGGCGGCCATATTGTTTCTTTTACTTTCGGTCAAAATATCCTCTTTTAATCAGTTACTACAGACAAATCATCATGGTGAGTTACAGCGTCGAGCAACACGTGCAAATGATGTTTTAGAGCAGTTAGAAGTTTTTCCCGATTTTTGTCGTAAAATCTTCTTTACCGATGAGGCCCATCTTTGGAGGAATGGGTACGTGAAGCAAAATTGCCTGATTCGGGACGACACTAGTTCACGCGATGTTCACGAGGTGCCAATGCATCCAAATAATGTTTCTGTTTTGTGTGGATTTTGAGCTGGATGCCTGGAGGCGTCATCGGTCCGTACTTCTTCGAAAATGATGCTCGCCAGGCCATCACCATCAACGGCGATCGCTTAGGTCGATGATCACCAACTTCTTGTGGCCTAAATTGGATGATATGGACACTGAAGATATATGGTTTCAACAGGATGGCGCTACGTGCCACACAGCTTAAGACACAATCGATATTCTGCACGAGCGGTTTTATGGCATGGTTATCTCGCGCCGAGGCGACGTGAATTGGCCACCAAGATTGTGTGATTTGACCCCTTTGGACTTTTTCTTGTGAGGATTTCTTAAGTTGCAAACTGTTGTTTATTTTAATAAAAGACGTTGTTTAATTATAATATTTTATTAAATATATAAATCTTAGTAGCTAAGAGAAAGCACAAGTTGTCTGGTCGGAGGTTAGAGCAAAAGGAGATCGAACTTTGGATTCAATCACATTATGAAATAGATAAGGAAGTGTACAGAAAATTATGTCACTTAAAGCTTACAACACAAAATCTTATGTTATCGAAATACTTAACACAAACCACCTCGAGCCTCAAAGACAACATAATCGATGCCATCGGTCAAATTCAGCCTGATTTATGCGCCAAAGTCATCGAAAACTGGACCTTTCGAATCCGCGCCACCCAGCGAAGACGGGGCGGCCATTTGAACGATGTTATATTACTATAACAGGGCTCTCAAATAGAGATAAAACCTTATTGATATCTTGTTTTATTCAATTTTAAAATCGACCCGCCCTTAATGGGAAACCCTATCATACATTACCTTTGTTAAAAATAAGTTAAAATAATTTAAAATCGTTCATATCCTGGAAAAATATATCGTACCTTAACTCATTTAATTTCAAGACAGTTAAGAATCAAAAGTCGGCGTGAAATAGCAGACTACGAATGTAATTTTCACTACGCAAAGTTAGGCAATTTCGTTGAAAATATATATTTCGAACTGCCAAAGCCAATTCAAAATGCAATGAGCTACCTATACAAAAAAAATTAACAAATTTAAGACGAAAACACTTGTTTGGTATTTGCAAAGTTAACTCATTTTTGGTTCCAAAGAAAATTAAAATAAACAACTGAGTCGAACGAACCTTTATTGGCTGGACCAGTGACCGCGCTCTTCATTTGTATTCCTTACTGTTACATTTTTTATTTCGGAGGGCCTCAGCAACAGCATACAGCAATCTCCAGTTGCCTGACCAAAAAAAATCAGTTTAGCTAGCTGTCAAAATACTGAGGAAAAAAATTTTTGGATTCGCTTGATCATTTGTTTTGAATTTTATTCAGAATTTATTTTAATCCTATCAAAGTTTTTATTTCAGCGAATTGAAGTTGCAGGAAAAATTAGTAAAATATCATAGATACTGTGCACTGTTTTCTGTTTCTTAATTTTAGTAAATAGATATCTATAAATATTCACTACTGAAAATGAAAACAATAGCTCTGATTTTCAAAAATGACCACTTGTGTAAATTGCTCTTTTTACAATAGTGGATTAACTAAAATACATTACATATTCGTATTATAATTGAATACAAAGATTCGTGTTCGTTGCGTTTCAAGAAAAGTGTGAACAAATTTCACGAGTGATTTTGATATGCCTCTGATTTGCAAAAAAATGTATGTCTCTAAGACTGCCACCGATGGAAAAGTGAAAGGCACCTTACAAAATAAATATGTACATCAAATATACCTAATCTTTTTATCTTTCTTACCAGTAAGCCTTTCTGATAAAAATAATGGACAAAGTTGTTAAATTCTACGAGCCTAGTCGCTATTCGTCATTAATTCCATCCGACTGCTCAAACGGTTCACCGCAAGGAGTTCCAAAAAATCTCCTTTACCATAGCTATTGGCTTTTGCATTATGAGATTCATAGGTTTCTTTCTAAAAGTAATCCACATCCAAATCAATAACAGTATTGTTCGATCGTAAATGTTGAATAAGTGCAAACATAATCCTTTCATAATAGGTTTTCATCATAGTTTTATATATTTATGTCTTTTATCGTTAACATTAATATTTTTTGGTTAGAATAACTATAAATCGAAAGTTATCACTGTTGTTTGCTTTTAAAAATAATCTGTCATACAGAAATCAAACAAAACAATTTCTGTATGTGTTCTATAATGTGTTTAAAGATTTTATTTTAAGAAAAAAAAATGTTGTTTTTTTGAAAATCCGATTAGTTTTTACTTTACTGAGTGAAAATTTGGTAACAACTCCGCACTTTGATTTCTGTTTGGTTTAACAGGTTTTGGCTGTCATCTCAAAACGGAAACTAGCCTATGCATATATTTTAAGATTTGAATGCATTATCATATTATGAGAAGTTTGTTGTTATGTTAAATTTGAGGTACGAGGAAGAAAATCAAAGTATCATCGATTGACTACAAAATAGCGTAGGTATTCCATTGCCATTAAAATTAAATTTCTTATTGAATTGAAGTTACCAACATTCAAATCTTCTATTGAATTCTAAATTATCAATCGAAAATCCTACTAGCTTTCTAAGTAACCAACTTTCATTTTTTTTCTATGTGGTTACTAAATAATTATTTCAGATCAACAAAATAATCTTGAGTTCTCGGGGGGGGACATGACCCCGTGACCCCCCCCCCTGTATACGCCGTTGAGAATACTCGATGCATCAATTTTTGTTAAAGAGACTTCCTCCTCATTGTGCCTTGGTCCGAAGTCGTTAGAAAAGTTTTTTGTTTCTAGATAAGTTACGGTATCATTGTCCAAAAAAATGTTGAACCCAAAACATTTCCAACATTTACCAACGACGAGTCACTTAAAAATTCTAAGGTCCATTAAAAATTTACATACATACATATTTATATACGTTTTTATGAAACAGTTTATGTTGAGGAAAATGTAGAACATAAGCGTTAATGATCAACTTTAATATTTATGTTTGATATCAGCAAACGGCATAAGTGTAACCTGTAAGTTCTAGAATAATTCACCTAAGGACGTTTTGGTTTTGCAACTACATGATTTAACCAAGTCTCTTGCATATATGAGGGCTTTTTAGGCTTTGCTGACGGCAGACGGCAGATTGCCATGTCCGTATTCTTAAGTTTATAATTGTATCAATTTAGAATCGAAAAAATAAAGAATTTTATCTATCTATCTATCTAGGCTTTGCTGAGGGTTATTTTTCTGGCGGTCGTGGCTCCAGAGATGTTTACTAGGCTTGTGTTTCCCATAATAAGGTTTATATTTCTGACCTAAGTACCTTATGCGCTCCCTCTTTGTTTCTAATACTGCCCTAGCTTTGCCCACAAGCTTTTGCTTGTATTTATTTTTGAATATAGGAGTTATTTAAGGAGGAGAAATAAAAATCAGCTTTCAGTTGCAATTATTGCATTTTGGTTCAACGTTAATTTATATTGGAAGTCAAAGCTTATCATTTCTTCTAATCACAATGATCATAATATGGTGTATCTATCCAGTACACTACATTAAAAAACATGAATTAGGTACTTTTTCCCATATAATTTATATAAGTTTGTTTATCAAATGTTAAACAATAGCTACATTTTCAAATTGATTAAAACAGGTTGTATGTCAGATATCAACAATTGTTTTGTTTTATTTGAAAGGCTTTGCCCCTGATGGGCCCAATGGGCCCAGGCATGTCATTGTACCTGTAATCATAATACTTATATGGGCAGTAGGTATCTCTTATTTTTTTTTTCTAAGTGAGAACTATTTACACGAAGCAAATATTTTTTAAAAGTTTCTCGACTTTGGTAGGAAAAGAAGTCAACCTGATTACAAATGAAAATTGTTTCTCTAATGCGAGTTAGATTCTCATTGAAACGAAAGTTTACCCGATGATACGGTCCATATATTTTTATCAACTAAGGATAATAGTAAAGGACAATTTATATGAGAAGTAATAATATCGCGTGTATAAGTATAACAGACAAATACCGACGGATCTGTTTAATTCTTAAACAGTGAGTTTAATAAGATGGATTCCAAATTACTGAGCAGTATGCGAGGGAAGAGCTTACATATGCATAGAATAGTGATCGAAGTGTAAATGAAAGATCCTCTTTTCTCTTTTGCACTGCGAACCACAAATCCCAACATATCTACTATTCGCTTTAGCAACTAGAAAAACATTGTGGGAGGTGAAACTTAGTTTGGAATCGAATATTGTACCAAGGTCATTCATTTTGTCACTTTTTAGTATAAATAATTGTTTAATTTTCGACTATATAAAGAGTCCTAGGAATTAATGTTACTTATTAAATTGTGAGCAACAGTGAAAGACACTCTAAGAAGCTACCTAGGACCTAGGAGGTCTTTTTCATATGTTCCAATTGTAAAATTTGTATATTAATGAATGCTTCAATTTTAATTTAACGTGATCTACCAAGCCTTTATTCGTCCAAAACTTGAGTACAACTCCCATATTTGGGCAGGTGCTCCAATAACCCAATTGAGTATATTAGATAGAATTCAAAAGAGAGCTTTTAAAATGATAGGTGAAAGAACTATAACGGAAACGTTTACATCTCTGGAGCACCGTCGAAATGTTTCATGCCTTTCGTTGTTTTACCGTTATTTTAACAAACATTGCTCTAGTGAAATAGCCAGTTGTATTCCTCCCCTTAAACAATTCAACCGTACTACTACACTGAGAGAAGGAATCGTTTGCGGCAAACGTAATAATTGCCCAAACGACTTTTTCGTTTGCCAGCCAGTTTTGACAGTTCGTTTGCAGCAAACTCTTAAATTCGTTTGAGACAAACAATTCATACTGTTGTAGCAAAATTCTATCGTTTGTTTCAAACGAATAGAGTATTTGTGTCAGACGAATAATGGTGTTTTGTAAACATATTTACTGTTTGTGGCAAACGAATGTGCTTTTAGAGTAAACGTTAATACTTTAACGACAAGCGAATGGGTCAATTGTTATAGAAGATCAAAGTGGTTATGATAAATGAATAACACGTTTGTTGCTAATGACTTGTACGTTTGTCACAATCAATACAGTGACTGCTGGTTTTCCCTTAATGCTGAAATTATATTATTTTATTTGAAAAAAATGTCAAGCTGTACTTACCTGAACTGGTATCCTCCGTAACGAGAGCGAGCACGCATCCACTGAGCTAATTTGCAACATAAAATCCACCGGCAAAATGTTAATCAGTTGAAAACTTCACACATTTTCCCTTTATTTAGTTGAGCAGAGGAAATGTACTGATTAAAAAATGTGGCTTAGACAATTTCATGTATTTTAATTATTTTAACTATGACGAGGACGACCGAAGTATTTAAAATATTGGGTCAGTTTTTGTTTTAAACTATTACTACGTAGATGTGCTCCTAGGACTGAATCAAAACTTTTAAAAAAATTGTTTTGTTTAACACAATAATTGTTTTTATGCGTTGTAAATTAATTATATATTGATGGAAACCCAACATGTGCTTTAAATAAGTATTCAATGTTTATATTTTTATCATTTTAACTTCATTATTACAAAAAAAAAAAAAAAAGTTGGGCACCAGCAGGGATCGAACCGGCAACCCTCGGGTCTATGCTATACCTGGTGTAAAATGTTCCATTCTCAAGTCATATGGATTTAGTACGATACTAAAAAGATGTGATTTTAACTTTAGTAAAATGTAAAAGGATGATAGTTTAAAATTAGCAAATCACAATTTTTGACCTAGTATCATACTAAAATTGATTTTACATCGTACTTAACCATCTAAAATTTTGCGCCATTGTTTTTCGAAATGAACAACGGAGATGTAGGTAATTTGTATTAATTTTTAAAATCGAACTTTTATTTTTAATGTAATTATTTCAACAACTATTTTTAATGCAAAGATTTTTAAACTAGCATTTATTTTATTTTTAATGCAAATATTTTCGAATTTTGACTTTGCTATTTTTTAAAGCAACAAATTTTCAATTTTGAATCGCATTCTTTTTAAATGCAACATATTTTCAATTGAAATTTGATTTTTTGTACAAGTAGTGCTGAACTTCAGAACAAAACCAAATTGATAAAGCAAAACATGTATTGAAACGTACCCAATGCTTGCCCTATAGATCACCTGAAATTGGTTAGATAGGAATTAAAGAAATAAAATACTTTTTCCAAATAGAAAATTTATGGCTGCAAGCGAATTTCTTTTAAATAAACCTAAAATCAAAAATTCTTTCGCCTCAAAAGCATGAAATGTTTACCACAAGCATTAAGTTAATTTGTAAAAATAAGATTTAAAAATATATACCCTGCAACCATTCAATCGTTTGCTACAAATTAGTTTACTTTCTACGAATTAACCATTCGTCCCAAATGTTCGATTCATTAGTTGCAAACAATTGTAATTTATATAGTAAACGTAAAACTCTTTGCAGCAAACTGCATTTCAAAAGCTTAATTCGCAATCGATTCATTCGTTTGCCATAAACAATAGCACTTGCTTGCAAACACCATGTCGTTTGAATTTGGGAAACATTGTCATTTACCGTAATCAACGCAGGCAAATTGAGCTCCGAACGAATGGGTTATTTGTTATATGTTTGATGCAATGGAATTACTTTCTGTGGCGACTGTAATACAATTGCTACAAATGAAATACGTTTGCAGGGATTGTATAACATTTCCAGCAAATGTATTACAATTACAGCAAACGAAATTCGTTACTCGCAAACGCAAAACAAAATATTAATTTTCTCAGTGTAGCGCTTTTAGGAATGCCCATCAGTTTACCCTTGAGTCCAACTTCGGACGTACAGTTAAGTACAGAAATTCTTTCTTTAGTCGCACTACACGAATGTGGAATGCTCTACCCAGCTCTATCTTCCCCTCCCATTGTGATGTACAGACATTCAAAACCAATGTACATCGGTTTCTCCTTTCAAATACCCTCCAACCTACCTAATCGCTCGTGCTGTGTTTTTCACTTTAAGGGTATTCACAACCCCTATAGCGCGCGCTAAATATAAAAAAAAAAAAAAAAAAAAAAACTACTGTCATTTTATGTTAATTGTTTCTAAAATTTCGTTATTATTCAGTCGTTCAGTAAAATATTCGAACTATACAACTATGAACAAACCTTTTTATTCTAAAAATACATAAGAGAAAAAGATAATCACACTCCACGTTAGGCGCCAATTTAAGAGCGCGATTGTCTTCTGCTCTTATGTATTTTTAATAGAAAAAAGGTTTGTTCCTAGTTGTAGTTCCAATATTTTATCAACTTTTTTTGAATGATTGCAATTTTCCATTTTTTTCATGACAACAGAGTTATTAAACAACTAGAATATGTGCTTATAATATGATCTTTGCTCTAAGAACTTATCGTACAGTAACTTATAATTTTATTTTTTTGTTAGCTGAAATTTAATAAAATTTATAATATGTAATGACTGATGATAAACTTAAACATTTACAATATACATTTTCTACAAAGGGCCCCCATTTCCTAAAAGGCCCGGGGCCCCCAATTGTCTAAAGTCGCCTCTGGGCGTGTGAGGAGTACGCAAGATGTGCAAATTTGATATAAATTACGAACAAATTTTCACCTCGTTAGTGCCAAAACTATCATCGGATAACATTTAACACGATTTGCAATTCACAAACGAGCTAGAAATATAACTTTGTTAAACTATTTTTAATAATTTATACTTCATTCATACCAATCATTTAAGGGTGAAAAGAAGAACATAACTGATAAATTGTTAAAAAACTTAACATAACTTTTACATAGTAGATTAAACCACAACGAAGGTATTGGCATTAGGGACTTAACTTACAATAGGAAATGTATTTTTTTTTTAATTCAGACTTTCGGATCTAACACATTTTTTCAATCAATCACATCTCTGAAAAAGCGATTTTGCTAATAAAATGGAACTTCCTGTGGCAGTTCCATAAAGGAACTAAGGAAATATTTGTTTTCTTCTATAAATATGCTAAATGGAGATTTTATTTTTCGTCTTTTTTCAAAATTGACACTTCTGTAAAGTTAAAAAAACAATAAACCAATAAAAGTTTTCAATGCGCTAAAGCACAATTATAACGACTTTTTGCAAACATTTTGGGAATTTTCAAGGGGAGTACAATCATAGTGAGGGGAGTACGGGAGTAGAGTGAAGGGTCGGGGAGTACGAATACTCCCTAAGTACTCACTTCGACAGCCCTGATTGTAGGTATCTGTTGGACCTTTTTGCCTTTTTATTCTTTGATTCTCTCATTCATGAGGTGAAACTGATTTTGTTTGGACGTAAAAAAGGTTTATTTTTGGAGTTTCAGATTTTCGTTTATTTGCGCTCAGGTAGTTTTCAATTCTTTTAATTATTTTTCCTATTTGATTTTATAGAAACAGGTTTTCAGGATGCCACCAAAAAGGAAAACTTTAACTTTAAAGGAAAAGGTAGACGTAGTCAGCTTTAGCCAGAAAGGAAATATGTACTCTTAATTTTTAAAATAAGTATTTTTGTTTGATTTCCCTTAAGCGGACAAAAATTTCTGCACCATGGCTGTCCGCCTAAGGGAGATTTCACTGTATTGTCAAATTTTAATAATGTTAAATAAATTCTGGACAGTACTCATACGCCCGCGTGTACTATATTCATCCCTTATTTTGTACGCTACGTGACCTCTTGTATCAATTGATGGGATCCTGATCATGAAATCAGAACAATATATTGTTACAGATTAGATAAATGATTCGTGTCTTGTGCATAACTGACAAGATATGCCGAAAGGGGCCCCTTGAGTACTTACCAAATGCGTGTTGGTACAAATTAAAATGAATTATAAAATCACTACATTACATACATTTAAACACGTTGGAGAAAAATTTTAAGTTTTACGGGTAAATTCTAGAATTTCTTTCGGGGACTTACAGTGACATATATCTAACACAAAAATGGCAGTGTGTACATTGAACATTATGATTGTTTATTTCGTAAAGGCACCTGAACATCCTTGTCGTTGTCTTTATTTGTTTTTCAATAATTCAAGAGATTTTTTATAAACTGTAGCCACGAGCGACATCCGCTAGCTAACAATAAAAAGATTGATACAAGACTTAAAACGACTAAGACCATGAAATTTTTAATTATGCAGCGAACTATTATGGGAATGTGACGATATTTACCTAAAGTATCAAGTAGGTAAGGCTTTTAATAGCGAATGTTTCTGAATAAGTTTAGAGTTTTAAACATTTTGAACATTAAAATATTATATTTTATTTTTATTTTTTTTAAGTTTTCTCAAAAACGGCAAAAACAATTTCAATTTAATTAAGTACTTATGTTCATGAATCATTGATAAATCAGTGAATTAAGTACGAAATATTATCAAATAAACATGAGTGTCAAGTCAGCAAAACAGCATTCGCAAATCGTTAATTGGATAATTACCCCTTAATTAGTCGTTAATTAGGTGTGACAATTTCGAATTTGTCGTTCAATGTTTTCTATGTTTTTTGTGTTGCTTTGTTAACTTGATATCAAGTTATACTTGATATAAGTTCAAAAAAAACATAGAAAACAAAGCACGACAAAATTGAGATTGTCACAACTAATTAACGACTAATTAACGGCAAATTATTAACCTATAAATCGTTCACTGTAAAGAGTTTTTAGTTCTTTTCTGAGGAGCTGCTTTGCTAACTTGATATCAAGTTAGCAAATCAACACAACAAACATAGAAAACATTGAACGACAAAGTCGAAATTGTCACAACTAATTAACTACAAATTAACGGCAAATTATCCAATTAACCATTTCTCGATTCGTGAATGCTGTTTTGCTAACTTGACACTCATCAATTAAACTAAATTGAAGTTAATTGATGTTAGCAGCATAAATCACCGAAGAAGGTGGAATAAACGAGTGTCTATGTACATTTAGTTAAGTCTTGAAAACCATTGCCAAATACTAGACATGAGAAAAAACAAAAGTAAACAAAACAAAAGTCACACAAACGGTGTTTGTGGTCCAAAATTTACATTAAGTGAGAAAGTGAGTTGGCAAACTTATTGATATACTCTTTTTAGGACAAAATCGGAGTTCTTATTGATTCGCTTCTAATTTTGCTACAGAGAATTTTAATTAATAAATAAATTAATTGGGTGGCACAACGGCTCGTGAAAAACCAGGGCCTAGTGACTAACAACTCGCAACCATTCCTGTGTGCGCCTGTCGACATGAATGGAAGGGACCTACAATTTTATGCCGAATCCGAACGGCTAGACGAGAAGCACTTATTCGTGACAAGTGATACTCTTGGAGGATTTGTCAATTACTCGCAAGAGGCAGTAGCCCTGAAAAAAAAAAAACTTTTTAGTTTTTAGGTGGACGAGGCTGGGAAGCGAACCCAGACCTCCAGCGTGACAGTCGAACGCACTAACCATAACGCTACGGGCTACTACCAGAGCATTTTTATGCTATTCCTTTAAAGATAGTTTCAAATTTCTATCTTACCTCATCAGTTTTTTTCAATTTTTATTAAACTTAATACATTTTACGTGCAAAATTATTGTAATGAAATTACACTTCAGATTTGTAACGATTTTTTATAAATTTTCTTTGTTATATTTTTATTTGTTTTGATGTGTAACATCTTAGCTCACTTGTGCAGCGTGCGTACCTACATTTAACATATCTTAGTATGTGAGTTATCTAAAAAAAGGGACAATTTGAAATTAAATGATTATAATTATTCAATTTAAAAATAGTTAACGTTTTTACTTGCGATATAGGTAGGTACTATGTGGTAAGTTATGGATTCGTAAAAAAGAAATGAACTCGATAAATTAATTTTCCTTCATTACGATTATAGAGAACGCGAAAAAAGTGGGTCTCGCAATTCTGTCTGTCTGTTTGTATGTCTATCCTCGCCCCTACCTTTTCTTCAAACTTGGTACATACTGTTTTTTGAGTAATATGCCAACTCATTTTTTTAAATTTTTGTTAGGACCAAAAACAACGTTAGGTACTTGCTATACAATTTTTTTCGCCAAAAAGGAAAATAATATTTTTTTTTCAAGACATGTCCTAGGATTTTGTTAAAAACAAATTCAAATAATTATGATAAGGAAATGCTGCTTTTTATTAATTTTTTTATTATTATTTGGAGAAAATCAAAAACGAAAGAAAATGGTTTTCTTTCGTTTTTGATTTTCTCGAAAACAGTTAAGTTGAAATTTTCCATTTTTTTTATGGTAAATCTTTTAAAAAGTATAAACATTATTGTGAACCAAAATTGCAAAAAAAAATTTTTTTTTTGAAAACTAAATGTTTTGAAAATGACTTGGTCGGTCAATATTTTTAAAAATAGGTGCAAAATAATTTTTTATTATTTTGTAGAATACATACTTGAAAAAATTATATTTCTTAATTTTGTAGAATACATACTTGAAAAAATTATATTTCTAAATTGAAAAATAACGGTATCTTCCATACGAATGTTGAAAACCCGTTAAGAAAAAACTTATTTTTCTCAAAAACGGCTACAAGAATTTTGATAAAAAGATGAGCGTTTACTATTAAAGGTATGGTCAATATTTTGATAAAAAAAAATTGTACCAATAACTGTTATTAACAGTTTAGAAGTCATAGAACCGATTTTTTTGTTTAGAAGTTTATATGAACCAAACCAGCCTCGTCAACCTAAAAACGTAAAAAGTTTTTTTTTTAGGGCTACTGCTCTTGCAAGGAATTGACAAATCCACCAAGAGTATCACTTGTCATGAATAAGTGCTTCTCGTCTAGCCGGTGGGATTCGTCATAAAATTGTAGGTCCCTTCATTTCCTGCCAACACGCGCACAGAAGAATGGTGGAGCTTTCAGTCACTATAGGCCCTGGTTCTTCACGAGCCGTTGTTCGAATCAATTTATTTTTTTTTTACTTATAATTTATAATAATAATTTATTTATTTTTTAATGATATCATATATTTAATATTTTGGAACCAATACATATATACTTGTACATACCATCATCAATTTTTAGCTACGATAAAGTTGTTAGCTACGAGACCAAGTTCGTGCGATCCAGTAGTGCCCATTTGTTTACCTTGGATGGTTTCAATGAAATCAGCACAGGTCTTAACTGAGATAGAATTATTGAGAAAAAAAAAACATTTTCAAATAAGGCCCGTTCAAAAAAATGTCAATTTCATTACTCCTTGACCAATTGTATCTATTTTAAATGAAATTGTACCATACAAAATAAAATGTTCTTATTAAGGTGCCAGTTGAAAGACATTGAAAGACATCATTGAAAATTTTAACTGTTGATTTTGAGACCATTCGAAGGTTTAATCATTGAATATTTAAATGCCAACTAGTAGCCCAAATAGTATAATATTTTTGCCTGCGAGTAGCCTGCCAGTTATCCTACTAGTGTAGTGTATTTTTTTCATTTATTTGTTTTGTTTCCATAGTTTCCATAATTTGTATATTTTTCTGTATGAAATATTTTTAAAAATCATACTAGTTGACAAAACGCGCAGAGAGCTACTAGTCACACATACATCCATAGAACTAACACTATGATACAAATGCTACTAGTTCTACTCGCTTGTCTAAGCCCCGGGTAAATTGAATTTTTTTTACTTAGAAATATTTATTAAGTCAATAAGATTTAATTTCGCATCAAAATAATAATTAATTTTTTGTTCAAATCTCTCAAAATTGACAATTAATATTTTCAATGATAGCTATAACTGGCCCCTAAAATAGTGTCCCACTCTAATAATAACACATCTCGACAAAAAAAAAAACTTTTTCAGTCTTTTGCGGGGTGGGGGTTTGAAAATAGCGATTTTCCAGTTTATTTTGTCAGAGGTATTACCACTTCAATAAATTTAAAAAATACATTATGTGATGTTGTCATTAAGTCAAAACATCATAATCTTGGCAATTCGACCAATAGAACTCAAAATATAAGCTTTTTAAGAGGACCTTATCGTCTTTTTCTTGGAGAATTATAAAACACAAAAAATCAACAAAACAAAGTCTCCAAAAAAATCGATTAAGGTTCGCTTAAAAATCTAATATCTTGAGTTCTATTGGTCGGATTGCCAATATTTTGACGTTTTGACTTTTAAAAAATGACAGAGCATCAAATTATATATTTTTTAAATTTATTGAAGTGATAATACCTATGAAAAAATAAACTGGAAAATCGTTTTTTTCAAACTCCCACCCCCGCCAAAGGCTGAAAAAGAAACCTGCCAGACGGTTGTTTTTGATACCGCGATATATGCACCTACAAACCATCATTCTCATGTATTGGTTAGCAATCCACTCTCAAAATTTGCTGTAGGCTCTTGGTCTATCAAAGCAGCGTTCAGAACACAGAACACACTCGTAATAAACATTCTAAAATCTTATTGAGAGAAATAAATAAATAAATAAAATAAATAAATTATTATATTTCTTTCTATTTTAAATTATTTTTTTTAATGTTTTCGAGTGACGAGGAAATGTAACATTCGTTGTGAGAAAAGAGAAAAACGCTTCCTTAAAAAACAAATTATTTAAACTATTGTGACGATGTTGATTTTATTTTATAATTTATATATTTTTATAATTTATACATAACTAATATAAAAAAGTTTTAGTTTAGGTTAAAGGTTTTTTTTGCGAAAATCTTCAGTTATATAATTAATTGAATTTTGGCATTCCCACTTTTCCTTTTAGAATAGCCTCGTTTTTTGTGCATTTATATCAGCTTCTATCCCCGGTTTAAAATGATTTCAATATAACATAAAATAATATCTGTAGTATTTAACATTTAAAATAGTTTTAAGTGGAGATAGAAAAAAAAATGTATATACCTTCAATTTTCAGCCACGTCAAGCTTTGAACCACCAGAAAAAAAAATCTGTCAGTTAATTTGAACGTCAGTCTAGAGGGACTGCTAATATTCACACGCATGATTTTCTGAGTGCCCAGAGAAAACTCAGATTTTTTTTTGTTGTTCCCAAATTCTTCACGGGTCTTAGCCCCAATTTCGTTTTTTTGCAAAGTTAGCGAAGTTCTTAGGGTGAATTATTTTTTCGTTTGGCATGTTAATTGTTAAGCCCCGACCCCGTTTTTTTCAATTATCTCTTTAAGCTTAAGCCCCAACTTGGACTTGACTGTCCCTTGAGTCAAGCGCAAAAATTTTCTCGAATAAGGTAAGTTTTAAAGGAATTATTTGTTAGCCCCGACCACGTTTTTTTGTCCAATTCTTGTCAAGCCCTACTCGCGAGCTGTATTTTTTTCGTCCCAATTTTCTGTCAATTATCCGTAGCCCCGAACTTGTTTTTTTTTGTACAATTCAGCACCAACCTAATTAATTTGGGGCTTAGAAAAAAATACGTAGCATATAAATTGCGTAGCCCCAGCCTCGTTATTTTTTCTGACTCTTTATTCGGATTTCTATATTTCAATCAATTTTAAGAACCGCCAGTGGGGGGGCTTTAGCCCCTATAGCCACCCCCTGGATCCGCCACTGCATGCAGGCATGTGTAGTGTATGTGCCCTATTAGTCTTAACATTAACAAAACCGCTGGTCGGAAAAGGTTGGTGCCAATGAGTAGAAAACGCACTTTTTCGGTTGCATTTTTGGCTTAGGGTACCTAAACCATGATGGATTTTTATAAATGAGGTATCAAATGAAACCTTAGACTGCCCTCTTTACAAAACGAGTAGTCGGACAAACTTTTGTTGGTTGTTGCGGCGAGTCCGACCACTTTTGTAAAAAGAGCCATTTTTTTAACCTTTGCATTTAAAATGCATTTAAGTGGTAAAAGCGTTTTTCTAGGCTTTATGAAATAGTTTTGCATAGTTGTCCACCTGTTCAACGCAATGGATACAAAAATATCTGTTTTTACAAAAGTGGTCGGACTCGCCACAACAACCAACAAAAGTCTGTCCGACCACTGGTTTTGTAAAGAGAGCAGTCTAAGCTTTCATTTAATACCCCATTTATAAAAATCCATCATGGTTTAGGTATCCTAAGCCAAAAATGCAACCGAAAAATGCGTTTTCTAGCCATTGGCACCTGAAAAACCTTGACTAAAGCTATGAATTGGCATCATTCTTTTCTGTAGCCGCGATGAGATAGGTAAACCTACGGTCGCCTCCCGTACTATAAGTAAACAATATAATTTTAAAAATTTATTTCTCTGAAATTATAATTTAAGCTCTTACGATTTGACATTTCAATAGGCCTTTTTTATTGGTGAATGTATACGTAGCGCAGCAAATTTTTACACTATAAACAACAACAAAGGAAACGTGCGGATACTTCATAACGTGTTATTACTTTGTTTTGTGATGTTTAAACAATATCAGATATTTTTTAAACATCACAAAACAAAGTAATTAGACGTTATGTAGTATCTGCACTTTTCCTTTATTGTTGTTTGCAGTGTAAAATTTTGCTGCGCTGCGTATACACTTACCAATAAAAAAGGCCTAATGTTTGGACAATTAATCTAATCGACTATAATTGTTATTATTGTACTAGAATGTCAGCTTATTAGGCTTGACCATTCTTTATTCCGTCAATTTCATTGAATTTTTGAACAACATATAGTCGACTACAGACTTATACCTAATTTTACAGGGCGAGCAGGAAAAATCCGAGTAAAAAAATCTTTCTAGAAAATATCTTGCAATTAAAAAGTGTTTCTCGCATTAGCCGCTCTGATTCGGCAGAAAATTCTAGGTCTTAACGCCACTTTGAGTTCGTCCCAATATCTTTAATGTCTTAAGCCAGGTTAAAGCCTTAAACCACTGGAGCAAGTTTGTGCGATCAAGTCTTGCATTTGTCTCTATAATTTCATAATTTTAAATAGATATTAATAAAGATCTTAGGTTTTCTTAACTCCTGAAACCATTCAAATATGTGTTCCAATTCCAAAAATGCAATAATGCCACCAAAACCAGCAGTCACTTTTTTCCACAGCAAAATAAATATTGAAACAAAACAAAAATAAGAAAAATACGATTTATATTGTAAAATAATAATGATAAGCTCACAGTATGAATTTTTCAAATTATAGATGTGCCAAAATATACCTAATTATTTAATTCTATTAAAAGAATATTTAATAAGATTGTAAAATTTTATTATAAATCTATACCTATATAATATTGTTTTCTAATTTAAGATAATTATTTATTTTCAAGTTGCAATGTTAAAACATAAATAAAGTGTGTATTTAATAATTATTAAATTATAAATATTTTAATTATACATTACTAATAGCAAAACAAAAAAAAGTTGTCCTATTAATTTTTAAGCAATAATGAGAGCAATTTTTTTGAATGTGTGTGTAATATAGACTTAATCGTAAAATCATATATTATAATAAAAAATGTTTCAAACTGAAAAAATCCATAAATGAAAATTCGCCTTTGTTTTTATTTTTTTGTTTGAGAATTTAAAAAGACACATATCCGGTAAGTTGTAATTTAATTAATTCATCTTCAAAGCTCTGGAAAACGTTTGACAAATTCAAAGGAATTCAATCCAATTTGCAAGCTTCTGTCAAGTAAACTACATGCCCATGCCTATCAGTGTCACTGGCCATCCAAAATGAAGACAAAGATACACAGAAAAATGCTTCAAATGGCCAGGCAAATAACGACTTTGATTTGATTACACATAATTGAATTGTTTTTTCCTTATTGTTTTCCTTATTTATAAGACTCCCCCATAATTAAATGTTTGTTATTCTTTTGCTCGAATTTCATTGCCAATTATCCTATCCTGCACAACAATGCATTTTAAATCCATCATGAATATCAAACACAAGAAGGTAAATTGCATAGAAGCAATTTCTATTTATATTCCAATTCTTGTTGTGTTATTTTTTTTTAAAGGACTTTAGCGCAAAAATCAATAGAAAATCAGTTTCATGGAAAAACAGTAATTTCCAACATAAAACAAAGACGGGATGGGGGAAGTCAAACATGAAGAAGTTTTCTTGAAACTTATACTGACGAAGACGGCCTATCCTTTTCCTGATAATCGCCACACCGCACCGCTGCGTCGCACGCCACCAGCCAAAGGGGTTGATATACAATTTCAAGTCAAACAAAATGAAAAACTGTTTACATAATTAATTTGCTAGCTCAAAAAGGAACAATCAAAAGGCGGAAGAACGAAAGTGCTCCTACGCTCTCCTGCTTTATTATAGTTGGTGGAAAAAAAAGAAGTAAAAATTAGATATCAAGTTGTTTTGTAAGGAACACTGAACTTTCTTACTTTATAAACTAAGGTTACCAGCTGACCTTTTTATTTTTGACAATACAAAAAATAATGGATTGCGATGCACTATGCATTTATTTCGATGTTTTCAATAGTAATGTTGAGTAAGAGTGTTGTGGTAGAAAAGTAGAACTTTTTGCCGTTCTAGCAGGATTTGATGAGAGGTTATGAACCGAAAAGGATCTTAATGAATTCAATGTTTTCCCCAAAATAAGGGGAGTTAAACTAAGTTGTACTTAAAGGGATGAATAGATCTGAACTCTTCTGATGGTTATGGATGTTCAATGAAAGCTTACCAAGGAAAAGAGAGTTTTTTGGGGAACAACAAACATTTGACGATTTTTCTTATCATATCGGAAAGAGGTCTATTAGAAAAGTTTAAGTTAAAATTTTCGGAATGCCATACTCCTGGGGAAATCAAGCATTTTGCGTTTTAGGAAGTCTATTCGATATTACTAGTTTAAGCTGAAAAATTATTGTTAAGATCAAAATTGTTGGAAATTATATTTTATTAGAGTGGTTAACACTCATGGACAAGTCGACCAACCTGAGTCGTTTTGCCAGTGCTCAGACTTCACATTCAAAGATCACCAAATAAACTTCATAAATATAAATACATTTTTATAAAGCAAACACGGCAGGCGTCGTAGATTTAAATTGTTGTACCAGTTTTAGCGAAGGAAATTCATTTTTTCCACCTTTCTTTGTGGGGTTAGGTTAGGTTAGGTTAGTGGTTAGTGACAGTTGATCTTGTTACCGTCACACTTAGATCAGTGTAGATCCATTGTGATACCCTGGGGATTAATCCCCATAAAAGAAACCTATGATAAATCCAATGACATAGCCCTTAGAGGGCGTCAATACCGTTCTTACAAGCTGAAGCTTGGAAAAAGTCGTCTACAAATTGATTGAAGGCTTTGTGGGGTTACTTCTATTTCAACCCATTCTGCATAAATCTCACATAAAAAATTAAAAAAGAAACTCTCAAATCGAAATTTGAAACATATCATAGTCGGTCACTGGTGTTACAGCCTACAGCGGTCGGTCGACCGAGCAACATTCAAAAAATTTGAAAAACATACGACAGTCGTTCAACTTGTGTTCACATAACAAAATATATGACGTTTCGACACGAGTTGTTGAACTTGTCGATGAGTGCAAACTCCCCTTTTTGTAGGGTAGGAGCCAATGGTAACAGGTTTTTTGGACAACATTATCTTGGGGGTATCGATTCCGGAAAGAATGAGTTATGAAAACAAAACATTTCGAATACACGAGTACCAGTACATATGTATTAGGGTGGCGCCTATTTTGGCATAGTTGGAATTTCTTTCGCCCCCCCCCCTAAAAGTAATTCAAGTAGAAAAATAAAAATCTGTGCAAAATTTTGTTGAAATCGGTTGATGTTAACACGTTCTCATACAAAATACATGGAGATTTTAAGCGTGGTAAGTTTTATTAATAATAATAATTATGATAAGTTTTTTTTAATATTCATCAATTTTTATACTTTTTCTGTTTTTATTTAGTAAAAGGCTAAAAATCTCCATGTATTTTGTATGGGAACTTTCAACTGCTCGGTGGCACGTGTTAACGTCAAACGATTTCAACAAAATTTTGGACAGATTTTTATTTTATTAACTTGATCACTTTTAGGGGGGGGCCCGAAAGAAATTCCAACTCTGCCAAAATAAGCGCCACCCTAATATGTATGCACATGAAATGAAAGGAAATTTAGCACAGATGTGCTCAGTAAAATAATTGTATCTTCAATATTCTTTGTAGGAATGGATAATTTGCCTGCAATTTTAGGTGAGAAACAATTCCACAAAAGTTTAGGTAAAATATATTCTATCTCTCGGTGGGAATCAATTCCCACCAAATGGCAAGTGGAACATCAGATTCCCACTAAAAGTGAAATACGAGTGTATGTACACTTTAAGGAACGGTTGAATTTCTTCTAAATGGTGATACTGCTAGTTCAATTTCATGTTTAGTTTATTGGTATAGCATAATAAATATATTTCTTATTGACATTGTTTGTTTTGACTTTACACCAAGAGTATACCGAACTTTTGACTGTACCGACTAATACATGAATTATTAAGCTCAAAGGTACCCAAATATAAGCAGTTGGTTTAACGGGAGTCTTGCATATAGGAATCTTTCCTTACTGAGCTGATTTTCCATAGCAATAACTTGGGTTTCCAATAAGGCGTATGATTTATCAAAAGGTTGGGAATCTCTTGCTCGCCAATTCTTATCGAATAAGAACAATTTACGTAAGTTTCTGAATTAGAAAATGTGAAAAGTCCAAAATACAAAATAATACGACATAACTTAAAAAATGTTGGTCACTTAGAAAAATATTTCTATGCAACTGAAAAATAATATACAATATTTTGAAATATCAGACTTGGGAAATTTGTCGTTTTATCTGGGAATTCAGTTAGAAAAGGATAATGGCCAGTTATTAATGCACCAAGAAAATTACGTTGATACTTTATTAGAAGAATTTAATTTGGCAGATGCAAAAACTTCAAAAATTCCTATAGATCCCGGATATATAAAGGAAATTAATAATGAAAATTTCTTAAGTTCGAACGAATTATGAATTATATAGAACAGCGATTGGGTCATTACTATACCTTGCAGGAAATACGAGGGCTGATATATCCAATGCAGTTTCACTTTTAAGCAGAAAAGTCAGCAAACCCACGCAAACTGATTGGATTGAAGTAAAACGTATGTTCAGGTATCTAAAAGGAACTAAAAATTTAAAGCTTTGTGTGGGAACTAACGGAAATAGGGACTTAACTTTAACTGGGCACGCTGACGCAGATTGGGCTGGTGATTTGAAAGGTCGAAAATCAACAAGTGGTTAAGTTTTCAAAATTGGCGATGCAGTTATGAGCTATGCAAGTCGTAATTAAACAAATGTTACGTTATCGTCAACTGAAGTAGAGTTTGTTGCTTTAGCTGAAACATTTATATGCAACAACTTTGATCTTGCCGAACTTACAACTTAAACATATTATTTCGGAAAAACAGACAATAATTCGCCTTTTCCAAAACTACTGATTTTCTCATGGGTATTCCGTCCCGAAAATCTGAATTTAAGATCTTTTAACAGCACTCCTTCAGATGTGAACATATTAGCAATCTTTTAATTCGGTTTTGATTGTTTTTTGACTTATGATGTGATACTCTGTCTGGAAAATTTAGAACAGGATATTGTGCACTTGTGGAACAGGCTAGAATAGATTTAGTGTGGAATATAATAAGGTAGGTTAATATTTTTTTTTTTTTTTGAAGATCGATCGATTTATTGATATGCAACCAGGATTGGAAAATTGTTATTGTGTTTTGCTGACTTCCTTGCACTTATGTACTGAACATATATCCGGGATCCAATAATATGAATGTCATAAGACCGACTTCCCATGAGAATATATCATTTTGATGAACGAAACAAAAAAATAATTAGAGTTAATAGCCATGAGGCAAAAAGAATTTTTTGGGCAATCTCGGTCTCGCTAATATTCAGAAATTTTAGTTCGTCACGCGTAACTAAGTATGGTCTCAGTATTATTACGATATTTAAAATGTATAAAGGGTGGTTCAACAAAAATGCACGATGTTAATTGTAAATAAAACAAAAAGTTTTCAGAGAATTATCTTAATATTTTTGATTATCATAGAAGGATCTATGACAATTATGTGAAAACAAAATATAGGTAAAATGCTCGCCACGGATTTGGTGGTATACCTCTATCCGATGGTCCATATTTTCAATAACATAATAATTGATGTTCAATGTCGTTAATTTGCCGAATTATCTCACCCTTTAGGTCTTGAATTATTCTTGGCTTATTGACGTACACTTTTTCTATTAAATATCCCCTCTAGAAGGAAGTACAACGGTGTCAAATCACATGATCGTGGCAGCCAATTAACATCGCCACGACGTGAGATAACACAGCCATTAAATTTCTCGTGCAAAAGAGCCATTGTTTAGTTGCCTGTGTGGCAAGTGGCACCATCCTGTGGGAAGCACATATCGACCAGGTCCATACCCTCAATTTCTGGCCACAAGAAGTCCGTTTTCATCTCGCGATAGTGAACACCATGCACAGTAACTGCTTGGCCGACCTCATTTTCGAAGAAGTAGGGTCCGATGACGCCGCCAGCCCATGACGAACTGAGCGAGCTGCACAGTTGTTTTCACATTTCCTACAGACCCGGGTTGATGAAATTTGCGCACAATTCTACCGTATATATATATATTCTTGGGTATATTCTATAAAAATAAATCGGCATATCTCCAAATTTGATATCATTTATCGGGAATTTAAGAAAAGTCTTACTTTGGTGTACCCTGACCCATGTTAACGGTAATTGCGCTGTTAGTACTAACGATAGAAAAATTGTGTAGGCCTTTATTTTTAGAAGAAATCCAGCCTTTGGAATTGCGTTTAAATAAATTTTATATCTTTTCTCAGTTTTTATCCTGAAAACTGAATATCTTAAGACTGAGAAAATATATCAAATTTATTTAAACGCAGTTACAAAGGCTGTTGTTTCTACTAAAATAAAGCCTACACGAAGTTCCTATCGTTAGTACTAACAGCGCAGTTTTCATTAACGTGGGTCAGGGTATACCAAAAAAAGACTTTTCTTAAATCCCCGATAAATGATATAAAAACTGGAGATAAGCCCTTACTGGAAAACGATTTTTTTCTTAGAATATTTTTCAAGAATCATGCCATTGAATACTATTGAAGAATTAAGGGACACCAGCATAATTTTTAGAACAGTTTTAATAATTCGAATGAAACTCGAATGACGGAAATAAAATATTGGCTTTTTTTTTGTTGAGCAAATTGCCTTTTTTGCTAATATTCCCGAATATCTCATCAAATGCTGGGTTGCTTTTGTCATAAATGCATTCCAGTATACTTCTTAGTTAGCCAAAAAACATTGCATTTTAAATTTTTATAATTAATCTTGTAGGATCAAATAAAATCAATGGAAAAATCATTAGTTTTTCTATTTGTTTGCTTTTTTCCACTCAAGAATTTTTAAAATTATTACAAACTTTAACTAGTTTTTAATATATCCGTCTTAAAGCCTAGTACGCTGCTGATGCGAAACAAAAAATCCCATACAAAAATGACACACAACGAAATCATAAACGAAAATTTCGTTCTGCTTTTCGTTTTGCAGTACGCTATTCAATGAGCGAAATCTATAATTGTAGCAGATGATTTGGAGAAGTCTACACCCTTTTTTCGAACAGAATTAATTGACCAGACCATTAAGTGTGCGCGGAAAAATGACATTTGCGTGTCATTGGCCTCGTTCACGTTGCACTGAGATATGTTTTCTCGAATACTCGAGTATTCGAGAACGACAGGAACCGGATAGGTTAACTTAGCACACAATTCAACGTAAATTTTAAATTTGAATTCAGCTGTTGTTGACATTTCTCTTCAGATAGCTGAGTTATACGAGCATTTTGATAGGTTTTGATAGGGATAGGTTGAGATTGTTTTTCGTCAGGGAATTACAATAACACAAACCAATCCCGATTGCTTCGAATTGGTTTGTGAACGAGGCCATTGTATTTGTTTTTTCTTTTATTACAGCATGGCTTTCTGTGAATGTTTTCGCTTTGTCTTTGTTTTTTTTTTTTGTAATTGGTGACACTTTAAAAGAGAATTTTTTCGCTGTGGTTTCCGTAAGCATTAGGCTGTCGTGTTGGAGACCAAAGAAAAATTTCGGTTTCGCATCAGCAGCGAACTAGGCTTAACAATAAAAAAAAAAACACCGTCAATGTCAGCTACATTCTTGTTGTTAAGTACAAGAGCAAGTTAATGCCATCCAATCGTTCATTTTATATTTTATTCATTGGGAAAACATCAAAATATAAAAGAATGATATTTGTAAAGACCACCTAAAATAAATTTAAAATTTTTAATGAGTATAACAAATTTACCTAAGTTTAAGTTTATATTTTTGTTAACATTTTTCTCGTATAAAAGTAGTTTCATAAATGTTAAGGAAAAAATGAAGAATATGTAATAAAATTTAAATCAACATGGGCTATCCTTTGTTTAACTATATGGCCACCATATAAGCAATAGGCAAACGCAAAGATAACAACATATCAATTTTCCAAGCATATTTTCTTTTCAAATTATAATGGAAGGTAAAGGCAGAAATATAGGTATAGAGGTTCCTATACTTGAAGTGTAAAAGAAAACATTTGCATATCGTGCACCACAGAAAATATAAAGGAAAACCGGATTAAGTGCTTTGTTGCATGTCCTTTTGGCATTTTCTTACCCCCTCACTGCTATAATAATGGGTTGGTTATTGTATAATAAATAATTCTTGTATATCCTTACGAGAGATACACCTAGAACTACATAAATGCATAGATACTTAGGTATACCTTTTTGGTGCGGATACTATAAGCATCAATTTAAACAACTTGTCAGAGCGCCACTTTTGAGCGATGATTAACGCGCTATACCCTGCCTATCAGTGGCGGATCCAGGGGGGTGGCTATAGGGGCTAAAGCCCCCCCCACAGCCAATTCTTAAATTTGATTGAAATATAGAAATCAATTCATAAAAACGTGAAGAGTTTTATATTCGTCTAAAATATTGCTAAGCAGAGAAGTTTAATGGGAGTCGGATAAAATAACGAGGCTGGGGCTAAGCAAATTACTTGTTATGTGTTTTTTTTCGAAGCCCCAAAATTAATTAGGTTTGGGCTAAATCCTGAAAGGAGTTGTACAAAAACTAAGGTCAAGGCTACGAATAATTGACAAGGACAGATAATTGAGACGAAAAAAATAGCTTGGTGCTTGAAACTTAAAACTTACTTTATTTCTTGACTCTAGGGACTGCCAAGTCCAAGTTGGGGCTAAGGCTGGAAGAGATAACAGAAAAACGCGGTTGGAACTTAAAAATTAACATGAAAAAACAATTTACCATAAGAACTGAGCTAAAATTGAGAAAAAAACGCATGGGGCTTAAACCCGAGAAGAATTTGGGAACAACAAATCGAAATCTGAGTTTTATCTGTGCACTCAGAAAATCATGCAAGTGAATGTGAATATTTGTGATTCCTCTAGACTGACGGGCAAATTTATTGACAGATTTTTTCTTCTTCTGAAAATTGAAGGTATATAATAAGTTAAGATTATAAGTCTATAAATACAACTGAACCTTTATATTTTAAAAATATTTTAAATGCTAAATAAGACAGAGATGTTATTGTACTTAATATTGAAAACATTTTAAACCGGGGATATAATCTGATATAAATGCACAAATAACACGGCTAATGTAAAAGGAAATGTGAAAATACGTTTACGATTATATAACTTTCAATATTTTTCACAAAAAAACCTTAAACCTTAATTAAAACTCTATTAATTGTTATAAATTATAAAATTAATTTCAGGATAAGAAAATTAAATTACATAATGTCCCAAACTGGATCTCCTAAGCCCCCTCCACAGCCAAATCCTAGATCCGCTACTGCTGCCTATACAACCCTCACACCGCCCTTTTTGTGCGGGCTTATACATAAGTCCAGCCCAGGTTTGTATTAACGTCGTCGTTGTCGAACAAAGCGTTGTTGCTTTAGAAATATTAATTGCACTATATGATGAGCGCGTGAATAAAACATTCAAATAAAATGCGATACTTATATTGTAATTTAAAGCGTTATCCTGCTTATATAACTTACTCTGCTTGGCTTGGTGTGGATTACCAGAAGGATGGATGGTGCTAGAAAAATATGTTTTCGTTTTTATTTATTAAATATTTTAAATTTATTCGATGGCAACACGCGATGGAAGAGTTTTTAGATTTGTCTTTTAATTTTGTAAGATGAATTTGAAGCAGGGCGGTTTCGTGGTGGTTTGTTAAAAATGAAGCCTTTTCCGGGTATAAAACTATAGAGTAGGGAATAAAATAATTAAAAGAAATATGATAACGCCTTATGTGGGAAGGACTCATACAGGTACATACATTTTACAACCAAATTCAGGAAAGATTTTTTATTATTTTGTCTATTTTCCTGAGAGAACTGTGTTTGCTTGCTATGATGGGCTTTATACTTGCTCAAGACTTACGTGCTAAGAAAGGATTGTGGTATTTTACTTTATAGACATTTCGTTGGTTAAGAACTGTTTGATAGAAATAAAAATAAATTCCGATGGATGGTTCTAAATAATAATGAAATGAAAATATTTTGAATCAGGTCACGAGTCGATTAAGAAAAGTCGTACATGGTTTGAAAGGACATTAATGGTAGATAACAAATATGGAATTTTTTTTTTTTTTAAGTTATCCCCGGGACTAGATATTAAAATTTAAAGATGATTCTGTCTTCATTCGGTTATCACCCATTCCGTTACTCAACAGTTTCAAAAAAAAAATAGTTACATACATAAGCATACCGGGCAACAGTTTGAGGAAATAGTATGTTGCTAAAGAAATAAGAACAACTTATAAATCGTTCGCATACAGTTATACTAATGAATAATTAAGACCTGCCTTTTCCTTACTAAGTAACTTTAAAACTTACTCCTTACTAAGTAACTTTAAAACTCCGAAATGAAAACGAAAACGGGGAAAATTAAGAATTTTCGAATGGAAGTGGTCAAATTCCGAAATGTTTTGTTTTCATAATTTATTCCGGAATTTGTTAATTGATTTCTGGTATAAGAGTTCTTATAATATATTGTCTAGACTAGAAATGTACCAATTTATAAAAGTTAACATATTCTCGCATGAAAAGAATGCAATATTCAAGTCACGTGGTTTTCCTCCTCTACCTTCCTATACCGATTTTGCTTTAAATTCAAAAAAAAATATAACGTCGGCCACGCTTGTAACATTTTTCTTTCGAAAACTTGAGCATTGCCTTATGAAAATCACTTTTTTCGAATAATAGTTTTCGAAGCCTTGTCTTAATGGAAACTTTGTTTTACGAAACTTTTGCGGATTACCATGTGCCGAGTAGATATGTAGGTATGTTTTTTAATCAATACCTATTCTTTCTGTACTGCCCTCACCAATGTTGCAAACATGAAAAAACACCTTGTTATTAAAAATAATTAAATTGTCATAGCCAGTTCCGGGGATAACTTTTGAAGAAAATAATTTCCTATACGATATCTTCAGTCAATGCCCTTTCAAACCATATATGTTTTTTCTTATCGACCCTGGGTTTTTTTGGGCACTCTCCTTTACTTGCGATAAATTTTTAAGATACCTACTAAATGGAAAACATTATTTTAACTTTTGGTAGAAAATTTCGAAAAGTAGTAATTTTTAAATATTCGAGGGAAAAATGAATAATTTGAATTTTTGGGTGCATTTTTAAAAATTATTTAATTAAGTAAAGTTTTCCACAGATCAAAGTATCCACATCTAGGGGGACTCCACAAGGAGGAGTTCTCTCACCACTTCTGTGGATATTGGTTATGAACGAAATCCTGATTGAACTGGAACACAGCGGTGTCAAAGAAGTCGCATACGCAGACGACTTGGCGCTGCTAGCGACTGGTAAATTTCTTTCCACAACCAGTGAACAGATTAACTACGCTCTGTCAAAAGTTTGTAGCTGGACGAGGAAATGTGGACTCTCGGTCAACCCACAAAAAACCGAACTGGTACTTTTTACTAACAAAAGGAAAATTCCAGATTTTGTCGTACCATCAATAGAAGGAACCCAACTTAGTTTTTCAGAAAATGCCAAATATCTGGGCGTTATTCTTGACAAAAAGCTAAACTGGGGTTTGAACACCAAAGCAAGAGCTAAGAAGGCCACGATCGCATTTTACTCCTGCAACAGGATCTTTGGGAAGACATATCTTAACATATGGTAGCCTGGTTTGGTGGAGCGCGATGTACAAAGAAACAAATTGCAAAACGCTTAATAAAGTTCAAAGACTAGCGTGTGTAGGAATTACAGGGGCAATGAGATCCACACCCACTGCGGGAATGGAAACAATACTCAACCTAAAGCCCCTAGATCTACTTGTACAAGAAACCTTCAGCGCCCTAAGACTAAGCCAAACCAATAGCTGGAAAAGAAACTCGGTAGGTCACACACAAATCATCAATAAATTTACGGAAGGGTATGTATGCACAGACTACACAACACCCCGTACAGATTTTAAAAAACCGTTTTCTGTCTCCATCCCCACAAGAGCGGAAGGGGATGCTGGTTTACAACAATCAGATGAACCGGTGGTAGAAATATACACCGATGGATCGAAGATGGATACGGGTGTAGGTGCGGGATTCTTCTCAGAAACCCTCAATTTAGCCAAATCTTATAGACTCCCCGATTACAGTAGTGTCTTCCAAGCGGAGGTTCTGGCAGTGATTAAGGGTGCAGAACAAATACTAATGATGGCGATACCACGGGCTGACATCACTTTTTACATTGACAGCCAGGCAGCTATCAAGGCCATCTCTGCCACAGAAATAAAATCCAAACTGATTTCATGCAACACAAAATCAGACTCTGTTGGGTCCCTGGACACTGTGGAATTGAAGGTAACGAAAACGCAGATAAACTGGCAAAGACTGGTTCATCATTAGATACAAGTCTAACAGAATCCAGTGTTAAAATTCCACCCTGTGCCGTTAAACAGACGATTAGTAAGAAGATAGTGGAACTTACCAATGAGAGGTGAAACTCACTTGTAACTTGTACCACTACAAAGAATCTGTGGCCCAGCTACAATAAGAGAAAAACAGAGAAAATTATGAACCTAAAAAAGAGATCCCTGCATCTTCTGATAGGAATTATCACAGGACATAATCTCTTAGGGTATCATAAAAACAAAATGGGACTGAATACTGTACACCTATGCAGAGGATGCGGAGACAAAGAAGAAGCGGAGGACACCCTTCACTACCTAGGTCAATGTCCGGCACTCTGCAACATAAGGAAACAATTCTTGGCTAGCTATTTCTTCAACGATTTAGCTGAAATCTCGAATTCAACAGATAAGAACATCTTAAATTTAATGAACTTTATCAACGCCTCCAAATGGCTCGATACTCCATAGAATTTCATAGGTTACATATTTTAAAGAAATGGTCCAATCCATCGGGGTATCACAAAGGATCAACATTGATCTAAGTTTGACGGGAGAAAGATCTACCGGCAGCCCATCAACCTAACCTAACCTAGCCTAAAGTTTTCCATTTAAAATATTCTATTAAGTATTTCTTTTTACAAAGTGTATTAAAAGGTAATATTTGAATTCTTCCGAATGGTAGGCGTCCATTTTTCCTCTTTCTTCCATATCTAACTGTTTTTTTTTTTTGCCATTTTTTGCTTAAAATAAAAGACAGACACTCCTCACAACTTAAGGTTTAAAATAAGTTTAAGTCCGCGTAACAGATAATTACTAACTAACCATATTCAACTATGCGTCTAATCATGTGAACAAACAAAATTGTGTTGTTTTAAGATGATTGACAAGAAAAAGAGTAAAAAACCGTTAACTGTCTCTCACCAAGCATGCATTTGTGATTTTTTTCATTGAGAACTAAATAATTTTTCTCACAAGTGCAATGGTGTGATAAATAATACATGTACGAAAGAAAAAAATTATTTGTATAAAGACACACAAAAAATGAAGAGGAAATTCAACGTCATCATAACTTGCACACAAGACACAACCACATCCACTTTAGGGGTTAGTTATAGCTATCATTGAAAACCATAATTAAAAATATTAATTGTCAATTTTGAGAGATTTTGGAGAAAAAATAAATGATTATTTTGATGCAAAAGTAAAGTTTATTGACTTAATAATTATTTTCAGGCAAAACAAAATTCAATTTGGCACAACTTTTCTCATGAAATGACTTTTAATTTTTCAATGATGAACTACCTTAGGTGCCAGTTATAGCTATCATTGAAAACCATCATTGAAAAAGTTAACTGTTGATTTTGAGACCTTTCGAAAGTTTAATCATTGAATATTTTAATGCAGAAATATAGCTTACGACTTCAAAATTATTTCTCCTTCAAAAAAATTCATTTTGACCCATATCTTCCCCATAACGTAACTTTTAATTTTTCAATGATGAACTGCCTTACCAATGATCATTGAAAAAATTAAAAGTTACGTTATGGAGAAGATATGGGTCAAAATGAATTTTTTTTGAAGGTGAAATAATTTAAAAATCGTAAGCTATATTTCTGCAATAAAATATTCAATGATTAAACTTTCGAAAGGTCTCAAAATCAACAGTTAACTTTTTCAATAATGGTTTTAAATGATAGCTATAACTGGCCCCTTACCAATGATCATTGAAAAAATGAAATGTTACGCTTTGAAGTCGTAGGCTGTATTTCTGCATTAAAATATTCAATGATTAAACTTTCTAATGTTCTCAAAATCAACAACTAACTTTTTCAATGATGGTTTTCAATGATAGCTATAACTGGCCCCTTAATCAGCTGACATTATTCGGTCTCTTTATTAGTTGGCTGTATGAGCTGCTTAGATTCTCACAATCCGATCGCCGATTCACTGCATTCTTGGTGTTTATTATATGTAGCATCTCAAGAAGGAACACCTTTGCATGTTGTTTATAGGCATGTGATTTTTGGAGGCTTAATAATTACTTCAAAAATATATAATCAATAAAAAACCTATATCTCAGGATAGTGAAATTAACATTTTTTTTATTCAAACAAATATTACTTTTACTAAAAATGCATTAAAAAAAGTTAAATTATTATTTATTTCGATTTTTTAAATTAATAAATACTGTAGCGTTTTCTAGAAACACCTTCAATGTTTCTACTTGTTAAAATAATAGCACATTAACCTTTATTATTTTATTATTATTTTTACTCACACAAATTGTATAAATAAGCGTTACATTAGTTTTTAGTTTTCAGTTTTTCTAATTTTATTTTTTGAGGAAACCCTCTTAGCAAATATTAATTAAATTGAATAGATTTAGTTTAACAAATCAATTGCTGTTTGATTTTCCATCGTTATTCAGAGATACGAATCCCAAAAACGTAACAATACTTTAATATTATATATTTCTCTCTTATTTTTTCTCTCTCGATCTTCAGCAATTTTTCTTGTAAAATGTGAAGAGTGTAAAATTCCCATACAATTCCGAAGAGGCACGGTTTAATGACCTCGGAATCAATTTTTTTTGGTCAATAATTTTTTTATTTTGGCATAAACATTCGATTGACGGGGTGTGCTATCCACTATCAAAAAAATGAGTTTGGGAAATAACGGACACCCTTTTTCTTGGCATTTAAATATTTTTAAACTTTTGGAAGAGGGGTCATGACCCCTATGACAAATGGAAACCAAGTTTAGATATTGCAACCATTTTTAATAGGCTGAACTTTCCTTCCATTTTATTGTTTCCTAATAGAATCTAAGGAACAAGTAAAAAATTGAATGTTCACAGTTCCTCCTCTTTTTTACCACTTTTAATTTTTGTATTTTCTTATTTATATTCCCTTTAGTCGGCGGCGGCGGGAAAAAGTATTCAACAAATATTCTCTCAGCTATTTTGACACATAGGTTCGATTGAGGGCTTAACAAGTTAATGTCGAAAAAAATCAAGAACATTGTTTTATTTTCGTATGTCTTTCATTTAGTAATTTTTTACATGCATATATTAACCTTGAATTCAACTTTATTCAATGTTGAATAACTTTATAATTTGTTGTTTTAACTAGGAGGCCGTGAGTGCAATAGTGGCCTAATTGCATTTTTCATTATTTTCAGTTGAGAAAAAATAAGAAACAGGTTATTTTTAAACACTTGTAGTTTTAAACCGAAGAAACATAACTTTTCTTTTATTTTTGCAATATGCTCAAAAAATAACAGGGTTTTGATGTTGGATTCATAATCCTTCAAAATACCGTTATAACTGATTTTAGAAACAGATATGCCACTATTGCACAGAGGATAAATGTAAGCAAATTCAAAAATTAAAAAAGATAGGCCAAAGCTCAGCACCACAAAAAGGGTACTGATGAGTGCAAATGTGGCAAAGCACGAAATAGTTATATCTCCAGCAAAACAATTGGTGGTAGCGCCTTAAAATTTTTGTTGTTGTTCAAAAATTCAATGAAATTAAGATTTTTGTTAATTAAGCATTCGTTTTCACTTTCATAAGGATTCGTTAAAGCCTTTATGTGGCATTTGCAATAGAATTATTATTTCTAAGAACAGTGTAAAAGTTGTGATGTATTGACGGTAAAAATTGCAGAAGGTCCATCAGCAAATCCTTATTCTTCTCAAAACTTATAGGGGTTTAAGGTTTTTAGATTGAGGCTTGCTAGGCTAACACTTATTGTTTTCGAAATAAAATACTTTGAAATGGAAAAATTTCTATAAGAGAATATTTAAAAATCATTAAGAAAAAAGGTCGGTCTTTAAATATTGAAGCTCAAGAATTTTCAGCTAGTTAACTTTAAATCCTTTTGTAGAGATTTTTCTATTTGAAATGTTTTTTTTTTTTTTCAGTTTCAAAGTGGAGAAAAAGTGGTTTTTGGTAATTTTTATGACATTGAATTTTTTTCCCCGCTAAGCTTATCGGGGATGTAAATATTTGGAAAATAATTTTCTTTATTAACCCAAAATCTTCGTTGCTTTGTAAATATGAATGTGTGCTGACAAGAAACTTATGGTTAATCTTATCAACTTATAGAGTTTTAAAGAGTCCGGAATATACTCACTTCGTTATGGCAGCAACAGCTGCAGCATTAACTTTAGAATGAAACTCCTTAAGGTTATGGCTTATCGAGGGAGATACGATATCAGGGTACCCAATTATGTTTAACACATTGAATTAGTGTCCCCTGTGATCAAATAGTAAAATAATAGGCCTAACTTAAAGTTTCAAACAATAAAATCAAATATGCGAGCGCAAAAGTGACCTAAGTGGTAAATGGGCCATTCTTGCACTCAAGCTTTTAATTTTGTTTGTGTTTGGCCTAAGTACAAAAGGCATGTAAGTAGGGCATGGAGCCGGAAATTTAACAAATTTTAATGCAGAAATGTGGTTTAGTAGATACAGATTCAATTTTCGTAATAAAAACTAATTTTCGATAAAATTCCAGTTAGGCCACTATTGCACTCACCGCCTGAAATGTAGGGCCAAATATTATAATAAAATAGAAACATGTTGAATTCACAATAAAATATAGAAACATGTTGATGTTGAATTAACAATACCTTTATTTTTATTTCATACAATGTTGATTTCAAAATAAAAATTAACATACCTACATATATTTTCAACCCTATAATGCGAACTCAAATTAAATAATTTCTGTAAACTAAAGGCAGAAAAATGTAAATTTTTCAATTGCCAATGTTGTTTTCATGCGATTCAGAGTTATTTTAAAAATGCAGATAAATAATTTTAAGAATAATTATACTTTTAATGAGAAGATGAGTATGTAACCTTCTAAGCTTGAATCAGAGACACTGCAATAACTGACATAACCCGCCATTTTGGAATTTAGCTTTCACAAACACGAAGTAAAGCCAAAAATGCAACAAGATTTTTCCAAATGAATTATGCACTTGGCCGAACAATAGCAACAATTATTTCCAACGGTTAATCAAACTTTATTGATGAAAAACCATTTCTATCAACCCATTACGAATAATGAACATTGTTAGCCCCACTGATTCGTATAAGCGAAAAGTACTCAACTAAAATCTACTGAAAAATAGTTATTTATCGCGTCTAATAATTCAGGGACCGTCATTAGCTAAGCCCCTTAACCTGCAGATAGGCGTATACCCACAACCAATATTCATATTCACCAAAAACATTAGCAAATAAATGAATAATTTGAATTTATATAAAATCAAATTAAACCACGATTACCTAACTAAACACAAATAAGCAAAATGCAATCACCTAACCACCATTGCCACGAGAATTACCACAATCAACGCCAAATAGTCCAGCATCTCATAAGCTGTATACAACACCGGCTTTAGCCAATTACCAACACCAAACTCTAATTGTGTATTAGGGTCTACGTCACGATGGTTTCTCATCTGTTTTGTTTTTCTTTTCTAGAAATCACCAACACCATCATCAGGATCGCGCAGCCATCAAACTATATCCAGCCGCAAAAACAGCAGCCACTAAGGCAATCAAAGAGGTGAGAAAATCACTTGAACCGTAGAAACGATCTCGAGGCAAACCGCGTAGGTATACAGCCACATACCGAAATTTTATTTTATTTTAAACAGATTTTTTCCACTTCAGCAAACATCGATCACCTCCGAAATTAATGATAGGAGGCCAAGCCACTGGTTGGTTGGTTGAATGGATGTGACTAGTTTGTGGCTAAGGCTCAGATTTCACATGCTCTAATATGGAACTCGATGACTATACAAACCAGCTTCCAGCCACAACAATAAGATCGCAGATGTATCTGGATCTGGTAGATACAACCATAAATTTGTTACACGAAAAGTTAGCAAGAATCCAAAAAACGAAAAAAAGAAAGTCAAGTTAAGACAGACGAGACAATGTGGAGCTGACAACGAATGGTCACAGTAGTGATAAAAACAATTGAGACACGATGGGGTGTATTCATAGTCATTTTAGAGCTGTGTCTAAGTTAAACATAGCTTTAGTTGAATTTCCGGGCGTTAATTTTTTTTTTTTTAAAGTTTATCATTTCAATATATTTCAAGCTATTTGTGTAGTAACCAAGTTAATTATCTTATAACAATATAAAACCAACAATTTGTAATTAAAATCGGTATGTTTTCATTGAGCCAAAACTGTTTTAAACTGTAGTTTAGTTAAACCTGGGTCTAATTGTGACTACGAATACGTCCCGATGTCTATTGTGCCTTTTTTGATACAAATTTCTGACACGGTTGCTGATTTTATTTTATACTACCTTACCCGACATGTGTTGTTCTGTCCAAATGTCATTCAAATTGTTTGCGAATCTTATATTATAAGGTTGTGTAAAACTATTGGAAATATGTTAATAAAAATTAAAAAGACCCCGTCATATTTATTTTATTCCATTAAACTTAAAATCACAATGAATATCAAGGTTTTTTACTATTCCATTTAATTTGTAATCTCATAGCTAATCCTACAGAAATGTTGTCTTTTTTCATTATTTCTTGAAGGCTCTAATGATTTTGATTATCTTCATGCCTTTAATGTTAAAATTGATTGTAACAAGACAGCATTTCAGGTTTCTGGCAAAAAATCATTAACTGTAAGGATTTGATGTTTTTTTTTTCTGAAGTTTGACTTTTGTTGGGGTTATATTCTCCATGCATTTTATTTGAAATTATGATGGATTTGTTCGCTTCGTTAAGCAAATAAATAAAATGGAACATGAAAACGAATTCCTTAAAGCTGAAATTTTGTAGAGATATTCTTTATTCTGTTATAAAACAAATTAAATAGGAGATGAAGTTATTAATTTTATTTTACACTTGGCAGACACAGGGGGGGGGCTAACGTTAGGTAGACACTTTTAAACTGTTTAACTATAATCACGTCAATAAGAAGATGAAGAAATTTAAATATTAAAATATTGAAATTACTTCTGTTTTAAGTGGAGTGAATGAATAAAATTCAATTAAAAAGTACAATTGACCTCAACTCCAGAAATAATTGTGTTTCGCCCAAGGTATAACAGTGGGCTCTTCATTCAGTCTGTTGTACCCTACTTAGACACAAATTTTGGTCGATGTTTATTTATTTTCTGGGTGCACGAATTTAAGCAAATTCCCCTAGAATAATAAAATTCACAGTATCTTTTTGCTGTGATTTTTATAAGAGTCGGTAAACATCGACCAAAATGTGTGTCTTAGTAGGGTACAACAGACTGAATGAAGAGCCCACTGTTATACCTTGGGCGAAACACAATTATTTCTGGAGTTGAGGTCACTTGTACTTTTATAATCACGTCATTTAATTCAAGGAAAGACTTTCAAAGCTCATTTTCTTATGTTCTTTGGACAACTGTTTCCCAATCAGTTAGATACTTACAGTGGGACTTACGTCACCCTAAATCAAGTTTTACGCGTATTTAAGGTGTCTTGCTGAATGCTGATAATGGTAATTAAACCCCTCAGTATAGATATTCGAAAACAGCTGCCCAAAGAGCATATTAAATAAGCTTTGATACTATAAAGCAAATGGTACGATACGATCAGTTTAACAGCATTGATCATTAAATAAAAATCTTTGCAAGAACAACACCACGTATCACTAAATTAAAGCCCGAAGATGGTTATGTAAATACCGAAAAGCGTCGCCTCATATACTATATAAATGTTGTGAAACTAGTTAAATTATTAAATAAATTTAAATTATTTTTAAAATTAAAGTTTTAAATAAATTAAAAATTTGTTTTTCTTTTTTATTTCAAAATAATACACAACTAGGAGACTTTACCACAAAAAAAAACCATTGAGGTGTCTGGATTTTGTTAGACTCTACTTAAGGTGGTCGGTTTCAAAAAATAGTACCTAGCTTGGTTTCTCATGGTCGTATCTTCTAGATTGTTGTATATAAAGCTAATGCTTCTTTTGTGTATAATAATTTCTGTGCAGTTTAATACAAATTCGTACTAAAAATCAATGGAAAGGAATGGAATGGAATGAAAACAATCAATGGAATCAATTTAAAAGTTGATTGTAAATTTCATAATTTTAAAATGTAAATTAAATTACATAAAATAGCCGTGCTTTTTTGCAGGTTCAGACAGAATTTGATGAAAAAACAACATCTGAACTAAGGAATTTACATGTAAGATACCAATACAACTGAAGTCCATTATGATCTTAGCTAAGTCCAGGTAATTACTATCTGTTCTTAACTTAAGTTCCGATAGAAAAAGTACTGCCAGTGCCAGCTCAAATTACTATTTTGCTATCGATAGTTTGTATGAAAACGTCAAAACATCTGTGCCAACGAATTAAAATATTTCTTACAAAAAAAAAAAATAGACGACCATTGTTTTGTAAATTAATTTTTTTTTCTGATTCGTGATTTAAAGAAAGTTTTTTTTACATTTTTTTGTTTCATTAACGATCGGAATAATATTCTATACGAGATTTCATTTTATTTGAATGTATTTTGATTTTATTTTGCATGCTTGTCCAAACGCTGAAAGGTTAGTGATGGTGATTTCTGAGTTTCGTGATAGTGCTGGTCATTTTTGCTTCGATGACTTTGCTAAGTTCGGAAGTCGTTTATTTCAAAAATTTTTTATGAACTTCCAAAAAAACACGGTTAATATATAAACAAAAAAAATAAATTGTTTTTAGCAACTAACATAATAAGAAAAACCCAACAACCAGAAAAATACTTTTCCCTCTTTTTTTTCCATTTTCCCGTTTGAAGGCATGATTTTAAATTTGACAGTTGAAACGAGTGAATGAGAATCGAATTTCGATCATACAGAAAATCATTATATTATGCATACTTACTTCTAACTCAACTCCGATGTTCTCCATTCGATAAAGTCATCGATTTCTAAAGTTCCAGAAACCCGATGATCCATTTAAATGTGCTTGGGTCAACGTTTCTTGACGAATTTATGGGACGCGATAGTTAGAGAACATCGGTATAGGTAGGTCTTATTTCAGCCGTATCGGTACCTAGCTAGCTATCTGCAGTTTTGAACAGCAAGTTGGCAGATATTCTTTTTCACTTACATATGCGCCACTTGATTCAAGTCAAGTTCTTCCTCTACTGATTCAATATAGCTTTTAACGGCATTTAGTCCATAAAAATTGGCGTTTAGTCCCAGCGTTCTCACTTGGACTCTTCAGTTGACGGTGAGGGCCTTGTTAAAGCGCAATTTTTATTAAGTTCAGTCCAGCTTACATCAATTTTACAGCGAAAATCAATTGTGAACTATATCCAACCCAATTAGAATTTCTAATCAAGAATTGTTGGAAATTTTGTTACCCGTGGCCTGGCATTGTTTATGTACATATGAGTGTTTTTTATAATACAAATTCTATACACTACTGAAATACATCAGCCAAGTAGAAGACTTAGCATTATTTATTGAATTATTGATTCAATATAATTAAAAGCTATATTGAATCAATAATTCAACAATTCCAATTAAATAATGCTAAGTCTTCCTCTTGGCTGATGTATTTCAGTAGTATATAGAATTTGTGTTATAGAAAACACTCATGTTCTTCCTCTACTGCACCACGTCCGTCCTCGGGAGTTGAATAAAATGTTCGTCAAATTGACGTCTTTCATTCTTCATGACCTACCTAGCCACCTCTATAGTTGGGCTTATACTGTTTTTGGCTAGGTTGGGCATTCCGTAGTAGTTCTAATAGTAGTTCCGTAATAGTTCTTTGTTGTATCTTCCTCACATCACTGTTTGCCAACTTCACTAACTAGGCAAATTGAATGTAAGCATTATACAAGTGTATAGAGTTTTGTATTTGAACTGTTCTTTATTTGTCTTCAGTTCCAGCTGCTTCATTAAGGCTTGACTTTAAATACATAGCCATCATCGCTATCTTTAATCGCTATCTTCAATGAATGAAATTATAATGTTCTACGGTTTCTTAGTTGGATGGTACAATTGTCTGACACCATAAACAATTTTTCCATTTCCTCAAAGTTCACCACAATTATAAAGAAACCGCTATACCTTTCGGTAAAACTTCAAAAAATCATGCTCTGATGAACTACTGCCTCAAACAACAACCCCTTTCCAGCCAGCTCTGCCCCTAGCTAGCCGCTTCCATATACGCACTATAAGTTGATTGAGGTCATTCTACACTTCTGCGCGCCATCTTTTATGGGTTCTTCCTCAGCTGCGTTAACTATCTGGGTATCGTTTCAAGACATACGCCCAACCTGTCCCCGTCATCTCAGTCTTTTTCACTTTTTGATTTTTTTGATGAGGCTGAATAGCTCGTAGAACTCGTTGTTTAATCTTCTTACTACGCAAACCTTCTATTTCCTCAATCTCGCATTTCTTCTTAAATGGCCGCGTTCCTTGATCGTGCTCGTAGAGCTCATGGGTAGCTCTAGTTTTTCTGTTGGAAGCCGCATGTTTGCAGTGTTTCCACTTGTTTACAATGCTTTAAAGATGTTTCAATGCATTAAAGAGGTTATAAGAGACCGATTGTAGAAGCACTTGGAGATTCATTTCATGTTAAACTTTCTCATAGAGTATTTCCATGTTTTGGCAGTGATCTGATCCGAGCTCCGAATTCTAGCCCCTCAGAACGTTCGGAAATCTATAATACTGGAGATTTAATGTTTATTGATCAAGAGATCTCAATTTATCCTTGAGAATGTTGAGATATGGGAACCTCGTATAGTCATTAGATATATGTCTATCAGCCTTATTCTCTTACCGTGTCGCTGTGTCGTGCAAACTGATAACTTTCCAAATATTCCCACAAAATATATCGTCTTTTCTTAGCTTTGGCGTTAAAATCTCCTTGCTCTTTATCATTTCAATGACCTAGGCCACTTTTAATTAAAAATTTCCTAATCTGGGTTTTAAGTATTGGAAACATTCATAAAAATAAAGTTTCCAATTTCGAAAAATTCTTCTTGCCCTCACTGTAGAAATATATTCCCCTCTGTGGTTAAGATTGGCTTTTGTTTTTTGGTGTCGAATTTGATGAACATAATTGGATGGTAATACCATTTCGAGAATAGCTCGCGCGGTCTTCTTTGAATGATCTGACTGTATAAAGTATATCTCTTTCTGTCTCTGAATCTCTGGGCACAGCATCAGCATCAGCATTCAGCACATTGAAAATAGCAGGGTGCCTAAAATAGCCAATTATGTACAGATCAATTTGGGAAATAATAACAAAGTGATACAAAAGCGTTCACACATTTATCCAAAACTAAATTATATGCCAACAAAATAACAAACGAGAAGAAAACTCGAATTTACCTATATAAAGTTACAGTTATAGAGGAAGGTACGTTTTGTTTGGCAATAAGATATATAGAAGGAGGTGGAGGCTTGTGAGACTTATTTTCTGCATGATTTGTTATACTCTTAATACATTCATAGGAAGGTAAAGATATGTTGGAGTTTGTGCGGCAATTTTGCCATTGGGACTGTTATTGAAAAGAAGAGAATTTTATCTGAAGTGAAGATACACACAGTAGCTGGAGGGCAAAGTTGCTTTAGTTGTTTAAATCGAATGGAAATAATGGAAGGACAATACATAATGGCCTGGAGGAAGGTACTGTCTTTACTGTCATCGTATTGTTTGGTGGCACGACAATGAATGATAATAATTTGCTGCCAAAAAGCTGTAGAGTAGATACAGCATACAGCTTGTTATTTAATTTATTTTATCTGGTTTGTTATAACATGAAAAGGAGCGACCACTACTTTGATTTAAACAATATTCGCTTCACGAAATCAACTTAAGTCCAGTTTGCTTCTGATGAGAAACAAAATTTGCCTGGTTGCAGATAAGAAAACTAAATGCTTCCAAAGTTGGAGGGTTTGTAGAGTTTCAATCGTTAGAAAATAAAAGAAAACACAAACGACACAAAATACAGTCCAAACCTAAACTGTAATGAACGAAACAACAAAAATATGAACAAACTCAAATGTAATTTATCCATTAACAGTTAATAATCCGGAAAATTAGTTCTGTTTTGAAAATAGTGTAGACTTCTTCAAATAATCTGTAATAATCAATTAATCTGATATATTTAGGTCAACTACAGCTTGTTACTTTTCTGATGCGAAATGGAATTTGTCTGCTGTCTCCAACAAGACACAAACGACTTAGCGGGCCTTTGTCTTTTCATGCAGAGTTTAACCAAGTACACTAAATAACAGAGAAACAATGTGAAACAATATAAATCAACAAAATCAAACACGAATAAGCACACATTTAATTTCTCTGTAAAGAGTTAAAAAGTCAGGGATAATAATTCATTGCGATAAATGAGTGTAGACTTTACCATACATCTAATAATATTACTAATTCAATCCAATAGTACATCAGTGGTGGTGCCTGAGGAAATGTTTCTGACAACGAAAAGCTTACAAAATAATAATTTAATGAATTGTAAACAAAACGGGAAATTTAATCCGTCTGAAGAAAGAGTGGAGACTTCTTCAACTGATCTATTATTATTATCAATCAGAGCTGAGTACGCTGCTGGTGCGAAAAAGTTTTGTCTGTGGTCTCCAACATCAAAATTCAAAACGCAGCAAACAAATTTCAAGGAGAGTATCACGCACCATTGGACAAAAAGAAAAACAAAAGACAAATTGTTCACAGAAAGGCAAGTTGTAATAAAATAAACTAGAAAAATAAACAAGACCAGACTTAAAAATCATTTTTTTCGCAAACATCTAACGGTCCGGGCAGTTTCTTCTGTGTGGAGACTTTTCCAATAAACCTTCATCTGCAATGCATGCATGATGCGAGGTTTGTCCGTGGTCTCTATCAAGACAACTTAATGCCAAAGCGGACAAAAGTTATACAGATTTTCATGAATTAAAAAAAAAAATCACATAATAATAGAGTGGAGACTTCTGCAAATAATCTGGTAAAATTGTTTACTTTTCTTTCACTTTTTATATGAAAAATAAAATTTTTTGTGGTCTTCTATAAGATAATAAAATGCTTCCGAAAACACAGAAGACAAATATTAACGGAGAGTTTTATCGGTTGCAAGAAAAAGCCAACAAAAAGTCATGCTATGGTGAAGAAACAACCAAAATAAATCCGAAAGCACACAGATTACATCTTTGTTATCCCCAGACATAACTTAATAGTCAAATATATAGATTCTGTGCAAAAATATTGGAGACTTCTCAAAACAATCAGGTATGATTATATTAAAAAGTCAAAACCTAGTACGCTGGTGAAGTGTAAAACTAAATATTCTTGATCTACAATTAAAAGAAAACTAATTCATCAAATACGTATTAAAGAAGAGTTTTATTACAGGCAAATAAAAGAAAACACGACGACGACAAAAAAAAAACAAACAAACAGTAAAAAGCCACATTGCGCTGTGATCAAAGTAACAACAAAAACAATTACGTACGAATGCATACATCATTTTTCAGTATACGGTTAATAGTCTGATCTGTAATTTGTTTTCTAAAAATACTGTAAACTTCTCCAAATAATTAAGTTTACTTATTAATGAGAGCCTAGTCTGCCGCGAAACAATATTGTCCCTGGGTTTGAAATAAGGAACAAAAAATGTTTACGCAAATACAATTGAAAATTATTGACGGAAAGTTTAAGCAATTTTAAAATAAACCGATAAACAATAAAGAAAGCCATTCGTAATAAAAATATTAAAAACCAACACAATCAAATTCCAAATATCATTTCCATACAAATTGAACGATCCAATCAATCAATTTTGTGAGGAAAAAGAGTGTAGACTTCTCCAAATAATCTAGTTTACTTATAAATTAGAGGCTAGTCTGAGGCAAAACAATATTTGTTTTGGGTTTGAAATAAGAAAAAAAATGTTGCAAGAATACAATGGAAAAATGTTAATGGAGAGTTTCAGCAACTGGAAAACAAACCGATAAAAATCGAAGATAAATAGGAACATTAAAATTAAACTGAATGAAAACACAAATATAATATTCCATAAAAAAATAATGGTCCTGGCAATCATTTTTGTGAGATAAAAAAAATCTGGTATTATTATCAGCTTAAGTCTAGAGTATGCTAGTGATGAGCAACAAAATATGCATGATTCTCCAATAAGACAACGAAATGCTCAGGAAAACTCAGCGGGCAAGTTTTCAGGCTCCTAACCTTTAGCACCTCTTATATGGGATATTCGCAAAAAAAGTTTGCCATCTAAAAGATCAGTAATTGGTCAAAAAAGGTCAACTAGGAAATTTGTAATCAATGGTTAAAGTTTTTCAAGGTCACCAACTATTTTTAGCACCTCATTTATGGCATATTCGAAAAAAAAATATACACTATCTGAAAGGTTACCTATACTTCATAAAAGGTTTGACATCGTTATTAGAAAAAGAAAGTGGCAGTGGATTGGTCACACCCTACGTCGTGGTGCAGAGATGGCAGAAGACCTGGAGGCCAGAGAAAATCTTGGCGCAGAACAGTCGACACAAAAGTTGGGGAGAGCTAAAATACATTTCCAGAAACCGAACGAGATGGCGTGTAGTGGTAGTTGACGCCCTGTGCCCCTTGGAGGGGTCAAGGATCTAAGTAAGTAAGTAAGTAAGTAAGTAAGTATAAAAGGTCAACTTATTTCAGTAATTCAGTTTTTGTTTAATTGAATTTTTAAAATTAATTTTTTCAAGGTCGTATAAGACTTTTAGCATCCATTTGTGGGATATTCGCAAAGGAAGTATACCATTTGAAAGGACAACGACTCGTGATAAAAGGTCAGCTAGTTTCAGTTATTGGTCAGCCATAGGTTATTTTATATGATATTTTGAAGTTTTTTGTTCTCAAGGCCGTATAAGACTTTCAGCACCTCATTTACCGAATTTTCCAAAAAAAAAGATACCATTTGAAAGGTTGTTAAGTTCTCATAAAAGGCCAACATGTTTCAGAAATTGGTCAGCCATAAATTTTTTTAATGAACTTTTAAAGATTGTTTCAAGGTTACAGTATAAGAGAGTTAATTAAAAAAAAGTCGGTGGCCTTTCGAATGATACACTTTTTTTTGCGAATATCCCATAAACGAGGTGCCAAAAATAGTTGGTGACCTTGAAAAACTTTAACCATTGATTACAAATTTCCTATCCTGCCGTCCTAAGTAAAAAGGGCACATCTCCATTTTTGTAGTTTTGAGATAAATGCGTTTTACTGTTTTTGGTTTCTTTGAAAACCATACGAAAATGCATTTATTCCCATTTACATACGTGATTTTGAGCCATTTGCAGTTCAAATATGAAATATGACACAAAAATAAACACTGTTTAACGATTCCAAATATGCTTTAAATTGTTTTTTGATTTTTGGCGCTTAGGACATTTTTACTTAGGACGGCAGTATGGCTGACCAATTTCTGAAACTAGTTGACTTTGATCAATTACTGATCTTTAAGATGGCATACTTTTTTTGCGAATATCCCATATGAGGTGCTAAAGTTTAGGAGCCCAGTTTTCATAGAGCTTCACCAAATGCAAATAAAAGATCGAAATGATAAAAAAAAATCACAAAAAACAAGCTGCCTTGTAATCAAAGAAACAAAACACTGAACATTTTGCAATGTCAATGCTACAAACAGTTAATTATCCAAAAAAGATTGGAGACTTATCCAAATAATCTTGTATTGTTATCAATTTTGTACGAATTTTTCCCATTTCTTATATCTTTGTCATTTTGGGTAGCAGCAGGCGCCCATCCTTATATTAAACAGCACATTTGCTAAGTTTTCAACTTGTCCATTTCTTTTAAATAAAGACCCTAATTTAAAAAAAAAACGTTAAGCCTTCTTTACCAAACAAGCTTTCACCGATAACGGGTTTTATTTTGTAAATAAAATAATCATGATTTAAAACTATAAATTGGCTCGCATCGGCTTAACTTCAAAAGGCTATTCGAAAAAAACGAGGGCTGGATTCATTTATCTTTATAGGCTGATCTGTTCCCGCAACCAATTTTAATTACTCCTGTTAAATATTGAGAATAATAAACAATTCGCTTGTCTTCAATAAATAAGAGTTTCATAGAGGAGGATGCCTTACAGAAATCGTAACTCAAAATTATATTCAAATATTCATACACATTTACATTGTCTTATGGTTGGTCGTAGGTACATATATATCTCTCTTCAACCAATATTTAATGTATCTTATAAAAAAAAGAATAAGAAGAAGAAAAAAACTGACCGCCCAAAACCGATTTAAACCATTAATTTGAGTCATTTTCTGTCAAAACACTTTAAAATACGACTGCAGGCCGCCCAAAGGGGGGCAGAAAAACTAGTTCATATCAGCGGCTAATAAATAAAATTGTAATTTCTCATTCTCACACCCCTTTGCAGTGGCAGTACAAGACAGAGGACTCACAGGCTACCCCCACCGTACAACGTCCACAAAAACTTACCGAAAACAAAAAGCATGAATAAGGAGAACCCAATATTTGCATACACTCGCAATCAATTTGAACGATCTAAGAAAAATGCAAAAAGGCACAATTTTCTCCGGCATGTTGTTTTCTTAGCTAAACATTTATACGTTCTAGAAACGCATTCCTCACAGCGCGTTCGAGTCAGAGACTCCGAACTCCGAAGCCACAAGCCAACGATGAAGGTGATGGCGATGGTGATGGCGATGGTGAAGGTGATGATGACGATGACGACGACTGGCGACGATTGTTCCAGCTGGACACTATGTAAGTTGGTATGTTCGCAGTGGTGTTCGGCAGCAACTTCTGCCTTCTATATACTACTCGTACAAGTAGATATGCTGATGGAACGCGATACTTTGCAGCCAATTTTCAAAATTGCGTGTTACGGGTTTTTATTTTCATGGTCTTATATAGCTGGGTCCAGAATATGTATTTAGATTTAGTAGCCCTAGGTTCAAGACTTTTTTTTTTGTTGTATTATTCCCACCCGGCACGGATCAGGTTTTCCTAATAATTTGCTATGTAAATATTTGTTGTTCTACTTAAACTCTTTGGCTCGAACAAGTTGCCGGATTGCACGCAATTTTACAAATAATGACGAGGTATACGACGACGCTATACGCTGATAAATTGTTACGCACTTATATCACATAAACATAAGTAAAGCGGTTGAAGGGGTTTTTTGTTGTTTATTGTGTAATGCCGCAAGGTGCAAGTGCAGAAAATTACTGCTCGAGAAAGGAAATAGAACATGTGGCGTACGAACATAAGTGCGTGGTCTCTAAACTCATCATAAGTGTAATTATTGATCTTTAGCTTTTGACGTCACGTTGCGTTGGTTGCGCGTGTTTTGTTAAACAATTATTGTAAGTGCGTATAATAGCTGCTATGGTCAACTCAGGTATATAGGTTTAATTTATTCGAATTAACGTTAAAAGTATGCGACATAATATTTAGACCTCAACGAGATAAATATAAACGTTTCTAAGCCTAAAGGAGGGTTGAAGTGTTATTCAAAATTAACTATAAGGTACATTTTTATCGAGTTGGGTTCGCTTCCGAACTATTTTACACTCTATGCACAGGAGCAGAGTGTTGGCAAGAAGATAAGCTGTACCATGTGACTTCTTCATTCTGAAGCTGAAACAGATATTGCGCAACATAAGCGCTCACAGGAATGGTACACTTATTCAATAGATTCGCTTCACTACGGATAATATCGTAATCAACTGTAATTATAATAAAGAAGAAGTAGTTTAGTCAGAATTTAGGAAGATATAAGCGTAAAGCAATAGTCAGATTACTGGATTACTTCCCATTTACGTGCGTCTTGAATGGCGATGGTTCTGACCTTTTCAATTTGTGTTATTTTGATATTAAAAATGTACAGTCGGAATTGTTCTTTAAAAAAAATAAAACAAATTGAATGCAAGGCTCGTTTAAGTAAGTCGATATCAGTTTTCGCTCAGATCTCTTGAGATCTTCTTACACACAAAGGGCTCACAAAGGGCCAATAGCCAGTCATCGCGTCGCGTCGCGTCGCCTGGTTGGCCCTTGAGTAAAAAGTACATTAAAGCCTCTGCACTATACTTTTTGTTCTTTAGGGGAAAAGTTTCTCATAAAATTAGGCTTTTGAGGGTTCCCACAGAAAATTTTAACCTTTCTTGGCCCAAAGGGATGATGGGAATCAACTACAACTCCGTTGGAGGCCCCTTAACCTCCCTTTAACCTTCCTATACCCGCGTCAAAAAAAATAACACGTATACCCGCGCACGGTCTCTCGGACCGAAATTAAAAAGCCCGTAATTTCTCTTCTAATTCGAATATCTTTATTATTTTTTTTTCTAATCTATAGAATAACATATTTATAACGAAATAAAACAAGTCTTTATTTGTTTTTTTTTTAATTTAATAAATAAATGGCAGTCTTTTTATTAAGCCTCTTAAAAAAGGCACTTTTCCATCAGGGGTACAAAAACTTGAACACAAAATTTTTTTCTTTAAAAAACAAAAACTTCATAATCTTAAAGCTAAAATGTAAAGGAACAATAAAAAGAATTAACTTTCATAACCAGATGTTTTTTCGTGGCCGTCGGGACAAACCATTATTGCATGTTCCAAACAAAAATATGTTTTGCAAGAAACACAATTGTATCGCGTCTTTCGGTTTTTTGTGGACGAACAATAACTACAGCGACCAATTTTTGTATTACTAGCCGTTACCGAAGATTCTGGTCCATCTAACTTACATATCTCAGTAATCCTTTGTCTTAGGGATCGCGGCAAACAAGTGTTATTAGCCTGTTTCCTCAAATGTGGGTTTATGAGATCGTATGATAAACCTTCCAAAAATGCTCTGCGGGTTACTTTTTTATTCTGACGTATTTTATACCCGCTACGTTCATCAGGCTATACAAAATAACCATCGGCCATCTGTTGGTACCCCTTGCAACATTGTAAGTTGCACACATTTTGTCAACCGTGTCAACGCCTCCCTTTGTTGCATTATAATCCATTATCATTTCAGGTTTCCCAGTTTCTTCATTGATTTCTTGATTATCATGCATACTTGATACAAGGAGAACATTCTTGTTCTTTTTTGGCACATAGGAAACAAGGGTTCAAATGCCTCTATGTCCGAATAAGCTGGGTTTTTCTTCTCGGCGTCTTACGTCGGTGAAGTTTTTAGGCAGTTCTCTCTTATTTTTTCGAATCGTACCTAGCACTGTCAGCCTGTAATCCTTTTCTAACTTATCAATAAGGGGAAGACTTGTAAAAAAGTTGTCAATTGTTATGGTGCGGCCAGTGTTATGAATAGCATTACTTAGACGCACAACCAATGACATCACCGAGTTGTCCACAAAATAGGGACCTTCAGGTTGTTTTCCCAAATAAACTTCCATGTCGGACGTTTTCGCATCTGTCAAGGCATATATTTTGATCCCATATCTATTTGGTTTCGATGGAATATACTGTCTAAAATTGCAACGACCTCTGAACGCTTCTAGCTTTTCTTCGATTGTTACAAATTGAGACGGGCTGAAGTATTTTTTGAATGACGCTTTGACTTCTTCAAACAAATCTCTTATGGGAGCCAATTTGTCAACAGAAGCGCGTGCAGCTCTGGTGCTTTTGTCATCAAACCTGAGACACCGCAATAATAAACAGAACCGATTCCAACTCATAGTCAAACGAAAGATATCTGGGGACGAGCCATCAGTTTTGAATAAATCTTTAGCATTCAGACGACTATTTCTCCGAACACCAGCAAAGAGTAAGAGCCCAAATAGTGCCTGAATTTCAACCTCATCAGTCTCCGAGCAATCCCTTTCTCTTTCAAACTTAGGTGCTAACAGTTTTATTTGTTGATTCGTGTAGGCCGTGATCTGGCTCATTACATTTTCAGAATAAAACAACTTCCATATCTCACCTGGTTCCTTCATGTTTTTTGCTTCGCCCTTTACACCAGGTATCTGGGTCACAATGTTCCTATTTCTTCGTCTAACCTTCATTGTGGGAGGGTTTTTCTTCTATTTTGAGCAGTTATCTTTGCCCATGTAGAAGTCTGCAGAGTTTTTTGCAACTTCTCCATCGCTATCAGAATCATCATCTTGCTCAGAGTGAATTTCTGGCTCCTGTCGTTCAATCAGGTCCTCCACATCACTGTCATCTTCATCGTCGTAATTCGAATCCGAATTTTCCTCCTCAAACATCAACTTTATCCTTTCGGAATCCATTAATAAAATTCAATGTAATATTCACCTATATAACACAATAATTATAAGAATAAAAGCGCAAAAATAAATACATACAACAAAAAAATTACCTGCTCAAATTTGTTGCGTGTATAACCCGCGCCGGTCTCACAGACCGAATAATGCCTCAAACCACTATACGTGCTCACCACACAAAAACTTAAAGCACACTAAAATAAGGGATGAAACAAATCACGAAGCTACCATAAAGCACACTGTGCTAAATTACACCGTTACTAAAATATTTGACAAAAAGTAATTTTACGGTCTCACAGCCCAATGCGCCAATTGACCCTTAAGCTCAATTAGAGGCCCATTGAGCTCTGTTGGAGGCCCACAAGATCTGTTGGAAGCCCCTGTAGCTCTGCTGGAGGCCCTATACAATGAATATTGAGTTATTTGGACCCAAAAGTGGCCCCCACAAATATCTTGGACAATTGAAACAAAAACCATAGTTGAAGTATTGGCCTCTCTTCACAAAGAGATTGCTCGGAATGTCACTTTAAAAAAAAAGAAAGAAAAGAAAAAGAAAAAAACATGTATCCAGATTTATTGAAGATTTCTTCAAAACTATGTCAAGAATAGGATTTCTGTGTCCGAAACAGTGAAAATAAGTTAAAAGTGAGTCCCGAACTTTACAAATCTGCAGTTCAATATCCAGAACATCCGACTCTTATAATGAATTCACTCCTTATTCAAATCTAGTATTCCAAACATTAACTCCAAACGAACATAGGCAAACCTCCCAATTAAATTTTTATTTTTGTTGGCGCCCAATTTCTATTTTCTTGAGAGTTTCAACTGAAGCCCATCGTACCATTTTGTTAGTTTCAATTTCAGTTTAAAATTGTAGGTTTATTCATTTTATATCTTTTGTTAACAATCATACAATTCATTAGCAATGACTTATATCCGTCTGCCTGAGTGAACAATATTTTATTGTAAATTTAAAAAGAAAAAAAAAGTTTGAGTAGTTAAAACCTTTTGATTATAAAAATTCGAAAAATCAAAGCTGATGTGTACATAAGTTATTAGAAAAGTTCACTGATGATTCTCTTACGATAATTAATCAGCTCCTTACAAAACTCGAATAATTTCATCCAGTCCTTCCCTGTTAAAATTTCCAGCACCTCGTACCTGTTGAGATAGTTGACTCTCCAATATACCCTTCTTATTTCCCTCAATATCGCACATTGGCCTAGAAAATGCATTTTATTTTCTCTCACTCCCGCATTACAGAGATTACAAATCAGGGGCAGGTCTTCTCGATGTGGAACAAAGTTCAGACGTGGCAGCTCTCCCCTCGCTTGAAAAATAGTTGAGATGACCTCTTTATTAAACTGGTTACTAAAATAAGAGTTTTCTCCGAGTAAATAGTCAAGAGTTGAATACATTTCTGATGTTCAAAGGGTAGTTATGTGCATTCAAGAGGACACAAGCGTCCCCATCCACAGGTTTTTCTCAAAACCCACCTCTGTCTACCAACTACTACTCTCACCTCCTAGTGGTGAACATCGGGTGTCAAGTACCTCAGCTGGAGACGGGGTTTAAATCCCCGTGGAAAGCTGTTGGGGACAGCCAACGAGAGAGGGGGGGAGGAGTGAGTGTTCCGACTACGGCACTTCTCCTTTCATCGAGGCGGCAGCGGACGAATTCTCTAGATGGAATCAACGGTGGCATCTACAGTTCCAGTTAGGTTGAACTACCTAGTGAACACCTTATATGGGCTACTACGACATATTTGTAGCTCAGGCCTATAAGGAGCGGTTTATTCGGCTCCCTACCCTTGGAGTTATACGAAGGGTCTGGTCCTCCGGGTCGGGGGTTGTGCGTCGGTGTAACTTCCCTACCACGTAAAAAAAAGTTGTTCCGAAACAACAACAAGCCTCGGATATGGATGATTTTAAAGTTGACGACCCCAGCAAACGAAACAAGGACAATGCATTTCGGATCTGCACGTGGAACGTCCTGTCCTTATACAGAACACGTGCAGCCGAACAATTAGTGGAGAACCTGGACAGGCTAAAGGCTGACGTAACAGCCATCCAATAAGTGTGATGGGATGGAGAGTGCATACAAAGACTGAAATCGTGTGACATCTACTACGGCGGGTGCTTGAAGGAACAGGGTCAGCGGCTCTTTGGTTGTGGTTGTGTGATACGGGGAAGACTTAGGCAAGAAGTCTTCGGCTTTTGAAGTGTAAGCGAGCGCCTGGTCACAATCCGCATCAAAGGCAAATTTAAGAACATTTCGCTGATCTGTGTTCACGCCCCCCATGAAAAGAGAGGGGACTCAACCAAAGAAGCATTCTACGATCTCCTGGAGACAACGTATGATATGTGCCCGAAGAGCGACGTGAAGATCGTTCTTGGTGACTTCAACGCAAGATTCGGAAAGGAGGGCATCTTTGGTTCGATAGTCGGAGGACACAGCCTACACGACGAAACTTCCGGCAACGGACACAGGCTGGCAGACTTTGCGGCGGGGCGAAATGTCCTCATCTCAAGCACCTACTTCCCACACCTCAATATACACAAGGGACTTGGCGGTCGCGTGATCAACTAACCGTCAACCAAATCGACCACGTTGCCATAGACGCGAAACATGCTTCCAGTATCTTGGACGTCCGAACGTTCCGAGGGGCCAACATTGACTCGGATCACTACCTGGTGGTAGCTAGACTACGTATGCGGATATCCATGACGCGACAACGCAGAGAAGATGCTGTGAAAAGATTCGATGTCAAGAAGCTTAAATCGCAAGAGACCGCCAGAGCTTTTGCAGACCACGTAACTCTTAATCTCTCAGGAGGTCCGCCACCAGCATTAAGTGCAGAGGACCAGTGGGAACACTGTCAAAAAGCCATCAGAAGTGCCTCCTCTGATGTGCTGGGTTTCACTAGGCGAATACAACGAAATCCCTGGTTCGATGAAGATTGCCGGCTAGCGCATGCAGCTAAGGACGAGGCCTACCAGGCAATGCTGCAGACTCGAACAAGAGCTGCTGAGAGAGTGGCCCGGGAGCTCTACGGGCTGAAATGAAAAGCGGAACGAGGACTTCTCAGGAGGAAAAAGAGAGAGCACGAGAAGCGGGCGGTAGAGTCTATTGAGGGTTGTAGCGGTAGGGGAGATGTTCGAAGATTTTATCAGAGGGTGAAGCGATCCACCCAAGGATTCAAGGCTAGAACAGAAGCCTGCCGAGATGAGAGTGGGAATATGGTAGTAGACACACAGTCAGTGCTGAGGATCTGGAAAGATCATTCCTCTAGACTGCTTAATGGCGAAGACAGCCAAGAACTATTTAACTCAGCGGGAGATGAATTGGCTAGGAGCATACACCAGCTCATCTGCAATATTTGGTCGGATGAAAGTATGCCCCATGAATGGAACCTCGGTATTGTGTGCCCCATCCATAAAAAAGGGAGATGTTCTGAAATGTACCAACTACAAAGGAATTAGTCTCCTAAACGTCGCTTATAAAATCTTGTCGGCCATCTTGTGTGACCGCTTAAAACCTTTTGTCAACGATCTCATCAGCCCCTATCAGTGCGGTTTTAGGCCAGGCAAGTCAAGCGTCGATCAAATGTTCACACCCCGACAGATTTTAGAAAAATCCCGGGAATTCCAGATCGATATACACCACCTTTTTATCGATTTTAAAGTCGCGTATGATAGCGTGAAAAGGAACGAATTGTACAGAGCCATGTCGAGTCTCGGCATCCCTGCCAAACTCGTCCGCCTGTGCAGGATGACGATGGAGAAATCTCGCTGCTCCGTCAAAATTGGTAAGAACACCACCGATTCCTTTGATATTGAGAAAGGATTGAGGCAAGGCGACGCGTTATCATGCAACCTATTCAACATCGTTCTTGAAGCCATTGTACGCAACGCACATGTCAACACCAGCGGTACAATCTATCAAAAGTCCGTTCAATTGCTTGCTTATGCGGATGACATAGACATTGTCGGCAGAACGAAGCGAATTGTGGCAGGGGCATTTGCGAGCCTTGAATCGGAGGCGGCTAGAATGGGATTGGCGGTTAATGAGGACAAGACGAAGTATATGATGTCATCGAGAGAGGAATCTCAACATCGTCGACTCGGGCAAAATATCACGATGGACAGATATAACTTCGAAGTTGTCAAGGACTTTGTCTACCTGGGCTCCACTATTACATCGCAGAATGACATCAGTGCAGAGATCAAGCGAAGAATTACTCTTGCCAACCGCTGTTTCTTCGGTCTAAGAAGGCATTTAAGTAGTAAGGCCCTCTCTCAGAGAATCAAGAAGACTTTATACAAGACCCTAATCATCCCGGTCCTGCTTTATGCGTCAGAAGCATGGACACTGAAATATTCGGATAAAAACTGCTAGGGTGCTTTGAGAGGAAGATTCTTCGTGTGATTTTCGGTCCGGTGTGTATCGAAGGAGTATGGAGGAGAAGATTCAACGACGAGCTACACGGGCTATAAAGCTGAAAATACAGCGGATGAGATGGCTGGGGCACGTGGAGCGTATGGACAGCAACGCACCTGCCCGACGAGTCTTCGAATCCAATCCCGATGGGGTACGCAGCAGAGGAAGAACCCGTTACAGGTGGCGCAAACAAGTGATGGATGACGACATCAAAGCACTCGGTGTGCGCAACTGAAAGCAGCTAGCTAGGAACAGAGCTGGCTCGAGAGGATTGTTAGTTGAGGCCGAAGCCCATTCTGGGCTGTGAGCGCCATCAAAAGTAAAAGTTAAGTAAAGTAATCTTTTTAATTGCATTTTTTTACATTTCGTCGTTCTAAACGACGGCAGTGCAGTATTTTTTGTTTGAAATTTTTCGTTTGTGAAAATTCTTAATCGCCAGCTATAAGCGACGCACGCTATAACCATAACGACAAACTAACATACAAAATTGTGTGAAAAGCACCAAATGACGGAAAAACCGTTGCTTAAAGTGGATATTTGTAACGTCGAATGTATTTCAAACACATAATATTATAAAAACTGTAATATACCTGCCTCTATTATTATAGTCAGCACAAGAAAAAGCACAAACTGACCTACATATCGGTATTGAATTGACAACACTTTTACAAGAAAGTTGTATGCAACCACCCGCATCCACTCCCCACCACACACAGACTACCTACAGAGACAGAGAGACCAAACATCAGATCCATTTAAGAAGCTGATGAGGCAATCACCTCTTTAAGGCCTTCATTCAAAACGTCCCTTTCGTGTTATATGACTGTCTCATAATTTACTATACCTACTACTACCACTACTTCCCCTATCATTAGCATGGATGATGTCACTTATGCAATTCTTTCTGTCCTTTAAAAGGTTTAAATTTATTGCAACAATGTAGGCAGCTGATGTCACCACAATTTGTTTCGGTTAAAATTATTATTCGCTAATTTGTAACGCAGCAACAAAAAAAAAAACATGCTCGTCTGTGCAGGGTTATCCTTTTGCTTTAACAAATACATTGGTAGTATATTATAGGTATAGTTTAAAAAATAAAATAATATTCCTTCGGACTATTTTAATTACTTGCTTCAACTGTTTTTATGTGTCGAATATCAAAAATCTGTTTTCACAGATTATTTTTTGCGTGTGATTTTTGTTAAACATTTTTATTTCTATACGTGACAGCCAGCTGTTGGTTTTCTTTTCAGCCCCAAAAACAACCGAGAACAAAACAACACCCAAAGAAACACTCTGTTGAGTCATACAAAAATAAAAAACCGACGCCGACGTAAAAAAAGCATCAAACAAAAAACTTAAACGTCAGCAGCTCAAATGAGCTTAAGCAAAGACTTGCTGCCATGCCGTGCTATGCCATCACTGACCACTCTACACGTCATCTGTCATAAACTCATATATATGAGACTTTTGACAGATCAATTATGTTGGACCGGGCGGCGGAGCGGGCAAACAAAAAAACAAAAATTATGCTTTTTTCGGTGTTATTGTGGCAACCCATTTGCCTGCCCTGCTCTCCATTAATGGACCCAAAATTGAAGGTAATTGTTTCGAAGTGTTTCGATGGCACTTGCCGCCATTAAATTGACTCATTCGATCATGCGCACATCGCCACAGATAATAAGGATATCATAAATGTTACATGGTCTGTCATAACCAGTGTCTAATTAAATCATTAAAATATTATATTATTATGTTATGAAGAGCAAGAGGTGATGCTTTGCCATTGCCATGCATGATATGCTTTCTAGGGAAAACGTGATGGGTATATGATGGGGTTTCATCTTTTCATATATGAAAAGGCGCCATCTGTGGCATCTTCACGTGAAGACACTCCACTGTGAGAGCTGAGAGGTAAAAAAAGAAAAACTCATCAAGAAAATTGATTTCTATTCAATTGTGCCCAGTTAGGAATCAACATTTTTTTTTTATGTATTGGTGGTGAAATAATTGCTCCGGGTGGACGAGGTTATAAAATCCACATAAATATAATAAAATCACATCGCCTATGGAATTAATCCGCGCAGCCGGAATTGAACCAGAAGCCGTGTGTCTTGCTTGGTCTTGGCAACCAGTCTTTGCCTATATCTACCAACTTCACTTGCTAAGAAAAGTGCGACCGAAGTATAATTCGCAAATACAAACATCGCATTTTTATCAATTTATTGTAACTGGTTTTAAGCCGCAGGGTTTTATATTATGTTGATTCGAGGGGGGCAGTTATATCCACCAACAGTTGGTTAGCAAGCATCAACAAGTTTTCGCCTTGAGGCATGCACTGGTTGATTATTTTCTACACGTAAGTGTTGGAAATTATGTTATAGCTATAAGATGATGTTAAATTTAAATAATGTACCAAACAAGTGTGTTTTGCAGATACTGGCATCAGGTGAAATGTATAGTCTTATAGACTTAGGTAGGCTTAGGTTTACAGAGCCTTATTGTAGACCAGTAACAGAGTTGAGGTCAGCTAAATTGAAATCAACAGGTAAAATAATTTTTTTTGAAGACGAACTTTAAACTTTATGTCATTTTCTCAAGATCCAGTTATTCAATTATTAATCCTTTTTTCAGAGTTAAACTCGAATAAATCCTACAATTTGGTTTTAAGGTACAAAATTCGTTTTTAAAGTCAATGAAAAACTTAAGAAAGTCTCAGTGAAAGGTTCAATGCATGAGATGCTGTTATAGTTCAAAGTTATTCGTTTTTTCACCTTTAGCCCAGGCAAATTGTACTTTTTCTGCCAAAAAAAATCCAAGTGAAGGTTTCTAAAGGCAATTGTATTTATTTTGGCATACGAAATACTGCCGCGAAAGTCCATTACCAAATCGTGTGCGCGTCAATAGTTATCCAAGGTTAAATGTCGAAAAGATCAGTTTTTCGCATAAAACTCGGAAACGGTAGATGATATCGAAAAGTGTTTCATGCCAAGCTTGTAGATTATGTCATCCCAAAAGATATCAACATTTCAAAAACCGTAAAATGTCAATAATGGTCGTTTTTCCCGTATAACTCCTAAACGGTTCAAATTTTTGAAAACATCTGAATACAAAGTTTGTACATTATGTGAATCCCTATCAGAAAACATTATTATTTTTTACTTGCGATATACGTAGTATTAGACAAGTTTAGGATTCGTGCGAAAAAAAAAATTGTGATAATAATTTTCCCTAACATTACGATAATAGAGAACGCGAAAAAAGTGGGTCTCGCAACGCTGTCTGTCTGTCCGTACGGTACCTGTCATATAACCAATATACAAAAATTGATTTACTTCAAAAACGGCTCTAACGATTTTCCAAACAAAATTACGAGGTACTAAAATTACTAAAATAAATATTTTGACCGAAATTTTTTTTTTTAATAACGGTTATTAACGGTACCTTAACGGTACAACCGATTCTTTGGTTTTCAAATTTCTCGTTAACTACTAGACAGATTCAACTTAAATTTTAATAGGTCGCTTACAATTTTAACAATCTTGAATGTAAAAATTTTCGAAAAATAATTTTTGGATTTTTAAAAAAATATTGAAATTTTTATTTTGAAAATTCAATATCTTGAAAACGGGCTAGTGATTTTGTTTTAGTTTTTGTGAAAAATTTTATTTTATTAAATACTTAAAGTTGGCATACCAAATTTTATTTAAAATAATGTTCAAGATTTTTTATATAATTAATTAATTAATTTAAAAAATAAACGCTCTAACGATTTTTAAAGTTTTTTTTTCATAAATTCATATTTATTAAGGAAATCAGATGGCATACCTGTTTTTAAGCTCTATCTGTTTTAGCTATTGAAATAACTAATTTACAATAATTCATAGTAATCATGCATTTACATATATTTTAAATTGTTCTTAAAACTTTTTTTAATGATAGGAATCATAAATGGAACCAATAAATATGTACATTGTCAATTTCAAGCCACGTGAAAGTCTTTAGCTACGAGAGAAAGTTTTATGTGATCGAGTCGGGCCCATTTTTTCTTAGAAATAAGCGTTTTTAAGAAATAATGTTTTTAAAAGTTTGACAAAAAATTCAAATTTCCGTTTTTTTTTTGCCTTTTACTCTTAGGGCCAGTTTATTCACAGTGGTTTAAATTTAGTATGTGACTTTCATAGGCTTTAATTAAACAACGCTAATCAACCAAAATTGGCTGATTAGTGAAATCCATGATTAGCAACTCAAACTATGAATTAAAAAAAAAATGATCAACGAACACATTTGAGGATTTCCCAGATGATTAGCTGCGAACAAACTGGCCCCTAAAAGCAAAAGTTTTCGAAAAAAAATCTTCCGCTCAGTTAAAAGACCATAATATTCTCTTTAAAAAGAATATGTCACTTTTTTCCATAAGACTCATAAGTCACAACATATTGTGACTTCAATAGTGTTAACTGCCAGAAAAAAAAAGGTTTTCGCATATATCTTTTAAACTGTAAGCTTAATTGAAAAATTGTATTTACAAAATGTATACATTAAATATAATAATAATAATTAAATATGTCTTACAACATTTTAGTTTTTTTTATAGAAGCTATATTTCAAAGTAAATCACATTGAGATCATTTTAAAATCACAGATATGGTTTCGAATAAAAAAAATAAACCACTTTAGGCTGCTTCCATAGACATATTTAATTCGTTTTGTAGCAGCAACAAAGCCTGTTAAGGAGAAAAAAACATCACAAACCAGCAATCAGCGCAAACTATTGGCATACTTTATTGTTGTGGGGAACTTATTTTAAACTAATTCACCATACCTTTGTCATATTCATGTTTGTGTGCATGTATTCTTAATCATGTAATATTTATAACGTCATATTAAACAATTTTTTTTTCAAAATGTTCAAAATTTGACCATTTAAGAGTAAAGAGCCAAAACCAGTATTTTCAACCTTTGGTGATTTTTTTAAAAAAATGATATCATAAAAATTATGGCTTTTAGAAAAAAACTGTTGATGCATGCTTATATAAAATTACATAATGTAATGCTACTTGTTCGGCATAGTTTTTGTTGGTTAGCTAGAATGACTTACACGTGCCCCCAGTGAGCACCATCTCTGAGAATCCAATATAGTAGGGATAACGAAAACAGATTTTGAAAACAGCTGTTCGGAAATTGAACCGCAAGAATTCAGTACATATTACCCTGATTTTGTTTGCATGACTTTATGTTTATTCTAGCCCAATTCCACTGCAACTAGAATAAATGGTTGCGGCCCAGTAGCACAATTTTGTAGAAAACTTTTTTCCTTACAAGATTTGTAGTTTTGTGGTACCGGCCGGCGGCGCGCGGCGTACAGTAGTCCGTTTGTTGAATTCTGTGGACAAAAATATTTTCCCACGCCAATTCTTGACGGATCAAGCGCAAGGAATTGAATTAATAACAATTACAGTGGCGGATCCAGAGGGGTGGCTATAGCGGCTAATACATTAAAAGAAAGCAATACATTAAAACGTGTAGAGTTTTATATTCCGTCTAAAATATTGTTAAGATATTAAATTTGATGGACAAAATAACGTGGTTGGGAATGACCTATTTGCATACACATGTAACTTTTTTTCTAAGCCCTAAGATTGGGGCTAAGGCTTGAATCAAATTGGACAAAAACCAAGTTGGGGGCTATGAATAATGGACATGTTTCGTACAACGATAATTTTTCCCTAAAAACAAAACCCAGGCAATTGGGACGGAGAAACCAGCTTCGGAATAATAAGTTCTGAGAAAAACTAACCTTATTCCAGAGAATTTTGGGGGCTTAAGTCTAGGGACTTTCAAAGTCCAAATTTGGGGTAAGACTGAAAGAGATAAGTAAAAAGAGATAAAAAAGTGGTCGGGGCTTAACATTAAAGTGTCAAATACAACAACTGTTTACACTAAAAACAAAGCTTATTTAACGAAAGAAACGAGTTGAGTCTAAAACAACTCGTAGAGCAGCTTTGTCTTTTGTCCTACAGTAAGTTTGAACAAAACAATTTCCGTTAATTTGGCTAATTCAGGAAAAATAAGATCTCAGAGGCCTGGATATATGAGCTTTTGCCAGTACGACCAGTTAATTTTTCTGAACTAGCCAATTATTAACAGTTTTCAAATCTTGTCAAAAACGTGAAGTTCAAAACATACCCACAGCTTATTTAAAATTATACCTACCTCCATAATGTATGTACCTAATCAATTTTTAAATAATATAAATAAACGAATTTGTACGTGTGGTTCCGCATGGCTAAAAATTATTAATTTTATTAGGGTGCGCCTTTATATTCGCTTCTATCTACGCTACAGCAATTATGAATAATTGTTATTGTACTTTGTATTGAAAACATTTTAAAGCGCGACAGGAGCGGATATTAAGGCACAAAAAACACGGATATCATTAAAGGAAAAGTGGGAATGTCAAAATTCGTTGTCTGTTATATAACTACAACAAAATGTATCTCCATATATCTTTTTCACAAAAAAAAAAACTTGAACCCTAAAGGTTAGACCGCACTCGACGGAACTGCACTGCAGCGGAACTTGTATGAAGTTCTGTTGCCGCTTAGTGCGATATAGCTCCTAGAATTTCATAAAAAATAATTTTTTGCCGTGTCGCCGGCCGTCGTCGTAAAGTGTAGCTCCGCTGAAGTTGAGTATATCTTGCCTTAAAGCTAAACTTATCTCTATTATTTGTAATAAATAATAAAATTGATCTTAAGGACAATCAAATTTAATTACTTAAGGTCCCAAACTGGATATCCAAACTCCAAGCCCCCCCCCACAGCCAAATCCTAGATCCGCTACTGAACAATTACGTAACATAAAAAGTTCCAATTACATAATTATTAAATTATTTCTTTCAGTTTTACATTATACTCGTATGTTTTGAAAATAAACTTCAAGCTTACTCAAATTCTGTGGATTTCTTCCTTATGTCAGCTATTCAATTTTTGCACTGGTCATTTCAGATTTTTGATGTTCAAAATTATTTTGGTATCCTCGTATTTTAGGGGGGGGACAGTACCAACGATAACTTTGGCGTCAAAAATTGCTAACGTTTTCTTAGAGAAAGGTCAAAAACATACTATGGAAGAAGGGGGGGTCTATCTCACCCCGTTAAGAAGTTAGGGGCATTTTAGGAAAAATTTACTTAAAATGGAAAAAAAAATTAAAAAACAACGGCAACACTTACAATAAAGTACTATACAGATTTTGAAAGCCAAAAATATGTTCTTTAATTCAAAGTTAAATTGAGTTATCCATGCCTACAGTTTTCGGAAAATTTCTATGCAAACTCAAAATTTTGATGAAAAATATTTAAAAAAAAAAAGTTTAGTGCCGTTTTTTTTTAAATTGTGAAACGAAGTGCTACATTGGCTTTTAATAATCAATGCTTATATCAATTCTGAATCGAACACAAAAAACCGAACGGGTTTTATGTCTTCTAGTTTTTGAGAAAATTGATAATCACTTTAACTTTTTTTTATAATTATTTGGTATTAACGGGGATCTCACATTGAGGATTAATGTGGGGGAGTACGATAACTACGGCGCAGCAAAATAATAACGGATTCTTATAGAGGGGCTAAATTCAATCATTTTTTCCTGCGGGCCGTGCGTTTATGTCCCTCCGTGTAGGCGGGAGGAGCAATTTTCTATAAAATTACTTTGAATGAATAAAAAAAATTCAAAACAATGGCAACACTAACAATGTTAAAATTATAGGTTTTATGAAAGCCAGAAACTTGTTTCAACCAAGTTAATTGTGTGAGTAGTGAGCCGTTTTGATACCATAACTCGTAAGATCCTGTGGATGGAGTTGAAGAGAGAGAACATGGGCATATCCTCAGGATATCGTCCATTTTTATTTGAGTCTATAATAGTATTGTGTTGTAGCTTTTAGCACAATCATCAGAAAGTGGATCACTCACTCAACCAGATCAGCACCCGCACCCGGTGCACAGTTAGCCTGCTAGGCAGTTCGTTGGCTGGCACTGGAGCGTCCACTGATCTGATTGAATGATCATCCGGCCGCTGGCACCACAAACCCCCACCAGAACCCTAGTCCACTATCTGGGATCATAGGGAATCGACGGAAGGTATAATGCAGAATTAGCCGAAATTTGTCCTAGAGCCATTTCGACGCGTTGAGGAAAGAAATCAAGTCTTTGATCTTCATTTCAGAAAGTTCGTTAATGTCATCAAAAAATGCTCTTCCGAGTGTCTGTTTTCTAGCTTTGGCCAGAGCAGGGCATTTGCAGAGGAAATGAACTACTGTTTCCTTTTGCTGCTGGTCCTCACAGCTCTGACAGTGAGTATTGTGAGGTATGCCCAGCTTAGCTGCATGCTCTCATATTGGCCAGTGTCCGCTACAGGTTGCAACTACCCTGGCTATATCTTGCCTGGGTCTACGTATTAGATCAATTGCTCGGTTCTTGTCATAGGTAGACCAAATCTCCCTAGATATAATACAGTTTGTTAAACTGCTCCACCTGCGGTTTAATTAAGTACGATAAATTGAGAGAATGTTGACCTCCATAACTCCAAACGGAATGTTGACTCTTTCCGCAAGTGAGCCATGAAGGGCTGAACCTTGCCTGGCCAGCTCGACTCGCAAGCTCATCATGGCATTGCTGGACCAGTTTGGAGGATGATGAAGCTGAATTAATGGCTTTAACAGCTGCTTGACTGTCTGTAATAATATCTGCATTACGGTTCTGGTTTGGATCTTACTTGCTTGCTTCCCTGATTGCCGGCAATTCAGATTGAAAGACGCTAGCAAAGTCAGGTAGCCGAAAGAACGAAAAGACATTTAGAGACTCAGAGAAGATTCCTGCACTGACACCACACTTCATCTTTGAGCCATCAGTAAAAATTGATGTGTCGAAATCTTTCGGCACGACCTTATCATTCCAATCCATCCTGTATGGAAATTTAACTTTTAAATCCATACAGATACTCCTTGTAGGGGTGCAGTATTCAGTGGGAGACGAAAACATTTCCATTGGAATCAAGTCTGTGATATTGCTGTGACCATAGGGCTTGGCAAACCAAGAATTTGATTCTTTAAGTCTTAAAGCGCTGCAAGATACTAGATATTTAATATGTAAATCAAGTGGTAGAAGGTGCAGAAAAACGCTTAAGGCATCAGTTGGGCAGGATCTTACAGCCCCTCTCGTGCCAATGCTGGCAGTTCTTCGAACCTTCCTAAGTTTATCGATGTTATATTTTTTGTTAAGTGCAGGCCACCATACAATCGAACCGTATGTGAGGATCGGTCGTACCACGGCTGTGTACGTCCACAGGATCATCTTCGACTGAAGCCCCCACTTTTTACCAAAGGTTTTACTACAGGCATAAAAAGCTATGCAGGCCTTCTTGACCCTTTCTTCAATGTTCAACTTCCAATTTAATTTGGGGTCGAGAATAACACCTAAATATTTAGCTTATTTAGAGGAGAGTGTTTGGCCGTTGAGTCGGGGTAGAGTGAAGGGGTGTATCTTAGTCTTGGTTGGTAGTAAATAGCATCAGTTCAGTTTTGCTTTGGTCAACTCCTAGTCCACAGCTCGTGGCCCAGTTGCTGACCTTCCTTAAAGCCATTTCCGTGATCTCACTTAACACAGAAGTAAACTTCCCTGACGCTAAAATCACCAAATCACCAGTATATGCCACCGCCTTTATTCCACATCTTTCCAACTTAACAAGAATTTTAATTCATGACTAAAAGCCATAGAAGAGGGGACAGAACTTTATTGTAAGTGTTGCCGTTGTTTTTTAATATTTTTTTTTTTTTATTTTAAGTCTTTTTTTTTCTAAATTGCCCCTAACTCCTAAACGGGGTGAGATAGACCCCCAATCCCATAGTAAAAAATGCTTGTTTTTTGACCCTTCTACGAAAAACCGTTATCAATTTTTGACGCCAAAGTTTTCGTAATCGTGCACTTGGGGGGACATGAGGATTTTGGAAAGGTTATGTGGAGCATAGCACACAAAAGGTTATGGGAAACACTGATTTATTACTTTTGCCAACTAAGTCCAGGGGTAGAGTCAAAACGACAATCAACACTGTTTATAATCATCGATTAGCTTAGCCGAGTCCACACCAGTGGTTATTAGGATCTCGTAGTTCTTGAACCAGCAAGTTCGTTGCCCCATCTCATCTATATACATCACGGATTTCCAGGTTGTCCGTTTGTTAGCACGGTATGCTTATCATAGCCTATAAAATGCTTATTTGTTTCTCCCCTCCAACTTACCTAATCGCTCGTGCTGCGTACAATACTTTAAGGTTAGTCATAACCCCTTAAGCGCGCGCTAAGTATAAAAAAAAAAGCCACAAACTTTTGCTTTGAACATATTTTTATTTCATTAGCTACAAATTAAGATACCCAAATTATTAGTTTCCGCAAAAAAGTGCCCGCAAAAAAAGTATTAGGCACGTTGTTTAATGCTTTGTACTCTTAAATGGCGAAGTTGTAGAAAAATAACTCTTCCATATTTACATATACTTATTGACGTTATATGATATGATATTTTAGGTACATCAAAAAGTTAATGACCCCTTTTTTTCGTACGGGCGATAAGTTTAGATATGATTGACGTGCTCAAGAAAAGGAAATCTCAGAGGGCTCAAAAATCTCAGCTGCCTGCACAAGACACCTCAGCAAAAAAATGCTCCGTTTTTCAAAATAATGAGGAAACAAAATTGATTCGCTTGCTCATCTTTTGAGGGAGCAAAACTTCTAATATCACATTTTCCTTGATCATAATGCCATTTTAAACATTTCAATTTTCGAAAAGAAAAAGTGCATTAAGTTAAACGTTCATTTTGTCATTCTCATCATGAAACAAAACAAATGTCTTTATGTAATGAAAACAGTATTATAATAAGACTATATCAGCTGAAATTTCCAATGTAAAAAAAAAGTTTAATCAAAATGAGACCATTAAAAAATTCCAACTTCTTCAAAAATATAAAATAAAACCAACAAGTTTTAAACCATCAGGTTCAAAAGACTTTGAGTCAGGTTTCAGCAATCCAAAGTCATATACTTAGCTACAAAGCTATTTAACATTTCTACAGAAGCAATCAAATGTGCAATTTGTTTAAAAGATATCGCAGTAGTCATTCCTCATCTCTTCCCAAGAATACTCATTTATGTATCTGATGGATACTTCTCTTTATGCATTATGCCCAGCATGATGCATCTGCATCCATTTTGAGTCTGCAACGAGAGTATCTCTACCTATAGGTACTGCGAGCGCATCAACCAGTAGCCATCGTTTTAATTAACTTGAATTCAAGTCTCTGATGCATCAGCATCATCGGGATGCGCTTTGAAGAAACTTGATGAATATGTGCTCTGGAGGACCATCATCATCGTTCGTAGTAGTCATGTCCTCCTCCTCGTACGGACACGTTGAAAGATACTAGTAAACAGTAAAATGTCGGTGTGCACCATAAAAATCACGGCTTTGTCTAATTCACTTCGAAGTCAATTTCAATTTGCATAAAACATGTAGCAGTTGGTACTCGGACTCGGACTACTATGGCAATATGGCTATGGCCAATGTTGTTGGGCTTTTATGGCTTATAGCTTATGGGGCTGCCAATACCAACCTATAGTCGCGGCTCGTTAATATGTCTCTAGACCGCATCTGAAGTAGCTGCGACGCAGATCGATGAATGTGTGAAAATCGTAAATTTTATTAGAATAAGAAGTAGGTATGTAGATATGTACCTACGTTTGCGACTGCGTGGTTGGAAGGTGTGAAATGACTTTTGACATTTGATGTACACATTGGTAGTGTTTGGTAGTTGATTCGTTGGTGCTAAATTCCATCTCGTTACTTTTATTTACAAATTAAATAGAAAAATTTCATACTTACAATTTATTAGAATTCCATTCCTTTTTAAGTACCATAGTAGGGTGGAGCGTTTTTGGGATTTTTTCCAAATCTTTTTAGGCACCTCATATTTTATTCGAAGTGGTTTTGCGAATTCGTCCTCATCGTTTGTTTTGAGTCGCCCCAGGAAGAAAAATATGGATGCCATCAAAAAATAGGGGACCTACAATTTTATGCCGATTTCGAACGGCTAGACGAGAAACACTTATTCATGACAAGTGGTACTCTTGGAGGATTTGTCAATTCCTCGCAATAGGCATTAGCCCTGCAAAAAACTTGTTAGTTTTAAGGTGGACTGTGGAAGGTGGAATTATAATAAAACCATTTAAAAAAACAAAGTGGTTACAGAGCTCGAGGTGAGTATGGCTGGCCATGAGACGAGACGAGACTGGCTTTTGAGCAACCGAGACGAGACCGAGACGAGACTGTATATTTGGACCGAAATTTAAAGAGAGTCTAATAATTAATTAAAAAAAATCAGTTAAATATTGATTTTCTCTTGCACGTATTCAAACTATAATCGAAAATATTTCGTTCCAAAATCAACAGGTTGTCCGGAAATAGTATTTTTTGGAGACGAGACCGAGACGAGACTTATTTATACAAGACCGACACGAGACCGAGACGAGACTGAACATTTTAACGAGACCGAGACGAGACTTACAAAAGTCTCGCAGAGTCTCGTCTCATGGACAGCCCTAAGGGTGCCCAACTAGCAATTTAACTTCTGTAAGAGTCTATCGAAGTTATTTCTTAATCAGCAAATTTGACTCTATAAGTCCTTAGAGAAACACATTTGGCCCACATTGAGAAGCTCGAATGGCTTTTAAGCAATCATTTACAGGTGTATTGGATGTACTCAATTTATTTCGCTAAGGCCTTATAGAAAAAAACTTTAGTCAAACATTGCAAATGTAGTAGTGTAGTTTTGTTCAAGTGTTTCGAGAGACACATCGAATACCCCTTATGAAAGGCTTGTCGAGGCCTTTTCAAAGCACAATGCAAAACAAAATAAGAATTAATTTTTTGTTTTCATTTCTATATTTTCTCCTTTATTTTCATGCTAGTAATGATTTTCTTCTGGAAATTAATTCACAATAGTTATTTATATCTGAAAAACACATTACTTACTTGATGAATTTTGCGGGAATTGAACCGAGGATGGTTGGGTTGAGAGTTGGGCACCTTAGGTATTGGAACCACTTGAAACCGAAATAAGCTTCCTAAAAACTTCCTTGGGGCTTCCTGATGAATTAACCTAATTACAAAGTTACAGGTGACCATTCTGTCTGTTGCTTGCAAGGGAGTTTTTTTTACTTGATGTTATTTTTTTTTTTATTATTAATGATTCATGATTACTCATTAGACAAAACATGGAAGTGGTCACACAAACATACATTTTTTGAGACACAAATTGAAATATAAGTTTGTTTTTCGTTGAAATTGATTGTTTTTTAAAAACGAAATGCTTTGATTTTAGAAAAAAAATAAGAACTCTTTTATGCTCCATAAAATATGTACTTTTTCATTTTGTACACAAACTACTTATTTACTGACAATTTTATTTTGTATCTTTTTTAAAAACACTAATTTTCCAAAATAAAAAACATAAACAATAACGACCATCATTATTTTTTTTTTCAACTGAAAATAGCTACGTAGAATAGATATTAAAAAAACGTTTAAATTGTAATACAAAAAACTACTGAGAAGTGAAAAGCTTCATACTAAGAAAATTTTTAAAAACATTCGAACTTCTTAAGGTGACAATATTTTTTAACGCTGAAACAGAAACGATACTGTGGTCACCTCGTATGTAAATAAATCTGCGAACAGTAGCTTATTTTCACATAAATACTACTTTCCATGCGAAGTACCAGCTTTTAATTCTTGCATGTTGAGTGTGCAACACTTCGCTAGGACCAAATAATCGGAGTTATTACTTCCATTATTAAAATTATATTTGCATAACCACCTCTTCACAGTTCTTATAGAAAGAAATTGAGCTGAGTAGGTATGTAGATATGTACCTACGTTTGCGACTGCGTGGTTGGAAGGTGTGAAATGACTTTTGACATTTGATGTACACATTGGTAGTGTTTGGTAGTTGATTCGTTGGTGCTAAATTCCATCTCGTTACTTTTATTTACAAATTAAATAGAAAAATTTCATACTTACAATTTATTAGAATTCCATTCCTTTTTAAGTACCATAGTAGGGTGGAGCGTTTTTGGGATTTTTTCCAAATCTTTTTAGGCACCTCATATTTTATTCGAAGTGGTTTTGCGAATTCGTCCTCATCGTTTGTTTTGAGTCGCCCCAGGAAGAAAAATATGGATGCCATCAAAAAATAGGGGACCTACAATTTTATGCCGATTTCGAACGGCTAGACGAGAAACACTTATTCATGACAAGTGGTACTCTTGGAGGATTTGTCAATTCCTCGCAATAGGCATTAGCCCTGCAAAAAACTTGTTAGTTTTAAGGTGGACTGTGGAAGGTGGAATTATAATAAAACCATTTAAAAAAACAAAGTGGTTACAGAGCTCGAGGTGAGTATGGCTGGCCATGAGACGAGACGAGACTGGCTTTTGAGCAACCGAGACGAGACCGAGACGAGACTGTATATTTGGACCGAAATTTAAAGAGAGTCTAATAATTAATTAAAAAAAATCAGTTAAATATTGATTTTCTCTTGCACGTATTCAAACTATAATCGAAAATATTTCGTTCCAAAATCAACAGGTTGTCCGGAAATAGTATTTTTTGGAGACGAGACCGAGACGAGACTTATTTATACAAGACCGACACGAGACCGAGACGAGACTGAACATTTTAACGAGACCGAGACGAGACTTACAAAAGTCTCGCAGAGTCTCGTCTCATGGACAGCCCTAAGGGTGCCCAACTAGCAATTTAACTTCTGTAAGAGTCTATCGAAGTTATTTCTTAATCAGCAAATTTGACTCTATAAGTCCTTAGAGAAACACATTTGGCCCACATTGAGAAGCTCGAATGGCTTTTAAGCAATCATTTACAGGTGTATTGGATGTACTCAATTTATTTCGCTAAGGCCTTATAGAAAAAAACTTTAGTCAAACATTGCAAATGTAGTAGTGTAGTTTTGTTCAAGTGTTTCGAGAGACACATCGAATACCCCTTATGAAAGGCTTGTCGAGGCCTTTTCAAAGCACAATGCAAAACAAAATAAGAATTAATTTTTTGTTTTCATTTCTATATTTTCTCCTTTATTTTCATGCTAGTAATGATTTTCTTCTGGAAATTAATTCACAATAGTTATTTATATCTGAAAAACACATTACTTACTTGATGAATTTTGCGGGAATTGAACCGAGGATGGTTGGGTTGAGAGTTGGGCACCTTAGGTATTGGAACCACTTGAAACCGAAATAAGCTTCCTAAAAACTTCCTTGGGGCTTCCTGATGAATTAACCTAATTACAAAGTTACAGGTGACCATTCTGTCTGTTGCTTGCAAGGGAGTTTTTTTTACTTGATGTTATTTTTTTTTTTATTATTAATGATTCATGATTACTCATTAGACAAAACATGGAAGTGGTCACACAAACATACATTTTTTGAGACACAAATTGAAATATAAGTTTGTTTTTCGTTGAAATTGATTGTTTTTTAAAAACGAAATGCTTTGATTTTAGAAAAAAAATAAGAACTCTTTTATGCTCCATAAAATATGTACTTTTTCATTTTGTACACAAACTACTTATTTACTGACAATTTTATTTTGTATCTTTTTTAAAAACACTAATTTTCCAAAATAAAAAACATAAACAATAACGACCATCATTATTTTTTTTTTCAACTGAAAATAGCTACGTAGAATAGATATTAAAAAAACGTTTAAATTGTAATACAAAAAACTACTGAGAAGTGAAAAGCTTCATACTAAGAAAATTTTTAAAAACATTCGAACTTCTTAAGGTGACAATATTTTTTAACGCTGAAACAGAAACGATACTGTGGTCACCTCGTATGTAAATAAATCTGCGAACAGTAGCTTATTTTCACATAAATACTACTTTCCATGCGAAGTACCAGCTTTTAATTCTTGCATGTTGAGTGTGCAACACTTCGCTAGGACCAAATAATCGGAGTTATTACTTCCATTATTAAAATTATATTTGCATAACCACCTCTTCACAGTTCTTATAGAAAGAAATTGAGCTGACATCACTTCGCTGAGGCAAATTCATCGAAGTAAATGCCTCCCGCGCATGCGTCTCACATAGTTCACACATTTATTATGCTTGTGTCGGGCTTGTGTTTACTGGGTTATAGAACCAAAATTGGATGTCATGTCATGCTTAATCAGAGTTACCACTGCGATCAAAAAATTTCTAAGGGAATCGTTTTTATTGGTGGGATCTGGGATATTATTTTTTTTTATAGAAATTAAAGAAAAAAAAGACAAACAACGAGTATGAATTTGTAGTGCAGTTTTGAATATAAATACATAATTATGATCCATGTAAAGAAATAAATATATTTTTTTTTGTTTCGTTTTTTTTTTATCAAGTGAATATAAATTGTTTTCTTTTACCATATTAATCCAATGCAGAAAATAAATGTTTGTTCCGTTTTTGTTTTGCAAAATATAAAAACTGAATTGGTTTAATTTAAATTTTTAAAATGATACAATTTTTCCTATTTTTATTTTCATAAACAATTTGTCCTGATGTGGTAACCCTCTCTTGGCAGTAGAAACATACATGTGCCGAACAGTTCACAAAATAATGCTTGTATCGGGCTTTTGCATAGGGGACTTACACAAACAAAATAAATTGACATAATTCCACTGACAATTATGTTTCCATAAGAACATTATAGCTTGTTTCAGGTGGTTGTAAGGTGGCCCTTCATAAGCTCTTGGCAATGTGCTTCTTTATGAAAGCTTTTTCTTTGCTTTTATTTCGCATGCTTCTAGAAACAAATTTCTGGGAAGCCTAATTAAAATTATAACCAAATTGTAAATATTCAAACTTCCAAAAAATTATAGATTCTGCCTGTAATAGGTTTGTAGCAAGCTGTTTTCAAAAATATAGCTTCGAAAATTTGCAACTTCGATTTCCAAACTAAATACAAGCCTTGTAGAAATAATAACTTCTAAAAATTCAAAAAATGGACCTTATGGAAGAAAAATTGTTAGTTGGGGAGGCCATAACGTCAGTTTGCTTTTCGGTCTTATTTCATATAAAGTGAAAACTTCTTGCTGTTGTCAATTATTAATTGCACTACAATTATACACAATTCCCTGGCCGCCCCAAAATATAGACAAACAAAACTTTCATTCGTCCCTATTCTCAGGCTAAGCAGAAATGTAACAATACATGACCTGTCGGCCGCCCTCCCTTTATAACAACAATAATTCTGGAATAGATCACTGGAAAGCCATTAATGATGATGATGAATATAATAGAATATAAAAACCCATATACTTATCCCGGGGATCAAAAAGGAACCGACAATCTTTTATTGTTGCCACTTGCCGAAACAAGTTTACTCTTTCAAAGTAGGTATAGACTTCATCATCATCATCATCATCGATTGGAGGCGCCCCCGGAGCTCATTGACGTCTACCTGTCAAAGTGGCCCCTTCATGGTATTTGCCGACCATGATCTTAGTCCAACGATATATTAGTTTTACTATTAATTTTCCCTCCTTCTCCTTGCTTGGCGCGATGATTAAACATTTGACAGATACAATCGATGAAACATTTATATAACATAAGCGTTGCGTCGGTCGTTGGATTGAAATTGAAATACAAGACGCAACAAAGATCAATCGCAGCTAATGGTGTGACTGCATTCGGCATCGCGAGATCCGTTTCAAATTTTGATTGACGTTTTGTTGTGTTCGTAAACAATTCTCTAACAATGGGAGACAGGTCTTCAGGGGATGAATTTTGAATTGGATTGTGTGATTTCTGATGAATATTAAGTGCTTTTACCTCATATTTAGAGGGGCTGTGATTTAAAAAAAAAAATCAAAAAATATAAAATTATGCTAAATTAACACAAAAGTCACTTTGGATATAGACCTTCATAGAAATTTGATCTAATATGTGTGTGTATGTTTTTAGTTGATGGTTTTATAGTTAAATAGAGTTTTTTTGTTTAGGTCAAAAATTGGGCTAGATAGTAAAGTAAGTAAGTAAGTAAGTAATTCATTTATTTATATAAATTTACAATAATTTAATACAATATTATGAATTTAAATGCTATGGCTATGCCGTCAGCTAGGTTGGCGAAAATAAATAAGAATATTTAGACCTATGTTTTGAATTTAATCGAATTCTGAAATTAATAACATTTTATACTTGTAAATATCTTTCAAAAATTTACTTAACGTTTTCCAATCAGACTCGTTTAGGATATTTATAGTCTCTTGCAAAGTAAGAGTATTTTTCCCGAAAAAGAGGCGTCTTTGAGTTTTGTATATTGGACATATACTTATGAAGTGTAGACAATCTTCTTTTGACTTTAAGTTGCAAAGTGTACAGAATTGGTTAAAACTATTATTGTAAGGATTTCCATTTAAGTTGAGAACTTCACATCTTCCTTTTAAGATCAGGGATATCTCTACATAGCTCACTGAATCCTGGAAATAGTTTCTTGTACCAAGATTATAGTTGAGCTGACTGTAGATTATTCTACTGGACGACTCTTGTGCTTCTTTTATCAGTAAAAGCCTCATTGTGTCCTCATTTTTCTCTATGATGCTGTACATTTGTTCTTTCAGATGGTTTATATTGCTGAAATCATCATCCAATCTCACTCCACACTCATTACCAACAGTTTGCCATCTTGCAAACCACCAGTCCTTGTTTCTCAACTCGTATAAAAGCAGTTTTTTCGAAAGTCTTGTGTTCTGATGATTGCTGCAGACTTGTCAGCTTGAGACTTCAGGGTGCTTGTCAGAAGTTTTGGAAGTCCTGTTTCCAAATATATGGCATTATTAGGTGTATTTAGGGGGGGCTAGATACTAAGATAATGTGCAATTCTAGAAGTACGAGTATTACTGCGATTGAATTGTTATGGAAGGAAATAACGGTAAAATAATGAATAATTCAATAAAAGTATTGAGTTATTGATTTCACATTGTTATATGCTGTAATTTAATGAGCTTATCATACTGCTGCTGTTGAAGTTCATGCGAAGGACATGGATGTGAATCTCGAAACGAATATAAAAAGCTGAGGATACTGTTGTTAGCAAAACAGGTTAATGCATTAAAAGCTTAAGACAGATCTAAAATATATCGGGTGGCACAACGGCTCATGAAGAACCAGGGCCTAGTGACTAACAACTCGCAACCATTACTGTGTGCGCCTTTCGACAGGAATGGAAGGGACCTACAATTTTATGCCGAATCCGAACGGCTAGACGAGAAGCACTTATTCGTGACAAGTGATACTCTTGGAGGATTTGTCTATTCCTCGCAAGAGGCAGTAGCCCTGAAAAAAAAACTTTTTTAGTTTTTAGGTGGACGAGGCTGGGAGGCGATCCCAGACCTCCAGCGTGACAGTCGAACGCACTAACCATTACGCTACGGGCTACTACCAAAAGCTTAAGACAGCACATTATAAATAAATACGAGGAAGAGCGCCGGGGACAAAACGGATCCCTGGGGCTTACCAGCATTTATTTTGTGGATTAAAGACTTGAAAGGTAATTTTTAATTATCAGTTCAAAATGCGCACATTATATAGAGAGCTTGATGCGGATCTCTATCGGCGATAACGGGAGAGGAAGTTCTATTTCGAACTTTTTTTTTTGCAAATTACCAACAATTTTTGCTACTATTGGGACAATGTACTATTTTTTGCCTTAATTTTTGGTCATGCAAAAATTTGGTTCGTTGAATGTGACCGTTATATGTTTTTCTAGCTTGTTGAAACATTTTCCGGTTTTACTCAGTAGGGATTGGTCTTAAAACATCGGAAACTTACTTCTCTGACCCTAATAACCTCTTAAGAGCGGAAACCATAAGTCTAAGTTTTCCTTGGGTTTGTTAGATCTCTTTGTCACTATCGAGGAAGCATAGTGAGTAGTTAAAGTTCCTGAAGAAATTGTTGAGACCGTACCAGTTGGCTTTTTAGTACTGCCAAATGGTTCTCTTATGCTAGGTTTCCACTTGTCATTGAAAGACACAGTCTGACAAGAGAGGGTGGGTTATACTTTCCCTCTACTACTACTTTCTTTGCTTTTGGTGTTGGTTATACCATTAAGTGTATAAACTCAATGGTAATACCCACCCTGTCTTGTCAAAGTGTTTCAATTTGCGTCTTTCAATGACAAGTGGCAACCTAGCATTAGGATTTTTTTCTTTAACTATGAATTGGTGGCACGAGAAATTCGCAGAAATCACACATTGGTCTCATGTACCTAGCGGTTATAATACACTAAGAGTGAATTAATCAGGATAAAAGCTGAGAGGTAACGAACTATTAAACCTAGTTGGCGGTTTGACCTGCAACTTCAGAAATCCGAGTGGAGTCAACAACAAACTGATTCAATTTGTTTAACTTAGCAAACATTTTGACATAAAATAATAATACCATTAAGAATATTTTTACTAGGGCAACAGTATACAGGGTGTCCCTTTATTCGTCAATAGTATTTTATGGTATGATTTCGGCGTATAATCTAAGAAAAAAAATTTATCGGGAATTTAAGAAAAGTCTTACTTTGGGGTACCCTGATCCATGTTACCGATAATTGCGCCGTAAGTACTTATGATAGAAACTTCGTTTAGGCATTTGTTTTTAGAAGAAATAACAGCCTTTGTAATTGCGTTTAAATAAATTTGAACCTTGTCTCAGTCTTAAGATATCCAGTTTTTAGCCTGTTTCATTTTTCTTGCCGATGCTAATTTTTTGACTTTGGATTAAATTTTCTCCAAAAAATGTGTAATCAACATGATGTTTTCATAGTTTTTTTTGAATGTATGTAACAATACTAAAAATGAAAGTTTATATCAAGTCTGGCGAAAATCCCATAGATTTTATGATAATTTGGAAAACCAGCAGCAGGTAAAATTTAATAAAGATTCGAGGTTAACGCTCGAATCGCTATGAAGAAAAAATGATATGTGTGGTTATCGATAATTTTTATTTTATGTGTGAACTAAAACATTTATTGCAGGTGTAAAAATGAGTCCTCTTTGATTTTGTATGCATGTTATAGCCAGTTTTCGTATTTCACTGATATTGATATTAATGACCCTAGCTACTGCCTCACTTTGGAGAACGCTTTGAGCATGCGCTCTTCTAATTCACTTTAAGTTGCTATTTTGGTTGTATAAATGATTTATTTCATTCTTCCCCATTCAAAAACATCCACTATTGTAGGGTCAGGAGATCTTGGAGGCCATTGAACTGCTCCAACTTTTTCCTTTCCAACGATTACCGCTTACTCTTTATCTTGTCAATTTTTAACCTCTCGAGCAAAGTGGACGGAAGCACCATCAAGTTATGAATAAGATGAAGCTAGTTGAAAATTTGGAATGTCCTCCAATGGTTCTGATAAATCATTTTGCAACAACTGCAGATAGTTTGTAGAATTCAACTTAAGTGGCTACTTAAATTAGCATGTATTCAAAAAAAAGGAATGTCAAAGTGCACCCGTTATAACTGTTTTAGTAAAAAACATACTCAAAAAATTATCTTAAACCACACAAATAATTTTTATTCATAGCTTTTCGAGCTTAAAGCTAAAAAGACATTTTTTTTTTTTAATTTTACCTACCGCTGTTTTTCCAAATTATCATAAAATCTATGGGTTTTTCGGCAAACTTGTTGGTGAATTTTTTTTTTAGTATTAAAAAAAATTATTAAAACATCATGTTGATTACGCATTTTTTCGAGAAAATTGACCCCAAAGTCAAAAAATTAGCTTGGGCAAGATAAATGAAACAGGCTAAAAACTGGATATCTTAAGACTGAGCCAAGGTATCAAATTTATTTGAACGCAACTACAGAGGCAGGTACAGTCAAACTTCTTTATAACGAACCTTCAAGGACACAAAAAATTGCTTCGTTAGAAGTTTTATAAAAAAATTCGTTATATAGAAAAGTAATTTTTTTAACACTGCAAGTGTTCTTTTATATTTTCAAAGAAAAATAGTATACAAAAAAGAACTCATTTTAAAGAAATGTATATCTTTTCATTTTTTAATTAAAAACATATCAATTTTCAATTGCAAATGAAGAGTTTTGGTTTTTGTTTTATTATAAAAATCTTCCAATTTAGAAAGGTGAAAATATGCATCATCTGAAGTTTCATCTCTAGTTTCAATAAAACTTCGAAAATTATCAAACGGTGTTCTCATTATAGTTGGGTTTTTTTTTCTGCACCCATTTTAACATTTCCTTATCCACATCAACTTATTTTGTTTTTCTTAGTTTTTTTTTTTTTTGTTGATGCTTCTAAGTTACTCAACAAATATTGCATTCAAAATATGTATGAATAATTTGTTTTAAATACATATAAAATCAAAGAAACAAAATGGGTTTGTTGGGGGTAAAAATTTCTTTGTGCTCTTGTGTAAATACAAAAAAACACAAGAATTGAACCGAGTTTGTCAAAACATAAATGTTCATTAGTTAAACGAAACGAGACAAAAATTCATTGAAACCCAATCGAATGCGGAAACTGTGATTGTGACTGTGGAACACAAGAAAATAAAAAAATATTAATTATTAAAAGTACAAACGACTGTAGTTTAAAAATCGGGTTTTCAAGCCGTTAAATGAGCTGTGTTTTAAAAATCTGTATTAAAAAAAAAAAAAATAGCAATTGAGGAGACGGAATTTCAAATTGTTTCTATCGGGTTTGAGATACACTCCCAAACAATTTTTATTCTCATCATTTATGTAGACACCAGCAATGAAAACAGCTCAAATTTAAATATTCAGTCATCAACCGCTTCTATCGCGAATATTAACCCTAATTTTTGGGAAGACAATTGTTGTTTTCCACAATTTTTAAAATATCCTATTTGTAATATTTGGAAAATGTAACGATTGATTACCAATTATTCCAAAGAAATATAATTGAATTTTTTGATTAAATATTTTGTTATCAGTTAGGACTATCGAATTACTTATAACTATATGGATATAGAGAAATACATAGAAAGTAAATATTTCTATTTCGGTAGTTGTCACTTTTGAAGCTGTAATTTCTTGCTATTTGATAAGTAGAAACTACGCCATTAATAAACAATACGCTTCAACAATGCATTGAAATTATTAAAAATCACTATAAAAATGCATGAAAATAATCCTGAATTTCATCGAAAATGACTGATGAGGCTCATTTCGAACTCGGTGGCTATGTCAAGAAGCTAAATTGTCGTACTGGAACTCGGAAAACCCAAGATTTATCGTTGAAAAGCCTCAAAAAGTAACTGTTTGGTGTGGTTTACGGTCTAGCAGGGTAATTGGACCTTATTTTTTTCGAAAATGAGGCTGGAGTAACAGGTACGGTGAATGTATTGCGCTATCGAGAGATGATTAATAATTTGTATGACCGGAATTGGATGGTATTGATCTGGACAACGTATACTTTCAACAAGACGGCTCTACGTGCCACACAAGCTACGAAACCATCGATTTTTTACGGGAAAAGTTTTTCGGACCGTGCTATCTCTCGAAGTGGTGATCACAATTGGCCACCGAGATCTTGTTATTCAACACCTCGCGACTTCTTCCTTTGGGGCCACGTGAAAGACAAGGTCTACGCCAAAATCCCAGCGTCAATTCAAGACATCAAAGATGGAATTAACGAAGCAGCCACTTTGCGATTTGGTGATGAAAAATTTCAAAAAAAGGATATTGTTGTGTTAGCATAGCCGTGTCGGCCATTTGCTTTTGTTTCCATTATTAATGGAATACTTGCTTCTTAACATTGAAATAAACATCCGATCATTTATATCAAAAAATGGCATTTTTCATTGAATATCAAAATAACATCTCTTATTGGAAAACCCTATATGTAGTTCATTCGTCTTGTTTAAAAATAAAAAAGTAAGTCTGTCATTTCGATAAAATCAAAAATACGGGTTTTATTTGCGAATAAACGAACTAAAGTTCAATTCGAGGTAGTAGCAACCAAGAGTTCGATGTTCTAAAACTCGAGGGAGGCTGCTTTTCAAATAACATGGAGTATTTTAAACCTTCCTTAGACATCCCACAGACCTCCTTCCCCATGATGCAAATTTGTTAAGGCAGCTACAATTGAATTAAAAACAAGAGTGCTGAAATATTTAGGGAAAGATAACTCGTGTAATGAATATTTCTGATGTTCTTTTTTTTTAAATTGAAATAGGAAATAATAAAAAAATCCTTTACCATACTATAATCTAATTCCATATCATTTGTATCTTACATTCATTTTTACCTTGTTAAAAAAGAATCATTGTTGCATTAATCGAAATTTCATTTTGATCTGATTATTTCAATATAATATGCAGTGCAGATTGTAATCAACAGTCTCTTAACTTTGTTGCAAGTTATAAAAATCATTGTAGCAATTGTTGCATTTTCATTTCCTTAGCAATCAATGGTGCATCAAGAAATCTATCAAAGACTGTGTACACAAATTCAAGACCTCAACCTTGCATCGGGTAGATTGTAAGATTTAAGAGTAGCGATCCACTAACATACGCGGCAATAAACCAACAATGTATGCCTTATATAGATTCAACCAAGTCCGAATGATAAATTCAAATTATGCATCTTCCCGACATATTGCAAGGTCTATCATTCGAATGTAATTTCAATCCGCGACCCGACGAACAGTAGTTAATGAAGGGCCACATTGTTTTATGATTAAAAACTTCACATGTAGCTGCAGTATAAAAAGAGTGTGTTGAAACCAGTGGTTCCTACAGATCCAGCAGACCAGCACTAATACATGCCGAATGACCATTGCCAATCATCACCTCAGAGCTGTATAGGTGTGTGCTTTAACCAAAGGCTGATCTGCAGTCAAACAAGTCTTTGACAATCTAAAATCAGTACCAGAGCTTTGTGTGGCTCGCTCGAAGTTGGGCACTAACTCTTAAACCTCATCATGGACTTGTCTAGGCGAAGGTTTAACTTTTAAAATGTGGAAGCTGGAACTCACATCGATCTTTGATTAAGACCATTCGCCTTGCCAATCTTGACCACACTTCCGCCTTTGACCGTACTCCAGGCGCGTTCACACAACAAAAGCACTAAGCTCTGTATACGACGACTCCGTCTCATTCGTTCGCCCCAATAATCGCATCGCACAAAGCCCTCTAAAAAAATAAACCCAGGTAAACGTTGCAGATCCAACCAAACAATCTGTGAACACTTTGAAAGGTGCCATTTATTTTATCCTCTATAGGTTAGCGCACAATCTGACGTGGCGATTAGCCCAAGGGATGTGCGCAAAGGACAGTGGGGCTGTTGCGGTACTCTCTTAAGGAGCATCCGACCGCACATCACCCAAAACCACAGCAGGAGCAGGTATGAGGAATTGTGCGGCAAGCGGGTATCGTATTGGTACGGAGAGGCAAATCTGGAAGTCAATTTTCGTACACCCTATTGAAGATTTGCCGAGCTAATAACAAGATCGTTATATCGGAGTTTTGCTGCGCGCACACACAAACAAGCTGGTTTTGATGATTTTTCCAAGTTTGGTGGAGCTTGGAACTTGGAACATGCCGACACTTACCTCGTCGTTTAACTTTGTAATCTCATCTCTCGCGCGCAGAGAAATCCAACTTTTTGTTCTCTGATCGTCTCCCCCTCCAGCCATTGAAGTTGATGGTGGATGGTGCATCTAAAAAGACGATTGTGTATTGTGTTGAATATAGCAGCGAGCAGAGTGGAGAGAGAGGGTTGATGAAAAGTTGGGAGTCTCTTTTGTTTTGCGGCCGCGCGGAATAACACGCTTTAATAAAGTAATGGACGCCCTAGTTGGGCGATCACTCATCATAACACCATGGACTCGCGGATCTCTCGATGGCTAATATGCGCAATAATAAATGATTATGGAATGCCATCAAGTATTCAGACGCGCATATACATACATACATGTGTTTCTGATCACTGATGCGACTGGCCTGGGCCTCGTCTGGCTCCGCTTTAAGACCTTTTGGGATTCCATCCACAAAGGAATACCGAGATGGGTATAGTTTGTTTGGGTAAAGGACCCCATACCGTCCAACAATATGTACATTTGAAAACACTTGTGAACATGATGGATAAATTGTGACTAGGAGGTATATCTTGAGAGCCAAGCATTGTTTGTGTTTACAAAAATTTGTTTCTTGACTTTTTGCCCAAAAAGATCGACTGTGTACCACAATACCTCGTTGCTTTAACTAATGTCTATACTCAAACAAAAGTTTATTGAGGGAGGTTAGATTTTATTTTTGTTTTTTTAATTTAATCTATAATACGCTTAGCAAAACCTAACGGTACACTTTTCTCCGTAAATACTGAACGGATTCATATGAACCATATAACGTTGGAAAGGTTTTGCCCTATAGATGTGCAGAATCCAAAAATTATATCTGTATGTAGCCGTTGAAGCATTAAATGCATGTTTGCAATTTTAGCAGATAAATAATTTTTAATATTTTAAAGGGTGGGTTTAAAAGATTGAAATTTTGGGAGATGCTAAAGTTTATTGATTTGGATTCTTTGGTGAAAAATTTGAATTTATATTTTAACCGTCAAAAATAACTTCCATAAGAAATTGTGAATATAGATGTTTAGTAGGCGAACCTTAAAAATAAAAAAAATTAAATATTAGGTCCGTTCCTTTACTTTAAATTTCTGTGATTTTCTGTGCATTTGTGTGATTTTCAGTCCAAAGTCGTTCCCGTACTCAATAATTTGACAGTTTTTTACAAAAAACAACGCTCACGAGAGAGTAAATAATTTCCCCTACCTGTGATTTTCAATCCGAGAAATTTCTTCGGACTGAAAATCACAGCACAGCAAAATGTCAATTTGAGAGCAAAAGAATGAAAGCCAAACATCGTGCCTTACTTGTCCAGCACATAAGGTAATACGGAATTTGGTTGAATTTGCGTTCCCGTACTTTGGCGCAGTTATGATATTTTTGAGAATATATCAACGTTGCTCCCCATGATCTGACAGTTTGTGATTTTCTGTGCACAAAGTAAAGGATCGGACCTTGTATCATATTTTTAAAAAAGGTGAGTTTTGTTGTCAGAATGAGTTTCAATTATTTAAACCTTCTAGGCACCTACAGTGTGGCCTAACTTCAACCGGACAACTTGCAGGTGTCAAGATTATTTCGTTTTACAGACGGAACTTAAACGAAGGCTGGATAAACCAACGTATCCGTTTTGTTTTCTATTTGAAGGGTCCAGGGAAAAACGGTTCCATGTGATTTGGCTACAATGAAATATGGCTCCAAACATAGAATGCAAAGTGGCCCATAAAAATTAATTTGGGAAACAACAAAAACAAAAAAAAATTTAAAATTTGTAAATTTGAAATTTGAAAAATGGCCCTAAACTTTTATTTTTAAACCAAAATACTTTTACAACAAAAATGTTAATAGCAGACCAACTGACGACATAGCCGCCTGACAGGCGACTGAGCATACCCTAAGCGGAGCGAGTGGGAGTTTGGTTCATTTTTCATAAGTTTGGGGCCATTTTGTCATTGGGACCAAATTTCATGTAGCCGGGAAAAAAGGCTTACAGGCATTTTTTCCAAATGTTATGATTTTGGCTACAAAACTTTTTTTGGAAAAAGTTTGTATACACACTGAGGGAAGGAATCGTTTGCGGCAATCGTAAAAATTGCCCAAACGACTTTTTCGTTTGCCAGCCATTTTTGACAGTTCGTTTGCACCAAACTCTTAAATTCGTTTGAGACAAACAATTCATACTGTTGTAGCAAAACTCTATCGTTTGTTTCAAACGAATAGAGTGTTTGTGTCAAACGAATGTAGTGTTTCTGTCAGACGAATAATGGTGTTTTGTAAACATATTTACTGTTTGTGGCAAACGAATGGTGCTTTTAGAGTAAATGTTAATACTTTTACGACAAGCGAATGGGTCAATTGTTTTAGAAGATCAAAGTGGTTATGACAAATGAATAACACCGTTTGTTGCTAATGACTTGTACGTTTGTCACAATTAATACAGTGACTGCTGGTTTCCCTTAATTCTGAAATTATATTATATTAATTGAAAAAAATGTCAAGCTTTACTTACCTGGATTTGAACTGGTATCCTTTCGTATCGAGAGCGAGCATGCATTCACTGAGCTAATTTGCAACATAAAATCATCCGGCAAAATGTTAGTCAGTTGAAAACTTCACACATTTTCCTTTTATTTAGTTGAGCAGAGGAAATGTACTGATTAAGAAATGTGGCTTAGAAAATTTCATGTATTTTAATTGTTTTAACTGTGATTAATTATTTTAACTATGACGAGGACGACCGAAGTATGTAAAATATTGGGTCAGTTTTTGTTTTAAACTATTACTACGTAGATGTGCTCCTAGGACTGAATCAAAACTTTTAAGAAAATCGTTTTGTTTAACACAATAATTGTTTTTATGCGTTGTAATTATATATTGATGGAAACCCAACATGTGCTTTAAATAAGTATTCAATGTTTATATTTTTATCATTTTAACTTCATTATTACAAAAAAAAAAAAAAAAAAAAAGTTGGGCCCCAGCAGGGATCGAACCGGCAACCCTCGGATCTATGCTATACCTGGAGTAAAATTTTCCATTCTACAGTCATATGGATTAAGTACGATACTAAAAAGATGTGATTTTAACTTTAGTAAAATGTAAGGGGATAGTACGATGCTAACTTTTAACTTTAGTAAGATGTAAGGGGATAGTACGATGCTCGTTTTAAATTAGCAAAACACAATTTTTAACCTAGTATCACGCTAAAATTGATTTAACATCGTACTTAATCATCTAAAATTTTGCACCAATGTTTTTTGAAATGAACAACGGAGATGTAGGTCATTTTTATTCATTTTTAAAATTGTACTTTTATTTTGAATGAAATTATTTTAACAATTATTTTTAATGCAAAGATTTTTAAACTAGCATTTATTTTATTTTTTAATGCAAATATTTTCGAATTTTGACTTTGCTATTTTTTAAAGCAACAAATTTTCAATTTTGAATCGCATTCTTTTTAAATGCAACATATTTTCAATTGAAATTTGATTTTTTGTACTTCAGAACAATACCATATTGATAAAGCAAATCAAGTATTGAAACGTACCCAATACTTGTCCTATAGATTTCCTGAAATTGGTTAGATAGGAATTAAACAAATAAAATACTTTTTCCAAACAGGAAATTCATTGCTGCAAGCGAATTTCTTTTAAAGAAACCTAAAATCAAAAATTCTTTCGCCTCAAAAGAATGAAATGTTTACCACAAGCATAAAGTAATTTGTAAAAATAAGATTTAAAAATCAATACCCTGCAATCATTCAATCGTTTGCTACAAATTAGTTTACTTTCTACGAATTAACCATTCGTCCCAAATGTTCGATTCATTAGTTGCAAACAATTGTAATTTATATAGTAAACGTAAAACTTTTTGCAGCAAACTGCATTTCAAAAGCTTAATTCGCAATCGATTCTTTCTTTTGCCATAAACAATTACACTTGCTTGCAAACATCATGTCGTTTGAATTTGGGAAACATTGTCCTTTACCGTAATCAACCCAGGCAAATTGAGCTCCGAACGAATGGGTTATTTGTTATATGTTTGATGCAACGGAATTACTTTCTGTGGCGACTGTAATACAATTTCTACAAATGAAATACGTTTGCAGGGATTGTATAACATTTCCAGCAAATGTATTACAATTACAGCAAACGAAATTCGTTACTCGCAAACGCAAAAAAAAATATTAATTTTCTCAGTGCAGTAACAGTTGTAAGAGCACATTAACGTAGTAATAGTTCAACCAAAAATTGACGTGATATTTTAAAAACTTCTGCCGTAGTATTGCCAAAACAAATTGAAATACATGAACGGACTAAGGTCGCGTTTCTTAATATTTTTTAGTTTTTTAATGTAGATTTTTTAAATCGAAAGATTTTTGAAGAAAAAGCGAAAAACCGTTTCATGTTTAGTTCCTTCACAAGAAATTTTCAAAAATTACCTTCAAGTTTTCGACTACCACGTAGCCCGTAGACAAAAGATTCCCTTAATGAATATTATTATATTAAAATGTACAATTCATAAAATTAAAATAAATTTGTGGTGTATAATTAGGTACAATTTTTGGACAAATTATTTTTATCCTTTAATTTTTCTTAGAATTTATTTAGAATTTAGTTTAGAAAATAAACTTATATTAACGTTTTTCTCTGAATAAACTAAAGTGGACTTAAAACGTTTTTCCCCTTGACCCTTCCTATCTTTAGGACCATATATGCCTGTGTAAAAGGGGCTTGTATGTGGTAGTGATTCAGTATCAATAATCAGTATACATTAACCTTAAGACTCTACCTCCTTGAAGTCCTCGCAGATTCAAAGCTCATATAGTATTCATTTGTCATACCTACCATAAATTACAAACAAAAACAAAACCTGTGGTTGGCGCTCCAGGTCTCAGTAAATTTTGAATTGTGGAATGACGCAAACATCAACCAAACTGTGGTTCTGCTTTAAGAAAAAGTAATGATTTCCTGAATTTGTTTGTGTAGGCACAAAGTTTTACTAAAAGTAATGTGTGATTGAGAAAAATTGTGTACAGTAAAAAATGTAATGAAACAAGAAATTAACCAAATTCTTTAAAATTTTACTTTATTTGAAAGAAATACAATGCCTTCTTACTTTACTGTGAAATTAGCACTGTGTACCATGTTGTGTACCACTCATAACAACATAACCCAAAAAACAAATTTAGCTCTTCAAATGCTTTAACAGCGTTTCCAGAGCAAGTCTTAAAGCTTGTCACTTCGAGAATTAGCTCTACTTGCGCCTTTAAAAAAATAAATGGTTATTCGAATCATTTTCACAATGTCTCTATTCATAAATTCTCAAAAGCTTTGCACCAAAAAAATATGATATTTTACCATTGAGGAAGCCACAAGCCCAACATACGACCAAATACGGCTTAATAATACGAATTTCGCAATTGGTGTGATTGTTATTTAACAGAAGTCAATAAAACAAATTTAGAATAACTGCCGTACTTCGTGAGCAAACAAAAGTAAAATTAAAAAAGATGGTAAGAAATATGTATGTATAAGTATTTAATAGTTTTAAATACCAAAAGAAAATTTGTCTAAAAGCGGACAGCAAATTTTGGGAGTGGTATACATCAACTCCACTTTTAAAAATACATAATGATGCGCTAGTCATTTTCCCTGAGACCAAACACCTTAATCTTGGTTGTCCGCAGAACTAAAGATATACAAAAACTTTTTAATATAATCTTATCGGTTTTTTTTTCTTGGAGATTTATAAATCGAAAAAAAAATCAACAAAACAAAGTCTCCAAAAATAGACGATTGAGGTTTGCTTAAGAAGTTTATAATATTCAAATTGTATAAAAGTTTAAAGAAGTTTTAACGAGTGATATTCGAAATTTTAATGAAACTTAGATTTGACAGAAATCGTCAAAAATGCTTCTAAAAAAGTAAAACACATGTTTAATAGAAGTAAGTTCTACATCCTGTAAGTTCTACAAGTAAGCCAAATATTTTGAACGATAACGAAACGTTTGCCTGTCAAAATTAATTTCGATGTCGATAAACGAGAGCACCTACACCAACGAAATGCGATTCGTCATATTAAACCCGACGACTGACGAAAACGTATTGACGCACTGAATGTTTCGCGTTGAATTGGGAGAGCCTTAAACCTAGACTAAATGGACATTATAGGTATATTCAATTAAATCCTAAATGGCTCTTCCATACAAACGCGAAACATTCGGTGCGACAGCTAAACTTCATAAGTTGTAGCTCGTAGGGTTTAATGAGTGCAATATTTTATTTCGTAAATTACATGGCGATAAACGAAAGCTTTCCCCAAAATGTTGGCGATGTGATTTGCCATTTAAGCTTGAAGATTGACGATAAAAGGCTCTGCAAAACCGAAGCGACAATGAGATTTTCGTCGTAAATAGTGAATAGGACATTCGACATATTGAAAAGAAGATGACTGTTGATGTCTCAATCGCACACGATTACAACATCAACAAGATATTGACAATGCATAAATCTTACTTACTTACTGGCTTTAGATACCGCTGACAGTGCAGGATGACTATGGCCTCAACGAACAAGCCCATCCAGCCTGCTAGGTCCGTAGCAAGCTGCCTCCAATTATGCACTCAAAGTTGGTTGAGGACGTTTTCCACTTGTGTGCGCCAAATAAAGTCTTCCTCTGCTGCGTAAACCATCAGGGGGTAGACTCGAAGACTCGTCGGGCTGGTGCGTCGGTGTACATACGCTCTACGTGTCCCAGCCATCTCTGTATTTAAAGCTTTTTGACCATGTCAACATCGCTGTATAGCCCATAAAGTTCGTTGTTAAATCTTCTCCTCCATACCCGAAGAATTTTCCTTTCAAAGCACCCAAGCAGATTCTCATACGTTTTTGACAGGGTCTATGCTTCCGCCCCATACAGCAGGGAGATCAGGGTCTTCTATTAGGTCCCCTTGGTTCTTTGAGAGAGGGCTTTACTACTCAAATGGCTTCTTAATCCGAAGAAACAGCGGTTGGCAAGAGTAATTCTTGCTTTGATCTCTGCACTAATTTCATTTTGCTTATAGTGGAGCACAGGTAGACAAAGTCAGCATTTCCGTCCACCCGACCTAAATGAAGTGAGGTTAGCGATTGCCAAGCTTAAAGCGTATAAGGGTGCTGGTCGGGATAGCCTGTCAACCCAGCTGTTCAAAGCAGGGAGAGATGACTTAGTCTAGTCAGGGAGAGATGACTTGGTATAGTGTGCCCCATTCACAACAAAGGAGATGCTCTTACCTGTGCCAATTACAGAGGTATAAGTCCCCTCAACGTCGCATACAAAATTTTGTCATCTGTACTGTGTGACCGTTTGTCAACGATCTGATCGGCCCCTATCAGTGTGGTTTTAGGCCAGGCAAATCAACCGTCGATCAAATGTTCACACTCCGACAGATTTTGGAAAAAACCCAGGAGTTTCAAATCGATACACACCACCTCTTTATCGATTTTAAAGTCGCATACGATAGCGTATATAGAGAACTACTCGTTTACAGAGCCATGTCGCATCTCGGAATCCCTGTCAAGCTCGGCCGCCTGTGCAGGATGACAATGACGAAATCTCGCTGCTGTTTATGAGGACAAGACGAAGTATATGATATCATCGAGAAAGGAATCTCAACATCGTCGACTCGGGAAAAATGGTACAGCTTCGAAGTCGTCATGACCAACCAGGTGTTTCGTTGTGGTGGCCTAGTGGAATCCAGCACCTCAGTGGTGGCACTCCTGATGGCACTTTGGCAGTGTTTCCACTGGTCCTCTGCAGATGATGGTGGTGGCTTACCGAGAGGTTAAGAGAGACCTGGTCTGCAAAAGTCCTGGCAATCTTTTGTCGCGACGTTAAACCTTTTCACACCATCCGCTCGTCGTTGTGGCGTGATGGATATCCGTATTCGTTCTTGAGCTACCACCAAGTAGTAATCGAAGTCTATGTTGGCACCTTAGAACGTTCGGACATCCAGGATACTGGAAGCATGTCTGGCGTATATCGCAATATGGTCAATTTGGTTGACGGTTTGTTACTCCGGAGACCACCAGGTCCCTTTGTGTATATTGATGTGTAGGAATCGAGTGCTTGCTATGATGACATTTCGCCCCGCCGCATAGTCAATAAGCCTGAGTCCGTTACCGGAAGTGTTGTCGTGCAGGCTGTGTCTTCCGACAATCGAACCAAAGATGCCCTCCTTTCCTATCTTGGCATCAAAGTCACCAAGAATAATCTTGACGTCATACTTAGGGCACCTATCATACGTTTTCTCGAGGAGATCGAAGAATTCTTCTTTAGTTGAGTCATCTTTTTCTTCCATTTGGGCATGAGCACAGATCAACGTTATATTTTTGAAATCTGCTTTGATGAGGATTGTGACCAGGCGGTCAATTACATTTCTGAAGCCTAAGACTTCTTACCTAAATCTACCCCTTACCACAAAACCACAACCAAAAAGCCAAAAACCCTGCTTCTTGCAGCACTCGCCGAAGTAGATGTCACACGATGTCGTCCTTCGTATGACCTCTCCATCCCATCGCACTTCATGGATGGCTGTAACGTCACTCTTAAGCCTATTCAGGCTCTCCAGTAGTTGTTCGCCTGCACGTGGCCTGTTGAAGGTCCGGACATTCCACGTACACAGCCGAATTTTATTGTCCTTGTTTCGTTTGCTGGGATCGTCAAGATTAGAAGCATACGTATCTGAGGCTTCTGATAGCTTCAGTACCGGTAAGTTTTTCCATCCATTAATCGGTCAATGTAAATCCGGATTATATGAAGTTTAAACAAGATGACACAAAAAACATAAAAAAGGAAGTGTTTGTAACTTCCCTTAGGGGCCAGTTATAGCTATCATTGAAAACAATCATTGAAAAAGTTAGCTGTTGATTTTGAGACCCTTCGAAAGTTTAATCATTGATTATTTTAATGCAGAAATATAGCTTACGACTTCAAAATTATTTCTCCTCAAAAAAAAAATCATTTTGACCAATATCTTCCCCATAACGTAACTTTTAATTTTTTCAATGATCATTGATAAGGTAGTTCATCATTGAAAAATTAAAAGTCATCTTATGAGAAAAGTTGTGGCAAATTGAGTTTTGTTTTACCTAGAAATAAATATTAAGTCAATTAGCTTTACTTTGGCAACAAAATAATCACTTATTTTTTCTTCAAAATCTCTCAAAATTAACAATTAATATTTTCAATTATGCTTTTCAATAAAAGCTATAACCGGCCCCTTATATTTAAGTTGACAAGTTCCTCAGAGCTAGGAATAGTATAATTTGTTTTAAGTGATTGCTTTTTGATTTACCTGCAGAGCCTCGGAAAAAAATTGTATCGTGATTTACAAATAAAAAAAAATCATTTATTTATTAAATTAAAATAAAAAACAAACAAAAGCAGCAGGTTTTCACTCGGTAGTGGGGTGAAAATTAACAAAATCTGAGCTTTCATCCCGTTGTTTATCTCTGATCCAACTCACGAGATCTCTGGAGTCCCGACTTTTTGATTTGTTTTTCACAAGTTGGACATTTTTCAACAGTTTTTATTTTGCAAAACTATTTATTCAATATAAAATTATGCTCGATGGTCTTAAAGCATCATATTAAAAACACCCGGTTTATTAGGGCTCAGGTTTTCCCAAACTAACGCGAAACTTTCTCTGTTGACAACGTTTTTCTCGCAAAATGGTAAATCACAAAACTTCAATGTGGGTGCTCTGGTTAATTAATTTTGACAGGCGAAAGCTTCGTTGTCACGCGCCGAATGTATCGTTTTCGCTTAGAATACACTCAAAAATTGAGTGGTAATAAGTAATTTTATCATAATCCTATATCCGTTTCGGAAGATAAAGGATATACTTATTTCGGTTTTTTTTACATATTTCTTTAAGCAGACAGGTATATTAATTAATTTTTGTACTCTTTGTTTTCCTCGAAAAAAACACACATCGTGAGAGAGGGACTATACATACATACATGCACCGCAACCAATTTATCCCGCACAACAGGTGAAAAACAAATTAAAATTATTTCTCTGTTCCGGTTAATTTGATTGATTCAACACCTTTGTGTAGCAAAATGCGTTCGCTTGCATCACCATTCAGCAAGAAAAACAACTTTAGAATCGATCTAAACGCCGCACTGCAGTAGAATTTAAAAAAAAATTAAGTACAAAATAGCATTTTTAACTCCCAAACTCTCAAATGGGCCAGTTTAATGTATTTGGATGTTTTTCTTTATATTATGTTGAACCTTTCCCTAGGAATTGACATGTAGGTATAAAAGGAGCCGCTTTGTAAGACGTCCTGCAGTGATAATTTGTACCCAACAGCTTGGTCATCACACCTTTTGCACCAATGAATGGGATGCACACAGTGCGTATATAGTCATGTTGCGCAGGAGGTTACCTCTCCTCCGTGTATCTGTAGGTAGGAATATTCGTGTCCCGTGATGCACAAGTGGCTATTTCGGCGTTTTGTATCTTTGCCTTGTTTTCACATCCCCCATTTTTTTAAATCCCAAAACAACAAAGAGAAGTGGATATTGATATACAAATAATTATAAACGAGATGAACCTCAAATTTCACATCATTTATCTTATTTGGATTTCGATTTCGGTTTCGGTTCGCTCCGAGCCTTTTCAGCTCGAAAAGATGTGAATCGGGAACATGAGTCTTACATGGATCATTAATTAATTGTATTTGTTTAAAAGTAGTTAAGGCTGAAGCTAATTTACTATGGAAGCGGCTTATTTCAAAAGGTCTTTGTGATTATTTTGAATCCATCGACGAAGAGTTGAGTAGTGGCATGGATATAGATTATAATGTTTCATAATGTATGTATGTTAACATATGAATGACCAAACATTTGCCGACAACCTTTTGATTATATGACTTGCGATTAGACTATTGGTCTAGATGATTCGGTCAATATGTCGATGGGGAGGCAAATAAATCGATCGATCAAATATATGGTAATTAGACAAATTCGTTTTGAAACTGTTGCGCCACATTTAATCAAATCAAACATAATAATTTATCGATTAGTTCTAATTTCGATCGAAGAGTTTGAAATTTAAAATTTGAAATTAGGTAAATGAGAACTCGCAGGTGTAGATAAATCAAATAGTTTAAAAGGGCCTCAGGTATCTCATATTGTACATATACTATTCACCTCCAATCCTCTCCTATGGAATTTAACCTTACAAACCAGTCAGAGCTGTATACTATAATGAGGATCAAGAAGATCAATACTCCCATGAATCTACAACACAAAAGGAATGGACAAAAATATCATATTAAAGAAGTCAACATGTTCAAACTGTAAGTGATTTGCATGAATTATTTTGTTTTTGTCGACAAACTTGTAGCGTAATGGTTAGTGCGTTGGACTGTCACGCTGGAGGTCTGGGTTGACTTCTCAGCCTCGGCCACCTAAAGGCTAAAAAGTTTTTTTTAGGGCTATATACTGCGAGGAATTGACAAATCCTCCAAGAGTATCACTTGTCATGAATACGTGCTTCTCGTCTAGCCGTTCGGATTCGGCATAAAATTGTAGGCCGACACGCACACAGGAATGGTTGCGAGTTGTTAGTCACTAGGTTCTGGTTCTTCACGAGCTGTTGCACTACCCAATTTATTTATTTATTTATAATTTGTCGACAAACTTCTGGACCAAATGAGAATTGCGAAAAGTAACTTTTTGAGATTTTCACTCATGACAGTGCACAGTCTCGTATCAAGCTGATTTTGTTATTCTAAAATACAATAGGGGTATTCACGATCCGATGCAACTGGCCTAGTATCATTGTAAAAGTGCAAAAGTGTAAAATCTTACAACACTACAACAACAAAATATACAAGGTGCAATCTTATAACAGTTTCGCACTTTAGCAATACCCGAAACCTATTGCAACAGAAAAATACAACATTGTAAAATTTGTAAATTGTGTTTTTGACAGCTCACTCATTCTTGATTACGTTAAACAGAAACAAAGGTTTGTTCATTGGATACATCCAATTTGCTATCTTGATTGTATTGATGTGACGTCGTCATCATCTTTTACTATTATTTTCCATCTAAAATTCGGACGATAATTAAGATTTGGTAATATTTTCTTTTTCCGTTTTTTTGGCATCTTTTTATGAACAAAATTTAAATTAAATCAAATTGAAATTGTCAGATATGTTCGAAACAAATAACAAATGTCAAACTAATTTTGACATTTGCTTTAGTGTTGCAAGAAGATAAGAAAAGTGCGTTCACGATCCACTTAAAAAAAATAAAATTTCGCACTTTTACTAGGCTCGTTGCACCAGATCGTGAATACCCCTAATACATCCCACTTTAACATACATTTTTACATTTACTATCGCAATGCTTGCAATGTACGAGCATTTTTATATACCAAGTAGATAACCGCAAAAATGTTCTAACTAGAGTGATTTTGTTCGTTTGGCTCTTACAGTAAATTTCATTTGATAGGATATGTCGTCTTAATTTTTATTTGATTATATAGATCATTAAAAAATAGGCTTAAATGATGTGCCATATGCCTACGTCTTCTCAAAATAACCTTTCTATATATCCATACCCTCTCTACAGTCTTTTTTACTTGCGATATAGGCAATCAAATTCGAGATATTGATTGTCCTTAACATTACGATAATAGACAACGCGAAAAAAGTTGGTGTCGTAGTTCCCTCTGTCTGTTTGTCTGTACTCGCCCCTACAGCCTTAACAGCTGGAGGCAAGAGAAGAGGGAAATAACATTACTTTTATCGCCAAAAAGGAAAATAATATTAAATTTATTAGGATTTTTGTATGAACTAAAGTTCATACAATGCAGTCACGCTGCGCAGACAACAATTGACATTGAAAATTTTGAATGAAACAACAACAACTAAGTGTTCTACCACCAAGTTATTTGGATGAAGTTATAGCTATTTCACGAGTGCCACCCCGATCATCAGACTTTTTTGTGTGGTGCTGAGTCTTAATATGTTCATTTTTATTTGAAAAGCTGCGCAGCGTGACTGCATTGTATGAACTTAAGTTCATACAAAAATCCTAATAAATTTCAAATTAAACTCTTGACCAGCGTCAAATATTTCACTTCTCTCCCCCCTTGTATGACCAACGAATTGTTGGCATATGAATCGGGTACGGAGAAAAAAGGAAGAAACCGAATGTGACAACAGCAAGCTTGTGCGTGCTCTAATAAAAATGCTAGTCGTTCAAATGCATTTGATAAGCAACAAAACCTGCACTGAGATGGAGCTTGACATGTGGCTTCGGTAGCGCGATGGGTAGGCCGTCAACTTCCGAATTTCAGTCACAGTTGATGTCTTAAGTTCAATCCCCATAACGGGCAAAGCTTTTCAAATAAAAATGAACATATTAAGACTCAGCACCACACAAGAAGTCTGATGATCGGGGTGGCACTCGTGAAATAGCTATAACTTCGGAAAATAATATTTTCCTCCAACAGCTCCGAGGATTTTGTTTAAAAAAATTCAAATAACTAAAATAAGAAAATGCTTCTTTTTAATAATTTTTTTTTCAAAATTTGATTATGTTTAGTACCTCCAGTACAACCATCTTTTTGGATTTTTGATTTTCTCGAAAACAGTTGAAATTTTTCTTTTTTTTACATGAAAAAATCATGTTTCTAAATTCAAAAATAACAGTGCCTTCCATACATGTTGAAAACCCATTAAGAAAAAACTTATGTTTCTCGAAAACGGCTCCAAGAATTTTGATAAAAAGATGTGCGTTTATTATTTGAGGTATGGTCAATGTTTAGATAAAAAAACTTATCAATAAATGTTATTAGCTGTACCTACCTCTCATAGAACCGATGTTTTGGTTTTCAAATTTATGGAAGAGCTCCTTCACAATTAAAACAATTTTTTATATCCAAAATTTCGGAAAAATAAGTTTTGGATTTAAAAAAAAAAATATTGAAATTTTTTTTTTGAAAATTCAATATCTTGAAAACGGGCTTATGAATATTTTTTTACTTTGTGTAAAATTGTATTTCATTAACTACTTAATGTTGGCATACCAGATTTTATTTTTGGAAATGTGCCAAAAAAATTTATTTATATTTGTTTTAACGATTTCATAATATTTTAGAACCAATACATATTAAATTTTACATCATCAATTTCTAGCTACGTTAAAGTTTTTAGCTACAAAGCAAGTTCGTGCGATACAATCGTGCCTATTTTTGCATGGCAAGTAAAATATTTTTGCACCGCGTTTCATCACTGACACTATTGTTATAAATTTATTTAGTTTTTTTTGTAATAAAAGCCCACACCGCATTATATAAACCCCCCCCCCCCTTAAAAACACCCTAGATATTTGTACGAACTCTTTTGGTTTTTTATTATAATGATTATTAAAACATTTATGACAGGTTTCATTGATGGACGATTTTTTGTCTGATGTATTCTATTTAAAAATTACTAAATCAGTGAAATAGCATATTTTGTAACTATGGCCCCGTGTTATCAATTCACGTGGAGCTAAAATCGAGGGAACTTTTCTTTAATATTCATAACATTTTCAAAAAGTTGATTCAAAAGCAAAAACTCTTAATATAATTTTTCCGAGCTTTTGAGGAATTTATGTTTAATTTAAGAGTAAATAATCTGCTACCCTTTCACCCTGCCCATACTCACTTCATCATGTTAAGTCATACAATTATTATGCCGTATGAAACAGTTTTATTCTCGATGAAAGAAAAACTCGATAAAACGACTATTAATAGCAGATGTACACTAGGGCGTATACACACTTTTTTATTTTAATAACTTCTTAATAAATTTTAGTCAATTCGGAGCGGATAATTTGTTGTATTTATTTGAACATTGAACCTCGTAATTGGAGTTTAATGTGCAATGAAAAAATATTCACATCACTCTGAAATCCTTCAGCTTGATTTCTTATTTTGTTCAACATTTAACATTTTTATTGTTTTTGTTTTGTGTTTAAGGTATTATTAAAAAAAGGTCTAACTTGATTAAATATTATCACGTGGCTTTGACAATAAGACATACTCTTTAATGAAAGCCTGAAAGTGTTCAAGCAGTCACATATAATGAGGCCATGAGAGCAATAGTGGCTTATTTTCAAACACTTGTAGTTTTAAAGCACATATGATTTTTTTTTTATAATATGCTTAAAAAATAACAAGGTTTTGATTTTGTATTCAATCTCCTTCAAAATATCGTTCTGATTTTCAAGTCAGATATGCCACAAAGGAAAAATGCAAAAAAAAAAACTACAAATCTGTAAAGATAGGCCAAAGATTTGTTACTAAAAAGTTTTTTTTGTTGTTTATTTGTTTTGTATTAATTTTATTTTCCAGTGAAGTTTTTTGTTAATTAAGTTGAAACATAACATTTTTATTCACTTTCAGAAGTGTAAGGATCTATAAAAGCCTTTGCGGTATTTGCAATAGAATTTCTAAGATAGGTTTAAAAATGGTTATGTTTGGAGGTATAAGTTGCAAAAGGTCCAACATATTGTAATTCTACTCGATGCTTAAAAGGGATATATAGAGTTTTTAGGTTGAGGCTTCCTAGGCTTACACTTAGTATTTTCGAAATACAAACACTTTGAAATGGAAAAATTTCGTCAAGAGAATATTTAAAAAATATTAAGAAGAGGTCGATCTTTAAATATTGAAGCTCAAGAATCTTGAGCCAGTTAACCTTTAGTCCTTATGTAGAGATATTTTAGTTTGATTTTTTTTTGATCAACTTCAAAATGAGGAAAAGGTGGTTTTTGGTCAAATTTAAAAAATTGAACGGTTTTTTTTTCTCGCTGAGCTTATGACTCAAGTTTTAAGCAGTCAAACAAACCACGATTCATTTTTATATATATAGATATAAGGCCTTCACTTTTTTAAGAAGAAAATTCTATATATATAAAAATGAATCGTGGTTTGTGCGACTGCTTAAAACTTGAATACGGATGGACCAAATTGGATACATCCTTCTGGGGCTTTGTTTGTAATTATTCCGCGAAGGTTTAGGAAAAAAAAATTCTTAAAATTCTCAACAGGTGGCGCTGTAGGACAACTCGAGAATGAATCGTTCGATTTTCACGATTTTGGGTTTCATGGATGGATAGTCAGATGTCAAAGCGACAGATGTCAAAGTGACAGATGTCAAAGTGACATATGTCACAGTGACAGATGTCAAAGTCACAGGTGTCAAAGTTACAGATGTCAAAGTGACATGTCAAAGTGACATATGTCAAAGTGACAGATGGCAAAGTTACAGGTGTTAAAGTTACACATGTCAAAGTGACAGATTTCAAAGTGACAGATGTCAAAGTGACAGATGTCAAAGTGACAGATTTGAAAGTGACTGATGTCTAAGTGACATATGTCAAAGTGACAGATTTCAAAGTGACAAATGTCAAAGTGACAGATGTTAAAGTGACAGATGTACGAGATCTGAGATTCCTTTGGTATTGGCCTCTTAGGGGGTTGATTCTACGTTGTAAGAGGGGGTCGGACCATTCTGCATTGAAATTGACACTGAATCTGCAAGTGGATGAAGAACCTACATGCAACATTTCCTAGAAGTCTGCAATGGTGAAAGTATTGCAAAAATGTAACATTACCACCTACGACAAGTGCCCAATGGCTGACAAACGTGCATGGGAAGCCATGAATCGCATGTTAAAAGATATACGAAATGATGAAAGACATTTCAGTGGTGCAATTATTATGCTGTCAAGTTATTTTCTTCATAGGCTGCCTGTCATTTCACTTTCGCTATAAGAATTAATAAGTAACAAGGACCATTGCGGGATTTTTGTGGCATTAATCTTCAATTCCCATGTTTCTGGCATGGTCAATTGTATGTTGCGTGCTCACGTGTTAGTAAACATCCCGCTTTGTACGTGTACCCGGCCGAGAATAGAACGAAAAAACGTTGTTTACCATAAAGCACTTCAGTAAAAAAAGCAGGTTGACACTTCAATAACTGCGGTTTGATTTAAACACTACGACATTGTTATACTTTAGTTATTTGCATTGCATTTTTCGAATACGTAATTTGAATTGACCAAATTAAGTACATCAAGCTGAATGTGCCAGGCTCGGAATTATTATTTTGATTACATTACCAATTTGGGCGAAACGGAGTTCACTGGGTCAGCTAGTAGGACCATAAAATACATTGTTTCAGGGGGGTAAGACCCCTTTGATCCCCCCCTTGGTTACGGGCCTGACAAAATTTTGTCGAAATGTGTGTAAGCCCAATCCAAACATGTGTACATTTCATTGCTCTCCGTTTCATTGTTCAGATTTTACAGACTTTTTTCCGCTCTCCCATACAAAACAAACCACTGACGACACAAGCGATGGCGACGACGCACGGTGCTATGATACTTTTTTTTAAGATTCGTAGTACGAATCTTTTACGACGGGCCGTGAAAAGGATGAATGTTGCCATTGATTTATCCTGGCCTCCACATTGATCTGAACACACATTTTCATATTTTCTTTTATGAATGTCAGTAAGCAGGATCCAATTTCCTGTGGCCTCTTAAAGCCACGCTTTCATCTCAAACGTATATAAAAGCATCGTTATTTCTTACATTGTGAATTCCCAAGCAGTAGGTCCAAAGCTGACGCTTATAATAGCAAACACCTATTGATACAACAAGACGTGGTAGGGTTGTCATAAGGTCGAAGACTTATAACTGTTACGTCATTATTACCATCTTTAGCTAGAGTTTTGTCTTGTTTAAAGCCTTCTTCTTGAAGCCTCAGCTTTATTTAAATGGTTCTTTTTTGCTAATTCCAACTCTTTTAATTTTTTTGAAACTTTAGTATGAATCTCTTTAATTTAAAGGTTTTTCGAAGCAAATTATCAGGGTACCCACTTATTTTGAGTTCATTTTATTTAGAGTTGGTCACGAGACGAGAAAAGCCTCGGTCTCGGTCTCGCATGACGAGACACTACGAGACGAGACTGCCTTTTAAGCGACCGAGACGAGACCGAGACGATACTGTATATTTGGACCGAAAGGAGAATGGGCATTTTGGTCTACCTATTGCCCACAAATGAGATATACAATATCGTTGGAAAGATTAGTCCTAGGACATAATTTTTTGTATTGACACAAGGCTGTAAACCATGGGGTTTGGGCAGTATATGGCAACAACGACTGCAATTAGAGCAAACATTAATTGCAATAGTTTTCCATTGAAATGACATTATTGGTCACTTTCGATGAACTGAATAGACCCCAAAATAATACCAATGGCTAATAATAGCGAATAATGTCATGGCTGGCGAACAATTCACTTAACAGTATGAAAATTCTACTTTTTTTTATTCGATTTAGCGAAATTAATGAATGGGAATAATTGTCCGTCCAGTGCCCACAATTGGGGTATACACCATTGGAAAGCTAAGTTCAAGAGCATCATTTTTGTATATGGACACAGAAGTGTGAACCAGTATATTACAAAACATAAAACAATTCGTATATGTTAATTCGAATTTGCAAAGTGTTTTTCTTATTTTTTCGGTCGCTTATTTTAGCCAACTCTCATTGTTTATGACACGTTACGTTGGTTCACTCCATAGTACCCAATCATTTTCATAGGTCTTGTTTCTGGGCACTAGGTAGACCAGATCCCATATATTTTTGCCCATTCTCCTTTACAGAGAGTCTTATAAATAAAAAAAATCCAAGTGCAAATTGGCCGAAGTGGTAGATAGAGGCCACTCTTGCACTAAAGCTTTCATTTTTTTGTGTTTGGCCTAACTACAAAAGACCTTTAACTATAGCAAGAAGCCGAAAATAAAAAAAATGTAGACACAGAATCAATTTTCGTAAAACTCAATTGCGATAAAATTGCAGTTAGGCCACTATTGCATTCATGGCGTGATATATGCTTTCCGTAATGAGCAAGTAAAAATATCTTTTATGTACTGTACAACGGTGTTATCACGCTATCATAATTAATCTTCTCTCGTGGTCTTATGGAACATGGAACCAAAGTAGTTAAATTTTTAAAGTTGACATTCAATAAGTCACAAAGATCATAATATGTATATAATAATTTGGTGTTATACAAAAATAAGAGGTGTCAACCTAAAGTATCAACAGTTTAATCATTTGATCTTCTTATAAAACATTTGTCGAGGTATTTGTTTTTTTATAAGCCAACAAAAATCTTTCCTTTCCTGCTATTTCTTCTAACTAGTATCGTGCATTGCATTTAAAAGACCTGAGGTCTTACAGGCATAAAGTTAAAATTATTATTATTATTATTATTAATTATTATAAAATAAAAATCGTATTTTAGTTTTAGCTAATCTGGAATGGGTGCCTCATATACAACGAAAGTTGGTTTTTTATGAAAAAAAAAAAAATTCTCAAAAACAACCCAACCGATTTTGATTAAACTTCGTACTGCACAATATTCAAAGTATTCTAATTGTTTTTATTTGGAAAAAGTACTCAAAAGTTTTTCTTTATATTCATTTTTCTTCCCACCTATTTTGGATGGGTTTCCAAAAGCGCTTAAGGCCCAGTTTTTCAATGCGAGATCGTCCGAGTTTCAGAGTAAAACTGGAGTTAACCTTTGAATTTGGTAAGGTAATACGAGTTTAACTTTAAAATCGACACTGCGAAAATTGGGCTTAAATGTATTAGCCGTGATGAATTGTATAAAACCTTATTTCCTTAAGAACATTATGGTCGATCATAAAATCAACTTAGTGCAGTATCTTAATTTTTGTTCACTTCAAACACTAGCCCAAAATCAGAAGCTTAAACTTGGTCATAAAAACGTTGAGCTAATTCAGAGACTCATACTCGCTGGCAACGAAAATAGATTCAAGCGAAGATGAAAAATGAAGAGGCTCATAATTATTACCTGCGGCTAAGTTTAATAACGCTTACAGCGCTCTATTGTTCCAGCAAAGAGCTCCATCCCATAATACAGTGTGAGTGCTGTATGAGCGAACAAATCCTATAACAGCTGTCCTGTCCATCTTTATTATTATCGCGTTCTTCTTCTTCTTCGTTGGCTATCATATTATGTGAAGGAGCTATAAATATTTACAAATACACACACAACCATCACTTCAACTTATACATCAAAATAACCAGGATGATTTATGCTTTGTGTATATTATTGGCTACGCGAGAGATCGAAACCACAAAGAAGACAACAAAGAATGTGCAAAGTCCGAAAGGTCCATTTACCATTTTGAATGGCGGGGAATCATGGGAAGTGATGGCGATGGTGATGGCGATGCAAGACCAAGACGAAGACCACTCTAGACATGTTGGCTCCATGTGAGCCAGATAATCTGAAGGTTTTATGACCAAAATGAGTTTCATGTTGTGGTTGAAGGTTATTGGGATGGCATAAGGACCAGAAGTAGGTACATATATACAAATCGGTGTAAGATGCATCTTTGTGCGGTTGCTGTGATGCTCCGAAATCGATTTAAAAAGGGAGGTGTACGCTTTAAGTTTGTTGGGCTTTTACGTTTAGTGCTGTGGCCATGTTTTTTTTGTATTGTGTAATGAGTAAGGACTAAGTTCAACTTTAAAGTCTACAAAATCGAATATGGCTTTACATGATTAATAACTTAAAACAGTTACAAAAATAAAAAAGGACAGTTATTTGAGCTTAAAATGAAGAAAACGCATAGTACCTACAAATGGATAAAAACTAACTAACAACAAGAGGGGCCCTTTATCGATGAAGTTTACACAAAAAGAGAAAAATTCCCAAAGGTTGCTCCAAATGCCACTAACTCATAAAAATCTTTATAGTTTTTTACTGATTTTACCGAAACTTAAAAATTCTGCATGAACCTAAGCACTAGATAGCCATTAGTGCGAATTTAAATAACTTAACATGCAAGAGTGTCAGTTTCAATCAAAATCCTAACTACATTTATGGGCTGTCAACATTCGGAAACAAATTCAATTACCACAAAATATAAAAATTGATTTTCATTTTGACACCATTCCATAAAATAAGCTACAACTATGCTAAATTTCTCAAACCCGCATATCTATCGACCATCATCAGGATACACCTACTATGGCAATCGATTTGTTTTGTTACCACTTTCATTTCAAACTGTCATTTCATCATGACTTGGGTATCAAATTTCCATGAAATCGAAAAACAAGAAAACAAAACAAACAAACACGATTTTAAATGTGGACTGAAACTGAGACTATGACGACGCGACACGACGACCGAGCGACGTTAAGAAACAAGCTGGAAACAAACTGAACAAACAAATTAAAATAAACTTCAATATTTATTCAAGAAAGAGAGCCAATCAGGCCGACGAACGATCGCCATGACAGGTCTGCGGCTCCTCCAAACTAAATTTTTTTCAAGCTTCTTCGAACGCGTTACGGATACGATACGATACGGCTTACGATTACGACAAAAGAGTCGGTGTTAATTTAAAATCAAATCGCATTAATCTTCCACGCGATTCTGACACAATCATATTATATACCGCCCGCCACCTGGGCTATCGTCATCGTCATCTTCAGCCAAACCCGTCCCCGTCGCCGCGCTTCCAACCATCCGGAAGGGGCTGCCACAAATGAAATTGGAATTGTGTAAGCAAATGCGAGTTCAGCAGCGTGATGACTCTTTAATACAAATCGTCCCGACGGGGGACGTTGTATCGGTGTCTTTGATTTGCGCGGTCCGGCTCATTCCCGCCTAGACACTATAGAAAGTCATTCAAAGATTTATGATCCCACATCGCCACCGCGCTGATGGGCTCTGGCCCGTCCACAGAAGGATTCAACAATGAAAATTCAAATAAACTTAATTTGAATGCTGATAAGCTATGAGTTTGGGGTCATAACGGGGAGCAAATGAATTTAAATCTTTGGGGTGCTATTTTTTTTTTTTTTGTGCATAAATATAGTATAGAGCAGGTGCTTGATGGTCTTGCGCTCGAAAAATCAAACCGATTCAATCTAGCTTTGACTTTGGTAACTATTTATTTTACTTTCCATATAGGAATTGGAATTCATTAAGAGTGTCGGAAGACATTGGCACCATCAATCAATATACATTCACCCTTATTACGGTTGTCGTTTCACAAAAACTACAGTAAAACGACACGTCCCTGGAGGCGTCAATTGATGTTTAATTCAAACGAATTTCGTCATAATGATGAGATGCGTGGACATTGGAGAGAATGTCGAAGATTTGTGTTTATTTAAACGCCAACTGGCGCCTCTAGAGCCTTGTCGTTTTATTGTCGTTTTAGTGAAACGACAATCGTAATAGGGGTGAATAAAAGAAATAAACTGACCTCAACTCCATGCGTTTCGCCAAAGTATTATATGACAGATATGGGCTCATCAGGTAGATGCTGCCGCTCATACCATTCATTAGCGCAAATTTTGGTCGATGTTCACCCACTCTTATAAATGACAGCATCAAACTGATGAACCCATCTGTCATCTTACTTGGGCTTTGATACAAAAAAATATGCATTTGATTTTTACAGTATCATACTAATAATTAGAATGTTTACTAGACATTGGCGGTGTATAGGAATGTTGCCATACCATTTTTACATTCTTTATCGAGAAAATAATTAAATACATAGATTTAAAGCAGCGTCACATTATGCTGATCAGCATTATTTATTTGCATTGTCGATCAGCATGCTCAACATTTTAACCTGTCCACACATTGCCAACTAGTGTGCACGTTTTGAAGAGAATACTGTCTTGTCATGTGTCAAGCGTCCATATTATGCCAATCAACATTGCTTACTTATATTGTCGATCAACACGCTCAACATTTTAACCTGTCCACACCATGCCTGATAGTGTGTACGTGTTGAAGCGTATACTGTTATGTGTACATATATGACATATTTGCCATGTACCTACCAGAGCACAAAACTCCATGCAGTGTATATAAAAATCAGTTGATTACTTTGTGGCTTCGATGTTGGCCATCTGCAAGCCCAGTAGATACGGTACGTCCATGGAAATACTCATTTTTTACCAACTCAATTTTGCACGTGCATTTTTAAAAACAGCAGCGTTTTTTGGTCTGACCAATTCATTTCAAATAACAATACAAATAGGACTACAAACGAAAACAAAACTGTATCTAATTACACAAATCAAAATACAAAACAAAATATATTGCTCACAGACTCCACAACCACAATAAAAATGACATATGAGTTGATCAACACGTCCAGACTTAAAATTTATTGTTCAGTCGACTCAACATTGTTGATTTCTACCCATTTGAATCGGGTAACGTTCGGGTCAATAAAAGTTGATTGACTCTGTTGATTTACACGTCCGCATTAACTCAACATTTTTGATCAAAACTGTTGATATACATAAATTAACATAATGTGGACGCTGCTGAACATTGAAATTGCATGGAAATGGAGTGGGTTAGCAAACTGGGATTGGATGCTTTTTAATTTTTGTTCTGCTTCCGTCTTGTCCAATTTAAAGGCTTGCAACAGTCCTATTATTAAATAATACCTGGGCCCTATTTCATAAACATTGACAAGTGACATTTCTACAATTTTGTCGCTTTTATCTGACAGGTTTTCATTGCATAACGTATTGACAGGTGACATAAATGTCAGTTAAATACAACGACAATTTTATCGTGACAATTTTGTCACTGTCATACTATGACAAATTTGTCGTGAAAATTTTGTCATTTTCATATTTTGACAAATTTTTTGGCACGTACACAAGAGACTGAATTGATCTACAATATTATTTGTGTATGAACATTAGGTCGGTCCTTATAAAGGTCATTGTCTTATTTTAAATGACATCCATCCACCCCCCCCCCCCCCCCCCAATTTTTTCTCAGTAAATTAAAAAAAAAATCCTGTAAAATCTTAGATCATTTTATTAACGTTTACCTGGCCCCCAAGATGTCGGAAGTTTTATATAGGAAATCCCATGTAGTTTTGTACATCAAACTTTAAAAATTCATAACTTCAGTAATTATTGATAAGGAAAATTGAATTTTTGCACACAAAAATGTATTCAAAATATTTTACAACATTTCTTATAATTAAAATTACATAAAAAAAATATTTTTGTTTAAATGGCAACAAGTATAACTGTTGTAAATTTTTTCAGATACATTTTTATAAATATGAAAAAAGTGACTACATGTGTTCCAAAAATAAATTTTTTTTATCAATCATTACCAAAGTTAAGATTTTTTAAATTTGGATGTTCAAAAATGTTCAAACGTTGAGGTATAGATGTTATATTTTCCGAAGGCCAGCGGATTTCTTCCCTCATAAGGTTATCTACCGTCAGATTGCAAAATCTTTTGACGCAACGCTGAATTGAATTTTTTGAAACACCCTGTCCATTACCAACTACAGGGTACTGAGCTCCACTTCCAAGCCAGTGTAACGCACATACAATTTGGGACTTAGGATCAAGGGCATGATTTCTTTTTGTGGGATGCTGGAGGTGCCGACCGATTTTAAACAAAATATATTCCGCTGTACTTTTGCAAACACGAAATTTTTCATTAAATTGAAAATCACTTAATGCAGCAAAATACGAGGACGGCGTACTTCGCGAAATTGCACATCAAATACATTATCACTTTCACTTGAAAACAAAAATTGTCATTTAACTACCGAGACTCAATTGCCTGTCACAATTGTCAATTACATATGGACTTTGTTTTTTTTTTTTTTTTTTTTTTTTTTTTTTCTATAAAAAAATTGTCACTACATATTTGTTGGGAAATTTGTGACAATTTTCAAAAAATCCCTGACAATTCATTGTCATGACAATTTTTTATGATCCGAAATCTTGACAATTGTCACAAATTCCCCGAAAATTCAGAATTTAGTCAATTGTCAAGTTGTGATTTACAAATTGTCACCTGTCAATGTTTATGAAATAGGGCCCTGGTGTTTCATTTTTATAACCAGGCATGGTTTAGTCCCACAGCATCTTGCGTTCCTTATACATTTGTATAAAAAGCAAAAATGTATGTTCTGACCAGTTCATTTTAATCAAAACTAACAAGATAATAGTAATAGTAGTAGTAGTAATAGTAGTATAATCAATTAAAGACATCAAAACACGAAACAGACGCAGACGCCGCAACCGCAATAAAAGTGACAGCTGTGTTGATGAACACGTCTAGACTTAAAAATTATTTTTCAGTGGTCTCAACATTTGTTGAGATCTATCCATTTGAATCGGGTTACGTTCGGGTCAACAAAAGTTGATCTACACGTATGCACTTACTTAACATTGTTGATCAGCACTGTTGATATACACAAATCAACTTAGTGTGGAAGTTGCTTAAAACAAACAATGTACAAAAGAAGTTCAAAAAAAAAAAAAAAAAAAATTGTTTGATTTTATTTCTTTTGTACAAAAATTATTCATATTTTTTCAAATTTTAAATTGCAATATTTGCTGGCTAGCTTTGCGAAATAATGACAATATCACCTAAGCCAATGACGAGATAATCGCGAATATCCCAAAAATATGCAATCTGCTCAAAAAGAATAATCCAAAACTTTATTTCTTCAATTGGTAGAAATCTGGTTTAGAGTACAGTCGACTCCGCTTAACTGGAACACCATAATTGCAGACCATTTACTTCGGTTAAGCGAAGTTTTCAGTTAACCGAACTTCGGATAATTGAAACATGTTTCAAATAAGCGAAGTTTTGTCAAAACAAATTAAATTCAATTAAAAAGTACAAGTGACCTCAACTCCAGAGGTATTTATTTTCTGGGTGCACGAATTCAAACAAATTCCCCTAGAATAATAAAATTCACAGTATCTTTTTGCTGTGATTTTTATAAGAGTCGGTTAACATCGACCAAAATTTGTGTCTTGTAGTATATAGCAACAAACGCCCATAGGGAGAGGGGAGAAAGGCCCTCCCGCCTCCCAGAGATTGTTTCACTTTATTAGCTTAATACAAGCAAAAACTTACATACTAACTTAAAGATTAACATTAAAAACTTACACTAACTTAAGATTATGGCTAGGAGGGGTGCGATGAACGGTAAAGGGAGGTTTTGAGGCTGTCTTTGGTTAGATGGAAGTCGAATAGGTTGTGCACGCTGTTAGAGGTGCTACGTAGCATACGGTTTATAGGTTCGTTGCTACCGTAATTGGTTCGGTGAAACTTGATTTGGAACAGAGGTATGGATCGGAGCTTATTGGAATTGGTTTGCAGGGAGATTTTTGAAGAAGAGCTGGACAATCGATATTGCCAGCTAAGAGCTGATGGGTGAAGACAATATCAGCCACTCGGCGGCGAAATTCGAGGGAGTCCATATTAATTAACTTTAGACGCTGTTGGTAGGGAGGCAGGTTATGTGCATCAGACCAGGGAAGGCCGCGGAGGGCAAAACGAAGGAATCTACGTTGAACAGCTTCAATTCGCTGAGAGTGATTAAGATAATAAGGTGACCAGACTTGACTTGCATATTCGAAGAGTGGCCTAACAAATGTGGTATAGAGAGATTTAGTGACATAAGGGTCGGAGAATTCCTTTGACCATCGTTTCACAAAGCCCAGTGCGGAGTTAGCTCTCTTGATGGATTTATCAATGTGAGCACGAAAATTCAATTCTCTATCGCAGATAATTCCTAGATCGCACAGTGAATCAACCGAGGGGACTGGCACATTGTCGATAAAATAAGTCCTAGGAGAGAAAGTGATAGCTTGACATTTGTTAACATTGAGCTCAAGAAAGTTTTTAAGGCACCAGGTTGAAAATCGGTTAAGGTCATATTGTAGTAGAATAGAGTCGGCAGGGGATGTTATGCACCTAAAGATTTTCTTATCATCGGCGTAAACTGATATAAAAGAGTCTTTTATTATACAGTCGACGTCGTTGATAGTCAAGATGAAAATCAGTGGGCCAAGGTGGCTTCCCTGCGGGACGCCAGAAGTTGCAAGGATGGGATCAGATTCAGAGGATCTAAAGCTTACTTTATACTGCCGATCTTTTAAGTATGACTGAACCTATGAAAGGAAGATGGGTTGAAATCCTAGGGCATTCAACTTGAAAAGGATCGGTTGCAATAACATCGACCTCATTTCCGTTTTCAAGAAAGCATAAGTTTCCTGAAACAAATCTAACAAGTTAGTAGTGGTAGACCTGCCCTTGACGAAACCGTGTTGGTTTGGGGAGACTATATGCTTGCAGTGGAACAGCATTGTATCATAGACGATACTTTCAAAAAGCTTAGGGATACATGATAACTTAGCAATAGGGCGGTAGTTGGAAATTTCTTTCTTGGGTCCTTTTTTATGGAAAGGGATTATAAAAGAGTTTTTCCAAAGAGCAGAAAAAACTCCAAGCGAAAGTGAAAGTTGAAAAAGAGCAGTCAGGGGTTTAACTTAGTGTAAGCAGCACTTTTTCTAGATTATGGCTGGGACCCGATCAGGACCAGCAGAATAATCGTCTTTTAGATTATTAATCCTGCTTAGTAGGGTATAACAGACTGACTGAAGAGCCCACTGTTATACCTTGGGCGAAACACAATTATTTCTGGAGTTGAGGTCACTTGTATTTTTTAATTGAATTTTGTTCATTCACTCCACTTAAAACAGAAGTAATTTCTATATTTTAATATTTAAATTTCTTCATCTTCTTATTAAAACAAATTAAATTTCATTTAGCCCGAATATCAAAAAAAAATGTTGGTATGGTTTTTTGTTTGTGTCAATTAAGGTCATTTGACGCAAACAATTTTGTTTCAACTACCCAGAGTTTGCAATTGAGCGGAGTTCAGTAATGCGAAGCATTTTGTGTGAAAAATTCTCAAAAAGCTTCCGGAATAAATTTCTTGCTTAAGATAACCGATGTTTTCAGTTAAGCGGAGTTGATTGTATAACCAAAACTGTTCTAAGGAGTACATGTTCGAAGTTTAATCAAAATCGTTGGATCCTTTTTCGAAAAAAAACTTGATAAAACCGAAACTAGATGACTTACAAAAAAAATTAATTTTTCGTCTATATAAATGTTTCAAGCCAAGTTTCTCCAGTCTCCATCATCGTATTGTTAGTGTATCTTAAAACTTAGATTTTTTTTTGAAACGAAACCAAATGCATTAGATTGTAGCATTAATACATTTTTAAAATTAGAAGAGTTAAAGCGTTAAATAATAAACTGATACGCACGGTTTTCCAATTGCCGTCCATGTTTTAACGGCCAAATTCCAATATTTTTTCTTTGTAAACTGTTGTCAGATTAGGAGCTGGCACCATTCTGCTCCAAAAATCACTCCACTACATCTTAAGATACGGAAACCCGTCAAAACTGAAAAGCCTTATCCTAATGCGTCACGAATATCACACAAATAATGCACCGAATTAGATGCAACATTAATTATGTTTGGCTATTATCGCGACGTGTCCGCATCTAAGGACCCCCGGGTCATATTTTCATTCCATTAGATTTTGGATCAAGTATGAAATTATGGAAAGATGGCCCGATCTCGTAATTTTCCTACGAATAGCCATAAATCTAAGGCCACACTTGACCAAAATTCTTGAATCCGCCAGAAAAAACAACATTGTTAAACGAGTTAAAATAAATGAGACCAAAAATAATAAGACCCGATATTTGTAAGTTGAAAAGGAGGCGAAAACGAGACAACAACCTCTTAAATTTTTCGACTTAAAACTCAAGAACCCAATGTTTTCATCTGCGCCAGTGAATCTGGGACAAAACATATATATAAATCCGTCGTTTCTGTCGATATCGATGTTTTTGAAAAGGTACATTTCTGAATGTATTATGTTGAACGGGTCGCTGAGTTTTACGTTTCTTAAGGGATAGCTAAGATAAAATGCAAAAATAAAATAAAAATTGAAACCACATAACCTCAAAGATATTGCTCACGCGAAAAATAAGTGTGACAGTAAATATAAAAGATAAATTCATTGCCAACAAGCTACAACTTAAGTTGTACAATTTCTCCCGATAAAACCCTATTAGTAGATTAATTTGCATTTTCCAAATTGGCGCATTCCATTGGCGTATTCTACATGTTCTTCAGCTTTCATTACAGCGCTCTTCCAGGAATGACATATTCAGCTTTTTTGTATTTTCATTTCACTAGACGAGTGTTTTTTTAATAACTTCCTTCCGTTATTTTAATCCAGAATGTTTTAAGCAACTCGCCCTCATTTTGCTTTTAAAAAGCGATTCCTTTTTTTTTAGATGCCAATAAGCGGTAGAATGTATTAAGACAAAAAGTTAAAAGTTCTGAACACATCTTGTCCTAGGTCAAATTCTCTAACTGATGCCCAAAAATCAGTTTCACATGTTATGGACTCCGAAAAATTACTAAAGAACTTCAAATATAAATAAACTAGTAGGTAATCCAAGTATAAAATATACGTAGATACATACTTATAAATTACTCCAATCTCTCCCATATTCCATTAGCCTGTTGCACGATGTATTTTATTGAGACATTATATCTCCTGGGCGCCAGTCCAGAAACACATACAAAGCAGCCCTTGCTCTCAAAAAGTCACATTCTGCTGACATTTGGGTTATTTATGTGTGAAATCAAAAAATAAATAATACACCAGTCCTTTCTAATATCACACACTACACTTTATTCGTATAAGCTCTGCAATCTGCAAAATCCTGAATGGAAAACCCACACGTCTTGGTTCTATTGACCGTAACCTCAACAATAAAATATTCGTTCACCTTATTTCATTTTTTGTATGTGTTGTTGTTGTTGCTGCCTAGCTATCCAATACCAAGTCCTTTCAATGGCAACAAAATCCATTTAACAACCCCCTCTGCCCCGACAACCACAGCAGCCAACTCTAAGCCAACAAATAACCACCCATTATGGGGCACTAAAAACCACTTTCTCAGCAAACAATAACAATTGCAATGACTTGACGATTAGTTCAAACAGCATGCGGTTCTGTCGAATATCCCAATCCCAAGTACCGAGATGCTGATTCTGGGGGAGATATTTTGAGTCATAATCATTATGATCGAAATAAATCAACCCCCTATGCCTGTCCTGAATTGTGTGCTGTTGGGTTTATTTGTGGGTGCTTGGTATCAGAATTACCACATTTTTATTCGATTTTGATTACAGCATGGGATGGAGTGACAGAATGGGGTGCGGTGGTAGTTGGGGCAGGGGGTTATCAACCCACTGAATAATCCTAGTCTTAAGTGGAAGCAAAATCGAAATTACCGTGAAGAGTTAACGAACCAAAGGGTGGTGAACTTGTTACTCAAAAGTAAAATATTTGAAGGCGTATTGCGATGCATTTATTTTTCTTATTTTTTTTTTTTTTTTTTTTTCTTTCTTTTATTATTTTGAGATTTTATTTATTGCCAACCAAACTTATGGAGGTGTACGCTGCCACCGCCCGCCGTACAGGGGGTGACTTAACAATTGAGTGTAATTTTACTTATGTTTTGTAATAAAATGAAAACAATATTTCAACAAAAAAGAAATGTTGATTCATAGTTTGGGACTCTGTTTCTTTTCTGTTTTGAAAGAATTATGGAAACATAACGGATTATAAAGGTCAAAAACTTGGCACTTTAATATTAATGGTAGATTTATTTTTTTTTTCTTCTTTGGGTTTAAAATATACACAACTTGTCCACAGCTAGTAAGAAGGAGGAATGGGATATGATAGAAACTGCAGATAATAAAGTTTAATAAAAGCCTTTAAAGTAAGATAATAATTAATAATTAAGTTTAGATAATAATTGGTCATTGAAAAGAAACATTAGATAAAAGGAACCCGTCCTGTCCATACAATGGGTAACAACAAAAATGTATAGTTCTTTCAAAGAGTTTTTCAATGCTTCGATTTCTCAGTTATTGAAGTTGCAAACAAAATCTGGCAATAAAAAGTGTTCCTATACTTAGTACCTTATAGTGTATTCGTGTTGCTATAACAGAGTAACTTGGAAGCATAATTAATGTGGACATGGCGGGTGTTTGTTTAGAACATACGTTGTAGGATATGGTGTTACAAACGCAAAATTACCTCAAGCTAAATTCAAGCATACGACCGGTGGAGATTACGGAAGACTTTAAGGATGATTTTTTTGTTCGCCTTAATGTTCAATTTTTCACGTCTGTGAAATTGTCAGGGCAACTTTCACCTAGAGTATCGGGATTAACGCAGTAACTTGCAGTTTTTTTTTTGCATTTATTTTGCATTTCTATTCCCGATTTTGCAGTTCAATAAATAGTGGGTGTAATCGAGTGACCTGCTTATTTCACAGCGAAGTTAGCAGGTCACATAGTGTATCTCAAGAACCAAGCATGCTAGAGACTTGAAGTAAGGCTCCAAATTTGCAGTTTATTTTGCATTTCAAGAAATTTTGGGTCGAAATTTTGTAGCCCTTTATTTGAAACAAATTTCATACTGCCCTGCTAACTTCACTGTGAAGTTAGCTCAGAGTCGAATGCTTAAAGGCAAATTCAATTTACTTGCGATATAAGGACCACAACAAAAACATAAATGTTAAAAAGTAGCCAAGTTATTCTAATACAAAAACTTTTACGTAACAAGTCAGCCGTAAAAAGTAATGAGATCTCAAAGTACGCCAAGTTCTAAGTTTATTAATGTAAAATGTCATATATTTTAAGCAGAGTAATATCGAAGAACCTCAAAATCATTTACATCTATTATTTAATGATTACTGACTTAAATTGAGTTGGTTTACTAGTCAAGCTTTCATTTCAAAATTTAGTAATTAGGTAAAAAAAAGAAAACTTTCCAAGTAAACCAACTCAATTTAAGTCAGTAATCATTAAATAATAGATGTCTCTAATAATTTTGAGGTTCTTCGATATTACTCTACTTAAAATATTTGATATTTTACATTAATAAACTTAGAACTTGGCGTACTTTTAGATCTCATTACTTTTTACAGCTGTTACGCAAAAGTTTTTGTATTAGAAGAACTTGGCTACTTTTTTTAACATTTATGTTTTTGTTGTGATTTCACTACTTTTTGCAAAGGTTCTTTTTATCAGGAAAAGTGGGTGTAACAAACTCCCAATGAGAGCCTCATAACTAAAGTAAGTTTTTAATGTATGCCTTTTCTATATACAACAAGTCCTACCCATCTGCCAATTTTAATAATTTAGAAGTGCTCCATTGAAATCATAATAATAATTGATAAGAAGTGGGTGGATGAAACGCCCCTGCATGAAAAATTTTAAAATTTCAACTTTTTCTTTGTATACGCCTGAAAACGAACCGCTTTGTACCAAATTTCATAATCCTGTACCAAACAGAAGTACTCTCAATATATTTAATATTATTTTTGTGAAAATGGGTGGTTGCCACTCCCACTGAATGTTAAATCTCAAATTTTTAATTTTCCCTTTGCTTGCATGTCAAGTCATATCGCTCTGCCAAATTTCATCATTCTACGATAACCAGAAGTGCTCCATATAATTGATATTATTTCTGCGAAAATGGGCGGATGCCACGCCCTCTGAATTTAAAATCTCAAATTTTTAAATTTTGCACTTCTCTCACTCTCACTTCTAGCCCTACCGTGCTACCAAACTACCAAATTTCATCATTCTACGACAATCAGAAAGGCTCCAAATAATTTATATCAATTCTATGAAAATGGGCGGGTGCCACGCCCCTGAATGTAAAGTATCAAATTTTAAAACTGTTCCTTTGTCTGCACTTTAAGCCCTACCGCTGTACTAAATTTCATCATTCCACGACAATCAGAAGTGCTCCAAATAATTTATATCAATTCTATGAAAATGAGCGGAAACCACGCCCCCTGAATGAAAAATCTCAAATTTTAAAATTTTTCCTTTGCCTGCACTTGAAGCCTTACCGCTGTGTTAAATCTCATCATTCTACGACAATCAAAAGTGCTCCAAATAATTTATATAAATTCTATGGAAATGGGCGGGTAACACGCCCCCTGAATGGAAAATCTAAAATTTTGTGCGATATTACAATATTCTACGATGTACGGAAGTGCTCCATAATCTCAGGAACCCTTAGTGCTATAGAATTGAAATTTGGTGAGTTGCCTAAACCCGGTGAGCTTAGCAAATGCTGCGTGTTTGAAGTTTCTGAATTTATTGGTACTGAAGTTAGAGGGCGGTCGAAAATCGCCTGAGTTTGATCCTGTAAAAAGGGTGTAGTGCCAGAACTAGGCTTTGATACTATATGGCAAGTTATGGATTCGTGTTTTTTGATTAATATGCGCACACGTTTTTTTTAATTTTATCTTAGGACCAAAAATATCGGTACCTATACCAATTTTTTTTTTCGCCAAAGAGGAAAATAATATTTTTCTCCAAAACGGCTCCGAGGATTTCGTTAACGAAAATTCAAATACCTTATTAAAAAAAGGAAATGCTACTTTTTAAAATTTTCTCATTTTCAAAAATTGGTTATTTTTTGTACCTCCAGTACAAACATTTTTTTTTTTTTTTTGATTTTCCTTAAAATAGTTAAATTGAATATTTTTTTTTTTATTTTAATATTTTTAAAACTAGGTGTAGAATAATTTTGTATTATTTTGAAGAATACTTGAAAAAATCATGTTTCTAAATTCCCGTTACCGAATATCGAATACACTGATGTTAACCAAAATTTGTATACAAGAACTCCTTCGCAATTCAAATAATTTCGCATATTTATATTATTATTTTTTTTGAAAATTAAATGGGGCATATTCATAGTCGTTTAACTAAACTACAGTTTAAGACAATTTTGGCTCAATGAATACAGACCAATTTTAATTACAAATTGATGGTTTTATATTTTTATAAGATAATTAACTTGGTATACTACACAAATAGCTTCAAATATTTTGAAATGATAAACTTAAAAAAATAGAATCAACGTCCAAAATTCAACCAAGGTCTAAAATGACTGTGAATACGCCCCAATATCTTAAAAACGGGCTCATGAATATTTTTTTTTATTTTGCATAAAATTGTATATTATTAAATAATAAAAGTTGGTATACGACATTTTATTTTTCAAAATGGTCAACAAATTTTATATAAGTTAACAACAGCAATATCCAGATATTCAAATATTAAATTTCCATCAACTTCCCACGATATGTTCCGCCGCATCAGCAATGTTCCCGTTTCCCTGGTTCACACAGTAGTCATCGGACACATGCGCGCATGCAGCCAGCGACCGAGGTGTGGGATATGCAATCTTGCATTTTTATTATTGTTACAATTAAATTAATCAAATAATGTTTGTTCAAAGTTTAGTTCTAAGCCAACCTGCAAATTGTAAACACGTTGTTAATCAGTAAAGAAAAATATTTTTTTTAAAAGAAAACTTATCGTATTTGAATAATGAGCCATGTCGACGTTTTCTGAGGTCAGCCCGGCGATCCCCACAAGTGGAACATAAGGTGAAGCAGTTGAGTGGGAGAGTTGTGGTCCCCCTCGAGATCATGACAATCGCCTGCTAAATGAAGAAGAAGGTAGTGTAATAACTACGGGTTTTTGGATAATCAGTATAGGTAGGTATATTAAAAGACATACGGGGCAAAATGTTACATTACCTATATTTTGTACTTAAGCTATTTATAGTAGTAAAATGTTTATATTTTTTTTGTAAATAGCTTAAAGAACTCTAAGAATCTTACTTGTAAATCTTTTTTGCTAACTCTTCTTGGGATGGATTTATTAATTATTTAAGCCAATTATTTCAAAACAGACTATTGGCTAAAAAATACCAAAAATCAGGCGAGGGTACTTAAAAAAAAAAAAAAGCATGGTTTCAAAGAATATACAAAAGGCAAATTAAGTGTCAAATGCAAAATTTCGATTTTGAGTGTAAGAATTTTTCGAATTGTAACATTTTTGAAAAGTTTTTTTCTTCCAACATTTTTATTTTTAGCTTTTTAAGGGGTGGTTTAAAAAATCTCAAAATAACACAACATTTAGTTGGTATATGTATATATTTTTGGTAAAAATTTGAAATCGATATCACTGTTTTTTTTTTCAAAATATTTGAGTTGAAAAACATTTGTTAAGAGTTTTTAATAGTTTTGATTTTTTTTTAAAGTTACCAGTTCTTTATAAAAAATAAAACAAAATAAATCGGGTGGCACAACGGCTCATGAAGAACCAGGGCCTAGTGACTAACAACTCGCAACCATTCCTGTGTGCGCCTATCGACATGAATGGAAGGGACCTACAATTTTATGCCGAATCCGAACGGATAGACGAGAAGCACTTTTTCATGACAAGTGATACTCTTGGAGGATTTGTAAATTCCTCGCAAGAGGCAGTAGCCCTGAAAAAAACTTTTTTTTTTGGTGGACGAGGCTGGGAAGCGAACCCAGACCTCCAGCGTGACAGTTGAACGCATTAACCATTACGCTACGGGCTACTACTATTCACTACTACTATTCTGTGACAGGTACCATTAATAACCGTTAAAGTTAATTGTGGAGGGTGGAGGTGGAGCGTTTGAACGATCATAACAAAGGCAATCATAGTGGCCGTTGCTTCAAGGAGTTGAGAATAGGTTTACTTATAGCGCAACAAAGACAGTTTGACTCCGAGAGATCCCCAAGGACAACAAAAAGGTGTATGAACTGTCAAAATAGAAACCTCGTTACTAAATTCACTGATGGAGCAAGAAAAAAGTATCATTCACCAAAACTCCCTCAAAGCCGCAGACCCGCAGAGATCAGATGGTAAACAATTGACATTGACACTTTGTTGTCAGGTTTCTAGGAATCTAAGGCCGAATGTTTCTTAAAAAAAAAAAAAACAGAATATATGAAGCATTTATACTTTTCATAAGTAGGTCAATATTTTTCCTCCAAATTGTAATCCTAACAGCTCACAATTCCAATTGTACCCACATGAGTAGAATGGGCAATCAACACATCTGAGCTATGTAGAAGTGGCAGGATGAAAGGGTGGAGTCGGGCTATGTCACTTCCCTTGCACCAGAACTAGAAAAGAAGAATACTTTTTCGTTCAGGAAAGCACCGCATACTTTAAATGACTCACCGCATTTGTCTTAACATCCATGAATCGAACGCTCTTAGGGCGAGTTTGTTCACAGTTGATTATCTTTAATCCATGATTAGTGGAGCTGGGTAATCCTCAAATGTGTTTGTTGATTACATTTTGTTTAAAAAAAATCAAAGTATGAGTTGATAATCATGGATTTCACTAATCAGCCAATTTTGGTTGACTAGAGTTAGTTAATTAAAGCCTATGACAGTCACATACTAAATTTAACCCACTGTGAACAAACTGGCCCTTAGTGTCGAATCAAAAGTACCACGAGGTATGTACAGATTCCTATAATATAATAATTGTCATAAGCTTCTTTCATAAACATTATGACCAGCTAAAAAATAAATTAACTTCAATCAAAAGTCACAATTTAATACGTGACTTTCGTGACTCAAGTAATTTGAGTCATCTTCCAAAGTTAAACTGATTGTTGATGAGAAAATAAATTAATACAAGCTTTGATTTACCCCATCACCATTATAAACAGAGAGCGGTAATTTCATTAATTTTTTCATCGGAATTATTTCATTTAAATTTAAATTATTTTTAATGAGTTTCTCAATGTGCCGCGGTTAACTTATGCTCGCTTATATCTCATCTCTACCTGCTTTAATAATTTTAACCGCAAAACAAACAAACACTCATAACTTATAGCCCCGTTCGCACTTCTTAATAATTTTAACTATTTTGCGGGCATTTGTGAATAATAAACAGTTCCGCTGGCAAGCTCATACATTTTTGGTTTGGATATCGTGTGAAACTCTAATCTTTGCAGCACCAACATCGTTTAGCGAAAAAATTCTCCAGCCATCTAGCCCATCAACTCCATATGGAGAATGGACTATTAATTCTTCCCTGTGGTTACCCCATACTCCATTCCATACACACATTATACAACAATGTGTTGCGTCTCACCTTGATGGTCGAGTTGGCTTTGGCTGATGGTTCATGTTTAGAACAAACGAGAAATGTAAATGATCTCGGGGCAGCAAAGCCAGGACCGTGACTTCTAATAATTAGCTAAATCAAAACAAACTACGAATTATTTTCTTCAAAAATAATTACAGGCCGGCGAAGCTATTTATTTACATTTGTTTATGTTTCAGGCTCGGGGGCTCTCGAGGAGGTGTTATCTGAATGTTGTAGTGGTGTCGGCGCGGCAGTTTCGTTCTTCATCAAAACTTAAAAAAAAAAAAAAAAACAAACCTAAAGGACGGCTAATGAAAAGAGTTCTGTTTCTGATGGTCAGGTACATTTGACAGCACCAGTTGGAGTCGTTTTTGTTTGAAATGATGATAGATCTGACGTCGATTCTACCTGCTGCCACTTGAGTTATTCTTAAACCGCACGTTTGGAAATGGATGGATGGATGGATGAATGTTGAATGTTGATGACCAATGCCGATGCTGATATGCACCCTCGGCGTTTGGTTTTTGGTTTGGTTTTGTTTCAAAACTGACGGCCAGCCTTAGATAATCTTGGATGATTACCCTTTTAAAAAGAGAGGATCCATCTCAAAAGGAAACTCATAGACTCATTAGCCGCACGAAATATGCTTTATTGTCGATCTCCAACAAACCGCATCGGATTTGGTTAGACATCAACATCAGCGTTCAGCGTGTGTGCATCGTAAGTGGCATTGAAATTATTCTTCTTCTTGTTTTCGGTTTGTTGTTTGAAAGCTAATTGTTTGGTGTTGTCTCTTTTCATAAGCCCTGTCACTTTGACAGTTTGAGTAAACGAAATTGATCAAACAAGACCAAATGAGCTTGTACGAATTGTTTCTTACATTATATTTATTTGGTGGTCAGTATTAAAAGGAAAATGTCACTAGATGAAAGTGGATTTATTAGCATTTTAAAAATAAGTTTAACTGTAAGGAAGTTTGATAAGTTAAGTGGCCTTTTTGATTTAATTTTAAAATAATTTCCTTCCTGCAGTGAACATTGGGTGTCTCATCAGTGTTGCCGGAGGGAAATATTAGAAGGTAGTACCGCAGCCAAAAAAGCGGAGTATTTTGAGAACAATAGTAGTACAGACATTTTTAAGTCTTCAAAAATAAGTGGGTGGACAAAATCAAATCAAAAACTTCAAAAAATAAATTCAGTACAAAATAACAAAACATAAATAAATGAATCATTATATGTTTTAGAACCTCTAGCAACAGAAGGGACATTTACAGCTTTCTTTTGCCCTTACCGCCTCAAAGGAATTCAATTTCACTAAATATAATGGCATGTTTACTTGGAATTATACTTACAAAGAATAACATTATTTCAAGCATTAATTTAGCAAACCTTTTCATTTTATTGAACTAGACATAAAAATTCACGGAGTTCAAACAAAAAAAAAGAACCACCAAACCACAATCTCAAGTAACAATAAGGGTATTCATGCAACGAGATAATTTTCCGATTTACAGAAAATTCTAACTTTCCGCAAGATGTTTACATGAACACCCCATTAAAAATACTTGCGCAAAAGTGGAAAATCGTCAAATTTCTACGTTTTCCGCTTTAAATTTGTGAGATAAAATTCTATGTTTTGCAGAATATTTTTCTCATACAAATTTTGACAGTTGATTTCTACCCATACAAATTCTATGGTTTTTAAGCTTTCTATGGGTTCCCGCATTTGCATGAATACCCCTGATAAAGTAGGTATACCTATACCGAACTGACAGATGCATGAAGCCAACGAACACATACAAAAAAAAAACAAGAAAGAGGGAAATTCCCTTTTAGACGACAGTTTTGAAGATTATAGTGCTGCCAAATTTGCATTAAGTTTAAAGTGAATTAAATTTATTTAGGTTGACATTACACTTTGCTGCAAGTGTAAGATATCTAAGGCCTTTAAAAAAAATAGTAGTACGAATGTGAAAGGAGGAGTACGGGAGTATGGAGGTGTTGAAAGTAGTACAATACTCCTATGGGAATAATTTCGGCAACACTGTGTCTCATTAACGAACTTTGGGTGCGAGTCCCGTCGAATGTTGTTGGGCAGAAGAATTTCCAAGATAAATCAGTAGTAACTTTGATAGTTTCTTTTAGGCTGAATTACTAACTAAACACCTGATGGGCTACTACGAAAGCTCACCTATAAGAAGTAGGGCTGGCCACGAGACGAGAAAAGTCTTGGTGTCGATCTCGGTCTCGCATGTCGAGACCGAGACGAGACTGGTTTTTAAGCAACCGAGACGAGACTGTATATTTGGACTAAAATTTACAGAGAGTCTAATCAATTAAAAAATCCAATTTCAGTTAGATATTTATGTTCTTCTGCACGCATTCAAACTATAATCGAAAATATTTCGTTCCAATAATCAACAAGTTGGCCGGAGACGAGATCGAGACGAGACTAAATTATACGAGAACGACAGAGAGAATTTTCGATTTTAACGAGACCGAGATGAGACTTACAAAAGTCTCCCATAGTCTCGTCTCGTGGCCAGCCCTATTAAAAAGCTCCCCGTCAGTGGAAATTTACATCTATTAAGAGTCTGCTCCTTTTCATATCGGGGGTCATGAAGTCGAGTTGACTTTCGGTTCACTTAAAGATATGTATCTATCTGTGAAGCAAAACCATATGATTCGTATTACGAAAAGATTTTCTGATGATGAATCAAGCAAACGATTCTGTACCCGATGTAAGCAGTCCCTTATAAGGCCACGCGCAATGCAATCTTTTAAAATGAATAGGCCGTTGAAACGAAAGACTGGCAGGAAATCTTTGATGTTAACCATGTTACAAATGCCTCACGATTATTCGTTTCAAGTCTTAATTCACCAATATAAGCTTTATCGACATGGAATAAAAAATAAAACATAATCATCTGATACTCAATGGCAAACAACTTTCAGAACATGCAGCCATAAACATTAACCCTAACACAATCGAAACGAAAAACAAAAGAAAATTATCTGATGAAGACGAAAAAACAGCGAAGGAAAAAAACGATGGACCCAGCAACAGGTACAACCAAAAAGAACAAATTACCACCAAAACGAAAAACAACAGCATCATTCTCGTCTTCTCCACTTAGAAAATATGTACTACAAAAATCTTTAGCACATGAAAATTTAAATCAATCTATGATCTCAGAACATGTTTTTCTAACGGAAGAAGAAAACACAACAACAAAGTAGCAAACACACATGAAAATAATAAAGTCACTTATAAATGCCAACCTCTGCACAAACATACGATAAATAACAATAAAAACTATTATACGAAATTTGAATTTAATACACCTCCAACCCGGCCGGCCACCGTGGAGGACTTCGGCCGAAACCCCCCTTCTTTTGAAAATGCGGAATGCAATATCAATATTAACAGTACAAAAACATTAGATACCAAAAGCGAAAATAAAAACTTAAATACAACACAAAAATACTTAAACATTGCCACATTTAACACAAAAACTATATATTCAGAAGAAAGATTTACAGAATTAGAAAATGCACTAACGAAAATAAAGTGGGATATTATAGGTCTGGGTAAAGTGAGAAGACATGGAGAAAGTATCACAGAACTCAGCAACGGGAATATATTCTCATATTTTGGTACCAAAAATGGATACTTTGGTGTAGGATTCTTGATAAACAAAACCCATTAAAAAGAACATCCTTGAAATAAAGGGATTTAGCGATCGAGTTATAGGACTTAAGCTGAAGATAGATCGATGTAACATTTCCATAATTCAAGTTTATGCACCAACTAAAAATGCAACGGATGAAGATATAGAAACATTTTATAGCACACTCGATGAAGCAACTTATTACTTTAAAGCCGAAATTATTTTAACAATAGGAGACAATGCTAAAATTGGGCTTAGACAAAAAGGAGAAGAACAAATAATGGGCCCATATGGATATGGAGAAAGAAATGAAAGAGGAAGCCGTCTTATCCAGCATCTTTGGCAACACAAGTTTTCTGTTGGAAGGTCACTGTTTTAAAGAAACCCCAAAACCGATGGACTTGGATAACACCTGATAGACAACATAAAAACCAGATCGATTTCATCCTTATTAATAAAAGATCGATACTTGAAGATGTCAATGTATTAAGCAAATCAACGTTTAGTGAGAGCAAAACTTCTAATTAATCACAAAAGCAGACAACTCAACAAAACAACAACAAAATGTGTATCAAAAACACTTACTGATGAAGACATCAAAAATTATAATAAGGACCTGCAACAACGTTACCACATACTTTCATCTGGAAACGAACTGATTCAAAATCGCTACAACAATCTGGAAAGAACAATCGAGCAATCTACAGAAAGATACATCCTAACAGCAATAAAACAAAAGCCACAAAAACTTACAAGCGAAACATTACAACTGATTGAAAACCGTGAAAAATTACGCAAAAAAGAACATCTGAACGAATCCGAAAAATTGAATTTAAAAATTCTAAGAAAACAAATAAAGAAAAAATCACAAAAAGATAGAAAACTATTCAACGAAAGACTACTTAAAAAGATAATAGAAACAACAAAATCAATCAAAAAAGCGAATCCTGTAATGGAACCTCATAAGGAATGGATCGTTGCTCTATCCGATAATTTTCAAAGGAATCACAAGAGAAAAGATATCAATATGATAGCAACAAAATTTTACAGTTCTTTGTATAAAACGCAATTGCAACATACAGAAAATTCTACACCCAAAGAATTGAATTTGAAAGTCAAGAAGAAGAAGAATTTCCGAGTTTGCTAAAAACCGAAATCGAATATGCAATTCAAAGCTTAAATAACGACAAGTATGCTGGAAATGATGGAATCGCTGCAGAGTATTTAAAATACGCAAAATTTTCACTGGCCAACAGCTTGCAGGAAATTTTCAACCAGGTTTTGGTCACCGAGGATATTCCATAACAATGGAAATAATCCGAAATAATCCTCATCCACAAAAAAGGTTAGAAAAGATGATATAAACAATTACACCCATAAGTATAATCTCTTGCGTCTGCAAAGTTTTTGCAAAATGCTTGTTCAACATAATTAAAACAAGTCTAGAATTCAATCAGCCTTTTGAACAAGCTGGATTTAGATCTGGGTTTTCAACAATGGATCATCTTCAAACAATGAATCAAATTATAGAAAAAGCCAAAGAATATAAAAAAGGGATTTTCAACAAGAACGCTACAAAAATAGAGCAACAGGGACAGCAAACGACGCCATATTTCTTGCCGCTCTTTTGACATTTCTCTTCAATAAGGTTTGCCATTTCATGATGGAAAGATATACGAGCCAACAACGAGTTGAAATTATTAAAATTTACTACCGTAATTCGGAGTCAGTGGCCTCAACGTTAAGAGCGCTACGTCCAATTTATGGTTGTCATAATCGTCCTTACAGATCAACAATTGAGTGTCTAGTGGAACAATTTGAATCCACAGGCACAGTACAAAATGTTCCCGTGCCAGTGAGACAAAGAAGTGCCCGTAGTGTCGAGAATATTGCTGCCGCTGAAGCTTCAGTTGCAGAAAGCCCAAATGTGTCTCTCACACGTCGTTCTCAAGCGTTGGGCATCTCTGTGACGTCGTTGTCGCGAATTTTGCGAAAAGATTTTAGTCTTCATCCTTACAAGATTAAATTGACGCAAGAACTGAAGCCGCTTGACCACCAGAAGCGTCGTATGTTCGTGAATTGGGCTGAGCAACAACTTGAAAATGATTCGGATTTTTATCGAAAAATCATCTTCAGTGATGAGGCTCATTTCTGGCTGAATGGCTTCGTCAATAAACAAAATATGCGGTATTGGTCAGGCAACAATCCACACGTACTCCAAACATCATCATTGCATCCCGAACAAATTACGGTTTGGTGTTTGGTTTATGGGCCGGCGGCGTCATTGGGACGTAGTTCTTCCGTGATGATCAAGACCGGCACGTTACTGTGAATGGAGATCGCTACCGTTCAATGATAACCGACTATTTTTGGCCCCATTTGGATGATATGAACTTGAAGGACATGTGGTTCCAAGTTTGGAGAACGTTTTATCTCAAGAAATGGTCCAGTCACTTGGCCGCCTCGGTCATCCGATTTGACGCCGTTAGACTATTTCCTGTGGGACTACGACTAAGTCTATGGTCTATGCCAACAAGCCAGCGACGATTGATGAACTTCGTACGATTATCGAAAGTGAAATTGCAGCAGTATGGGCCGATTTATGCTTGAAAACCGTCGAAAATTGGGTTTACCTTCTTCTTATAAAATGCTAGACCACGGGCAATTACAACAACTATCTAGGTGCAAGAATTTAACCAAATTCCCCTGGAAATTATATAATTTGCAGCACATCAGTGCAGCTTATTTTATTAATACGTCGGAAGCCATCGACTAAAATCATGTGTCTAAGAAAGGCAACAACAATTCTTACTGAAGAGCTCAATTGTTGTTGTCAGAGCGAAACACATCTGCACTATAGGTCGCAAAAACCTTCCAAATTAATATTCATATTAAAAAGTGCACTTAACAAAAAAACAAAAACAATTTTTCTATTGTTATTGTTTACCTTCTTCTTATAAAATGCTAGACCACGGGCAATTACAACAACTATCTAGGTGCAAGAATTTAACCAAATTCCCCTGGAAATTATATAATTTGCAGCACATCAGTGCAGCTTATTTTATTAATACGTCGGTAGCCATCGACTAAAATCATGTGTCTAAGAAAGGCAACAACAATTCTTACTGAAGAGCTCAATTGTTGTTGTCAGAGCGAAACACATCTACACTATAGGTCGCAAAAACCTTCCAAATTAATATTCATATTAAAAAGTGCACTTAACAAAAAAACAAAAACAATTTTTCTATTGTTATTGTTTACCTTCTTCTTATAAATACATAATGGCATCAAACGTACTTTCACAAGAATAAAGAATTTCATTGATATCCAAAACAGATTTTGTTTTATTTAAAAAAAAACTTTTGTAGCGCTCTTATTGAAAAACCCGATATAACTCTTTATTTTGCATTTATCGATTTCGCTAAAGCTTTCGAAACGTTAGAGCAAATATATATATGGGAAGCATTAATAAAACAAGGCGTTGAATCGAAAATTGTCCGCATTTTAAAAAAGATATACAATGAAAGTACGGTATGCATAAAAACGTAAACCTCAGGGCCGATATTTCAAATGACTCGTGGAGTAAGACAAGGTGATCCACTTTCACCAGCACTCTTTTCCTCAACCTTGGATGAAATTTTTCGAAAAATGAACTGGTAAACGATAAACTGGTAAATGATAAACGACAAATAAGTGTTTTTTATAATACAAATTCTATATACTACTGAAATACATCAGCCAAGTAGAACTCTTAGCATTATTTTCTTTTTATGGACTAAAGGCCGTTAAAAGCTATATTGAATCAATAATTCAACAAGCCCAATTAAATAATGGTAAGTCTTCTACTTGGCTGATGTATTTCAGTAGTATATAGAATTTGTATTATAAAAAACACTCATATGTAAACAATGCCAGGCCACGGGTAACAAAATTTCCAACAATGCTTGATTAGAAATTCTAATTGGGTTGGATAAAGTTCACTATTGATTTTCGCTGTAAAATTGATGTAAGCTGGACTGAACTTAATAAAAATTGCGTCTTGACAAGGCCCTCACTGTCAACTGAAGGGTCCAAGTGAGAACGCCGGGACGAAACGCCAATTTGTATGGACTAAAGGCCGTTAAAAGCTATATTGAATCGATAAACGGCAAATTTCTTTCAAATTTAAGATTTGCAGATGATATCGTTTTGATTGCCACCAGCAGCAAAGAGCTACAAATCATGCTAAACGATCTCTGCTTCGAGTGCAGAAAGGTAGGTCTATCAACTAACAGACAAAAACCAAAATCATGTCAAATGGATATCCGTATGAAATAAAAATAGATGGAAACAATTTAAAATATGTAGAAGACTGCACGTATTTAGGTCAAATAATATCCTTTGTTGACAGACATAAAAAGAATGTTAATTAAAGAATAACAAATGCATGGCGACAGTTTTGGAATGTTAGAAATCTATTAGACCTAAAAGTCTCCAAGCAAACAAGAAAATACGTCTTTGATTCTTCGATTCTACCAGTTCTGACATATGGGTGCCAAACATAACAATCTACAGTACACCTCGAAAGAAAATTACAATCTTTTCAAAGATCAATGGAAAGATCAATTCTCAGTATGCGGATCTCTCAACGAATGAACCACAACAGAATAAGAAGTCAAATTAATTTCGAAGATGTATTGTACAGAATGAAAAAATTAAAATGGGACTGGACAGGCCCCAAAGCACGCATAGAAGATGAAAGATGGACCAAGACGACAACAGAGTGGACACCATTAGACAGAAAACGAAATGTTGGAAGACAATTCAAACGATTGAGGGACGACATTGATTCCTTAAGCTTAAACTACTGGAGAGAAGCTAAAAATAGAAAAAGATGAAAACTGAAGGGGGAGGCTTATGCTCATCAAACTTTTTTATTTTGAAAAAAAAAAAAAATAATAATAATAATTACATTACAAATTTATATATATAATTTATATTTAAAAAAGAATTCTATGAAATATATATTTTTTGAGAACTTTAAGAGCGAATAAAAAGCCTTTATAATAATAATAATAAAAATAGAAAGATGGTGGCATCGTAGATATTTCTATGAGCTACTTAGGACAAAGCATATGAGCAGAGTACAACTAGGGAATTCAAATTATCCTAGCTGATTTTGACGCTTATCTACATTATAAAGAAAAAAGGACATATTTGATAGTATTTTCTTTCAAAGAGGATAGAATTTTCAACACCTCCAATAACGGATTCAGGCTTATTGTTTTTGCTACGGTATGTGATCAATCAACAGTCAACCAAATCGACTATATTGCGAAGACAATTGATATGTAGTATCATGGATGTTCGATTGTTCTACCAAATTGACTCCGATCACTACCCAGTCGTTGTCAAGGTAAGGCCGCGGATATCCCAACCTCGGCTTAGTAAGGAAAATACTGTAACGGCTGCAATGTCAAGTCATCAAAAGGGCTTTTTCCGACCAAATCTCTTAAATCCTTTTGAGAAGAGCTGGTAACACTTCAATTATTGAGAAACAGCCGCAACAAAAAGCCATTTAAGATGACGCCGCGCCGCCGTGGTCATGCTGGATAGATGGGGTTTGCTGTCATGTGCGTCATCTCTACGGGTATAGAAGAGCAGTCAATTTTCATAGCAGAAATTACGGTTGGAATTTGTATCCTCTTCTTCTTCATTTAACCGGCGGCGATTGTCTTGATCTTGATGGGGCACAACTCTCCCACTCAACTGCTTCACCTAAGGTTCCACTTGTGGGGTTCGCCGAGTTGACCTCAAAAACGTCGACAGGCCTCCCGGTTTTGGATTTTTCCATGTCTGAGGCCAACTAAATGCAGGTGTCGTTACATTTGTTTCATCCTGGAGTTTTTGCGCCTGCCTTTCTTCCGCGATAGTGTTGGAACGTCTTGTGCTATTGCCTTTTGAACTGGGTTCTCATGGCATCTTCTTTGTACATCACAGTACCAGCTAAGTAGGTTATGCCGTATTTTGTCCAAAATGATATTTTTGACATGTAGGCTTCCTCGCTTATTCGATCACGCTTTGTCAATCCTGCTGTCATGCGAAGCATCTTCATTTCAGCTGCCGTCAATTTACCCTCATACTTCTTGTACATTATCCAACATTGTGAACTGTATGTAAGCGCTGGACGAAAAACTGCTATGTAGAGCTTTCCTTTCAGATTAGGGGGCATTTTTCGATCACAGAAGATGGCGGAGTTTTCCCGCCAATTCATCCACCCAACGCTTACGCGACGTTTGATGTCGTCATCACAAGATCCTTCGCTTTTGATCATTGACCCAAGATATATAAACTTTTCGCACTTGGGAAGCACTGTTCCATTCAAATAGATGTCCGGAATATTCCTGTGTGGATCAGAAAATGGGCGGTTGGAATTTGTATCTAAAGGTTAAATATAGGTAAAAGTTCGGTAACACTCCAAACTTAACTTTCCACTTATGGAAACCAATAAAGTCATTTAGAAGATGTTTTATGAAGTAGAACTGTTGTATTCTCTCAACAACGACATCGATTTTTTCATAAATAAACATAAATAGCAGCAAGGGTTACAGGGCCAAAATCGAAGCAAGGAAACACGAAGAAGGATCATCGTAGTTTGAAAATAAGTTTAAGTTAAGTCCAATAAAGAAGCTAGAGCTGACAGCCTTGCTGCTGAGTTGTTTTGAGCTGAATTGCCCCAAAAATCAAACCTCAGCATTGTTTGTCCGAAATTGATCTACCTTGAGAAATGACAGTGCAATGCAGATGTGATTGCAGATATGTTGACATTTTTAAAAGCACCTTATATCCAAGAAAGCAACCATTGCATATTTTTGTTTATGGTGGAGGGAATGTTCGATGGAGCTTATGGAGAGCTGTTTCCAACGATTTCGCTTTGCAATACGTACGTTGAGCATGAGGCAAGAGTCTCCTATCAAAATAATTTTATGGAGATGAATATCAATCAGTCGTTCAACAAATTTTAGGAATGATGATAGACTCAAATAGTCTAGGAAAGATAGAAAATTTAATATGCGTAAGTGGTAACAAATTAATTCATTAAATTTTGTTTTTCTGGTACCGACGCAGAATTTCATCCTGTACAACACATCCAGTGCCCCAAAATGCCCTCATTTGCTTTTTGTATACACACATTTAAAGAGGTGGAGAGGGGTGAGGCTGGAGTTTATCAAGCTGAAAAATTTATTGGTCAAGTACATGTATCAATTTTTATACAAAACCACCCACCGTTCAGCTAAAAAAAATAAAAATGATCATTGGCCCAATCTTTCTGTAAAATATAATGCTTTAAACAAAAAAAAAAAAATAATCTCGGTGTTTCAACTTTATTAGGTAGGTATAGGTATGTACACGATTGCTGTAAAGAATCCGCATCACAGTTGCTGATCGGCATCTTATCTCAAACCAATCATCATTAACGTTTAACTTTATCTTATATGCACGACTTTTTTAATTGAATCCCCGTACATGGTTTTAACGATCTGCTTTACATGCCTGCATATATATACGAAGCACATGAATCATGCATAGCACAGTGTGTGCATGCAGTGAATTCTTTATACCATCCGCAAATAGGATGATCATATTTACCGACACCTCACCAAAAATTACCCACCTCTCGAGAGTCATTTGGAATTGAAATTAATGTCTCAAATAACCCGCAGACAACGAGCAAGCGAACAAGGCGACTTGGCTGTTCCCTCAGAGCCACGACCACGACCCAACCAACCGACGCAGGACATATACAGGAGCATGCGCACATTAAAAATCCCGGCCGGTGGAAATAATTAAAAAATATAAATCGCACATTCAACCCAGCCTCTTCGTATAGTCTACGTCCGTCTCGTCGTCGTCGTCACTGCCCTGGAGGTTGGAAACAGCGTTCAGCGCGCACTCATCTTTCATCTTTCTAAATACCCTCCGAAATGATGAAACATCCAGAATCACACTTTAAAAGTAGAAACATACATGGGGAAATATCCAACACCTCAAACAGCCTCACCTCAGCTAAGAACCAAGTGAGCTCATAAATGCATTCAAACTTAAATATCTGGCTTGTTTAGCGCATTGTTGGGAGAACTTGAGTCGGCTTAAGTTCTGTGGTGTCGAAAATTTGATAAAACGCTGATAATACTCCTCGAGGTGTTTTATAAATTTCCTTTATCCCCAGACCGTCAAATGATGGCAAACAATGTATGAGGATTTGAATAGTTCCCTAAATTGCTGCTCTTTGAAAGGAAAATTACATTTAAATACCCGAAGAAAAATAGGGAGGAGGGCAGTAGATACTCCTGCCATATAAACTTTCACCAATCAAATTGTCCCAAGATTAAACTTATGGGTTCAATAAAAATATGCGAAGATTGATTAAGAAGTCGCGAAGTTAAATTTGTCAGGATAATGACATCACAGTGGAACATAAATAAATATGTAGGTAATTATTTGTATCATATACATTTCCAAATTTTATATATTGATTATAAATTAAATGTGTACATCACAAGCTTTTATAGATGGGTTGTATACTGAAGTCAAAACAAAAATTCTTTACGTTCCATACTTAACATATCCCATAAGAAATCTTTTGATTCTTGAAACTCTTTTTGGCTTTTTAGTGGTTTATAAATTATGTATTTGTTCATTATGTTCAGGGTTACCTACTACTTTGTATTCAATTTTTGACAGTTAATTATGCTCCGCTTTAAAAAAGTTTTTTGTAATCTGTTATTTAATGATTAGGACTGACTTAAATTGAGTTGGTTTACTAGTCAAGTTTTCATTTCAAAATTGAGTTATTAGGTAGTAAAAGTAAACCAACTCAATTTAAGTCATTAATCATTAAATTACAGATTTCTCTGATAATTTTGAGGTTATTCCATATTACTCTACTTAAGAAAATTGATATTTAATATTAATAAACATAGAATTTGGCGTACTTTTAGATCTCACTACTTTTTATGGCTGACTGGCTACGCAAAGTTTTTTGTATATAGAAGAACTTGGCTACTTTTTTAACATTTATGGTTTTGGTGTTATTCCACTACTTTTTGTAGAAAAAGTAGTGGTATTGACCACCAAATTTTATTATTCTGCAACAATCCGAAGTGATCCATATAAATTATAAAAATTCTGAGAAAATGGATGGATGCCACACCCCCTGAAGCCTGAATATTAAATATCAAACTTTAAAATTTAACCTTTGTTTGCAGTTCAAGTCCTACCGTCCTACCAAACTTCAACATTCTACGACAACCAGAAGTGATCCATATAATTTATAATAATTCGAGCAAATAGGCGGGGGCAACGCCCCTGAATGTAAAATCGCAACTTGTAAAACTTTGCCTTTGTCTGCACTTTAAGCCCTACCGCTGTATTAAATTTCATCATTCTTCAGCAATCGGAAGTGCTCCAAATAATTTATATCAACTCTATGAAAATGGGCGGGTACCACGACCCTGAATGGGAAATCTTAAATTTTTGATTTTTTTCCATTGTATACACTATAAGGCCTACCGTTGTGTGAAATTACACCATTCTACGATATCGGGAAGTGCTCCATAATTTTGATGATCTGTCAGTGTCAGTGAGTCAGTGAGTGAGTCAGTCAGTTACGGCTTTTGCAAATTTTGCAGTCTTATATATCTCGGGAACCTTAGAGTTGCCTAAGACTGGTCAGCTTAGCAAATGCTGCGAGTTTGAAGTTTCTAACTTTATTGGTACTGAAGTAAGAGGGGGGTCGAAAATCGCTTGAATTTGATCCTGTCAAAAAGGGTGTAGTGCCAGAACTTGGCTGGACACTTCCGTGCCCTTTGATTTTCTTCAACATGTCGGCTACACAGACAGGGATTTTTGTTTTTTTTAGTCTTGACAAATTTCTTTCTTGAAAAGTGAACAATTGCTGCAGAGAAAGTGAATTCTTGACTTTTCTCACTGATACTCACTTGTGAATGCGTTGAGAACTTTTGACATTTGATATTTGAAATCACAATAAATCTATTCCTTGAAATCTGAATTTTTGTCATGTTCTGCGCATTGCCCAGTCAAAATAGGCATTTCCCTGAACAAAATTCCGAGAACACTTAAACTTGGTGGGGCCTTCCGGTGACTATAACGCAGCAATGACTGAAAGTCCCTGACGATCCGACAGGAGCATAACTTTTTAAGCATGGTTAAGTGTCAAAAACATCAGTTTTTAGGAAATAACTTTTTAATGGCAAACGCTATCGAAAAGAAGTTCGAGTACAGTTTGTAGATCATTAAATTCTCTAAACAAAAATGCGTACTTTTTTTCCTACGACCAATAATAATTAAGAAGGTAAAGCTATTTAAAAATAAGATAAAATTATGAAAATATTGTTTTTTTAAATGTAACTGTTATACCGTCAATGCTTTTGAAAAAAAGTCTAGGAACACTTTGTAGCAAGCAAAATGTTTTATCCAGGAGTTTTTGCGCCTGCCTTTCTTCCGCGATTATGTTGGAACGACTTGTACTATTGCCTTTTGAACTTTGTTCTCATGGCATTTTTGACGTGTAGGCTTCCGTGCTTCGTCACTCACTTTCAGCTTAGGAAGCATTTTTGTGTGGATCAGAAAATGTACAGCATAGGTATTCAGTCTTTTTCGCGCTAATGCGGTATCCATTTTCCTCCAGAACATCCACCCATACATCAAGCATAGTCAGAAAAGAATAACTGATTCAAAATATATATTTGCTGTTTTATTATGAAATAAGATTATTAAAAAAAAAGATGGAATTACCTACTGTGTTAACAGAAATTCAACCCCCTTACGTGAAATATTCATTTGGCAACCCTATCTCAACCTATCATTGCTTTAAGTACCAATTCCCAAACTGGCATTATTTGTCTGCAAAATTGCTGCAACTAAAATCGCTCTCCTCTTCAATTTGTTCCTCCTTTACTACACCGTTAATATCAAAAGGTGTAACAACATCAGGCCCAGAAAGCAGAAACAAAGCTCTTCAAAGAACCATACAAATGTTACCGAATATAAATATGAAGGAAAATAAATGGTGAAAATAAAAACAACACAAAAAATAAATGAAAACATAACAAAATAATAATAAAAAAAAACAACTTCAAGCTCGAGTAGCATCCGCGATCCGCAATGGTGTGAAATAATGATACGTTTCACTCGAAAGATACTTTTATATCTCACACAGTTTTCGGCGGCCAAACCGTGCGTCCATCTATCCGCGCACGAGATATGAAAGCAACAAGCCGCCAATTTATTGAAGGGCACTCTCTAATTTGAGGAGATGAGTTGTGTGTTAGCCAATATTAGCCGAAGGATGTGCAGATACTTTTGTATCTGACTGCTGCAGCTCCCTTTGCGTCTGTCCTGCCCATATATACTGTGCATTGAGCTGAACTGATGTTAGCCACTAGTACCATTGCCAACTAAAACGTGTTCAGCCAGCCGCACTCTAATGCGGCTTCTTTCGCCCCATCGATCAGCAACGTTGATGCTGTGAAGCAGCCGACACCTTTTCAGAGTTTCCGCACCATTGTGGGCGTGGCACATATTTTGCAATTTGAGCTTCAAGTTTATTCTCAGCTCCTTTTGAAGACCGATGGTTTTTAACAGCAGTAGAACCAAAACAAAATGATTCTCCTTTGGGTTAGCATCAACGGCCAACAACGAGTGTGCTGTGCAATGATGATAAGGCCTGCGATGATGCTGGGTTCTGTTTCTGTGGTGTTGATGATGATGGTGATGGAAGCCATCATGGCCATCACAGACCGCAGAGACAAACTGGCTCGGTCGGTTCTATCGCGTCGGTCGGTCGTTCAGTTGGTCTTGTTGAGTTTCGATGTTAATCGTCTCTTGAATACAAGCGGGGGTTTTCATTGGGCATTCCTTCCTCCTCTCCAATTCACACTTTCTTGTTCCAGCTTTGATCGGTTTCTAGCTTTGTTGCTTACCCGATTGGGTTAATATATAAAAGAATAAAACTGGGCAATTTCCATCGCCCAAGTCTGCTGCAGTAGTGCAGACAGATATTTATAAAACGCAAACTATTGGAATCCCAGAAAGTGTAGGAATTACACAAGTATTAAATATGTTTATGTATTATGTATTGTTTATTGTTTATGTATTCATCTTAACTAAATTTCAAAACATTGACTTGTTTTGCCTTTTTTTACTTTTTATACGATATAGAAAAAAGGTAAAAGTTCCAATTATTAGGTATTAAATCAAATCGAACACACATTTCGATTGTTCCAGAAGTTCTGATATTGAAAAAAACGATATTAAACTATTAATTGTCTTCAAAACATTTAAGTAGCCATAAACTGGGACAAATTCTTGGAAGCACTAGTTAATTTTAGGTGTTTACAATGACCGCTGTAGGCATTGACACTAGTATTTCAAGAAAAGTCTGGGGATGTAGACAGACAGATCCAGGATCCTTTTCGAGGGTAAAATAAGAGTCCTTGAGACAGTTATAGTTGTGGATTGCCATTTATTTATATTTTGGCAAATTTATTGTAACTTAATATATATTTACAATTTGACTTTAGTTTGATGTGATTATGTTTGCCTCTGAGTTAAGATGCTCGTTCAGTGTAGATTCGTACTAATTTTGTCTCGAAAATTTGAAGTCCCTGCATGGTCATTTTCGATATGGAGAACCAGACTGGGAAGGATGAAATGCCGTACATCAGTAGCTTCATCTTCTGGCTTAGTCCGTTTCTGTGTCTCATCAGTGGTTGGAGTCGGTGGAATATGCCCATGTGTAGAGTCTGTGGTACTTTACTTTGCGAACAATTACCTGTGCAGACATCGATGTGGCATATGCAAGCGAGTCAGTCAGTTGGCAGAGGCTGGCCAGATGTCATAAGGCTCTAGAGGAAAGGGCCTAGCTTAGAACCTTTCGTAACTCTGGTTTTACTGGTCTTCACTTGTGATCAGCAGTTGTGGTAAAAATGCGTCACTGTGGAATGGTTTCTTGACATCGAGAAAGCATCCATATGTGATGGTGACACGATGGTTGATATGCGATATGGTGATGTCATGCTGGAACTTCAGAAGTGGATGCCGCAGCGAGAACTTTTCCTTAAATTCAAACTGCATGCCTGGGTTGATGGCGTTTTCGCTAAAGAATCTCTTAAGCCTCTGAAGTAATTCTTCTTCCAGTATTTAACTTAATGTTGTTCAGAAGCGAAATTGGACACCAATTTGAAAATTAAATCCTTCGGGTGGTCGCGATTTTAGCTGCAATCCACCTTTGAGGGAAGTAGAAGTACTTGATGCACGTGATCATTGATCATGTGACAGCCGTCTTAGGTTAGAGCAAGAAGTTTTGGATTGTAAAATGCTATTCATGATACATTAATAAGAAGTCATTTTGGTAAACACCGAACCAATCCAGCAATTTAAAGATTCACACAAGCTGTCCCTGAATCCTTAGACGACAACGTACATACATACTTACTTTACTTTTGATGGCGCTCACAGCCCAGGATGGGCTTCGGCCTCAACTAACAAGCCCCTCCAGCCAGCTCTGTCCCTAGCTAGCCGCTTCCAGTTGCGCACACCGAGTGCTTTGATGTCGTCATTCACTTGATTGCGCCACCTGTTACGGGTTCTTCCTCTGCTGCGTACCCCATCGGGGTTGGATTCGAAGACTCGTCGGGCAGGTGCGTTGCTGTCCATACGCTCCACGTGCCCCAGCCATCTCAGCCGCTGTATTTTCAGCTTTTTGACCAGGTCAACGTCGCTGTATAGCCCGTATAGCTCGTCGTTGAATCATCTCCCCCACACTCCTTCGATACACACCGGACCGAAAATCACACGAAGAATCTTCCTCTCAAAGCACCCTAGCAGATTTTTATCCGAATCTTTCAGTGTCCATGCTTCTGACCCATTAAGCAGGACCGGGATGATTAGGGTCTTGTATAAAGTCTCCTTGGTTCTCTGAGAGAGGGCCTTACTACTAAAATGCCTTCTTAGACCGAAGAAACAGCGGTTGGCAAGAGTAATTCTTCGCTTGATCTCTACACTGATGTCATTCTGAGATGTAGTAGTGGAGCCCAGGTAGACAAAGTCCTTGACAACTTCGAAGTTATATCTGTCCATCGTGATATTTTGCCCCAGTCGACGATGTTGGGATTCCTCTCTCGATGACAGCATATACTGCGTCTTGTCCTCATTAACCGCCAATCCCATTCTAGCTGCCTCCGATTCAATGCTCGCAAATGCCCCTGCCACAGCTCGCTTCGTTCTGCCGACAATGTCTATGTCATCCGCATATGCAAGCAATTGAACGGACTTTTGATAGATTGTTCCGCTGGTGTTGACATGTGCGTTGCGTACAATGGCTTCAAGATCGATGTTGAAAGGTTTTAAGCGGTCACACAGAATGGCCGACAAGATTTTATAAGCGACGTTTAGGAGACTAATTCCTCTGTTGTTGGTACATTTCAGAACATCTCCCTTTTTATGGATGGGGCACACTATACCGAGGTTCCATTCATCGGGCATACTTTCCTCCGACCAAATTTTGCAGATGAGCTCGTGTATGCTCCTAGCCAATTCATCTCCCGCTGATTTAAATAGTTCGGCTTGTAAGCCATCCGCACCAGCAGCCTTGTACGACTTAAGTTTGGAACGTACATACATGGTATAAAATTTTATCCGAATAAAAAGGTTTGCTTATTAGTCAGGGTAGGATAGCATGAATTCGGGTCAATTGTTTCAATAGCAACCGTTACTCAACGGAGATTACTTTAATTTTGATCAAGGACCAGAAACATAGCTATAACTTCTTGGCTCCTGTTGTACAAAATAAGTGTCTCGGAAGCTAATTTGTAGCACATGTAATAGCAGTTAATCTACCGTATCCGAAGCTTGTAGCTTCTAAATTAGATGACTTTACATGTGTGTCCCTTGGCTGGGAAAAAAAACCCTGATTGCACGGTGACGACACAGACCCGTACCTGGAGAACTAGAGACTTAGGACGTATACCTAACTGCAAAGATGAACTTGGATATGAATTAGTAGCCCGTTTAAGGTATTTAGTAAGTAGTTTCGCCCTACTGGATTGAAGACACGACCGTTGATTGCAATATTGGAAAGTATCTCTCTTAGTGGAAACACTTCTCTCTCTCTCTCTTATTTTCTACACTAAACCACCTTCCAAATGGGTTGATACTTGATAGCCAATATCCAGTTGAGTAATTAGGCAGCATTAATGCTTTCCCTTGAGAGGTCAGGAGTTATCAGTTGAAAGTGCTTTTTGAACACGGAAGCTAAGAAGAGTTATCCAACGGAAATAAGGGAAAGTTTTGAAGAATTTACATCCAACAACGATGTCTTAAATAGATGTTAATCACAGAAAGTTTTAACTTTAAGGTATGTAAGGATGTAAATTGTTTGTCTACCTAATAACGGGTTTCAACTCCGACATCGCTGGTAGTTCTGACACTGATATATATCGAATGAAGCCAATGAGGAGTGGAGAAGAAGATAAAAGAATGAACTGTACGAGATGTACAGCGACACTGACCTAGGGAAAAGGATAGAAGCCAACGACAGCACAAAGACGCACCAATACTCAGGTCAAACAAAAAACAACGACCTTAGGCGTTGCAAGTTATAAGAAGAGAACGTCAACCAAATGGAGTGCGAACCAAGCTGGCTGGAAGAAGCTTGTTGGTTGGGCCCTGGTCCACTTCACAACTATGGTAAGTTAAATAGCAACCTTGCTTTTATCCACTGGAAAAAGAGCATGAAGACTGCTGAATTCTTTTTGGCTGCACAACCTTGAAGTTCTCGTTTTCCCACTAGCACACACGGAAAGATACATGTTTAAATGCCTATCGCATTCTTCCATTGTCGGTTTATCAATTTCTGCAGACTTCAAGAACACTCAGCCTTTGATTTCTATAGAACCCGTTAAGCTAAGATTAATGATAATAGCCGTGTTTTTTGGAGTTGGTAAAGTACCGTAAAGTACAATTATTATGGAACCCACAGAACTCGATAACCTAGTAGCAATCTATTAGAATTTCGTGTGACTGGCTATTATTTCATCATATTCTGACTGCACACAATTTTTTTCAATTTTGGCATTTTTTGCACGTATGTATGTATGTATATAAAAAGTGTATTTTCATTTCGTAAACAAAGAAAGAGAAAATGTCATACAAAGAAGAAACAGTTGCCTTCTGGTGGTTCTAGCTGCTCAACTACTCTGCTCATCTAATTGCACATTAGAGGTCGATAAGATGAAAGTATCAAATTTTAATGGTCATCTTCTCACAGGTACTTCGACACCACCAAAAGAAACACGGCTAATGCGGTATTTATAAATTTCAAAAAAAATAAGCAACCTATTCTCACAAAGAAATTCACCTTAAAATTAGCTCTCCGTTTTCTTCATCATCACCTTCACCATCATCATCGTCAGATCGGTCGTCGTCTCCGTAATAACGATGTGGATTTTTTCCCGAGATAGCACGCAATGTGGCGGCGTCCTTAAACAAAGATTTGTTGTTTTTACGGTGTAAGTACTTTTTTGTACCCAATTTAGTTGGTGTACACACCGCATCCAGGCATTTAGAGAGTGCAGAGTTAATCCTGGATAATAGTGATGCTGATGTGGTGATGGTGATGGCTCATGTGGTCGTTGCTCATTGCAATGTAAAACTATCCAAAGAGCGAACAAGAAAATAAAGGAACATTTCAGACTTTCCTATAAGTAGTTCCATACCTATACCTATCTGGGATTTTGCTAAATCAAATCAGGTTATCTGAGTGTTAAGTATCGCGCCCTCTGGATAATTTCAGGTATCGTTGTATATAGCAGCAGCAGCATACAATGCAGTGTAGATGTCGGAAGGAGTGTTGAAGTTCTAAGAATACTGATGGATCTTGTCGCTCGCACCGTCCACATCCATCGACGGCCGATGGAACAACCATCACAGAACATAATTGTGTAGTTAGTGTGCACGACTGCCGATCTCATTGTCAGCAAGACCTGGTCGGAGTTTGATTTAATTTTAGCCAATGTTTCAACAAAGAGAATGCGGGGCAAGAAGATGATGAGGGCTGCTTCTTTGGTAATTGTTGCCAAAGTGGAACCAATTTCTTCGACTTCAATGTGCTTTTGTAATTTTTTTCTATTTTAAGAATTAGATTGTCTAGGTAGGGATAATGTAGTTTGTTTTGTGGAAACTTGATGATCTCAAGGACGTTTTTATTTTTGCCTAATTATGACGACATTAAGGATTTGGATTATGACGAATAACCATCAGCTTGCTAATTCAGGCATTTTGAATAAGACGGTGAACTCAGAGATGCATAAGAGGTAACTCCATATTAGCAACATTTTTGACGTGTCTATCAAACCAATTTCCTCGACTCAGGTTTTTTATTAAACATTTTGACTCGACTCCACTTCTGAAGTGGAATCTAGTGGCTTGAAGCTAATTTCAACTCTATACAAAGGGGCCAAGCGAGGTTGAAGCTCGCTTCAATACTTCATGGTTAACAGGGAAAATGTTTCCTCCCTTCATAACTCGCAATTACCCCGTTTACAAACAGTATAGAAAGCTCGAGTTGGATTAGGGTTGGATTTTGGACCCAAGTTTTTCGCCACGTGAGTTGAGAGCCCCATTTGAAGGTGAGTTGATATGGTGTTGAGATTACAGTTGAAGGAATTTTTTCAATATATTTATTTCACACAAAAAAAGTTAAAATTTAATGAATTTTGGTACATACTTAGCACAGCTATCAAAACAAACAAATAATTTTACACGCACATGTGCAAAAACACTGTCGTCAACACATTCATCAGACCGATTTTTCGACCCAGGTTTGTTATCAACAATTTCGACTCGACTCCGCTCCTGAAGTGGAATCGAGTCGGTCGAAGCTTATTTCAATTCAATACAGGTATACAAATGGGCCAAGCGAGCTTGAAGCTCGCTCGAATACATCATGTAAACGGGGTAACTGATGCTTCTAAAATTATTTCTCTTATAGATTTTCAAAGTTTTAGGAATATTTTGTTGAAATTTGTACTAAATCCTAAAATGAGAAAAACATTCTTTAAACAGCTTTAAAATTAATTAAACATAAATCATCGTGTATACTGAATAAGCATAGAGATAAAATCGTGATATCTTCTAAATCCGTTTCAAATATTTCCGAAACATAATTTCCTCTTTTTGCTTCTAGTTCCCTTTTCGTATCCTCCATATCTCTATACTTAAATCCACCAACACACAGATTCATTGCCAATTTTATTGAGTTCAACTTAGAAGGGTTATTAAAGACCAAAAGGTGTTTGCGGCACAACAAACAAAATTTCAAAAATCACACCTACCAACCGAAGATGAATGTCTTCCCAAACTTCCATGCCGCTCCGACCAACGGAGCACCAAACTCCACATGACCAGCTCATGATCCTGCCGGGATATCAACACCCCAATTTCGATGTGAGTTCGCTGCTCCACTCCTAATTAGCCTCAGGTGCAATAAATTTTGGAAAAGCCGCGCTGCTGCAACCAAGAACCGCATATACCTACAAGAACTTTGTCTGAGCTCCGGAGCTCCTTTGGGATCATTTAAAATTTAAACCGATGTTTTGGTTGATGTGAGACTCATTGATGGAGGGTTACTGTGATCGTGAAGGATATGCGTGGTTTAGACGGAATCACGCTCGTACATATTATATCCAGAAGGAAGCAACTAAAAAAATTAAATCAAAACCAACTAAAAACATCAACGACCGACCGGCCGACTGATGCGACGCAACGCACGAGACGACAAGAAAGGGAAATTGGGTTTGTTTGGTTTTGGAAATAATTACAGTTTACCCCTTCATTAGGTACATTTTTCACGTTTTGATTGAGGTGCGGTTTTAACCGGAGCAGAGCATACAGTATAGTGTGTTTTTAAATACAGTTTCGAGACAAGGTTTTATGAATGTTGTTGATGCAGCCCGAGGAGGATTAAAGATCCTTTTGTTTGGCTAGATAGCATGTGAACCATCAAATAATTATGGTAGAGGTTTTAAGTTTGTGTAAACAGTCAAAACGAAGAATGAATTAACGATTGCGGGTCGATCTGAAAGATGGATTCATAATTTTACCTTTAATAAGCTAATTAAAGTGGTGGAGGGTTTTCGGTTGTTTTAATAAAAACCTATTGACGTTTGAGGGTTTAACTGGTTCTTTTTTTAATGTGGAGCATGGTAACATAAGGCTTTTAATTAACCTACAGGAAAAGGGTTGTCTGACAAACAATATTTTTGTTTATTCAACTTCTAGACCGTATATTTAAAAAAAAATTGTATGATGTTCTGAATCAAAATGAAATTGAAAAATAAAGAACTTTGTAAAGAAGTCGTAACCGAAATATTGGCCAAGAAATTTTTACAATTCTTTTAAATATATTTGAAATTTTTTTTTTAAGTTTTTGCATTTCAATATCAGTTATTTGGAAAAAAATATATATTATAGACCGAGAGCCCACAGCTATTTTTGAGTGTGATCGATAACAAAAATTCCTTTTATTTCAAGATAGGTCCTTATACTATTCATATGCAAATATTAAAGTTTTGCATGTTGGGGTTAGGGCTCCATGTTTTTGTCTAGTTTGGGCAAGGCCCTAGTAAGTTATCTTCTTTACAGACACTTGGCAGGCCCTTGCTACATTTCCGTACAATAAGTTTAGACGAGGGAAATTTTTCAAAAAACTCTTGAGGCCCTCCCTAATAAAAACTTGTTGGACATGTTTCGGTAGCCCATCAGGAATGTCAAAAACAAACATTTTATAAGCAGCATGCAATTTTAGTATCATTCGACACTTTTTTCTCTCTTTCCTTTGTATTCTTTTTCATATCAGAACAACACAGATTTGTGGGAAACTTCAGACAAGTTAGAACAGAAAACCTTTTCTAAGTTGTTCTTCGTAAAAAGAAGGTTCATAAAATCCTGTTCTATTCTGTTTGTATTCGTTATGCAATATGGTATGAAACATTAGATTATGAAACTTATTCACTTTCGACATTGAATTTTTGTATGGCGAGTTAGCCCAGTGGATAGCGCAATGGAGTAACAAGCAGGAGATCGCAGGATCACATCTAACGTAAGACTGCTTTCACACAAGGAAACTGAGTTGTCGGCAACTGGGAGTTTGTAGGCGAGAAGGGCAAGAAGTAAGGGGAATGAAAAAAATCTCCCCGGTCAATGTTTGAGGAGATTTTTGGATCACATTCCTTCTCACACTGTCCGTAGTGTGCGTTCAGCCAATAGACTTTATATGGAAAAAAAAAACAAAAATCTCCGGCAATTGGGTTTCCTTGTATGAAAGGTACAAGGCAGTTAAGGGAAAACATCAACAAAATCTCCAGCAACTGGTTTCCCTATGTGAAAGGGGACTAAGCTTACTTTTTTTTTCCTTACGCGACGAGACAAAACGGCTCATAATCGCCAAGGCCCTTGTTCTAGCCTTAACGATGCTACCGGTTGTATTCAGAGATGCACGATGTGGATCCATTAGACCGCTTTCACATTCACACAAGGAAAATATTTGAGGCAGTGACAATTTCAATGACACGGGCAATTTATTGCTTGGTGGGCACTTCATTCCCAAGCGATTTCAGTAAAATTAACTGTTTTTGATAATATAAAACATAATAACACTACAATTGTTCACGGTTTTTCATAATTTCACCTTTAATTTCAATATGACAGAGAATCTATTTAAAATCAGAAAGAAACCATCTTGAATAGGGAGGGGTAAACGTCAAAATGTATTGCTTCGGCAATGGAAGGCAATAATTGCATTGCCATTTTCAAAGCGGCTCTACTGGCATTATTCAAGTTAATGGCAATAAGCAAAGCAATTTGTTGCCTCAAATATTGCTAATGGAGCCCTAATGGAGTAATTACAACTTTAAAGGCTCTCCCAAACCGATGCGATATATTCGCCGATGACAGTTGCTATTTAGCGTTGCGTTGTAATTTTCTTACTGCGACTTCGATTTGCAGTTCCCTTAATGCTAAACTTTACGTAGCCTCTGTCACATAGAATTTTTAAAATGTTGCCTTTCTTGAAACACGATTTTTCTGGATTCACACGACTTACATAAAGAAGCTGCCAACTTTTTAAAATCGCAACTTTCACAAATAATGTTGGATTTACGCGGTTGCCCATAATTACGCGACGAATATAAACTGTAACTACATTTTCAATTTTCACGACTTATGAATGTTGTATTTTAGACTCTCCCAAACCGACAATGACGCAAAAAATTCGATGCAACAAGAAAATTTTACTCATTCAAAATGAATTTACATGTTGATAAACGAAAGCAACCACGCTGTAGCGATGTGATTTCTCATTTAAGCTCGACGACCGACGCGACGATAAAAATGTTGTCATTAGGGAATGTTTCGCGTTGGTTTGCAAGAGCTTTTATACTATTACCAATCCTTTTTTTCTTTGATTTAGACGACAAACATATACATACATATACACAAACTACTATTTAAAGGCGAAACTTTCACAACTTATGTTGTATTTACACGGTCGCCAATCATATTTCATGGATTGGACCGCGAAGCAGATGATTTTTGTTGGCTATGATGAGCAATCCAAAGCTTATCGTTGCTATGATCCATCTTCGAATCGAGTCATAGTGAGCCGAGATTTGCACTTTATAGATTGTGTTGGGATAAAAACAACTGAGACTCCTCATATGGTGAAGCCTTTAAAAGAAACGAAACGTGAAGATGCATCAGTTCCAATTAAATGTGGTTTTAAATATCCCCATTGTGAACATATTCAAGTTTTAGAAGAAGAAACTGAGGATCACGGAAGTGAACATTGTCGAACTATACGGAAAGAGAAACTGAAGAAACTGAAGAACAAGAAAACATTGCGGATCATAATGAAAATTCAATAACTGTTTCAATAAGGCGGTCGGGAAGATCGAAGAAAGGAGCCCCACCAGTAAAGTTAATTGAAATCATAAACGTGATACAGCAAGAAATTATTGAACCAAGAAACTTGAGAGTGTGATGTCAAGCAAACATAAAAATGAATGGCTATCTACAATGAGTGAAGAAATGGAATCCTTGACAAAAAATGGCACCTGGGAATTGTGTGAACTGCCAGAATACCGAAATTGGGTAGGCAGTAAATGGGTTTTCAAGTTGAAGAAGGGACCATATGAACAAGCAATAAGATTTAAGGCTTATGACCAGGTATGCTCCGGTAGTCAAGTAAACTACATTAAGAATATTGCCTTCAATCGCTGGAAAAAATAATTTGACGGTACAACACCTACATAGATGCTAAGACGGCGTTTCTTAAAGGTGAGTTGAATGAAACTATATTTATGAAACAGCCCCAAGGTTTTGAACAGGAAGGGAAAGAGCATTTAGTTTGCTTACTAAAAAGGAGCATTTACGGCCTTAAGCAGGCAGCAAGAGTGTGGAATGATGCAATTCATTCCGTATTAATCGATGCGCAATTCAATCAAAGTATTGTGGATCCATGTCTATACTTTAAAAAAAAGAGAAACAATATTGGTGTTATGTTTTGATATATGTATGTAGACGATCAGATTGTGGCCAGCAAAAATAAAGAAATGACTGAATTTGTGGAGAAAACTTTGTCATCTAAATTCGAAGTGAAAAATCTGGGTACAATTAAGAACTATTTAGGACTTCAAGTCGAGAAAGATGCGAAAGGCAATTATAATTTATGTCAACAAAATTACATTGAGCAGATTGTCAGGGATTTTGGTTAAGCGGATTCAAAATTATCAAATGTTCCAATTGATCCAAATTACGGAAAGCAAGTAGATAAATAAGAAATTTTAGTTGATAATTCCAAGTATCAAAAGCTTATAGGATGTTTACTAGGGTCAATGTGGGTAAATGTAAACAAATTCTTGTTTTTTTTTTCAAGTTCTGAACTTATTATTTTATTTTTTTTTTTAAATTAGAAAACCTATCGAAGAACCTTAAATGGCAATGTAAAAGTATTGTATTTCTTAGTTAAACAATTTCAAAATTTTTTGAAAAAAAAAAAATATAAATAAGGTTAATAATAGCATGTTTACATTAACCACCTAACTTTTTTTTTTTGTTTGAAATCTGGGGGTAAAGTAAACAACGATTTTAGTGAAACTCCTTTCTGTCCAAAAAAAAGGGAAATCTTACGGATTGCGGAAACTGGAGAGGGATATGTGTCCTCCCCGCGGTGGCAAAGATAATGGCGAAAATAATCTTGGAACGAATCAAAGAACATCTCGATTCTTCTCTCGACAAAGAGCAAGCGGGATTTCGTGCAGGCTCATCCTGCATTGATCATATCAACACCTTGAGGATCATAATAGAACAATGCGTGGAGTTCCGCTCCCCTCTTCATTTGCTGTTCATCGACTTCGAAAAGGCTTTCGATAGTTTGAATCGAGATTTCATTTGGTCGGCTTTACGTAGGAGAGGAGTACCCGAGAAGATTATCGCCATTATAAAGGCTACCTACGAGGGTGCATCGTGTCAAGTCTTACACAACGGAAAGGTATCAGAGGACTTCGATATCCATAGCGGAGTTCGTCAAGGATGTTTGCTATCTCCACTACTTTTCCTGGTGGTTATAGGGGATGCAGCTCTAGTCGAGCAAGCGCGTGGAATTCGATGGACGATGTTTTCGTTCCTGCAACATCTTGATTACGCTGACGATATTTGTTTGCTCTCGCACAACATTATGGATCTTCACCATATGGTGACTAATCTGGAATGCGAGGCAAACAAAGTCGGTTTGAGGATCAACGCCGGGAAAACAAAAATCCTCAACATTTCTGAATCTTCTTCTCAAGTTGTCGTTGCGGGACAGCAGGTTGAAGCGGTGGACAACTTCCTGTACCTCGGTAGTGTTGTCTCAAAAGACGGCGGTGGTACGGATGAAGATGTTAACTGCCGAATCGGCAAAGCTAAAGCTGCTTTCGGCATGCTGTCTAAAGTTTGGAGGAGCAACGTCTACAGTACGAAGACCAAGCTGCGACTGTTCCGGTCGAACGTAGAGTCAGTACTACTATATGGGTGTAGTACATGGAAAGTGACCGCCTCTGTCACAAGGAAGCTACAAACTTTCGAAAATAGATGTCTCCGAAACATCCTAAGGATTTTTTGGCCGAACACCATCTCCAACCAAGAACTCCTTCGGAGAACGGGCCAAAGTCCTATTGACATCGTTATTAGGAAAAGAAAGTGGCAGTGGATTTGTCACACCCTACGTCGTGGTGCAGACTCTATTGCAAGACATGCAATGGAGTGGGATCCACTCATCCAAGATGGCAGAAGACCTGGAGGCCAGAGAAAATCTTGGCGCAGAACAGTCGACAAAGCCGACTTTCGATTTTAAATTGTGTGGTGAAAAGCCCGGAACATCCAAAGAATTCAAAAATTCCATGGGATAGTTGCTGGCTTCGTTTTCATCAATCACGGAGTCCACGGATTTGAATAAATTAACTCACCGACAATTTGATTTTGAAGGACAAAATTCAAATGATCGACATTCTTGTTTTTCGCAACCAAAATCGCGCGTGAACTCAGCCAATCATGGTTAACATAATTTTGAGTGAAATTCGGAAAATCATTCGCGCGATGAGCTTTTCCGGCGTTGTTGTAAAGTAGCAAAAATTCGGTGGAAATTCAATAAGGCCGGTGACTTAGTCCACTGTTATTACACCATTGCCCATCGCCAATAAATTGACTGGAGAAATCTGTAGCGAACTGGTCATTTCGTACAGCGACTCGCATGTTTGTTTTCAATTGCAATTTCCCCACGTATTGCAATAAAGCCGATGCTCTCAGGCCCTTCCTGGGGCCAATACGAATTTATCAAGTCCTAAATCGTGAAAATCAAAGTAACCGTTCTCGAGTTATGCATTAAAAACAGGATGTTCCCTGTTTTCCAATTTTCCTGGATATTTTCCGGGATTTTTCTCCAGTGTCCTATGTCCTTTCTTGAGCCAAAACGAATCCATCAAGCCCTTAATCGTGAAAATCGAACACACCATTCTCGAGATATGCGTTAAAAAGAAGATGATCCCTGATTTCCAATTTTCCTGAACATTTTTCGGGATTTTTCTACAATGTCCTTCCATGGGTCAATACGAATTCATCAAGCCTAAAATCGTGAAAATCGAACGACCCGTTCTCGTGTTATGCGCGCACACACGGACGACATTTCTCTTTTATTATATAGATTACTATAAATTAATATATTTTTTTTTAATAGCTAAAACGGATAGAGCTCAAAATCTGATTTGTACCTATTTTTTTAAAAATCCAAAACTTATTTTTTTCAAAAATTTTATATGCAAAATTGTTAAAATTTGCAAAGGACCTCTTAAGCAAAAAATTTGGTTCAAATCGGTGTAGCTGTTAACGAGAAATTTGAAAACAAAAAAATTGGTTCGTTAAAAACCGTTATAAAAAAATTTTTTTCGACCAAAATATTAATTGTCGTAATTATAGTAGCTTGTAATTTTTTTTTTGAAAATCGTTTGAGACGTTTTTGAAATAAATCAATTTTTTGTATATTGGTTGTATGGCAGGTACCGTTATTTTTTGAGCTAAAAAAAAAATTTCAATTTGCCCTCTAGGGAATCCCATAAAAATCTCAAGTTCAAAGTTTGAAGAAAATCGCTTCAGTCGTTCAGGCTGCAGGTTGAGGTACATACAGACAGACGGACAGACGGACAGACAGACAGAATTGCGAGACCTACTTTTTTCGCGTTCTCTAACATCGTAATGTTAGGGAGAATTATTATCTAGAAATTTTTTTTTTGCACGAATCCTAAAATTGCCCTATACTACGTTTTAAAAATAAAAATAAATCGGGTGACACAACGGCTCATGAAGAACCAGGGCCAGAAGGCTTAGCCCGAGAGACGAACGTTCTTTTTCTGAGTGTATTTAAAAAAAAAAAAATTTTTAGTTATTCAAAAATCTTAATCATAATTATATTTGAGCATTTATTAATGAGATTTAGCAAAGCCATTGACTTCGATTTGGCATTGTTGTTTATTTAGATTTTTAGAATAATAATAAGAATAAATTTAAAACTATTCTATAAGCTTAAAGTAAACAGTTTTATTAATCCTCATAGTTGTTTTGCAATAAATTGATGTTTTTTTTCTGTAAAATTCTATAAATTTATTACACAAATGTAAATAAGCAAAAACAAGAATCCAAAAAAATCCATTGCTCGATATGTGTGTGTGTGTGTGTGTGTAGGTTTATCATTTTTCAATTTGCATTTAATATGAATTTTTGATTATGAAAATGCCATAAAAATCTATAACAATGGCTTCATTATGGGTGGATTTACACTATGTCTCCTTTTTCAGTAAAAAAAAAATAATAATAATTCTACACAAAGACTATGGGATCGACATTTTTTTTTTTCATAAGGCTGCCCTGGCACACACTTTGGGTCTCAGATTCGGAGTCTGATGTTGATTTTTTCATAAGGTAATACAAATTATGATTTCTTTTTTTTTTTTTTTTCGTTTTTGATTTTATATTTAGATCACCGCAGGGCGTCAAAGGGCTTGTGGGCCCACCCAAACCCCAAACAACGAATACAGTTCACACAAGAAACATCAAAATGTTTGTTTTATGTGCGATTATGAATTTGCATACAAAAGACGACACTTGGCGGCAGCGATTAAGGAGAAGGCAGTAAATAAAAAAATAAAATAGCGAGGGTATCAATCTTAAAATGTTGCATACAAAGCGAAGATATGTGTTTTTTCTTTTACAAAATGTGCATTTTTGATTGAACGAGCTATAAAAAAAAGGATTGAGAAAAAAAGTAATGCTCGCTATGCGAGACAGAAGGTCTCTCGCTGGATCTGGATGGTTTTCGATGGAATTTCTAAATGAACGCTCCCAACTGACTATACGGAACGAATCAAAAGACACCGCGATTGATGCCCGCGGTGAAATGATTCTTCTTTATTACGTTATTATACTCTCATATTCTACTCATCTTTCATTTCCTCGCTGGTTTTTGTGCTGTAACCTTTGGTAAAATATTGTTTTTCTTTTTTATTTGTTGGTTGAATACCTACCTACCGAAAAAAAACCTATAAACTGTGAACATAAAATTGATGTTTTCTTTTTTGTTTAATTTTTTTTTTTCTGTTAAGATCTGTAGGATATAAAAAAATGATTTAGATTTGAGGAGGAAATGACGTCGTTTTCTTTTTTTTTAATTTTTTAATTGTATCATACCTTTTATAAATACATAATACTGATACTTTTTTTGAATTCGAAATATAAAGATGATATTTAATATTTATTTAGATTAAACACTTTGTGTACCATTTTAATTTTTTGCTCGTTAGGGTGTTACGAAAATTCTAGGTATAATTGGAGATACATATTCCCAATTCAAAAAAAAAAAAAATTAATACAATAAACTTTCATTTTGGACATTTTCTGCGGTATCCTGTATTAACTATAAAAATAAATGCAGCATGACAGCTCGTGGAGAGAGACATAGGCCCTTATACCTTATTGCGAGTGTCGTTTTTTTATAAATGAACGAATTTTATCTAAAGTGAATCGCCGAAAATTGAAGACATCTTGGGCTGCATGCTTTTGCATTAATGCTATCAGTTATGTTTTCACAAAGTATTACAATCTACAAATAAAAAAATAAATCCAATAACCAGGGCCTAGTGACTAACAACTCGCAACTATTCCTGTGTGCGCCTGTCGACATGAATGGAAGGGACCTACAATTTTATGCCGAGTCCGAACGGCTAGACGAGAAGCACTTATTCGTGACAAGTGATACTCTTGGAGGATTTGTCAATTCCTCGCAAGAGGCAGTAGCCCTGAAAAAAAAACTTTTTTAGTTTTTAGGTGGACGAGGCTGGGAAGCGCATCCAGGACCTCCAGCGTGACAGTCGACAGTACGCTACGGGCTACTACAATCTACAAGGGGTAGGGTTATATACGAAATTGCGACAGATACCGTTCGATCAAGCTGATGTCATACACCATGAAGATCGTTGAGCGGATATTGGATGGCTGTCTAGGAAAAATAATACGGCTGTCTGACGACCCGTGACCCGTGCGGTTTTGTTTCGGGTAAATCAACCACAGATGCTATTCAGAGCATAAGAATCAGAATGGAAAAATATCGCGATTCTTCAAGAGATTTGCATATTGTATTGGTTGATTTTGAAAAAGCATTCGACAGACAACCACGAGATATGATATGGGTTGCACTTAGGCAACTAGGAGTTCCGGAAGTCTACGTGCGGTTGGTCATGGACATGTACGAGTAAGTTTAAACAAAGGTTAGATGCCCCGCAGGAATCACAGAAGAGTTCCCAATTAGAGTAGGTGTGCACCAAGGAGGCGTTTTGAGTTCTATGCTCCTTATTACTGTCCTTGACTTTCTGTTTGAGGATAAGGTGACGGACGGAAAGTGAATCAGTTATTCTTTGCTGATGATCGATGGAGCCGTCATAAGTGAAGATCCTGTGTCCTTGCAACGAGCACTTGATGTATGGGTGGATGTTCTGGAGGGAAATGGATACCGCATAAGCGCGAAAAAACCCAATACCTATGCTGTCCATTTTCTGATCCACACAGTCATAATCCGGACATCTATTTGAATGGAACAGTGTGCATCCCAAGTGCGAAAAGTTTAAATATCGTGGATCTGTGATTAACAGCGAAGGATCTAGTGATGACAAAATCAAACCTCGCGTAAGAGTAAGGTGGATGAATTCGCTGGAAAACTCCGCCATCTTCTGTGATCGAAAAATGCCCCCTTAGCTGAAAGGAAAGCTCTACACAGCGTCCAGCGCTTACATACAGTTCACAATGTTGGATAATGTACAAGAAGTATGAGGGTAAATTGACGGCAGCTGAAATGAAGATGCTCCGCATGACATCAGGAGTAACAAGGCGAGATCGAATAAGAAGCAAGAAAATCCGAGGAAGCCTACACGTCAAATATACCATCTTGGACAAAATACAGTGCATGACCAACTTAGCTGGTACTGTCATGTACAAAGAAGATGCCATGAGAACTCAGCTCAAAAGGCAATAGCACAAGACGTTCCAACACTTTCGCGGAAGAAAGGCAGGCACAAAAACTCCTGGATAAAACAAATGCAACGACACCTGCATTTAGTTGGCCTCAGACATGGAACAATCCACAATCCAACCGGGAGGCCTGATGACGTTTTCTGAGGTCAACTTGGTGAACCCCACAAGTGGAAACTTAGGAGAATCAGTTGAGTGGGAGAGTTGTGGTCCCCCTTTGAGATCATGATAATCGCCGGCAAAATGAAGAAGAAGAATAAAATTTATAACTAGATGACATTAGTTTCAAATTCATGGATTTTATTGTTTTGTTGCCGTTATAGCCTTAAACTAAAAAAAAAAATATTAAAACCTGGCCCTAAGTAATACACAAATATGAAGTCGAATCTAGCTTCAATTCGATTTTTTTTTTCTGTATGAGATGAACTACGAATTGGTGTAAAGTGTAGTTCCGCTGCAGTGCTGTTCCGTTGAGTGCGGTCTTACCTTTAGTCAATCTTAAAATAGAAAGGTCGTATTTATATATGAGTGAATAGCAAACCTTACAGAGTCTATATAATTTTGAAGCACTAAATAAACATACAAAATTGTCCAATTCTAATAATAAACGTACACTCAAGTGGTAGAGAATCTGGAGTTCAATCCAAATTATCAACTTTCATAAAAGCAACTTTGGTAGCGATTTTAAAAGTTGTGAACTTTTAAAATCAGTAAGATTCCGGTCGCACTCGGAAAAGACCTCATTTAATTGAAAACAATTACAGTTCTTTCTTTGAAATACCATACTCCTCATTCTACTAGGTCAAAACTAAAAGGCGCATCCAAATAAAATTTAAACGATAAATTCTTAAAAAAGAACCAATGAAATTTATTAATAATTACAATTTTAATGATGCTATTTTAATTAAATTTCCTTAATCGTTTGCACTCATCGTCAGCATCGGTCGGTTAACTTCAGCACCATTTCAGCAGCATCTCTAAAGTAATTCGTTTTGTTCTTCCTCTATACCTAAACTACCTCCCAGCCATACTCTGAATGTACTACTAACACAAAGTGACCATTAAATAAGGGAAAATCAATCAGGAGCCATAATGAATTACAATGCTTATTGAAAATTCATATACCCATATAGAGAAGTGAAGTGGAACCTGGAACCAAACAAAAAACTCAAAGCTGATGAAACATCAGACCATAGCAGTATAATGATGAAAACAAACCATGATGTTGTTGTGATTCTTTCCGTGATCGCTCTTCTTCATGTCCGTTTTTTACGCTGTTGGTGGGTCGTATAACTTTAACTTTTTCGGCGAGGTGATCCTCAACTTCGCAGACTTTAAGTCTCATGGTTTTTTAAATTTTATTTTGTTTTATTTTTCATGGCAGGCTTGTTTTACAGTGGATCAATGGGCATCGATTTTGGTGATTGTCCTTGAGAAACAAATCAAAACTTTAAGTTCAAAAATTAAAAGAATTTGAACCATTTTAATTATTATTTTATTTTAAAGCACATATAGTATACAAATATATGCAAACTTTAATACTCTATTTATTATTATTTAAAGTAGGTAAAAAGTTTATGTACACATTGTTAAACGCAGCAAACAAATTTGCAACATGACCAACTTGATCTCCTCCACATTAAAAAAAAATTAAATTGGGTGACGCAAGGGCTCGTGAAGAACCAGGGCCTAGTGACTGTGTGTGTTTGTCGACAAGAAGGGAAGGAACCTTCAATTTTATGCTGAATCCGAACGGCTAGATGAAGAGCACTTGCTTGCACTTATTCATGACAAGTGATACTCTTGGAGTATTTGTCAATTCTTCGCAAGAGGCAGTAGCCCTGAAAAAAAACTTTTTTTGTTTTAAGGTGGACGAGGCTGGGAAGTGAACCCAGACCTCCAGCGTGATAGTCCAACGCACTAACCATTACGCTATGGGCTACTATACAACTCTCCTCCACATTACTTCAATTATTAATAAACATAAAGTTTTTAGCTTCAAAGCAAGTTTTTTTCCACTGTACCAACATCCCAACATTGCATCATCATGAACTCGCAGCCAATACACAACTATGTATGTTGTATATGTACCTACTCGTATGTGTTTGAACTTCCAAATGGTTAATAACTCTGGATTGTTATAGCTGATTTTTTGGTTACTGGTTCCTTTATGTCTGGCTCGTAACTTGGTCGTTAAAATCGTTCGTATTTGAAGTGGTAATAAAACATTATTTTTTTCCTTTTTTTTTGTCCTCTTTATCTTTTTTTTTAAGCTTACATGAGAATGGATTTAATCCCCATGATTACAAAAAGTAATATTTTGAAAATATTTGTTCAATTCGTATAACAGAAGAATTTAATATCGGGCTAAGAATGTGTATATACTTTCACGAAACAAAAGAGCTGAGGTTAAAACTCAAATCAAACTTTTTTGGTATTTTATTCTTTTTTGTCAACCAAAATATGATGAACATAAAAGAGACAGCTGCAAGTTCCTCTAATTTATACCCACAGAGCCATCATATAGTAAACAAAGTTGAATCTAATTCAATTTCAATAAAATTCTTAACATTATTTATTGTGAATAACAAATATTTAGCTCTATACAGCACACACGAAATGTGTGCAATTCTTTCGGAAGTGTGACGAATAATTGTATCATTTTGCACATGTTTTATGAACAATATAACCGGAACACGTTAAGAACGGAAACATTATTGCAATGAAAACATCCTCTAAAATGAAAAAAAAAAATCATTAGATTTCGACTATTTCTGACGCCGCCGCTGTGCTCCCGGACAGACAGTTGACATTTTTCATTTCATATGATTGTGTTTTGTTTAATGGTCGGTTTAATTGTTTGAAAACATAAACTCTTATTGCTCTTGTTAACGTACATATAGCTGTTGTATCCGATAATTGACTGCGAAGAATAATTTTCACACTTTAACAACCCATTTAAGGCCAATTAGCTGCTAAGCAGGGATCAACACAAAAGTCCAGCTATCGCTGTGAGGGACAGAACATATTAAGCAGATGTTTAAGATTTTGTTGAATTTCTTCTGGGTAGATGAAATGAGGTGCCAAATTATTTTTCTAATTATTCAACAAGGTTCAACATTGAAGATGAAAAAAAATATTTACATACGTGTGGCCAAGTTTTTCATCATTTCAGATCATATCGACAGTGAAAGTCAGAAGTTTTGAAAATAAGAAAAATTAAGATTCATTTATTTGATTTCACTTGGGTATTTTTGATGGATTCTAAATAGTTTTCAAAAACAAATGTTTGGAAAATATTTATCAGGCTCTTATCAAATTTTAACACGATTCGCTTGGGATGTTAATTACATATGAAATGTATCAACTTTCAAAAAACTCAGTAGCTACGCTAGAATAGAATCTTTATTTTTTAGTGCAGCTGAATAAATATAAATATTTTGTTCGTAGAAACGGTATTTTCTACCTCATCACTGAACAATTTAAAACATTAATAAATATGAATTTTTCAAAAAAAAAGTAAAAAATGGTTAGTGGCCCAGCAACTTTGTGCAAAAATCCTAAATGTTGGTAGTAGGTTTGGGATTTTGATGGGTTGTAGAGCTATTTAATAGAAGTATTTGAGGAATTATCCGTGCCTCTAGCTGTTGAGCAATCAGTGTAATCAGTGTTTAAAAAAAAAAAATGGTGATGAAAAAAAAAAAAAACAAAACAAATATAACGGTACATTCCTCAAACTTCTAAAATATCTCAAAACATACATTACTAAATTTTTATAATATAAAAATTCAAAAATTATTCAATTATTTTATTCAAAGTTAAAAACTTTAAATTTTATATATTTTTTGTGCGTTTTTTCCGTTAAAATGCATTTTTTTGCAAATATAAATAAAAACTAAAAATGCAGTTTTGTTTACCAATTAATTCTACGTCGTTATATTGATATATCTTACAAGCTTGTGTTGCAAGCCCTTCTGTAAAACAACAATAAAAATATTTTATTTAAAGACAAATCACGAAACAAAAATTAAGGCATAAATTAAAAAAATATAACGGTACATTTAAGAAAATTTTAAAATACTTCAAACAATGCAGAATTGAATTTAAAAGAAAATAGTAAACATTTTATTTTATCATGTAGGTACCGTTAAGTCTGTCAAGTTTTTATAAAAAACTAGAAAAAGTGAACATTTTAAACAATTTCTTACAGTATTTATTGTTAGAACGAAAATGTAAGCAAAATATAACCAAATCAAAAAACGTAATTTTTTTCGCTGTTAAATTCTACATCGTTTGAGGTATTTTTGAAATTTTTCTTTTAGATATATCTTGAATAATTTCAATAAAATTCATAAGGAACCATGAACAAATATTTAAAAGATTCAAATGATAAAAAAAAAATATAACCGTACATTTCAGAAAGCTGGGAAAAAATTCAAATGATGCAGAATTTACTAAAGCATAAATCTGTGTACATTTTTTTTATATATTATGACCTTAAATTTAAAAAAAAATTAGTAAGCGTTGAAAAAGTGAAAATATTAACTGAATTTTTGCAGTTTTTACAAAAAAAAATATATAACGGCTCATCCAAAAAACTTGAGAAATATATCAAATTACTCAAAATTATATTTAACATAAGATAAAAGAGTTTTTTTTTTGTAAAAAGTGTCTTAAATTTGGTAAAAATTTTATTAAACGTTGAAGAAGTAAAAATTTTGCAATTTTTTTTAACAGTTTTTATCGCTCCAATTTAACTGTCAACGGATTTTTATAAAAAAAAAATAATTAATTATGTTTATTATTCAATTTCACATTATTTAAACAAATTTGTTGTGAATAAAATATTTACCGTTCACAAAATTTATTGAATTTATTCATGAGACAACCATAAAAAAAATGATTTTGGCTAAAACAAAAAAAAAAAAATATAACGGTACATTTTTTCAACTTCCAAACTATTTTAAATTATGCAACAAAAAATGATTCTTAAGATTGTATTTTAAGTTGTTTTATAAAGTAGCATAAAGTTTGTCAAATTTGTTAACAAATTGAAGAAAATATTTTTTGTTTCATTTTTTTCAGTCTTTTTTTTTAAATTGAGTATTTAACGAAACTCAGTTAAACTAAGTGCAGTATAAATTTGCTTAATATTTTTATTTTTCGTCATTTGTGGTATTACAAAAGTTTGTAATATGCACTTTTCGGAATATTTTTAATTTAATCCATCAAGAAACGTGCTGAAAAATATTTGAGTTCTAACTAAAAAAAAAAGAAAAAAAAAATACAACGCTACATTCGACAAAGATTCATAAAAAGTATGTTTATTACTTTATTTCATAAAGAACCGTAAAGTTGGAAAAATCATATTTGAAAGTTGAAAAAAATAAAATGTTTATTTTTTTACAATATTTACTATCGAAATTGAATAGCTAAAGGTACTGAAAAACACTAAAAAAATATTTTATTTTGTTAATACTTTTATTAAGCCATTTTAATGAAACGAAGAATTCCTAAGAATTAAAAAAAAGTAAGTTTCAAAGATATTATCAAAATTTAGAAACTTGTATGGAGCCATGTTTTTGTTTTCTGGGCTATAAAGGATGTTACCCGGGGCTTAGACAAGCGAGTAGAACTAGTAGTGTTTATGTGTGTTAGTGTATCAGAACACAAGAGAGCCAACTAGTAGCCCTGCGAGTAGCCTGCCAGTTATCCTACTAGTGTAGTGTATTTTTTTCATTTATTTGTTTTGTTTCCATAGTTTCCATAATTTGTATATTTTTCTGTATGAAATATTTTTAAAAAATCATACTAGTTGACAAAACGCGCAGAGAGCTACTGGTCACACATACATACATACATACATCCATAAAACTAACACTATGATACAAATGCTACTAGTTCTAGTCGCTTGTCTAAACCCCGGGTTAATTACATATGAAATTTATCAACTTTTAAAAAATTCAGTACCTCCGCTACAATATAATTTTTTAAGTTTAGCTGAATATTTTGTTCGTAAAAACGGTATTTTCTGCCTCATCACTGAACAATTTAAAATATTAATAAATATGAATTTATCAAAACAAAAATTTAGAAAGCTTAAGAGCGTTTTTCTTAAAAAAAATATTTTTTTATAATTCTTATATACAGGGTGTCCAGTAAATAATGGAAAACCTCTGAATGCCTCATAGTAGACTTTATGACCGTCCTAAAAACTAATAAAAAAAGTCTATGCCAACCACAAGAAAAGATATTTGCATTTTTTTGTTCAGTGCATTATTTTTTGCGTTACTTTACGTTTTTGAATACCACGACTTCAGGTGAATAAATTCTACCGTTTTTTTTTTGTAGCAATATTTAACATTTTTTGAGCCAAACCATAAGAAGAAAAAATTATAATATCTGTTAGAATTCTTAGAGAAAAAAATTATTGAACTTTGATTTTCGATGCCAAATGGGAAAGAAAATAATTTTTGAAAAAGTTGAATCATCTCTGGTATGAAAAAATGCATGAATACCTAAGTGGCCAACTATTTTAAAAATATGCGCGTTAAATACGCATTTCAAAATGGTATAATTTATTATTGCATCTTGAACCAATAGGAAGTTATTGGTAAAAATCAGCAACAAGAGAGTCAATTTAGTAAAAACAAATGTTTTAAAAATTAGGAAATTAAACGTGAAAATAATATCATGCGTCCAACATGGTAGATTTTTGATTGATTGCCTATTTTCATGATATTATCTTAGTAATAAATCCAAGCTTTTAACTTCTGGGGCCGATTGCAACATTACCAAAAATGTCAACAAAGTGCGAAAAACGGCTGCATTTCAAGCTTGTTTTGAATTATACCTGTTCTATGGGGCCCTAACAAAACCATAAAATATTTTCGCAGTTGCTTTTAGTTTATTTGTTATTTTCTTCAAACTTTCAATCACTTGATCACTTAGTTAGAAAACAAAAACAAAAATAGATATTTTTTTTATAATTCCACCCATTCTAATATAGGTTCTGCATCTCCGAATAAATGAAAATCTTATAATAATCTTGTTAATTTTTGCTCAGAATCTTGTAATACAGCTGCCTCCCCAAGATTTCTCATCTCCTCTAAGGACCTGATGGGCTTGCTGTACACTATTTTCTTAATGCAGCCCCAATAAAAAAATTCAAGTTGATTTAGGTCTGGTGAACGGGGTGTCCATACAATTGGCCCCAGACCTCATGTCCATCCATCTGCCTGTATCTCTGGCATATTTGTAATGCAGCGTCTTACACAAGATTGCATACCTCCTCTGAGAAGCTGATCGGCTTGCTGTATTCGATTTATTTAATGCACCTCTTGTAAGAAAATTAATTTGTTGATAACCACTTCCAAAATATTTGATGGGTTTTTAAAAGACCAATTGGAGAGGTATAATTCAAAACAAGCTCGAATATGTAGCCGTTTTTTAGCACTTTGTTAACATTTTTGGTAATGTTGCATTCGGCCCCAGGAGTTAAAAGCTCGGATTTATCATAAGGACAACATTATAAAGACAGGCAATCAATCAAAAATCTACCATGTTCAACGCATAGTATTATTTTCACGTTTACTGTGCTAATTTTGAAAACTTTTGTTTCTGCTAAATTGGCTCTAGTATTGCAGATTTTTACAAATAACTTGCTATTAGTTCGAGATACAATAATAAACTATACCATTTTGAAATTCGCATTCGACTCGCATATTTTAAAAATAGTTGGCAACTTAGGTATTCATGCATTTTTTATTACCAGAGATGATTTAACTTTTTCAAAAATTATTTTCTTTCAAATTTTGCATCGAAAATCAAAGTTCAATAATTTTTTTCTCTAAGAATTCCATCCGTTATTATAATTCTTGTCTTCTTATGTTTTGGCAAAACGGTAGAATTCATTCACTTGTAGTCGTGGTATTCAAAAACTATGTACTATGTAAAACAAAAAAAAACAATTTAAAAAAAAAAAATTGAATCCAAAAACTTTTTTTACGAAAATTTGTATACGCTAAATTTTTAAGGACCTCTTCTATAAAAACTTTGGTTGAAATCGGTGTATCTGTTTACGAGAAATATCGGTTCTATGACGGATGCCCTTGATAATCAGTATTGGTCAACATTTTTTCATCGAAATACTGACCATACTTTTTAATAGTAATTCATAATTTTCTTATCAAAATCGTTAGAGTCGTTTTTAAGAAAAATTACTTTTTTCATAATAGTTATTTGGCAGAAACCGTTATTCTTTGAGCTTAAAAAAAAAATCAATTTCGCCTCTGGGAAATCACCCTTAAGTCAAAAGTTTGAAGAAAATCGCATCAGTGGTTTATTTGACCGGACGCAATAGCAAATATAATTCAATTTGAATGACGAAACGAAAAGGACACCTCATAATCCTTCCTTAGGCCATCACGTATCCATCAATCCCAAAATCTTGGAAATCAAACGATGTTCCGGGATTACCAATTTTCCTGAAAAAGTTCGAGTGTCCTATATGCCCTTCTTGGGGCCAATTAAATTTATCAATCCCTAAATCCTGAAAATGAAAGTTACCGTTCTCGAGTTATGCACTTTAAGCCGGATGTTCCCGGATTTCCAATTTTTCTGGAAATTCTCCCGGATTTTCTTTCAGTTTCCTATTTGTCCTTCCTTGAGCTTATACGAATTTATCAAGCCCTAAATCGTAAAAACCGAAGTAACCGTTATGCATTAATTCACGCCCTTAATCGTGAAAATTGAAGGAACCGTTCTCGAGATATGCACGTAAAAGTGGGGGGTGATCCCTGATTTCAAAATTTTCCTGAACATTTTTTGGGATTTTCCTACAGTGTCCTATGTCCTTCCTTGAGCCAATACGTTTTCATCAAGCCCAAAATCGTGAAAATCGAACGATCCATTCTCGAGTTATACGTGCACACACGGACGACATTTCTTTTTTATATATACAGGGTGTCCCAAAAGTCAACGTCGAAACGAAAACGGGTGATAGGGTAGGTGGTGACAGTTATTAGAAAAATAATGAAAAAAATTGTTGCCATGTATTTTGTGAGTTATGTGCATTTGAAAAAAAATCGTCAACCTGTAACGGTCTTTCAAGTGCCGTGATTACAAATTTTAACTTTTCTCAATTTTTATTATTGTTATTGAATAACCCCGCTAACAAATGCATTCAAAAATTTAAACACACCTGCATCAGTTTTTAAGAAAATTGCCCAACTAAGTACTCAAAATGTTTACATGACCCTACTTCAATGGACGGTGGTGTAAAAAAAATGTGCTACAAAATTTTGGAAAGTTACCTTCAAAGTTGGCGTGTTCAATTCTCATTTCAAATTGGTGTTACATTTTTGAGAACAATAATAACGGAAAAAAAATTCTTTTCTCAAGTAAATCGGTTTTAAGATAATTCTTTTTAATTTAAAAAAAAAAAACTTTGAATGCACTCTAGGCTTTTTCGTGTCTAAAATTAAATTTCGAGGTGGATGAACAGTTATTTATAAGTAACCACTAAGATACCCAGAATACCGCGGGCTATCAGATAAGAACAGGAGTACCCAAAAGTGCAGCACACCGAATTTTGAAGAAAAATGAGCTCCATCCATACCACGTTCAACGAGTGCAAAGTCTACTACCACGAGATTACCCTGAACGATACTACAACGGTACAGGGAAAATCCACGATTCTTGGACAAAATTCTATGGTCCGATGAATCAACATTAAAAAAGGATGGATACATGAACCTTCACAATTTGCACCAGTGGCATGCAGAAAATCCACATTTGATGCGGGCAGACAAATCACATTATAGCTCCAAAGTTAATATGTGGACCGGAATTCAGAATGGTAAAATAATTGGACCATTCGAGCTACCAGAGAACTTGAATGGCGTAGTGAATTTAGATTTTTTTACAAACCCACTTACTTAATTTATTGGAAGATGTGCCTCTTAGCATTTATGGAAATATTTTGTTTGAACAAGACGGCTGCCCAGCGCATTTTGCTCGCCCAGTCAGACAATAATTCCTTGATGAAGAATACCCAGGAAGGTGGATAGGGCGGTCTGGTGCAATTTCGTGGCCAGCCCGTTCACTTGACTTAAATCCTCTGGATTTCTTTCTTCGGGGGGCAGTCACAGAAAAAGTCTACTTAAAACCGATCCAAAACGTCGCCCGCTGCGCCCAAAAATCACGGAAGCTGTTGCAGACATCGACTCAAAGAGATTCGCCAGTCTTATAAACCGATCTTTTTTAAGAAGATGTAGGTCTTGCATTGCCGTTGGAGGCAAACAATTTGAACATTTGTTACTGCTGATCTTAATAAAATTTTCATGTAATTTGTTTTGAAAACTTAAACCAAAGTAATAGAAATGAATCACTATCTGATAGCCCGCGGTACTCTGGGCCTGGTAGTGGTTACTTTTAATTAACTGTTCATCCTCCTTGAACTTAAACTTAAACACGAGAGAGCCTAAAGTGTATTCAAACATTTTTTTAATAAATTAATAAAAAATTATCCTAAAACCGCGTTACCTATGGAAAGAATTTTTTCACGTTAATTATGGAATATTCTCAAAAAAAAAAAAACAAAAAAACTGCCAAAACTCTTAATATTATGCTAATTATTTAACTTATTTTGTTATTAGAAAAAGATGTTTTAGTGAATACCTACATTATGTACACAGGTTGTTTTAAAAATTTTGAAAACAAAAAGAAAACTACTTTGGATTTAAATTTTAAATTATATTATAAATTTTGTATCCAATTATTAAGAAACAGATAGTTCTAGAACTTAAACTTTTTCAAAATATTTAAAAGACAAAGACACAAACTTCCTGTCCTGCCAACTTCACAGACGTTGGAAGAAGCATTCCTTTCAAAAATAAATTATCTTGAACTTTAAATAGACTTTGTCGGCTTTTCGTATCAGAACTATTAGCTACACAGACACACCAATATTTAAAACTCCTACAATGCAAAGTAAACAACATCACGTAGAGCCTTTGAATCTTTATTCAATGACATGTCTGAAAGTATAGTTAGCCGGCTTATAACCATCAGCTACCGTTTTTGGCAAAACAACACAGAATTACACTTTGCTCATTGTCTTGCCAGAGTTGGTAAATTATCTTTTTTCTCTCTACCATCAACTACCGAAAAGCAATAAAGGCCCACATTAGTATCGCTCACTATTGTTCGACTTTAACCATGCCGATGCCAACTATTTGTCCAACAATAATTCGACACGATCGCATTCAATGAACCACCTTGACATGGCTCTCGTTATCAACTGAACCCTAACCTCATGCCTAACAAGCATGAGACTGGGATGGATATGAGAAGAAGTATCAAAAGCTAATTTGCCATGGTCCAAAACTATCACGACAACATGACAGGAGCCGTTTCTGTAGTACAAACACAAAATGAAGAATCCGGCGAAGGAACTAAGAGAGAAAAGATAATAGAAGGTGCGTTTTCTTCTTTCAATGCAACGGTAGGTGAAATCAAAGTCGGAACATGAAACTGAACAGAAAAACCCATCAATGGTTGACGTTTCAGAAGACAATGACATTTCTCATTCAACTATGCAAGCACCACACAGAGCAGTAGCAGTAGCAGTAGAATGTGCACCGCTCAAACGTCAGAAAATGATTGCATGTCGACCTCACCAACATTGGAGAATTCTCTGATATAGCGACGTTGACAAAACGTTGACAATTTGTTGTGACAAGTATTCGTAGAGATTTGTATGTAAATCGTACGAAAAATGGTTCAGCAGAGGACAATGGATTGGGGACACCGAAACTGACAACCTCTAGCCTCATAATGTCAGTGTAATAAATGACATTTAAGGCATGTGTGCACCAGGTCTTCCAACAAAAAGCACACACAATCAGACAGGTTTTTAAACGACAATGGAGTAAGTTGGAGACGAACCAAAATGAACAATGGAGAACTCTCTTCAGTTCAAAGTCCCCATCATAGTCCAATGTAGATAGCTTTTTGTCCTACGCAGCGCATACATAAATTATAACGCCCTCCCCTTTTGTGGTGCACGATTACGATGACGATGACATTTGCAATTCAAATTTAACTGTCTGATTTTCATCATTCAGTTAAATATCATTCGTTAGAATATTACTAGAAAGATTTCACAGCTTTTCAATTAATATACGGCTATGCGGGTGGAGAGGGGGAATTTTATTTGATTCGCTGGCACGAAGCGTGAAAATGCACGCATTGGTGTTTATGATTATTTGATTGTGATTATAATCAGAGATAATTTGATAAAATTGCCTAGCCTGTCGGCTTATTCTTTGAATGGAAAGAAGACGGTTTTTGTGTATGTAGGTATTGTATAAAATATGGGTGGCTGAAGAGTTTGTCACGGTTAAAATGTTTAATAAATGTTTTGATATTTGTAGAACTATTTAATTTATGATCATAAGGCATAAAGGGTTAGATGTTGAAACGGGGATTATCATCTGTAAGCATAGTGTGATGACATGAATAATGTAAGATTACCGATTGTATGGTTTTTTTAAGGCAGATTTATTTTTTTGGAATTTTTGTATGGACCTTTGGAGGGAAAGTTCATAGTATACTTAGCATTTCTATTTGTACTACTTATCTATTTGTAAAATGGAAGTTAACACATTTTCGTTTTTGACTTTTGTATAACATTCTTTTAAATAAATAAAACAACAAATTAATTGAGGCTAGTAAAAAACAAGCTGAGAATCTTTGAGAAAGACCGCTAAAGTTCGAATGAAGAAACGTTGAATAAATAACTACAAATAAAAACGATCTCAATTCTGTTTGATTAATTTGTATGTACTATTTTTGCTAATCACTAAAATTAAGTATTAACTTGTTTTAACTTGCTCTAGTATTGATTTCGTGTAAAAAAAAAATCCTTTCAAAACTTACTACGTTTTTAAACTACGATTTCAAAACTTACATCACGTGTAAAAAAAAATCCTTTCAAAACTTACTCCGTTTTTAAAACTACGATTTCAAAACTTACATCACGATGATGACAAAATCCAAAACAGTGATTTTCAACAAAACATCCGTGGCACTGTGTGACAACTCCATACATAATGATGATAAAAATGTCACCCTCCAAAATTAAAGCAACGGGATAATGAAGTTTTTTCCTATCTCAATTTCTATTTTAAGGCAAAAACTAAAGTAGTCCTTTTTTAAGACTTTTTAAATAGGCGATATTCGCGCATATTGAAAGTCAACTTTGATGGGCTGTCTAACCTTGACTAAAAGACATAAACAAAAACAACTACACTCTTCATCCCTTAAAGTCAACGGAAAATCTGAAATGTTTTTTTTTTTTGACACTTCATAATTTTATATCTCAAAAACGTGAAGAGAGCGTATCTTAAAAACGTGAAGTGCTGGAATTTTTTTTTTCTTTGGTAACGAATTCAGAAGCAGTGGGAACCCCGTTTATAAGAATCGTTTGTCCATCGTTTGTCCACGTTTGCCCAATCAAAAAAATTATTTGTCCACCCTCAGGAAAAAAGTTATTAAGATTTTCTTTTTTATAGCAACACCCCAAAATCAAAAAAACTCATCTACTGCCCCTATTAGATGTCTTAGGAGGATGAGACTAAGTGCGTTCGTTTGTCCACCGGCTCTTTAAGATTATTCAACAAAAAAAATCGTTTTTCCTCCCTTAGTTCATAAGTTATTCAACTTTTCTTTTTATAGCATATCTCCAAACCCAAGAATTAATCGACCCAACCTTTGCAGATTATTACTTGTGCAATTACTGATGTAGGCAAGTGGTGTATGATTTATTTGGAATTATTGTAAATTTACTTTTTAGTCCAGTCATTTTAGGTATTTTTTTAAAAAACATGTGGGGAAGCATTTTTTGTTTTGAGTTGGTTAGTGTATCTTACAGAAAGCTTAACTCCAAGTTTTCGACCACCAACCCATTGCAGGGTTGCCACTATCTTGATTTAGAAAGTGAATTTGTTTTTCATGAATTAAACCCGTATTTTTGAGTAAATCGAAAAACTGAAAATGTATTTTTGTAGAAAAACATACGTTCTACAAATTTGACATCTGTAATTTTTTTTATATTTTGTGTATTTAACGAGTTATAACAAGTTTAAAAAAAAAATGGAGTTCACATTTTTTTTAAAGTCAAATACTTTTTTTTCGTTTAGTGTTTCGCAAAAATTTTCTTCTAAAAGTTTTTTTTTTTTTTAATTTACACGCACTCAAGGGATTATGACTACCCTTTAAATTTTGGTTTAACACAGTGCGAGCATTTAAAAAACAGTAGGAGGATTTAGTAGGAGAAACCGATGTACATTCGTCTTAAATGTCTGGGCATTGAAATGAGGAGGAAAAACAGAGTCGGTTAAGGAGTTCCACATTCGTGTCGTTCGGCAAAAGAAAGAATCTCTGTACTTAACTGTACGTCCGAAATTTGGCTCGAGGGTATACCGATGCGCATTCCCAGCGGCGCGAGTTCTACGGTGAAATTTGTTTAGTGGGGGAATGCAACTCGCTATTTCACTAGAACATTGTTTAAAGAAGTAGCGATAAAACAAAGATAGGCAAGAGACGTTTCGACGATGTTCCAACGAAACAATTGTTTCGGAAATTGCTCTGTCACCTATCAGTCTTAAAGTTCTTCTCTGAATTCTGTCCAGTAGGTGCAAAGATGTTTTTGATGCACCAGACCAGATATGAGAATTATATTCCAGTTTCGGACGTATGTAGGTGGTCAGATCAGAGGGGGAAAAAAAGTTTTTACATCGTCTTAGGAAACCTTAGCATTTGGCCGCATTTTTAGTTATATCCAGTATGTGGTCATTCCACAACAGATGGTCAGTAATACACATACCAAGAATTGACAGCTTTTCTGTTTCCAAGATGCAAGTGCCATCAATGAACAATGCCATTGGGGTAATATTCCGCTTTAAGGATAAACAACAGCTCTGCGTCTTGGAAGCATTAAATTCAACACGATTTTTAATACCCCATCTAACGATGCTATTTAGATCGCAATTTAATGAGCTCAACATATATTGCCGTTGCAGTTCCACATTCGAAGAACAAGGAATTAAATCAGGAAATGAATATGAAAAGCTGAGGGTGCTGTCATCAGCAAAACATTTAAGTGGATTAGTAGTTCCGGACAAAAGATCATTAATAAAAATGAGAAAAAGAGTCGGAGACAAAACAGAGCCTTGAGGGACACCAGCATTTATTTTACGAACTTCAGACTTAAAGCCATCCAAAACAACTTGAATTGAACGGTCAGAGAGGTAATTACTAATCCAACGAGATACATCAATATCAAACGCACTCATTTTTGATAGAAGAGCAGGATACCAGACTCTATCCAATGCCTTAGAAACATCAAGCGCAATAATCTTACTTTCTCCAAAACGATGTAAGGATTGGTTTCACTTTTCAGTGAGATATGCCATCAGATCACCAGTGGATCTATTACTGCGAAAACCATATTAACGTCATTAAAAAGATTATGTTCTTTAAGATATATCTTAAGCTGTCGATTGATCAGTGTTTCCATGACCTTGGACAAAAGGGACGTCAGTGCGATTGGCCGATAATAAGAGGGTAAAGAGGATGCGCCTTTTTTGGGGACTGGTTGGACGAACGCTGTTTTCCAATTTCGGGAAGTATCCTGTTGAATAGGAAAGATAGAAAAGTTTGCGCAGTGGTTTTGCCAATGTGGATGAACATCTCTTCAGTTGAAAGCACTATCACCTACAATTTTTACCCAAACATGTTTGTTGTCCGAGCAATTGTTTGTTTACTATAGCGCTTGAAAGCTTCATAGTCGCATCTTCAAACGTAGAATCGAAATCATTTATTCAGTTACAAAAGTGGGTGTGGGTATCGCACGGTGCAGTGTGTATAACGTGTGCATGTGCACTGTAAATGGAATAGTTTCTTTTATTGTGTGTGGCGGATCGTATTATATAGCTCTAGTTATCGTGTATGTAATTGAACAATAACTTTATCTATGGTTTATAAGATTATTATAAATAAAAAATAATTACTGGGGGCATACATACAATATATAGACTTACGTGGCTTTAATTAATTTCAAGTACCGGTGCATGAAACCTTGGCTTCTTATATGAAGGACTTGGCAGACTATCTTCTTGGAACGAAATCGTGCTAACAGTTCTTCCACCTTCTTCCTCTGAATCATCGTCCATGATTAGTTGTTTCTTAGGGGCATTGTTGAAAGTCTCCCTACAACAGTGTTGGCAAATTGCTATGCAATGAAGACCTGCTTTCACACACTCACAAGCATTATTCGCAATTTTTGCTACCTTTGCAAGAAATAAGCTTGAGGATCGAACTTGCTCCAACGCAACGTTGTTTTTTTCAATCCCCACTCACTAGGACTTTTTTCATCTATTTTACTCAACCACTGTTGAACTTGAAAATATGTCCTATATGAGTGATATTTTGCTGCTCCTTCTGTTAGGGGAAGAGTCATCATACATCTCTGAGCTCAACATTTTTTTCCAGAGCCGCAATAAATTTAATTTTTCCCATATCGAAAGTTGCTGACGTCGCGTCGTGCCGCATCCACTAAATAAAATGCATGAAAGACCAATATATTTTCCATTACTGATTGTACATGCTACAAGCTGGAAGCCGAACATATGTGGTCTGGACTATGGACTATGGTAAAGACTATGTTTTGGTTTTCGGAAATAAACGTTGTTGGTTCATTTCGGATACAATCCAGTAAGAAGAACATGATTTGTTTGTAAACAAACGAATAAAGCGCTTTTATTTTAAAAACAAGTATGTAAGTATATGTAGATACATATTAAGTAATGTATGATTGTGTCAAAAAAATTTCGCCAAATATACCGCGGGCTATTTCAGTGACGGCTATTGGGTCAAATTTCAGATGATACAGTAGGTAAACAAACAACTTCGCATACGAAAAAAGTTTTTAAATAAATTGTAATTTCTTCTTCTTATGTATATATGTAAATAATGACACTTTTTGCAAAAGTGCTAAAAATAATCTTGTTTTAATTGGTTTGTTGTTCCAATACCCGTATTCAAGCTTTTTATATATGTACATCAGTAGTTTTTAAACATTGGCAAATAAAAAACTGATGATCAATTAATTAAATAATACAAACCCCTAAAAATATGACTAACTATTATAGGAGTACTATGCTTAGGATTTTAATTGAATTTATGAAACTCGATACAGCAATATACTTACTTTTGATACATTATACATGTTTGGTTCTTTGCCGAGTTATTGTATATATATATCAATATTATTACATGTAAGCACTTAACTCTGAATCTGAATCTGAGCTGAATCCTACAAATATGTACTAAATTGTGAATTTTCTGCGCTCACAGTGGTGAAGTGAAGTTTATAGTCCAAAACTGAAGTAAGTAATCTCCATCATTCTTTTTAAAAAATATAAAATTCAAAAGCTTGACAAAATTGAACTCCAAAAGTTGAGGTTTTCAAAACTTTTCTGCGACTAAAATGAACACATGTTTCAAAAATTCCTCAAACATGGGTAAAATAATTTTGGATTACCCTCCAAAAATGTATAATTTACTATAATAAAATATCATCCTGATTTATTGCAAATTATTTCTAAAACGTCTAGTTTCCCGTTTTCGACTTTTAAACGATCATATCTCGATGCCTAAATTTTTCGGATTTATTTTCATGTGTTAGATTTTGTTATATTTTTTAGCCTATTGATTACAAAAACAAAAACTCCTGTACACACCTCCGTTTAAAAAATACAAAACACCGTGTTGAGTCTCAAAATCTATATAGCGGCAACCCTGCAAGGGATCCATGGACGAAAACTTGAACTTAAGCTTTTTATAAAGTTATCTTACGATGCCCACAAAAAAATTGCTTCCCCATTATGTTTTTTAGATTCCCATAGGAGCCAAATCTAAAATGACTGGACTATTTGTAGCAACAACCAAACTAGACGGGCAGGGTTACCTGCCTATGAATAATATTTGTTTTTGTTATAAGTATGTCTTGATTAAATTAATTGATTGGTATTAAATTAAATTGAAGACCATAGCGTTTTTTTTTAGAATATTTTGAGTTTTTCCTTAATCATTTATTCTTAATCAAATTGTATAAAATTTTTATTATATATTCTAGTTGTTAACTACAAGAGCAAGTTCGTGCGATCCAGTTCTGCATTTTTTTGTTAACGACCATTAAGTTCTAATCAAAATTTTATTTATGTTGACTAAAGGTTGGGTGGATTAATTATTGGGTTTGGAGATATGCTATAAAAAAGAAATGTTGAATAACTTTTGAACTAATGCTAGGTTTCCACTTGTCGTTGAATTGACACAGTTTGACAGCTGTCAACTTGGTCTTTGAACGACACGAATGCCAGTTTATTTCCACTTGTGTCTTTAATTGACACAAATTAGTTTGTCTTTTCAAAGGCAAATAATTTTTGACAGATGCCTTTGTCAGTTCATTGACAAGTATTTCCGCTGGATTGATCTTTTCCGAACTGACACTCATGGTCAATGAGAACTTCGATAAAATTAGTGTGGATGTGTGTAGAAGGAGTTTTTTTTATAAAACAGATAGGTAAAGTTTCATAAAGAAAAAAGTTATTTGCAGTTTTGCAAAAGCTTACTGTCTCATCAGTTCCTACTACACCTAAGTATATTAAAATAAAAATTTTGTTATCAAAAATGGAAATCCAAATTTCTCTTCGAATTTTCATTTATTTCCGCTAACCGCTTTCATAAAAAAAAGTAAGTGAAAAAAATTTTGGCTACATAATTTTCTATGTAAAATCAAAAATTAGTAGGTATATGACACCTGAAATTTATATTCGTCTGTTTTCCAACCATTTTCAATTAAGATTTCTAGCGCAGTATACTGATTTATTGAACTGCAGCACTTTTTAAATTAAAGATCTGTCATCTTCGTTATCCACTCCAGGAGTAGACTCTCTAGTTCTTTTGTTAAGCATCTACAAAATTTGATCATCCTCTGAATTGGAATAACTTAATTCTGGTCACTCATTTTACGGAATTAATTTTCTTTTACCCACCGAATTATAAAAAATAACTCCAAAATAAAAAAAAATATCCACTTCTATTTAAACTTTATAGCTGTCAAATCAGTGTCTTTCATTGACAAAGGATAAAACAAGTTGGACAAAAATTTTCTTTGTCTTTCAAAGACAAAGTGACATTTCGTTGGTCAATTCAGTTATTTCCACTTGTCTTTGAAATTCGTTGTCTTTCATTGACAAACAGAGTTTGTCAGTTCAAAGACAAGCAATTTTAGGGTATTTTCACTTGTCATTTTGTTAAAAGACGCAAAAATAGGCCTTTCGCCAGTTGGTAAATGACAAGTGAAAACCTAGCATAAGGGTGTAAAAACGATTATTTTTGATGGATAATCTTAAACAGCCGGTGGACAAACGAATGCACTTCGTTTCATTCACGTGAGTTATGATTTGAGTAGTTGGACAAGCTTTTTGACTTTGGGGGTTTTGCTATAAAACCGAATTGTTGATTTACTTTTGAAAGAAGGTTGACATTTTTTTTTTTTTGCTGGACTAACCTGGACAAACGGTGGTTAAACGATTGGAATTAAAACCATTTTGCTAAAAAAAATTTTGATGGTGCTGCTATAAAAAACAAATGTTGAATAACTTTTGTTTTTGGTGAATAATATTAATCAGCCGGTGGAAAAACGAACGCACTTAGTCTCATCCTCCTAAGTCATCTATCGGGGGCAGTAAATGAGTTTTTTTGATTTTGGGGAGTTGCTATAAAAAAGAAAAGCTTAATAACTTTTTTCCTGAGGGTGGACAAACGATTTTTTTGATTTGACAAATGATGGACAATCGATTCTGATAAACCCCACCCAAAAATTTTGACTTCGGATTTCCCGACTTCACACAGCTGAATTCAGAACACTAAAATTCTTCAAAAACGTGAAATCCTGATGATGAACACCGAGCTTGCTTCGAACTTGGTGTGAAGCATTTTTATGTAATTCCATAGAGAAAAAATTCTCGAAAACGACTTTAATAATTTTTATTAAACTTCGTATATGTAATCTCTAGACCAGTTTTAATAATACTGAATACCACGTTTTTCCCAAAAAATACGAATAACAAAAATAAAGTGTTTGGGTTTTTTAGTAAAATTGCTGTTTTTTTTTTTGCGATAATCCTGAATATTTCGTTAATGGCTTTGTTGTTTTTGACGAATTTTGCACATCGGTACTTCTAAGTTAGTCAAAAAATGTTATGAAAAACATATTTCTTATTTTTGATTTTTTTTTACAAAATTTGTTGGTGTTAAATCAAATTAGTATTTTCTCGCTAACGATATACAAATAATTATCGAGGTTCTGCTATCAAGTCGTGAATTTTATTTGTTTCCATCAGTGAGTCAAGCATGGAAAAAAACAATGCTAAATTCTCTTCTTTTATTTTGGAAAACATCTCATTGTATAAATATCGTTACAGTGAATCAAAAAAATTGACCATTTAGTAAACCGAGCTGACCCCGATTTTGATTACAGAGCCTTATTTGGTTTACATGACATAAACCAACTTATAGTGGCGTAAACAAAATTCTTTTAGTTTTTCGAAATTCAATAAAACAAAATATTACGTATACACCCCAGTGACTGTCACTGTCTATTGTTGATTTGCTTGTTTACGGCACGAATTAGTGTTTTTTTTTTTCTTCTACTAAATATGTACCTAGTTTATAGATAGATATATATACTCAAAAACTACAGTGCTCTAAATTGCACCGGTTAAAATCATGCAAATGACTTTCAGGGATCAAATTGATTATCTGAACCCTTGTTGGTAAGTTTGAAAAGCTCTGGTTAACTGAACACGAACACGAACACTCAAATTCGAGTGTGAATTTGATGGCAGATGGCGTGACTAAACTTTTTTCTAGCAGGACAACTTCAAAGAGTTCGATTGAAAATCTTCTGGAGTGAAAATGGAACAGACTGGCATTTAAACGTTAATGTACTAAATATCAAAAAAAAGATCTCGTAGGGAAAAGTAGTTTGCATTATTTTAATTTTTCTAAAAATCTTAAACATTTAACTTTAGACTTGGACTAAAAATTGATAAAAGCATTAAAATATTAAGATAATACTTAATATCGTATGGTGCTCAACCACTTTTTTCATATTATCTACTACCGTGTTTGATTAAAATTTCGAATTTGATTTTTTTTAATTAATTTAAAAATTGACCTTAGGTTCCTATATTGGTAATAGAAATAAAGAGCTCTATTTTTAAGGAAACGCGAGAAATCTTCATACATTATATGTTTTTGGGCACTCCCTTAGAGCTAGCTAGTTTCTACCACATGGGGACGTACAAACCACAGGCTTTCTGAGACAAATGCCTTACATATATTTTTCATTTTTGTCTGCTACTTTATACAGTCCTAAAAATAATTTTTATATTACAAACAACAAATAGAAAATATCGTTAGCCTGCATCGCATTTCTTCTATATTACCTAGACCTGGGGTGATATCGGCTAGGGCGATAGTTGATTGTTGATCATCAAAATAAATGCTTTTGCTCCACGTAAGGTGATTATCAAATTGACTATCACTTTTTTTGCTATGGTTTGTGGGTGACAGTTATTTAGGTGTCACTTTTATACATTTTGCTTAATATTTTTGAGAAAGATAAGTTATTTTCACAGTACACATATCTAAGGTATTATCAGGCGCAGCTTGTCAAATTTCAAGATGACTGCCTCTTGTGTAAGTATACAGTAAACAAAAACAAATTTGAAGTGATTGTTTGAAATTCAATTTGTTTTACTATTGATTTTGGCAACATGCTCAGAACTGAACGAAAGTGAAAACGCTATAGTGATATTAGCTCTAATATATGTATCTTGAGTTGTGTTAGCTAAAATTCCGCCATAAATCGATAGTAAAATGAAAAAGAAATAAGTAAGTGAGCAGTAATGTTTGTATATATACACATATAGGTACTCCAAAGCAAATTGTCTATGCGCCGAACAGAACGAGAAATAACAAAAAAATTCAATTGCTCAGGAAGAAATCAAGGAATAAAGGAAATATTCAAATAAAGTGTTTAAAAAGAAAGGAATTTTGTTGGCGATCCATTTGCATTTGCACCCAGCCAATCCCCTTGATGCTTTTGGGATGTTCGCCCAGAGCTTGACAAGGCATTGTGCATAGTACTCCTCCAGCTAGGTTCGAAATTGTGTTTTGCCATAAACGAGTTTATCATCCTACTATCCCTTAACATTTTACTAAAGTTAAAATCACCAACTGGCTATTTTATCTCTTTAGCCAATTTATTCACTATTGCTCAACTTGATGAGAACTCCAAAGTTGGCCAACTTACAAGTTGACTTCAAATCCGTAGTTGAACTGAAAGTTGAAAAATGCTTTTATTCACTACTTCGAATCTGAACTCCAGAGTTGAAATTCAAAAGTTGACCAACCTGCAGTTTCTTAAATATCCTTGGGATATTTGTGACACATGACGCACAAGACGTCATTTTCAACTTTTGTTTTGCATTAGAATCTTAGAAGAAGAAATAGAGGAACTGCCCTTGCTGGAAAAAAGTGAAGCAGTTTTTAAAATGGTGTGAGGTCTTACAAACACAAATGCATTACAGCAGGGACGGAGTGCTTTTTGAAGGCAACTCACTAGGGCGCCATCAGAATAGTAATTTTTGTTATTTTCCGAAGTTGTTTTAGTGGAATGTTCTAAAAAAAAAGAAAGAGTACGTGTGTGAAGCAATTTGTCAATCTGAAATGTCAAATCGCTAGTGTGATTTTAAAACAGAACAATAAAAAAGTGTTACAAAATTAAGACACATATATATAAAAAAAAACTTTGAAAAGTCAAACCTTTTCAAGTGAATAAAATAGACATTGTAGTTATTTAGCAATCAACAAAAAAAAAACAGTGAGTTTTATTATATTTTTCTCAAAGCAAGTGCTGTTAACTGTTTGTATTTATATAGATTAATTAACTATCGAAGAACATATTATTTATAATGGATTAAACTTTAAACATGAACCATGAACAACCAAATATGAACTGATAGACACCTTACTGAACAGACAAATTAACATTGAAATATGAACTTATTATAAGTTGGCGACGGAACAAATAGATATTTTTTTACTAACTTACAACGTAAAAAATCGATTTTATAACAAAAATTAATTTTCTCAAAAGAAGGGCGCTTAACAGATAGTTGCGCCTTTCAACCTCCAATATAATCTCATGCACACCTGTTAACGAGAATTTCAGTTTGACATTTCTGGTTCTTAAATTCTAGCAAAAAAATTATGTGCACATTTTCAACTAAATTATAATATTCTTGACTTAATTTAAAGTGTAACTCATTCTAAATATATTGTTTAATAGTTCATCAATCTAAAGACAAAAACATTACAGCACTTTTTTGAAGAAAAATATAATAAAAATTCACTTGTGAAAGGAAAAGCTTTTATCCACCTTGTTTTGTTGATTTTCACACCCCTGAACAATGCACTTCAAGTTTTTTTTTTTAATTTATAAGAAGATCACCACAATGTCTATCTAATGCACTTTAAATTATTTGTTTTTTCAAACTAATTGTTATATTAATTTGGGTTTTAACTTGTACCAATTTTTATTTCTTTGTTTTTTCTAATCACACGCTAACGATTTGACACTTCTGGTTCTCAAAAATTGCTTCACTCACGTACACTGTATATGTGACAAATACCTCTTCCTCTATTTCTTCTTCTAAGATTAGAATTAATTTTGCATTTTGAATACAAGCTATACAAAACGGATTAGGTACAAATTTTATTTTTGAAGCAAATAATTAACACATATCTAGCGATAAGATGTGACTTTCCACATATAATTTGTTCTTATAACTATTTTGTTTTCCTAAAATGAAATTATAAAGGAAGAAACACAAATTTTCACAGAGAAGAATAATGTACGGTCAAACAGGAAAAGCCAAACAAAGATCAACAACTCCATGAAACGTAAAAACTGTTGTTGTGAAATGGAATCATGAATGGATCGTATGTTTTTACACTTGTCCGGCGAAATCGTCGCCCACTAAACTTAAACATCACAAGACCAGCAAATCATTCCATATACAACATGGAACACAAACACAATACTGAAATGTATTGAAATTGTACACTTGTTCTATTTTTTGGTGGGGAAAAGGCACCATTTTTATAAACAAATTTCAATTATAAAAATATAAAAAAAAAAATATGAAACCATCTTAGTACTAACTCACCCGGCGATGCGTGATTTCGGTGATCGGTCGATAACTGAATAGCATGAATGAATGGACAGAAATGAAGAAAAATCCCAAGTTTGGTCGCTAACTTCTACTATTTCGGGGAGTTGAGAAAATCCAAAGTTGATCAACTCTAGATTTAAAAATAAATAGTTGAAAATGTCAACTTTTAGTGAATAAAACCTATTTCTTAAGTTGACTGTTAAAATCCCAGAGTTATGTTCAACTTTGACTCAATAAATTAGGCCTAAGAGCCCAGGGCCGCCAGACATACGTCATTTTATCAAAGCTAAGATTTTTTCTGCGAACAGATACTATGGTAGCTAACAACAATTGAATACTAAGAATCTTCAATCCGGGTGCAATTAAGAAGTAGCGAGTGTTAAAGTTGCATACGAATGATGCCACATTGCGTTATTTTAACAAAGCTGAATTTATGATATGTAATATGTAATACTGTGGATGTAAAGCTGATGGGGAATTATTTTCAAGCAGTTGCCCATAAAACATATAAAGATTAGCTTTATAACTACAACGTAAATGGCACGATTAGTTTGACATATTTTAAGTGTCTGGCTCACGTTAGGTCTAGGGCTGCCAGATTATATTTGGTTAATATCGGGACGCCAAGGCCCGAAAACCGGGACAAATCGGGACATTTAAAAAAATCTATTTACACAAATCTTAAATGAAATGGCGCAAAATTTGAGTCGATTTAAAACGATGTTAAAAAAAAGCCAATAACGAGATATTCGGGAATATCTCAAAACAAGTAGGCAACCGGTAATTTGCACAAAAAAACCCAAAACGTTTATTTCAGTTCTTCGATTTTTTTTTGGCAAAAACGTATGCAGTGCTATAAAAACAGTTTTAGGGATTACATGTACAAAGTTTAATCAAAACTATTACAGCCGTTTTTTAAGAAAACTTGATAAAACCGAAATGTTTGTATGACCGTTCTATCCAGATAAGCTAAAACAAAAATTAAATCTCACTCCTAGGGAATAACATAGACTGTTTCACATCAATTTTGAAGCAAATCCACTGATTCGCTTAGGCTCTGCTCTAGCTCGATATAAATCGGGACACAAAGACAAACAAACCGACGGACGTCTTTTGTCGAGAATCAGTTTTTGGACTTCTACATAATCGAAATGTTAGTTTTGATTAAAACCTCGAATTTAGTTTTTAACACAAAACCAATAATTGTCCTATAAAGCAAGTAAAAGTGGAATGTCGGGACAAAATCGGGACATTTTGTAAATCGGGACGTCTGGCAGCCCTAGTTAGGTCCCACTGTAGATGTCTGGCAAGTGTCAAATAAATTAAATGACTCCATCCCCTAACACATATCAAAAATTCAGCTTTGATAAAACAACGCAATGTTGCAACATTTGTATGCAACTTTAACACTCGCTACCTCTTAATTGCACCCGGTATTACCAAACTGTATATCAGCACAGATCTCAATAGTCTGTGCTCAGCCATTTTCTGCTCAGCGAATTTGAAAGTATTGTAGAGCAAACTGTATGCTACCACAGAGAGCTCTGTGGTCACATACAGTTTGCTTGTAAAATATTAAAAAAGCTGAAGCAAACTATATGCTAGTTCAGATCGAGCAATGTACCTGCGATTACAGAGCCATCGTTCACGTTGATATAGTTATTGTGCGTGGTGAGTTCTGGGTTGGTATACATTTTGCTCAAGGCAACTAAGAGCCAAGTACCTGTGATTGCAGAGCCATCGTTCACGTTGGTATAGTTATTGTGTGTGGTGAGTTCTGTGTTGGTATACAGTTTGCTCAAGGAAACTAAGAGCAAAGTACCTGTGATTACAGAGCAATCGTTCACGTTAGTATAGTTATTGTATGTGGTGATTTCTGGGTTGGTATACATTTTGCTCAGGAATCTAAGAGCAAAGTACCTGTGATTACAGAGCTATCGTTCACGTTGGTATAGTTAGGTCAAAATTCTTTTTTAAAAATTCTGTTTTTCAAAATTCTGCGAATAATAAAAAAAAGTTTCAAAAATGTAAAAAAGCGCGCGCAACGTGAACAATAGCTCTGTAATCACAGGTACTTTGCTCTTAGTTTCCTTGAGCAAACTGTATACCAACACAGAACTCACCACACACAATAACTATACCAACGTGAACGATGGCTCTGTAATCACAGGTTCTTTGCTCTTAGTTTCCTTGAGCAAACTGTATACCAGTTTGCTCTTAATTTGTATGAGCATTCTGTAGTCTATTGTAGAGCGCCGGAGCTCTGTACTGATATACAGTTTGGCAATACGCCACCCGGATTGAAGATTCTTAGTATCCATTTGTTCTTAGCTACAAAAGTATCTGTTCGCAGAAAAAATCTTAGCTTTGATAAAATGACGTATGTCTTGTCTATAAATCCATATGAATGGAGAATTTTACTCCATGTATAGGATGGACCCGAAGGTTCCAGGTTCGATTCCTGCTGGTACCCACCTTTTTTCCTTTTTTTTTTTTTGTAAATAAGAAGTTAAAAAAGATAAAAAGATAAACATCGAATACTTATTTAAAGCACATGATGGGTTTCCATCAACATAATTAATTTACAACGCTTAAAATAATAATTGTGTTCATCAAATTCAAACCCTACAAAAATGTTCTGTTTTTTTTAATGATCACCTTACGCAGAACAAAGTAAATGGCGTTTTTCTTTTTTGGCTCTAAATAAACCTCTGAGCAGAGGCTGAGCGATCAGAGCAGAGCTCTGAGCAGATAATGATCAGAGCCCTCAGACTTATTTATGAAACACATTTGAGCACTGAACTGTCATTTCATAGGTGTGTTACTAAAATACATTTTTGTTTACCTGATTTAGACGGGCGACTGTCCTGGGAATCCATTTTTAATTTTTTGTATTTCTTTCGTCTGTCAAATCACTGAAAAAAGTGAAGTTGGCTTCGCTCAGCGTTTCGCTCGATTTGCTCGGTCATTTTATTCTGAGCTAATCGATTAAGCTCTGAGCTAGCTCAGATGGAAAAAAGAAACGCACTTTTTGAGCTCTGATATGTCTGAGCTAAAAAAAAACATAGAATTTTTGTTTGACAGTTTCGTGATCTGCTCAGAGTTAAAAAAGAAAAACGCCAAAAGTTGATAATCAAAATCGATGATCAAAACAGCGACAGTCAACTATCGCCTTAGCCGATTCCACCCCTGGATAGAAAATGCCTTCAGATGACATACATTTGATATAAGTATGATTATTCTTTATCCAGGCTTAGCATACAAAGCTCTTGATATATACCAATATGAGCTGTTTTCTTTTTTGTTTTAGTGGACTGTATATTTTGCATATTTGAATAATAATAAAATAACAATTATTTTTATTATCAGTATTGACGGCTTTCTTACACACTCAGTTGTCTCTTGTTAATTAATTTCTCGTTTAAGATTTAGAAACAAAACATCTCAACTTTAATTAAGTTATTTCCCTAGTTCCATATTTTATTTTTAAAGAGTTAACATTACGTTCCGAATTACCGATGACAATTCAATGAATTTCACTCAAATTTTAAAGAACTCTTAAATATAATTCAATTGTTATGTTTGGCGGAAAATATAACTAAGAACGATCAAAAAAAAAATCTACCTCCTACCTAACTTAATTATTAAAAACATTTCCTTAAAAAAATGGTTTCAATTCAGGCCTACGGTATAAGTATCTTTCCGTTGTTGACACAATCTCGGATTATCGTATACTTTGTTTAAAATTTTGCACGCTATATCTCCGTGCCGAAAATGAAAATGACCCAATATTCAAACAAAATTCTACGAAAACAACATAAACTTAATACAAAAGTATTTAAAAACAAAAATAAAACAAACTCAACCTAAGAACATAAAAACACAAACCAATAAACCCAAAAATCAAACATTTGCTAATCCTTAAAAATAAAAAAAAAAATCTAAATTGAAAACGTCTGCAAAAAGGGCAATAAAAAATCAATTCACTTAACTTCATATCTTTGCATTTCTTAACTTATGAGAGAGTCGGCAAATTCTAAACAAATCTTTGAAGTGACTCAAAACAATGCTAATTTTATTTGTAGCGAAAAAGAAGGTCAACTCAACATGCAAAATTCGAGTTCATCGTCGCGTTCGCGTCCATCGTCGCCTCGTTGTCCTTGTTTACAGAAAAGAACTCTCATCGATGCAATGTTTTTCTAAATTTTCACTTGAATTAGAAAAAGGTTGTTTGTTGCTTCCGCAGTAAAATAATTCGTTGTTGCATTTAATAATTATTTTCCTCAACACAACAAAAAAGTATGAAATACGCATAATTTTTGTTTAAATTCTTGAGAATTTTGAAAATGCCAAAAAAGGTCCATGGTGATGCAATAAAATATTATGTCGTCTATTTGCAAAATACTTAATTACGCCGATATAGCGATGGATGTGTTGGAAAATGTTGAACTAGATTTTTTAACCTTTTGCTAATCTACCTGCTGGATATACCTGCAAGGTTTGGGTCATAAATGTTTATAACTTGACTTGAATGTTTTGAAAGTGGGCGTTGTGTTGACGATTGCCATCATCTTTATGATTCGGACGGGGTAATAAAAGTGTTAAGAAATAAAATCAAATATTTCATACCTAATAACTATATACGTTCGAAGGCATGAATAAATGTCTATGTACCTAAACATATAGGTATCTACTGATATGCATAATGATGATTATGCAAGAGCATGGTACCTCAAAAATGGAATTAAGAATTTCCCTTCAAATATAAATTATCAAAAATTGTATTTAAGTTCAAAAATTTAAATATAAAAATATTTTCAAAGAAAAATAATTAAAAATAAATGTCATAAAAGTTAATAGAAAGAATTAACATAACAATAATAATTCACTAATAATAATAAATATAATGGGGCATATTCATAGTCGCAGATAGACCCAGGTTGAACTAAACTGCAGTTTAAGATAATTTTGGCTCAATGAATACAGACCGATTTTAATTACAAATTGTTGGTTTTATATTTTTATTAGATAATTTACTTGCTATACTACACAGTTAGCACTTAGTGCCGAAATATATAGATCTCAGCAAAAATAAACTTATGAGTTTTAATCGGAAAGTTTTGGAGGCTAAACAACATTAATGCAATAACATTAACCTTCTTCCGGCAATACAAAATCTTAAATAAATTAAAAAAATAGAATCAACGTCCGAAAATTCAACTAAACCTATGTTTAACTTAGTGCCAGCTCTAAATTACTATGAATACGGTTTGCAGCAGGATCTTTACATTGAAAGAAAAGCATTATAAGTACAAGGAAAAGCTGAAAAAAATTGGGCGATACAATTCAAGTATTTTTTTTAACTGTTTGCGGTACTTTACCAGCTCTGGGTCCCCGATTAGCGGATTTTCACAAATTGTTTTGTGAAAGACAATTGGGGTTATCGGCAACTTCTTTTCCCATGGATTTTTTCCCATATTCGAAAAATTGGTATCGGGAACTTTTCGAAATTGGGAAAAAATTCCTATGGAAAAATACCTATCGGCAACTCATTTTTCATGGGAAATCTTGTGTTTTTTCTGTCTGAATATTTCCCCGTTATTTAGTTGGCGGAATTGAAAGCGGAGCAAACAATGTAAGCAATTCTCAACAGAATAATAATAAAAATATTAATAAAAATTTATCTTTTTAAGGTTTCACAACAAATCGGTCTAAAGAAGATGTAGCAACATTTTGGAAAGAAGTAGAAAAAGAACAGTTTGGGCCCACCAACAAAATCTATTTCTGAATGGAAAAAAGTAGGTGATAAATTGATAACCATGATGTTTTACTTTAAAAAAATAATTTAAGGTATGCCTTGACAAAAAAAAATACGTGAGGAAGAAAATATCTGAAAACAAGAGACAAAAAAAGCAACTCGTGGAGGTTCAAACAAGGAGTATAAATACAGTGCGTTGGAGGAAACGATAATACGAATTTGTGCCTTAAAAGAATCGGTGGAAGGATGCCCAGATGCTTTAACTTTTTGGAAAGACAGACGGTAATCGAAATCAAATCATCGATCGTGAAAATTGGCCAAATTCATCATCAGTCAGCCGTTCTGTTGAAGTGTTAAAAGACAAATCCTTCGACGAGAATGTTATGTTTGATATGATTATGAATGGAACTGAATCGGAGGAGCAGAACGTTGAAACGAATGATTCCCAGATGAATATTGAAAACAGAAGTTCAACTCCCCGTCCTACAAAAAAGCCTCAGAAAAGCATAACTTGTGACGTCGCTTTGGAACGAGAAATTGAAATCCAAAAAGAACTCAGTTGAGGCAGTTGAGGCTATGAAGCGACACCAAAAAGAAATGGAATACCATTTCAAGAAAATATACAGGTCCATTGACAAAATTAGTGAGTTGCAGAAGAAGACATTGGATGAAACCTCGAGGCACAACCTTGAAATGGAAGCAGTGAGAATGCAGAAACTTAAAGCAGAGCTCAATTTCCAAAAACGTTTACTTGAAATCGAAGAAGAAAAACTAAAAAAGTTAGAAGTTAAACATAATTTTTTTTTTTTTATTTTAAAAGTGCCTTTTTTTTGTGATGAATTTTTATTTATGTTTTGTTTTTCGTTTTAAACTTATTTTTTATGTTAAGTTTTATTTATGAATTCATATATATATTTTTTGTTTTTATTATCACTTGAGTACAAAATACATACATAAGTACATGCATATCAAAAATAAATGTATTTTTGTAAGCTTAGAAATTTAAAGGCTATTTCCTATTTCTCTTCTTATGCGTTTTGCTTGGCGATAGTATTCTGAATCGTTTATATCAAAATCTTCACCTCTATTATTGCTGTCGGTGGAATACTCTTCATCATCTATAAATTCAGTACTCACATCACCTGGAAAATCGCTTTTAAAATGGATGCACATGTTGTGTAAGGCGCAGCATGCATTCACAATTTTAATTACTTTTTGTGGAAGGTAGTGAAGCTCTCTTGCACCGAGCAGACACCTCCATCTTCCTTTAAGAACCCCATTCGTCCTTTCAATTTTATTTCGGCATCGAGTATGGGCTTCATTGAAATTAGCTTCCGATGAACCTTCTACTGTTCGATGGGGTGTCAATAGCCACGGTTCCAAGGGATATCCAGCATCACCTGTTAAAAACTTTGTTGAACAAATATAATTATTGTTTTATTAAAAAAATTATTACCCAATAGCCAAGAATTTCTTTCACCATTTATATATTTTTCTCCAGCCAGGATCGCAGTTCACTTACTCTCCAAATAAATGAATCATGACATACTCCAGGGTGAGAAGCATCTACAAATCTAATTTTCATCTCGTCGTCGCAAACCTTAGATTAAATTAAATTGATAAAAAATAAAAAAAAAAATCTTACAAGTAAGACGTTCAAACTAAAATATCCTTTCCTGTTGTAATATAAGTGTTTGTTCGTTGGTGATGGGGCAATTATTTTAACGTGAGTGCCGTCTATGCAGCCCACTACCCCAGGTATTTTATGTTTTTCGTAAAAGTTTAATTTTGTTCGCCTCTTCTTCGTCGCTCATTTCAGTTTTGATAAATATGGTGCAAATTTTGGTCTCAAAAAAACCCAAAACATTTGTCAGGATTCCGAAAAAGAATATTGATCCAGCCCAACCTCATGATTTTTTCCTACGCCCGTCTGGTATCCACCTTCGGCAAAAAAGCGCAAGCATGCACTTAGCTTGACTATAGGAGGAATGGCTATTGGTTTCTTGGTTTGAGGGATGAAATTAGAAAGCAAATCAAGCAAATGTTTAAACAATGGCTTGTTTGATCTATAATAGCGATGGAATCTGTAGAAGAAAAAGATAAAATAAAGATAAAACCATTTTTTTTTTCTATCAATAAATATTTTTACTTACAGTGGCTGTGGTAGTTCTAAGGGATTTGAATGATCTCTTAAACTTCGCCTTATGGCTCTTTGTTCACTTCGTTGTTCTCGCTGTATTTCATCAATTAATAATAAAAACGATATTCTTTGCATTTTTAATTAAGGATAAGGACGAAAACAAACAATGTTTTTTTCACTAAAAACCGACTGTCAAATTATTTCAAAATTATGTTCGAAAATTAATTTATTATTTTCATGTTGCCAAAATTTGTTCCCAAGGAAAAAGAATTCCGTGGGGAATTCCCGATAGGAGGAACTTGTTCCCGGGAAGGGAAAAATTCCTAGGGAAAAATTCCCAAGGAATTCCCGATAAGGCTGAATGTTATTTTAGCATTTTCATGTAAATTATGAAAAATGAAATAAGGCCAGAATAGCTGCGCGATACAATTCAAGTATTTGTTTAACAGATTGGGGTGTTATTTCATTTTCTAAAATAGGTAAAGTTCAATATGAAAAAGAAAAATTGGGGTTTTATGTAATTTTTGCATACAAAAAAAGTCAATACAAGTTGGGGCATTATGTTATTTATTTGTAGGCCATTTTGTCATTTCAGTTTGGTATTATTTCATTAGGGCATATGAAAAAATACCCCAATTCGGAGTCTTATTACATTTTTTCTTATGTGGCCTAATTTCGCGGAATGCCCGTCGCCGTCGTCGATTAGATGCGAGCAAATCTTTTACGCAGGGTCAAGTGTCCAAAAAATATTTTTTTCGCAAATATTTTTTGAACGGTAAATGCTATCGAAAAAAAGTTAAGGTGCAGTTTGTAGATCCCAAAATTTTCCACCAAATTTTTTTCCAAATGACCGATTATTAAGAAAGTTCAGCTTTAAAAAACATAAAATGACGAAAATATTGTTTTTTGAGTATAACTGTTAAACTGTCAATGCTAGTAGTAGAACTATTTATAGAAAGTTTTCGAAAAAAATATAAGCAGGACAATATGGTCCCGACAAACTCTTTCACAAATAATTGCTTATTTCATATATCACTCATTAAAAAGAACAACGTCATAACTCAAAAAACATCAATTTTGACCTAATGATACAGTTCAAACTCATTTTCTATAAACAATTTTTTTTTGCAAAATTTCATTTCTAGAACTGAAAAATTGAGGACTATAGAGCATCATTTTTGTCGTTATATACACTGTCACTTTTAAATATTTCTTTGTGAAAATACTGCATTTTTTTTTCATTAACGCAGGGACCTTTGAAGTGAAAACAGTCCAATATATATTTTATATCATACTTTGCGAAAAATTTGAATTTATTGCTCTACCAAGAAAAAAGAAAAAAATAGATACAAATGAAGATTATTATGAAAAACAGCCATGCAAACTTTAAAACGCGATTTCTGAAGTTTGACGTTTTTTGAGTTATGACGTTGTTCTTTTTAATGAGCGATTATGAAGTCTAACAAGGCCAAGATAACGGGGTATCGTTTATTTGAGCCTGCAGTTTTGAACTGTGGTTGTCGATGTCATAGGTCCGAATCTCTAGAGTTGACAATGTGGAAAAACGCAAGAACTAAAATGCCCTATCGATATTTCAATGGAAAAGAACAATAACTAAAACGACGTTGAAATTAAGTGCAATTGAACTGTTCAACAGTGGAACGAAAAACTGACCATTATGCTATAACTTTTAAACTAATGGATGGATTTAATTTATTTTTCACAATTTTTTTGATTCAATATTGGAGAATAATAATGTTGAAATATAATTATATTTTATACAACAAATAGTATTACAGTACTTTTAAACCAAATAAAATTTGTAGGTACATAAGGTGTTTTGCATAGGAAAGATGCATTTAGAATTGTTCCAGGAAAAAGAAACAAAATCATTTTTGAGGCGGTTTTTCAACCTTATTTAAATAGGAAATACAATTTACTAAAGATTTTATCTTAAAATAGAAACATTCTTCAAAAATAAATAACATAAATTTTACTTTTAGGTTTAAACAATCAAAACATAAATTACACAAAATAATTAAGAAGAATATGAAGAAATTTAAATATTAAAATATTAAAATTACTTCTGTTTTAAGTGGGGGGAAGGAATATAATTCAATTAAAAGTACAAGTGAACTCAATTCCAGAAATTAATGTGTTTCGCCCAGATATGACAGTGGGCTCTTCAGTCAGTCTATCATCTTCTTGCTGCGATTTTTATAAGAGTCGGTAAACATCGACAAAAATGTGTGACTTAGTAGAGCCGACTGTCATATCTGGGCGAAACAAATTAATTTCTGGAGTTGAGGTCACTTGCACTTTTTATTAGAACAAAATAATTAACTTCAATATGAAATGCATTTTAGAAGGAAAAATATAAAACACAACAACTAGCGAACAACTGAAGAAAAAATTGAAGTTTTTTTTTTAACTCAAAGGTCAGCCGGTTCGGAACTGGAAAAGGTATAGAGTTCCAAAATCGTGAACCAGAAAACTGACATTTTTTATCAATTGTTTTAAAATCTTTACAACTGTTGAAACTGAGTGCTTTCAAAGTTGAACGTTTTAATTTGGTAATTTTTAAATGTTGTTTAGTTAGGTTTTAGCCCGCCATTTCGGTAGCTGTCACTTTTGAAGCTGTAATTTTTTGACATTTGACAAGAAGAAACTACGCCATTAATAAAAATGGAACGATACAAGCTTCAACAATACATTGAAATTATTAAAATTCACTATAAAATGCATGAAAATAATCTGGAATTTCATCGAAAAATCATCTTGACTGATGAGGCCGATTTCCACCTCGGTGGCTACGTCAACAAGCTAAATTGTCACATTTGGGGCTCGGAAAACCTAAGATTTATTGTTAAAAAGTCTCTTCATCCTCAACGAGTAACTATTTGCTTCGGTTTATGGTCCGGCGGGGTCATTGGACCTTACTTTTTCGAAAATGAGGCAGGAGCAACAGCTACGTTGAATGGATTGCGCTATCGAGAGATGATTAATAATTTTGTATGGCCGGAATTGGATGGTATTGATCTGGTCAACGTTTACTTCCAACAGGCGGCGGCGCTACGAGCCACACAAGCATCGAAACCATCGAAATTTTACGGGAAAAGTTTCCGGACCGTGTTATCTCTAGAAGAGCAGATCACAATTGGCCACCGATATCTTGTGATTTAACACCTTGCCACTTCTTCCTTTGAGGCCACCTGAAAGCTAAGGTTTACGCCAACAGCCCAGCGTCAATTCAAGACCTCAAAGATGGAATTCGTGAAGCTATTGAGGGCATACAGCAGCCACGTTGAGATTTGCTGATGGAAAATTTCACGAAAAAGATATTATTGTGTAAGCGTAGCCGTGGCGGCCATTTGGCTGATTTTTCCATTATAAATGGCATGCTTTCTTCTTGAAATAAACATGCGATCATTTACTTAAAAAAATGCCACTTTTCTTTCAATATCAAAATAACACCTCTTATTGCAAAACCCTTTAGTTATATAAATCATGCTTAAACTAGCATAATTTCTTTTGAGTTAGATTTAAAAATGTCCAAAAATCAAAAAAAAACAAAAAGGCCTAAATCAGATTGAAAGAAAATTTTTTAACTTGAGTAATTTTTTTTTTTTGAAAACCGTTTTGTTTACAGTAAAAATGTGTTTTGTGAAAGAAGAGACAATTTTATGAACATCACAGTAAAAAAAAAAAAAACACGACCAGATTCTTTTTTTTGGATTTGTTGGAAATATTTATTTATGAAAACCAGTTTCCACAAAAAATATTTACTTTTGCTTTTAAAAACTTGTGGCCGAAAGTTTTGTATTCTGATTTTTTTTTTTTTGTTCGTCAATGGAAATCAAATTTATAGAAACTTTATAGAAGCAAAATTGCCTTCTTGCTGCTCCAAAGTGTTATGTCTTAGAAATAGTAGTAGTTTGAAACTCAAAAGTCTTAAAACTAGGGGAGGACATTGACTGGACTGAGTCATACCCAACTTAGGCTGAATTTATTCACTATTGCTCAACTTGCTGAAAACTCCAAAGTTGGCCAACTTACAAGTTGACTACAAATCCATAGTTGAACAGAAAGTTGAAACATGCTTTTATACACTACTTTGAATCTGAACTCCGGAGTTCTTCTTCTTCGTTTAAGACCCCTTTCACACAAGGAAACTGAGCTGCCGGCGATTTTTAGTTTCTAGGCGAGAAGGGCTCACACCCTTCTCACCAACAAACTAGCCAGTTTCTGGCAACTCAGTTTCCTTGTGTGAAAGCCGTCTAACCGGCGCGGCGATTGTAACACTGCTTCACCTAAGGTTCCACATCTGGGGTTCGCCAGAGTTAAAATTCAAAAGTTGACCAACCTGCAGTTTCTAAAATTATCCTTGGGATATTTGTAAAACATGACATGCAAGACGTCATTTTCAACTTTTGGTTTGCATTAGAATAATTTTGCATTTGAGTGTGAATATGTTTCTTAATTCACTTTAGATTATCAAAATATTTGGAATAAGAACGTTGTGTTTCCTTATGCAATAAAATATTATGGATAAGCCATTATTGTTGATTTTGTATTTATTCCGAATAATTGGAATGGATTTATCATTCCATGTGAAACGCGGAATCAAAAGAATACCAAGCAAAAAAAAACTCATTGATCATGCGGTCCCCATCTAAGTACTAACCGTGCCCGAAGATGCTTGATTTCGGTGATCGGACGAGAACTGATTTTTTTTTTTAAGCGATATATTCCGTAACCTCTTTCGTCACAGGGCAATGAATCCTCTGCATCATCTTCGCTTCTCCAAAAATATGACGCCCAATTCTCCCAGAAGTGGGTGTTTTGCACGAAATATTTTTTATTTTATTATTTCAATCAAAACAGATCTCTATTTTTATTTAATTATTATTTATTTAAAGATTTTTTTCCTTTCGTATTCGAAAGCGAAAACTTTACACAACTGAATAGCATGAATGAATAAACTCGCTAACTTCTACTATTTCGGGAGTTGAGAAACTCCAAAGTTGATCAACTTTAGAGTTGAAAATCAAAAGTTGAAAACGTCAACGTCAACGTAAAAATCCCAAAAATATGTGAAGTTGAATGTTGAGTGAATAAATTAGCCCTAAGTGTTTCTTAAATGTTCTTCAAATATTTATAAAAAAAAACACCCTATGCTCTAAAATATATTTCCAGATATCTAATAAGATATTGTTTCAAGAAAGAATGTTCTCGTATTATTTTCAAATAAAAAAATTGAATTTCATTTAAAAACTTCATACAATTTTCAAAAAGTTGTTTTGAAAAAAATTTTATACGTATCGTTTGTAGTTTGTTTCTTTTACCGTTTTCCAAACGCGGTTTAAAGTCATTATGGTCGAATGAATTTAGTCTGCGTTATGTAGTTTGCTATTTTTTTGCTTCCATAGGGGACAGTTTCAATTTGCGAAAAAGTTTATACATAAAAGATTGATAAAATGTATTCAAAGATAAAGCGTATTTGGAAAAGTTCCATTTGTTCTGGTTTTAAGTCACCAAATTTAAAAAAAAAAATGTATCTTCTATTCAAAAATATAAATTAAATGCTGTTCGTTGTTAGCCTTAAGAATGGCTGGATTGATTTTGCTAATTTTATTTTTTAATATTTGTAATAGTTCGAATAAGGTTTATTCGAGCGTTCACAGAGAATTTAAGAGTTCAGTGAAGTTGTGAGCAAACTTAAAGAAAAATGATAGAAGAACTACAAATTTGCACCTAACGAATAGATTTTTTAAATATCGATAGTACACTTTAAATTTATTCGACTTTTTGTGTATTTTGTGTAAGACGCAATATATGTAGGCAGAATATTCTTATGATGGGTGGCTTATATGTATGATGAAAACATATGGAGAGTTTTTAGCATCCCCTGCCACTTAATTTAAAAATGCATTGACTTTTAAGGTCTAAACAGGCCTTTATGATTCATGTAGAAAATAGCTAAATATGTCATATTAAAATTTTCTTACAAACGGAATAATTGGTAAAATAGGAATGTTAATGAAATTCAACTCAAAATTCTTCGCTGACAAACCAAGGTACATAGTAGTTTTTATATTTATTTATTTATTCGAACTCATAAGTCATAACTCATAACGATCATCTAATGGCACTAATAGCATTTTCTTAAAGCTACACTATAATTTCTGCTCCCACTACCATATACCTACTTGTCTGGCATTATCTGGGATATTATCACTTTTGTCGGCATTTTTCCACAACAATAAGCGATAAGCCTAAATGTTATTTATCTTTCATCTATAATTTTCCATCATGTAGTTGTTTTTCTTTTTATTTTTGTTATCATACACCTTGTGTGTGATCCAAATAGGTTATATGTGAAAACATTGGAATTAAATGAGATCCATGGCATTATCCTCGTGTGTTCTGCTCTTAATTCGTTCATTCATCCTATTGTGTACCTGTTTAAGCCAAAATGGCTTATGTAATTGTTTTTTTTTTTTTTTGCTTAGACGAAATGATCATGTTCACTGAACTGCGTAAGCACACATCTTATCAGAGCCGTATTCTCTGGAATGAATCCGAGAAGGCTCCTTGACCACAAACCTTAAGGGCCCATCTATCTTCCTTGAGGAAATCTAATTTTTGACTCAAAACCCGAAAAGAGTATACTGTACAAAAATGAACATATTTCACTGTTTAGTTTGCAAACCCCGTTTATTCAAAGGCAATTGACATCATTGATAATTGACAAAATAAAAAGTAGAGGAGCCACAAGACTACCCTGTGGGACCCCAAAAACTCTGAAGGAAAATTATATGAGCGCCGAATTTCCTCTTTAAGTTTAAGTTTGGGCCTGACAGTGCAACAACTTAAAATTACACCTCACACATGATCACCACCAGCACTCAGTCTTGATAATGTTTCTCTTCTAAATCCAGCATGCAGTATAGGAAACTCCATAATAAAGAAGGGATAGCTAATTTTCGGAGACAACGATGTTATGCTACATGTTTTTGATGTTCGGGTCGGGGATTCCTTTTTGATGTGGTGTTCCAATAGATGTGCCAATGATTTATTTTTAGATTGTGGTCAGGTATCTTATTGTGTTCCTTGTTTGCCATCACAAACACCACAACACACAATGCATTTTTTTTTTCTATAACAATGGCATAAAGAAAATGGGCTCAGGGAAAATTGTGATCCAGCACATAGAAAAAGAATAAAGCAGACTCATACGGAGGCTATTATTCGGTGCCTTTGTGGCTACAACATCATCGCACCGACCATCAGGCACACTACCCATCAGGATACAAGATTCTCATAGCTCCCATCAAACATATAATACGATGACGACAATGGTGTTACCGATATTTGCACAATGTAAAGGCGGTTGCCTTTGATCAGGCGGAAAATCAAAGTGTGTTTTGATTTTTACGCTCCACCGATTGACACCAAAGGATCTTAACAGGTTTCCCCAGGATCAATTCTGGCGTTGTGATTTGTTCGTTGTATCGATGAGATTAATACACACACACACATGCATATACACTTTCAAGGATATTTCTGTGAGAATATAATATTTTTGCAAATTATAAACACCTATGCCATACATTTTGAAGAAAAAAAAAAAGGAAACCATAATACCAAGAATGGCGCGAAATTTAAACAAAGACAATGTTTTAACATCAACACACACAAAAAATTGCTATGTTCGTAAGTTTTATAAATTTAAATATAAACATAATGCAAAGTTATTATATAGTAGGTACAATAAAACTCAAAATAAACATAAGGCGTAACGTTTTGCAGATTTCTCAGGATAATCCATAATATTAGCCAAATATGCATAATGCAACAACAAACTCATATAATAAAACAATAAAAATCCCTATCCCAATGCGTTGAGAACAAGAAGATTGATATTTTTTGGTTTATTTGGAAAGTGGGCGTTCTGCTTACATCAATCATAAATGCTGACATTAAAGGACCTTTTTTTCCGCGATCGACATAGAGGATAATTTTGCAAGGTAGAATTTTTAATTGGTATGAGTGTTTTTTTTGAATGTTACAGGTAGACAGAGGCTAAAGATTGGCATGCTAATGACTGCAAATAGGTCAACCATGGGAAACAGAAACAATAATGCCGATCGATGCATGGCCGGCCGGTCTGAAAAATGTGAATTGTGAATGCAACCCGTAGCGATGGTCCTTTGTTTTGTGGTAGATAAATAACATCGGTGTGCGTTTTTGGACATTTTCAAACTACTTAGAGTATGTTTTTTTGAAACATGATGAGAATACTTAAATTCTTGTATACCTTTGTACCAACAATGAATAATGGGAGTTAATTGGTTCAGTGGCAAATTCTGAAATCATCATGTTGCTCCCAATGGGTGGTAAGGCAAGGCGAGTGTGTATGTCATTAATCTGATGAATTTAACAAAGGATTGCAAAGTGAAGAGTGTAAATTGGTTCTCGTATTCACATAGGTACCAGACAGGTTATTTTAAAGTCAGGATGATTTTAAATAAGCGCTACTTTGTTAACATGAAAGAAGAGGTGATTAATTTTTGACGATTTTTTTAATAAAAAACCTAAGATGAAAGTTTAAATTATATCAATGAAAACAAAAAAATTATATTTAATACGAGGATCGAAAGGGATCTTAGGTAACAATAACCCTTATTTTTTGTATTGAAATTTAATCCATCACTTGACTTTCTGGTGGTGGGCAGGTATCTCCACATGAGGGTGAATAATATCCTCATAAGCTGTATACAATAAATAAATCAATGTTATAAAAAGGGGTTTCCATTCATAAAGTAAACAAAAACTTTTATTTTTATTTAGGTACGTAATTGGAAAAAGTTACAAATAACACGGAAGTGCACAAGCTTAATATTCATTGAAGCAAATTGCTTTTTATTTTATTTATTAAGTAAATTGTAAATAAATAGTAACATTAATTACAGTACCTATGTCCGAATTTTTACAAAGTCCAATCGAGAATTAAGTACTTTTTTGGGTTTTAATATTCGAATTTCTTATTAATTTTGATTCAACCTCTAATAGTTTAATAAATTGACAACTATTTGAATGATAAATTTATTAAAATATTATATTGTAACTTGCTCTTGTAGTTATCGACTCGAATGTAGCTAGACGGTGTATAGTGATGGCGAAATACTATTTTTATTTCGATATTTCGATATTTCGACAATAGGAGCAAGTCAAAATAGCAATTTTTTTAATACAATAGAAAAAAAGTTAAAAATAAAATATAATTGTTTTTTCCTTGATTTTATTTTTTCGTAAAACAAAATAATCAAATTTAGTATAGCAGTTTTCGAAAAAAAATAAGAAAATTAAACTGTATAGATACGGCAGCTACTATGGAATGAACTAAAATAAAAATTGGATTTTTCCCTCTACGGAATTTCATAAAAACGCAACTCCGTCTAACCGTTTTAGGTTTTTGTCGATATACATCAGGGCGCACTGACAAACAGACCGACCTACGGACGTCTTGTCGAAAATCACTTTTTGGACTTCGCCATCATCGAAATATTAGTTTGGATTAAAACCTTGAAATTTATAAACCAATACTTGCCCTAAAGAGCAGATAAAGACAGCATACTCATAAAAATAAGAAGAATCTATTATCATTTAAACTAAAATATTTTATTATTTTTCAATATTTTGTAAAGTAAAACTTTTCGAACCAACACTGAAGTGTTTGACTTAAGAATAAGAAAAAAATAATTAAAAAAGATTATATAGTATGTACCTACAGGGGGTTTAAGCAAAGCAAAACATCGTGTAAGAATGGAGGGTCTATTTGTTTCCTATTTAAAAACAACGAAATAAGTATGTTTTTGTTTTATTTTATATTATATTATTTTATTTTATTTCATTTTTCAGTCAAAATTATTCATTGAATATTTTTGGAAAAATTAGTTTTCAAACTCAAAAAATTAAGAAAAAATATTTTAATATTAAACTCTGCAATAGTAGGTAATTATAACATTCAATTTTTATCAACACAAAATATTTTTTCTTAATTTTTTGAGTTTAATTTTTCCAAAAATATTCAATGAATAATATTGATTGAAAAATAAAATATGAATTTCTGACATAAACAAAAAAAAACTTATTTCGTTGTTTTTAAATAGGAAATAATAATTAGACCATCCATTCTTACACGATGTTTTGCTTTGCTTAAACCCCGCTGTAGGTATATTTTAATTATTTTTTGTCTTTAACTAATGCGTTATATTGAAAAGACAGTATAGGTATATTTGGTATAGAATTGAATTAAATTTATTTGAAATTGCAATTGCTAATCCAAATTTTACATTAAAAAACCAAATTATTTGTTAAAATTTAAGATTTTTAAGCTTATTCCTTGAAACGATAAAAATCAAAAATTCATCTCAAAAAGTTGTGTGTTTTCTGAAAATTTCCTATGCCAAAAGAACAACGCCTTACTGTTGTCAAATGCTGTCAAATATTATTAAAATATTTTTGTTCTGCCTTTCGAAAAATATAAAATTACTCACAATTAAAGATCATTTTGATTGTTTGCTATTTTTTTCTTAAACGTCTACTTTCCCATTTTAGACATTTAAACGGTCATCATAATATCAATGAAAATAGGTTTTTTTTTTTTTTTTTTTTTTTTTTTTTTTTGTTGTTGACAAAATTTTCTTATTTTTTGATTAATCCCCGCACACATGCATGTGTAATATAAATGCATATGATTCATTTAAGCAACCAAACAGTTTCGTGACTGAAAGTTGCATGTGGGCGCCAGCCCTTACTTCTAAGAAAAATTTTCATACTAACAATATTTGATTCCCAAAATTTTACAAAATTAATTTTTTTATTTACAAGCTAAATCAGAGCAAACATAATTTGTTGGTACTTACCTTTTAACTCTTTTAAACTTCTCCAAAAAAATGCAATTGTATACCTTTAAACTCTTTAAGCCAAATAAGTATCCTTTTCAGGGGAAGGACGGAAATGCTTAATCTGAACTTCAAATCACATATTAATAGCAATTTAATTTGTGGCCTATGCAACCGAAACGAATCAGAAGACGTCAACCACGTTTTAGCAGTTTGCCCAATTCTTCAAGAATTACGAACACTTTACTTCTCAAAGAGTTTTCTTTCTCGTCAAGAAGCGAAACAAATTTTAAACGGTGACTCAGGTTGGATTGACCTTTATAGATATATTTATCATGCTTTGGGTTATCGCAACAATTTTTTAAAGAATAAAATGGATGTAAATATATATTTTTCTTAATTTAAATTTAAATTTCTCTTAACTAATAATTATAAATTATTGGAAATAATGTTTAAATTGAATTTATTATTTATATTAAAATGGATGTTAATTTATATTTTGTCATTTATAATATTGTAAATCGAAAATAATAATTAATTTTTGTATTAATCTTTTGTAAATTAGATGTTTAACTGCAAAAATAATACTTTATTCATATAAATACTAGGTTATGTCAATTTAAGGCAGACGGCAATTTTGTTTTGCCATGCTCATGATCCTTTATCTTTATTCAATGTAAGTATTTCGAGTTTAGTTTAAAATAAAGAATTACCTATAATAATAATAGTAATTAATAAACTTATACTTTTGAATGTCTGCAAAGATCCTTAGCTACATTAAAGCCATGAACGACAAGACTGCAAGCTTTAACAATCTATTCGTGCATATTCCTTTTTCCAAAAAACTCTTACTAAAGGAACATTCCATAGAACCGTTTATTTTTAGTCTTCGAATTTCTCCGCTTAACTGATTTTGCAAGTCATATTTTGACTTTTTTGGGAAAAGAATATTTCTCTGACTTACTGTTTGCCATTTAAAAATTGGGTTGTATAATTTTAATTAGATATGAAGCATTATGTTACTTCAAGGCAAGATTTCTACTACCCGTGATAAACTAAAATATTTTTATTAAAATTTTTTTATTAACGCAGTCAAGCTTATCGGTGATTCGGGCTAAGGTCTGCTTCTTGAAGTCGTCTCCTAACTGTTCTTCAAATAAACAATATTTATCTTACCTGTATGATGTGCTAGTGTTGAACGTCCACGACAGTCAAAGTATACGATTTCGGAGAGACGACATCATGATGAATCGGTCATTAATATGCAAGCTATCCTTAGTAGTTAAAAATAGGTAGGTAGTTTCTAATAAATAACACTTTAAAAATTAGTTTTTAACATTTCTTAGCTCTAAAAAATAAAAATTAAAATTAAAAAAAAAATTCGTTAGATAGATAATGTTTTTAAAATTACCTACTGGTTGAATGTTGAATTCATTGCTAGGAAATAAGTATTATAGTCTAAGTTAAATATTTTTATCATATATTTGAGCAGAAGGGTCTTAAACGATTTAACTGATATACCTACAGATAGGCAGATATGAACAGGGACCTATAGATGCCTATATTTCTTATTTCAAATCCAATAAGCCCGATTTCTTGAATTAATATTATTTATTAAATACATAACTGCATAATTAAGGAATGGTTTTCTGCCGGCATCCATTATGAATTTTTATTTGAAGAATCATTTGCTGACCTTTTTTGTGCTAACTAGAACCAATTTCCTTACATATCAGCCTCAAACCTACAAATATTGAATTTCTCTTTTTTCCTTAATCAGCTTCCCTATTTTTTTTTTTTTTAATAATTGTATTTCCTTTATCAACAATAAAAAAATGCATCTATAAAAAATTAACACACACACGCAAACCATTAACCAATCCAATAAAAGAACGGGAAAACCATATTATATAGCTCCTCCTTTCTGACATTCATTTCGATCGGATTGTAGAATCGGAAACTCCTCTATACCTGCGCACAAAAATCGAACAATACAACAACAAAAATGTACCGTCTCCAGCTCCATACCTAGTATGCAGTTAAATATTTACAGGTAAGTGGTTGTGTGTGTATGAGTGTTATGCCGCCATGTTCTACCTCCTTGCCACCACCATCCACCGCGTATATACCTACATCTTCCCATCGAATGTCTCATCAGTCAGCAACTTGATCTCGTCGTGAAAACAAGTATCTCACTACGATATTTTATTTGAGATTAAAAAAAAAACAAGTAAAGAAAAAACGAACAAAATTTGAAATTATAGAAAATTCAAATAAAAAAAACAAACAAATAACTGTGGATTACGAAATTAAAAAAAAAACACAAAGAGTGATTGTGATAAGAGTGAAGTGAAATAAAAATAAACAAATAAAACTAAAAAGATGCCCCGACCACTTAAAGAAACATATGGCGATCAAAAGCCACCATTCTCCTATATATCCCTCACGGCCATGGCCATCTGGAGTTCCCCACAAAAGATGTTACCCCTCAGCGATATCTACAAATTTATAATGGATAAATTCCCATATTACCGTAAGAACACTCAGAAATGGCAGAATTCACTCCGTCATAATTTGAGTTTCAACGACTGCTTCATCAAAATCCCCAGGAATACCAACAAAGCTGGCAAGGGCTCCTACTGGACTCTCCATCCAAAGGCATTCGATATGTTTGAAAACGGAAGTTTGTTGCGTCGCAGGAAGCGCTTCCGTGTACAGAAGCTCGAAAAAGACATGCTTAATGGAGAATTGGCGGCGCTCGCAAGTTTCAATCGCTTCTTCATTGCCCAGCAACAACAACAAAGACAACAGCCACAAACCTGGGATTACTCACATTTGGCGGGACATGCATCACATCCAGCCATGTACCACCAAATGCACAGTCCTCCAATTTGTCACATGCCACCCACATCGCCATCACCTGAACTGGACCTGGTTACACCGTCTCCTGAGCCCCAACCAATGATGACCTCCACTATACCATCGCCAACTTTTACAAGACCAAAACGCTCCTTCGACATCGAAAGTCTCATTGCTCCCGATGCAGAACCCAGCAACTGTGAAAATCGACTTGGAAACTCCGTTGAGCCGACGGACTTGAGAATATCCCCTGCTTTGCCGACGGCTCCAACTCCGCCAATGATGGAAACCGCTCATCATCAGCAAGCATTCCCCATTTATTCAGCTAATTTTGTGTTGCATCCCAGCCAGCAACAACACATGATGGGATCCGCATCAATGTTTGGTCCAGCGCAGCATCAGATGCATCAGTTCATGCACCCGCACCATCAATACCAAATGCAGCAGCAGCACCACCAGCATCAGCAACAACAACAAGCAGCGGCTGCCGCCGCAGCAGCAGCGGCGGCGGCAATCTTTACCGCTGACCCACAGGCTGTGTACCGGGGATACTTACCACCCCTTCCGGTTTTCTAATGAGTCCAAATAGGAGTTAATTTTTTGTGATATGTTACATAGACCGAACCCATCTTAATTATTTAATTATTCTCATCCATACCAGTTCGCTTTTTTGTTATTTTAAATGGTTCAAGTTACCTACACTTTTTGTTTAAACAACTCCATCTGGCCAATGTAATTGTTAAGGCTCACGTCACAGTGTATAAATAGATATTAAAAAAAAATATAATTATTTATTTATTTTAAAGCATTTCGTGCTTTGTTTTTTAGTTTCATGCGAAAAGTTATTTTATTTAAAAAAAAAAATAAAAATAATAATATGTAAATAGAAAATGTATAATAATGTATTTAGATTTAAAAATTATAGTACAATTAAGAAAAGACAAAACAATTAAATACAAAATAATTGAAAATTTAAATTAAAACGTTTTTTTACTCATTGCAACGGTCGTTATTTAAAACTTCTCTTGTTTACGGATTACAGGGAAATTGTGTTTATTGGCTTCACAAGTTCTGGAATTTTAAGGGGTTCTAAAGTAAAAACCCAGTTATTTCGAACTCAAGCGTAATAAAGGACCATTCACATGAGAGCGACCAACGACCGACGAATGAACAAACAAATAGGAATTAAAAAATTAATAAACCTTAATTTTTCACAAAATCTAGTCAAAAGGGTAGAATTCGATTTAAGATAAATTTTAAAATTATAAAATCTGAATTTGTATGTGCTTAAATATGAGAAATTTGAGAAAAGAAATTGGTCCTAACGCATTGCGGCAATTCGCGACGAACAAATTGTTTTCTTAAAATTCTTTTGTCTTAGCAATTAAAATGAAAATTTTAGTATCATAAAATAATCCTCAATTGCAAATCTTCTATTTTGTCTAGATTTTGTAAAGAATTTAGGTTTATTAATGTTTTAAATCCCATTTGTTCATCCATTCGTCGGTCGTTGGTCGCTCTCATGTGTACAGTCTTTAAGAAAGCAAAGCCGTTTGTCGGCATCGAATAATATTTTAGGTTGCTACTTTTTTAATAATTCCGAAGGCTTAAAAGCTTATTTTCTTTTAAACGTGGATGCAAAAAAAGGCTTTTAAAAGAAGAAGACATAACAATAATAATAGAGCCCTGGTTGTGTGCAAAACAAAATTAAAAAATGGTGTAAAGATCAGAACCTAAATATATGATCATTGTGATTCAAATTAATTTACAGGAAGGGAAAATGGAGCCAGGTTAAGCGTTCCCCATTCGTGTTGGGAAATCGAATAATCAGACACAAGGCTGAATGGTAAACTGATAATGATGAGCATCCTAAAAGCTTTTTTGAATATTGCAGTTGATTTTCATAGGGCGCGACTGACTATGTCCCTAGAAAACAGTTTTTTTTTTTAAATAGCGATAAGATAAGGAGAAGACAAGAAACATTGCGCAGGCGTAAATGTTTGCGTCATAGTTCTACCACTTAAAGTTTTAAGTGAACTCAACTTTGATAGATAAGAGACAACAATAGAACAACTAATCAACAATTACATAAGTAATTTAAGAAATATTTTTATAAAAGGTAAGTGAAAGAAAATTCTGCAACACAATCACCCCAATTACGAAAATTGTATTACTTAGTCGTATTTGGTCTTATGTTGGGCTTGTGGCTTCCTTATTGGTAAAATGTCATCTATTTTGAAACAAAGCTTATGATAATTTACAAATAGAGATATTGCGATCCTGGTGTTTAAACTTAACAACATAATTATCAAAATACGTGGTGAAAAGGACAAAACTTGTTCAAAAATAACACACATTTTTTTTTTCGACAGGTCTTTTGATGATGATAGTATTAAGTTTAAATACCTGCATCGCAATGTCTCTATTCGTAAAATCTCAAAAGCTTTGCACCAAAAAAGATGATACTTTACCAATTAAGGAACGTCCCTTATTTTAGCGGACACTTTGTGTCGGGATCGAAAAAAGTTCATATCAGTTTTGTTAGCTTATTAAATGCTAATTTGTTGCTCAATCCAAAAATTTGTAGCTCGCTTAGTTTTTGAGTTATTGAAAATTCCGCTAAAAGAAGTCTGAAGTTAGCGGACTGAATCCAAAATAATAAGAATTTGAAAGTAAAATTGGTACCCAATTCTGTAGCTTAATAATTAGTTTGATGTTTTTCAATGCTAATTTGTTACCCAAAAATTAATTTCTTATCTCTTAAGCGTAATTTTTAATTTGAATTTTAAGTTTAAAAAGTTCACTTCCGGTCCGCTGAAGCTGGCGGTCGAAATCTAAAAAAATGAGATTTTCAATTTTTTTCTTTTGCCTAAATTTGCAGCTTTTGAAATGCTGATTGGTTGCACAAACCCCAAATTTGTAGCTCTAACGGTTTATTTAATATTTAAGTTGCCGCTGGCAAAAGTTACCAAAAAATGGACCTTCTAAAATTTTAAAAAATGAAAAAAATCAAAATTTGAAGCTTCTCTGAACTCGATCAACCGCGCGAACCGCGATTTTGTAGCTCGCATGGTTTTCTTGTTATACAAAATTCCGCTAAAATAAGATTTTAACGGTCAAAATTAAAAAAAAAAAAGAATTTTAAACTTTTTTTTTACCTGAAATTGTAGCTTTTAAAATGTGAATTTGTTGCTGAAAAATTAGTTTTGTACCTTTTACTGGTGATTTCTTATTCGATTTTTGAGTTTAAAAAGTGAACTTCCAGTCTATTAAAGCTGAATCTCCCGCAAATTGAGTATTGAGTCGTATAGGGTAAGGACAACGGTCAATTGAAAATACCTTTCCAAGAACAATTACATATATGTTGGTAGATACGTTCGTTAGAAATAATTTTTATTAAATTGACAAAATTCTACATCTACAGGGCCGTAGCGATGGAGGGAACCCCAACATTAATGGAATGCTACCTAAAATACTAGATTTAAGAAACACATTTTTTGGCAGCAAATTGTTAACAAATGGTGAGTTTATATTTGTAAGACTTTGGCATTTCATTGTAAATGTACGAAAGTTGTCGTTTTTTAATGCAATCGTTTTCGAATATTGAACTAATTTTTTTATAAATCAAAATAATATTTTGTATACTAATACCTACTAGTACTGCAAAAGGTACTGCATATGTTTCTTATTTATTTTTATTCATTTTTTTTAATGCAGTTTAAAAAAAAAAATATTACTTCATGATGATCAATTTAAAACACAACAGAAACTGCTGCAGAGCGAGGGAGAAAAATAAGTGAGGAAAAAGGTAAAATATAAAAGTATTTAATAAGTTAAAAAATTGAAATAAATTATAATTCAATTTTTTTGTAATACATTTTTAAATGCAGTTTTTTAAAGGACCAATAAATCAATCCGAATTCACAAAAAAATTAAGAATAACTTATAGTTCGGAGGAAAAAAAAATAAAATATGAAAAGTGTAAAATTCCCATTCAAATTTGTATGGGAAAAGTATACACGGATTTGGTCAATAATTTTTTCTTACGGCGTAAGCATTCGATTGAAGGTGCTCCAAAAAAAATGGGCACGACTGGATCGCACAAACTTGCTCTTGTAGCGAACAACTTTAACGTAGCTAGAAATTGATGATGTACAAGTACATAGCTAAAGATTCTAAAATACTATAATAGTATTCAAAATAAATTATTACGAGGTATAAATTACTATAAATTTATTATTTTAAAGGCTTTGAGAGTAAGAGCCTAAAATCAAGTATACCAACGGATTTGTTTGATAAACATGAATTTATGAATAAAATCAAAAATCGTTGGAGCGGTTTTCTTAAAAATAAATTTTTTATATATAACATTTTTCACTCATTTTTAAAAATAAAATCTAGTATGCCAACATTTAATATTTAATAAAATATAATTTCACACAAAATAAAAAAAAAATCACTAGCCCGTTTTCAAGATACTGAATTTTCAAAAAAAAAATCAATATTTTTTTAAAAATCCAAAAATTCGTTTTCATCAAAATATTGAGCATACCTTAAATAGTAAACGCACATATTTTTATCAAAAAATAAATATAAAAATAATAATATAATAAGATTTCTCTTAACCATTTTCCAACATTTGTATGGGAGGTAGGTACAGTTATTTTTGAATTTAGAAACATGATTTTTTCAAGTATTCTACATAATAATAAAAAAATATTTTACACATAGTTTCCAAGTCCAAGTCGTTCTAAAAATACTTATTTTTCAAAAAGAAAAATTTGATTTTTTTATTAAATTTTCAATTTTTTAATTTAGGTTCACAATAATGTTTACACTTTTAAGAAGATTTACCATAAAAAATAAAAAATTTCAACTTTACTGTTTTCGAAAAAATCAAAAACCAAAAAAATGCTTGCATTGGAGGTACCCAAAATATTTAATTTATGAAAATTAAAAAAATTTTAAAATTATTTGAATTTTTTTTAACAAAATCCTCGGACGCCTTTTTGAGAAAAAGTCGTTTTCCTTTTTATGGAAAAAAAACTGTATGGCAGGTATGTTATTTTTGGTTCTAAAAAAAATTAAAAAAAAAAAACGTCTGGGCCTATTAAGAGTTCGAAGTTATGTGTACAAAAATCAGCGCCAACTTAATTGGCCTGCTTTGACCACATCAATGATGCAAACATTGCGCGTTGCGCTTAGTTAAAATCATGTTTCTAGCCAAAACTTAGACTGATTTGAGTTGGATTTAAGAACATCGTCTTGAAACAATCTACACAATTTCTTACCTTTTTCTTGAGTGCTTCCAAATTACTCAGATTTTAATATTTTTTTTTAGTTTATGGTTAGATAGTAACAAAAATATATCATGGATGAATTTAAAACTTATGTGGTCACTCCTAGGATCCACCAGTGATAACATAGTTCAAAAAAAAATCGGAACCTTATAAAAATAACAAACAAAAACAACATAGGGGAGAGTGGGGCAAGAAGCACCACTTAAGCCTTAGACGCTCCTAATTTTTTTTCTATTCATAAATGAGAGGCAAATATTTTTCTAAATAATACTTTAACCTTTGAACTACATCATAGTAAACAATCAGAATAGTTAAACAAGTATATACCTTTGAAAGGGGCAAAATGAACCACTGATTTCATTTTACAATTATATTAAAAACAATCGGTGTTAAAAACACTTATATTTTATTCAAAGTATTAAAAACTTAAATTCCTTCTTGGAAGAATACAAAGAATAAATAAACAAAGGAAGCTTAGAAAACAAAATTAATAAAAAGTCACTTTAAAACGAAACAATACAGACCGAGAGCTGACAGCAATTTTTGGGTGTGAACGATAGCAACAATTGCTTTTGTTTTAAGATATGTCCCTACTATTTATATGCAAATAGGAAAGTCTAGCATAGTATGGACCTATAGTATAGACCTAACTTAAAACAAATGGAATTTTTGCTATCTTTCACACCCAAAAATTGCTGTGGGCTCAGACTAATAACAAATTAATATCAGTTTAAGAACTATAACAAAAATAAGAATACAAAAAATAACATAAAATAAATTCATTGAAATGGCTAGTCAGTTTTCTAATTTCTTATTACGGACAATTTTCGCAATAGAAAAACTCGTCAATTTGTTAAATAAGAACTAAGTAGATCTTCTTCGTCTTCGTGAAGGTCATGGAGCAAAACAGACTTATCTTATGTAGTTGTTGTTTTGCTTTGAAATTGGAACCAGGACGTCATGGGGCAAAACGGACTGGTAGTCCGTTTCGCCCCCTGACGTTCTGGTTCCATTTACCCCAAAAAAGAGTTTTTTAAAGGAAATATTTTTATTTTTTGTAATATTAATTATTTACCTTTATTTCCAGTATTTTCGAAGAACACAAACGATCACAAACAATATAAAATGCACTTAGTTTTGGAAAAGTTCAACCTGTCGTCTTGGATCGGTTTTGCAAAGTGGTTTTTTTTTTTAACAGATGGACCGTTTTCAAACTGTCTGCATTTAAACTACAACTAACTTAAAGTTTTTTAATGGAACTAAGGAATATGTTGGCAAAGTTTTTCATAAGTTCTCATTATTGATTAGAAGGTGGAGCTAAGTACCACGCCAAAAATCGGTTTGGTTCTTTTTGCCCCGAGGTCCTTCTTGCCCCACTCTCCCCTACCAATAAATCCGCCACTTCGATACCCGTTTTTCGGGGTGTTCCCATGGAGCGATTTTGTCCGATTTTGGATATTTTGTTCAGTAGTGGTTACTGATCGAAATTCAATTAAAAAAGCTTTTGTTGCAATTTTGCCCACTTTAATTCATGAACTTTAAGTGAAAAAACACTATACATATACTAAATTTGAGGAAAATCCCTCCAGCCGTTTAGGCTGTAGAGGCGAGGACAGAAGGACAGAATCGCGGGATCTATACTTTTTCGCGTTCTCTATCATCGTAGTGTTAGGGAAAATTATTATCTCGAGTTCGATTTTTTTACGAATCCATAATTTACCATATAGTACCGATATCGCAAGTAAAAATGGAAATAATGACGATCACTTCTAGGCTAGTAAATATACCGGAATATGAGATGAAGTAAGGAACGATTGCGTTCACGGGTTTTTATTTTTGAATATGTTTGTCTGGAACTTAGGCTTGCTCAAACCACAAAATTCGACCAAATTCACCGATACATTTCTGAGAGAATGGTCACACTGGTCATTTTTCAATGTTTTTGGTATAGCTCGAAAACTAAGCCGAATTTGAGAATTTTACTCAAAACACTTTTTGTAGGAAATTAGATTTTCTACCATAATTGACAGTTCAAATAAATGTATAAAAAAAAATTAACAGAAAAATGTAACAAAAAACAATCCAAAAAAAATCAGAAAATTATTGAAAGATTTCAATATTTTATTATAATGCTCATAACTTTTGTTTGGCTAAAGATAGTGGGAAGACATGTACAAACGAAAAAAGGAGAGACTTGAACCTATAATTTGACGCATAGATAATTTGTAATTGTTGAAAATTGGCGAAAATATACCAATTTAAAAATAACCATTTTTTTTTTTTTTTTTTTTTTTTTTCGTAAACCTCTTTTACTTGCGATATACGTAGTATAGGGTTAGGTTAGGTTAGGAGGGGTGTGCACAGCCTAGGCTGTTGCGTACACGGGGGCCTATTGGTCCACTGTAATCCCCTTATAAATAAAAACAGAGGTGTTCCTAACTAATGATTCAAATAGACTGGTTCATTTGTGAACCAGCCTGTTTTCTCTATAAATTTTCTCATGTTTGCCATTGAGACCTGCGCTAGGTCGTCCAGTTCTCCAACAAACATGTTTCCGAAGTACCGGAGGCGGTTTGTTTGGAGGTTTGGACAATCACAGAGCAGGTGCTTAATGGTTTCAGTTTCTTCAACATCCTGACAGCTCCTACAGAAATTGGGTGCGAAAGCGCCTATTCTGGTGGCCAATGGCGCAATGACCCGTTATCAAGATTTTTATTTTCTTTTTACTCAGCGATAAAATATACTGAGTTTTCTTTTCCTTAATTCTAGGCCATAAACTTCTAGAGATAACGCAGTCGTTCCTGGAAATCCAGGAGTTATTGATTTGCTCTATCGTTACTAGGTCAAGTTTCCTTTTAATGATGCCGATCGGGATTTCAGGTCCCGTAAATAATTGGCTACTATTGTTCCTATTTGCTTTCCTTTCCAGTTCATCTGCTATATCATTCCCTTCTATATTATTATGTCCAGGAACCCAGCAGAGTTTGACTTGGTTGGAGTAAAAAATTTTTTCCAGTACGCCTCGGCATTTTGCCACTGTCTTGGATCTTATAGTCTCACTGGCCAATGCTTTGATAGCAGCTTGGCGGTCCACGAAAAATGTGATCTCTGACGAGCTCAGTTTTTTCTTGTGTACCATTTCTGCCGCTTTTTCAATCGCGAAAATCTCAGCTTGAAAGACACTTCACTCATCTGGGAGTTTATATGATTCTCTAATATTGAGAGGTTCACAGAACACCCCTGCCCCTGTTTCTTCTTCCATTTTTGACCCATCGGTGTAGAACGGGATACCTTGTTCACTAATTAGTGAGTTAGGTTCCCATCCATGTCTTTCGGTTTGGGAATTAGAATGGAGAAGTGTATTTTAAAATCTATTATGAATGATACGTAGTCAGTCGTAAGATCAAGTTCGGCCACTGTGTCATACCTTTGCAAGATAGACCCATGACTATAGGTGCTGTGCTTCCAAGAGCTCATTTCTTTAAGTCGAAGTGCACTTTTGGCTGCTGTGCATCTTATGTACTCGTCCAGTGCTGGAAGATTTGGAATAATTTCCAGCCCTGCTTGTGGCGTAGAACTCTGTACCCCCGTTATTCCTATACAAGCTAATCTCTGTACCTTGTTCAGGTTTTTGAAATAGCTAACTTTTTCTACAGATTTCCACCACACGATCGAACCATAGGTACGAATGGGACGAACTATTGCCGTGTACATCCACTGTATGACTTGTGGTTGCATACCCCAACGCGTACCAAAGGTTTTCTTGCATGTGTAGAATGCCCAGAGTGCTCTTCTCATTCTTTCCTCTGTGTTACGTTTCCATGTTAGCTTGGAATCAAGGATTACTCCAAGATATTTAGCTTCTTTGGAAAGTTTCAGTGGAATTCCATTAAGCTTGGGAGAGGTAAAATCCTCTAATTTTCTTTTCTTGGTAAACAGAACTGGTTCCGATTTTGTTGGGTTAACTCCCAGACCGTTTTGTGCTGCCCAAGAACATAGTTCTTGAAGTTCAGATTCCATAATATCTTTCATGGTGGTAAGGTACTTACCCGAAACCAAATTACTATATCATTTGCATAGGCTACAATTTTAATGCCCTGATTCCTAAGTCTTGTTAGAACGAGGACCCAGAGGAGAGGTGAGATTACCCCTCCCTGTGGTGTGCCTCTTGTAACTGTTTTCTCGACAATAATATCTCCAAGTTGCGAGTTAATGATTTTGCCATTGAGCATGGTATAAATCCAGTTCGCAATGGTAGATTCAACTCCAACTTCTTCCAGGGCAGATTTAATGGACTCCGTTTTTACGTTGTTGAACGCTCTTTCGATGTCCAAAAATGCTACCAAGGTGTGTTCTTTGTACTCCAGACTTTTCTCAATCTGCGAGACGACCTCATGCAACGCAGTCTCCACTGACTTTAAGGTAAGCGTGTTGGAAGTTGCACAGATTGTTTGGGTTGAGAAGGTCTCTTACATGCAGATCAATGATTCTCTCCAGCGTCTTGAGGAGAAACGTGGAGAGACTGATCGGTCTGTAATCTTTTGCAGTCGAGTGTGTCGGTTTTCCAGCTTTTGGAATAAAGACCACCTTTCTCCAGCTGGTAGGGACGTATCTAAGTGCAATACAACTTTTGAAGATTACCCTAAGCCATGGGGTGATTATCTGTTGAGCATGTTGAAGAAATGCTGGTATAATCTCATCTGGTCCAGCTGATTTATAGGGTTTGAATGAGTTTATAGCCCACATAATCTTCTGCTCTATGATAACCTGTTCCAATTTTGGAGTTGTTTGAATAAAATCTTAAGAGTCTGATTGTGTATAAACTGAGTCTTCACGGCTCCTGCAGCCAGGAAAATGTGTTTCCATAAAGAGTTCAAGTGTTTCTTGGCTCGAGTTCGACAATGATCCATCGGGATGTTTAATATATCCCGGCATCGAGGGATTGAATGCAAGGATCTTTCGAAGCCTCGCCGCCTCACTTGTGCTTTCAATAGATTCACAATGTCTAGCCCATGTATCTTTTCTGGACCTTCTTAACTCTTTGGTGTATGAGTTAAGTGCGGCTCTATATAATTTCCAGTCTTCCTCTGTTTTGCTAAGTTTGGCTTTATTGAAAAGTTGTCTGACCCCTGTTCTTCGTTCTTTAAGTTCACGGTTCCACCATGGTGGGTTAGTGGGTTTAGTATTACGAGATATGGGGCAGTGTTTTTCGAAGGCCGTTTTCATTTTACTAGTAAGATTTTGGACAGAGTTGTCAATGGATGAGGCTGTCGAAAGCGATTCTACCTCTGGTGGATTGATACGTTCGTTCAACCATTTTGTGAACTCTGTCCAATTTGTTCTAGTTGGGTTTTTAAAAGGCTTTATGTCTTTTTGTTTTCTATCTCAGGTGAAGAGTATCCTAAAGTGATCCGAGAAAGATTCCTCAGGAGAGACTCTCCAATTGCCTACAGAAATTTTATCAGTATTACTCATAAAAGTGAGGTCTAGAATTTCTTCCCTGTTTTTAGTCCTAAATGTAGGTTGATTCCCTCTATTACATAACATAAGGTTAGAACAAAGAATAAATTCAAAAATTGACTCACCCCTTTTGTTGATATCTTTGCCACCCCATTGTGTGTGGTGGGCATTGGCATCACATCTTAACACCAAAGGTGTCCCTCGTGCTGTGGAATAGTCCACAAGATCGCGGACCGTTTTTGATGGAGGGCCTTCCTCATCGCCCGGCATGTACGATGATGCCAAGATGAAGTTGCATTCCTTGGATTCAACGCTGATTGCCGCGTTATCCCCGTTGCTGTACCTAGATAAAAAGAAAGCATTAATTGACTTTTTAGCTAAAATACAACTTCTAATATCACCTTCTGACGTGGAGTGGAAAAGATTATAGTCTTTTGACCTTAATTGTTGCACATGGTTCTTTCGAATCCATGGTTCTTGAATTAAGGCCACCTCCACGTTCTCCTGAGACATGTAGAGCATTAGGTCGTACGTTGCTGCTTTAGTGTGATGCAAATTAATTTGCACCACCAGGCGCTTTTGACTCCCCTTTGCTTTCATGCATCTTTACCTTTACGGTTCCGAGACCATATCTCAACACGTCCGCTTTCTCCTTCAGAAAAAGGTCAGATTTCTTGTCTATTACGAACAAGAGGCCCTTTCCTTCCCCGCTAAAACTCTTCTTAGATTGCAGAAGCTTCCATTCTAGTATGGAGAACTCCTTGTTCTGTTTTGCCATCAGTCTGATTATTCCCCCTCCTCATGCGTGCCAGGAGGGGGAATCCATATTCTGACTTGCTGGCGATGTGGAAGTGATGTGACGGGTAGAACCCCGAGAGAAGCACCCTCCCACGGTTCACCAATATTGGCGATTGTGCGAGTGAGGAACTCCAGGGATTTCCGGTCCCCACAGCAAACCACTTTAACTCCTTTCCGCCATCCTGCTCCATCGAAGATATATTCTTCAGAACTATCGTTCTCAGATATCGCCATCATGGCTTTAAGGATTTCGTTTTCCACAAGTAGCCAAATTTTTGCCGTGATTTTCCCACCCGGGTCGTCTCGACTTATTATGGCCACCTGCAGATCGATCGGTGTGGTGTCAAAACTGTTGGTTTTAAGCTTTTTCGAACCAAATTCGCTATTGAGTTGGGACGAGCATTAGAGATTTTGCTGGCCTGTTCACGGTTTATCTTTTTAGGGATAGATCTAGATGTAGCTGCATCCACTCTTTTGCTGTATGGCTTTATTATGTTCATCTGTTGAGTCAATGGGTTCAGTTGCAGTCAATGCCAACTGACGTTCATAGGTCTTCACCAACTTCTTATGTTTTTTAAAAAGGCCTTGTCTCTCGAACTGAGGGTAGTTGGGACCTTTTTTTCGGTAGCACTCACGAATCTTTTAGAGGATCTGTAGTTACTGCGTTGCCTCGAAATTTTGAGGGGTGCAGTAGACTTTAACGTAGTCTCTTCTCGACTCGAGTCTTCTAATAGCTCGTCCTCGGTTTGACTTCCTATAAAGGGAGGTTTGTTCAAGGTCTTCCTACCGTCGATAGCCAAGCTATCTAGTGCAGGAGGAAGAGCTGCCGCAAGGTTGCGAGTCTTTCCCTGTCTCTTTAATTGTGGTTTGCTTGTTGTTGCCACTGGCGACTTAGCTTCTTGCGAAGCCAAGCCCTCGCCGACAGCCGTGACTTCTGCCGACACTTGAGTGTATATCCCCACTCGATTTTCTTCCTCTTGCAAACTTTTATACATTGTATATGTTTGGATAACATCCCTGTTTTTTGGTTTTCTTAGTTGCTTGACCCTGAAGCTGGAATGCTGGAGTGTCAAGCGAAGGACCAATAAATCAATCAGAATTCAAAAATTAATTTAGAATAACTGTTATAGTTCGGGGACAAATTAGGTATCTTAATTGTTTTAGCAGTACTTTTAACTAAAACAAAAATAAAACTTAGTTTTTCAGTATGCTTTATTCGATTTCTATGACCTCCCCTCCCTGGATGAAAGTCTGAATCCACCCTTGGCTGCAAGAGCAAGTTATTACCATCCAACCGTTAATTTTATTTGTGTATGAAATACATCTAACCTTTTATTAACTATTCCAAGATCTGTTTATGTTTAGGCAACCAGTTATATAATAAGATTATCCTTTAAAAATTTGAGTATTAAATAACCTCTAGAAAGTTGGGAGAACCCGGTGAACATAGGGAAAAACTATTAGTGAATATTTTTTTATTTACATAAAAATGACTAATTGACCAAAAATTCAAATATATTTTTACCAGAAGACCCGTGCGAAAATTTCGCACATTCAATGAGGCTTTAAATTTTCAAATAGAATGTTTGAGCAAAATAAATAAATTCTTTTTATTATTGATATGAACATATTACTTTTACAAAACCTCTTTGTAATATAAGAATGAAATCTTTTTGAATTTTTTGTTTATCATTTTCATTAATAGTAGTTAGGGCGTTAAGGCCATATTTTAGGTCAAACCTTGCACTTCATTCTGACGGAATGAACTTTGGTACACTAATAGTCCACATCCTAGGTTTACTTTTAAGAAGTGTTTCCACGGTGGCAACACTGGCAGGCCGGAGATATAAGGTTTGTCCTCTGACCATGTTTTAACACGAAATTTCACATAAATTAGCCTATAAATCGAGAAGCAGACATCGGTTGATGTCGCGGAATTTCTCGTTGGATTAAGAATACTTGGATCAATAGAAATATGTTCATTTCTTGACCCCTCCCCCACCCTCGTACCCGGGGGGAGCACAATACCCTCGGCGGATAAGGGTTTTTATTTGTCAGAAAATAATGGTTATGAAATGAATATTCATAAAATTTTAAGATGAGCGTCGACGAAGAATTTCATACTCTACAGCATATCCGAAGTCTATTTTTATCCATGGATTAGTTTTTTGTATAATCGCTTTCAAAATTGGGAATTTTCAGTGAAACGAGCATAAAATTACCAAATTTAAATGGTAAGGTGATGAAATTTAGCATACATGTCTCATTTGTCGTAAGAAATAAGAAACAAAAGACTCCATAAAAATATCTGGGGCTAAAGGGTGTTTTTTTTTTGAGTGAAACAGAAAAGTTTAAAACTATGCCCCGTAAACCCCCCCCCCCCCCAGAAACTAGTGCGTTGATGAAAGTTGGTACGAATGTTTTGTTTTGTATTGTTGCAAAGAATACAAAAAGACTAATCAAATATCTATTGTCAAAGGTGGTTTGTGAGGGAAAATGTTTTATCTGCTCTACTCAAGAAATGCATTAATTTTTGTATTAAAACGACCATTACTTTCTTAACGGTGATTATAATCGTCTTAATTGTACTTAAATTGGATTCAGCGTTAAAAAGTACTTTAAAATCATGTACCATATTATAAATTTGTATCTGGATTACATTAAAATAAAATGTTGGGTTTATAACCCATATTTTCATTCCGCTTAAAAAAATACCCTTGGAACCAATATATTTGCATGGATCCTTTTGAGTCTTGGTTCTAACAAGAATTAAAACATTTCTACCAACTTTCACCAACATACCAGTTTTGTGAGGGGTTTACTGGTAATAGTAATTCACTTTTCCCTTTCAATAAAAAAAACACCCTTTCGCCCCAGATATTTGTATGGACTCTTTTGATTCTTATTTCTTACAGCAAATGAGACATGTGTGCCAAGTTTCATCACCATACCATTGAAATTTGGTAATGTTATGCTCGTTTCACTGAAAATTTAGTCGTCATTTTATAAAAAGGTTATAACTTTTTCTAGGGAAATTATATTGAAATTATTTTGATTGCTTAAGATTAGGCATTAAAAACTACCCTAAGGTCATGTGCCGTATGCTTGGATTATACCAAGACGAATAGTAGTGGTTTGATATACTTCCACCTTCCCCTCCCCCAATCATGGATAAAAATGGACTTCGGATATGCTGTAGAGTATGAAATTCTTCGTCGACGCTCATCTTGGCTCATCGTGGCAACACTTCTTAAAAGTAAATTTAGGATGTGGACTATTAGTATACCAAAGCTCATCCCGGCGGAATGAAGTACAAGGTTGGCTCCCTTAACACCCTAACCATAGATACATTATGTATGTTGTTTTCACTTATTTATTTAGTTTAATAAGCTTTTTTACTATTAGACTTAAATCTCAAAAATACATCTCGTAAAAACGCAGCTAAAAATTCTTTTGGGGCCCAGCATTTAAAGTCTAAGAGCCCATAGCAGATTTGGCATACGAAAGTGAACCAAAAAAATTATATGAGTCGAAAGGTGTTTTAAGGCTGATAAAAGAAATGCAAGTCTTGCAGTCCTTAGTGGCGGCTGTTAGGTAAAAAAAATAAATCGGGTGGCACAACGGCTCATGAAGAACCAGGGCCTAGTGACTAACAACTCACAACCATTCCTGTGTGCGCCTATCGACAGGAATGGAAGGGACCTACAATTTTATGACGAATCCGAACGGCTAGACGAGAAGCACTTATTCGTGACAAGTGATACTCTTGGAGGATTTGTCAATTCCTCGCAAGAGGCAGCAACCCTGAAAAAAGTTTTTAGTTTAGAAGCGAACCCAGACCTCCAGCGTGACAGTTGAACGCACCATTACGCTACGGGCTACTACGGCGGCTGTTAGGTGGGAGGAGCAATTTTCTAAAAAATTGACTTTAAACAGAAAAAAAAATTATTAAAAAAACAACGGTTATATGTACAATGTCCTGTTATATTTTCATAAAAGGCCAGAAGTCCCTTCTTTTATTTCCTTTTTAAATAAATATCTTTCAATCAATAGTTTTTGAAATATTAATGTTTGAACTCAAAATTTTGAAGAAAAAAATTAAAAAAATGGTAAACAAATATTTTTTCGCAAAATTTCACGTAATTAAGTACTATTTTTGTTTCCAAAATTCAACGACCTTATCAATTTGTAGTCAAAACCTGAAAACCGGATGGTTCTAGGACTTTTAATTTTTTAGATATTAAAAAGTAAATGAACCAGTTTTCCCATAAAAATAAGACAAATCCGGCTAAGTTATCATTTCAGCAACCAGTTAAAATAGGAAAAACATGCGGAAAGAAATTCTTACATTTTTGAAACTTAGTGGGAATATCGGATTAACCATAACAATAAAGAATCAAAAGAGTCCATAAAAATATCTGCATCCCACGGGTGTTTTTTGGAGGGGGAAAAGGAAAGGTATGACTTATCGAAATTAAAAAATTATATTGATACAATTTGGACATATGATACATGATTTTAGGGTATTTTTCAATTATGAATCTAATGACATCAAAATCAAGAAACCAAGGTGGTTAATCCGATATTCCCACCAAGTTTCAAAAATTTAAGAATTTTTTTCCGCATGTTTTTCCTATTTTAACTGGTTGCTGAAATGATAACTAAGCCGGATTTGTCTTATTTTTATGGGAAAGCTGGTTCATTTACTTTTTAATATCTTAAAAAGAAAAAGTCCTAGAACCATCCGGTTTTCAGGTTTTGACTACAAATTGATAAGGTCATTGAATTTTGGAAAAAAAATAACACTTAATTACGTGGAATTTTGCGAAATAAATATTTTTTACCATTTTTTTAATTTTTGTTTTCAAAATTTTGAGTTCAAACATTAATACTTCAAAAACTATTCATTGAAAGAACTTTATTTAAAAAGAAAATGAAAGAAGGAATTTCTGGCCTTTCATGAGAATATAACAGGGCATTGTATATGTTACCGTTGTTTTTTAATAATTTTTTTTCTGTTTTAAGTCAATTTTTTTAGAAAATTGCCCCTCCCACCTAACAGCTGCCACCAGGGACTGAGAGACTTGCATTTCTTTTATCAGCCTTAATACACCTTTCGACTCATATAATTTTTTTTTTTTTTTTGTTCACTTTCGTACGCCAAATCTGCTGTGGTCTCTTGGTCTATTAGCTAACTCACTGCACTGCTCCGAGTGATGCCAGACTTTTCCAGTTGGCATGCCCACACAAATGAACGAAAACGCCCTTTTCGTTCACGCAGCTGTCGACAAATGCCCACGAAATTATTTAGGAAACAAAAAAAATTTACAAATAAACAATTTACCAGCCAGCGAAATCCCTAAACAGAAAAAGACAAGAGTGATCCACGAATACGGTCAATGAGAAATAATCTACTCCTGACAACAAAACAACGAAAACAGTTCGCTTGACATTTTTTGACGGTTGGAAAATTGAAAATGAGTGCATTCTAGTAAACGAATTCAAATGGGTTGCTTAAAAATTTAAAAGTTTGAATAATTATGGAAGAATGGATGCATTAAAATGCAAAAATATTTTATAAAAATATTTTATAATAAATATTTTATAAAAATGATTGAAATATGGTAATGCCCTTTTGTTTGTACTGAGAGTCATCAAGATGCCCTTTCGCCCTTTTAGCTTATTTTTCCATGCAAAATGCCCACAAAAAGGGCATTCGCCCACGATCTGGCATCACTGGCTCCGACCCTGTGTGAATGCATTTGGTTTGTGTAACTCACACTATTTTGAAAAAAAAGCCTCACTTTTTCCTCGATATGCCCGTTCGTTCCTCTATTTCTTCTTCTAAGATTTTCAATTAAAGAATTAATAAATATGTTTCTTTCATTCATGCGAAAAGAAAAAGATTACAAACAACACAAGAAGTAACAAATATGATTCTCCACCACTCACTCAATGTGCAAGCTAAAAAAGAGGATTATACATTACAAAAGTAATAAATATGTTTCTTTCACTCATGCAGGGTGTAACTAAAGAATGTTTCTCCCCCACTCACTCAAGGTGACGCGAAAAAAAAAGAGAATTTTAAATTACAGAAGTAATACATGTCTTTCTCTTTCACTTATTCAATGGGTTAAAAGTGAGGTATTCTTTATGTCAAATTTTTCATTTATTGAATTATTTGAAATTTCCGAAATTTATAGAAAATAGGGTGGTATAACATAATGTTTTTGTGCAATGTCATGAGTATGTACTATGTGCCCGATTACACGATTCGTTTTTTCGGTTGTTTCGTCTTTCGTCTTTTTGACAGCTTGGATGAGGGGAGTAGAAATGTAGAGAGAAGGAAGTAACGAAAGCAGGAATGAAAGTTTCAAGACTTTTTCTGGTTGAACTTTGACGTTTCTGATTTGGCAACCACAATTCTCCTCGATGTTAGCAAAAAACGATTTGAACAAAAATTATTGAATTAAAAAATTGTTTTTCGTAATTGGATACACCTAATATACGTTTTTAATTGCGAAATAAGTGATAAAAAAATAATTTTATTTAGTACTACTGATTATTTTCTTACAAAACAACTCCAAATTCCATGGACGTCAAAATAACGAATGGAAGTACGTACGTATTTTCGTGAACCATGTAATCATGAACGTTCGAGCCTGTCAAAATCACGAAAGACGAAACGAATGGAAAAACGAACCGTATAATCAGGCTCTATGTGTAAATTCCTATTCAGTGATACCTATTTTAGTGGATTTGACTATTTTATAAATGAGAAAAAAGGAGTTTGACAACAGAAATAATATACATATATGATTGATGAGTGTAAAGTTAGCAAAACAACATTCACGAATAGAAAAATGTTTAATTGGATAATTTGCCGTTAATTAGTTGTGACAATTTCGAATTTGTCATTCAATGTTTTCTATGTTTTTTGTGCTGCTTTGCTAGCTTGATATCAAGTAAGCAAAGCAACCCTCTCTAAATAGTGGTAAAAACTCTCAACAGTGAATGATTTATAGCTTAATAATTTGCCGTTAATTAGTTGTGACATTTTCAATTTCGTCGTGCTACGTTTTTTATGTTTGTATGCTGTTATCATAATTTGATGTCAAGTAAGCAAAGGAACATCTCAAAATGGGGTTAAAACTTCTTATATTGAATAGTCTATTGCTTAATAATTTTTCGTTGATTAGTCCTTAATTAGATGTCACATTTTCAATTTCGTCGTGCTATGTTTTATATGTTTTTTTGCTGTTTTGCTAATTGACAATAAGCAAAATGGAAAAAAACATAGAAAAGATGACACGACGAAATTGAAAATGTCACATCTAATTATGGATTAATCAACGAAAAATTATTAAGTAATAAACTATTCAATATAAGAAGTTTTAACCATGTTTTAACGCCACTAAAGGTAAGACCGCACTAGGCGGAACCGCACAGCTGCGGAACTGCGATTCACAATAATTTGTATAAAATTTTATGAAGTTGCCGCTTAGCTCGTACAATTTCATTCAAATAATGTTTTGCCGCGTCGTGAAGTGTAGTTCCGCTGCAGATGTGTGCGGTCTTACCATAACCCCGTTAACGCTTATCAAGTTTTCGTAAACCTATTGCCGAAAACTCTGTTTTTGGTTTGTTATATTTACGTGTGAATTGCTTAGTTCAGATGTCATTTTGTTTTTGTTCCATTCTATCTGGGCCTGCAAAAAAACACGGCTAATATCACTTAGAAAAATTTTGCGGTGATATTTTTGTATTTTTAAAATGAAAGCCTCTTTTAAATCATATAATAATAGAATCTCCGCTGACATTTTCTTTGGTGTCACATTTCTTGTTAACTTGCAATTGCAACTACCGCAGCAAAAACTTTTTTGTTTAAATTTTTGAACTCAACCAAATTTTTTGTTGTAAATTAAAATGCTAATCAAACAAACCCTTTTCTCAAACAAACAAACCTCAAAAATCTACTACAAATCTAACCTCGATCTTGTACAAAATCTACAATAAAACAATCGAATTCGAACATCAAAACTACAATAAAATTTCTTTGCGCATGGCACTGCCAATTCGAAAAAAAACTGACAGAACAGATATAAAAAAAATCCACCAAACGGGAGACCATTTCCATCCATTTCATTTTTTCATTGTGGCTTGTTTCTCTTGTGTTAAAAATCTGTGATACGGGTGATTAATAAACTTTTTTTTTTCTTCTTCACAAAAGAAAGGAAAAACTATAATTTATGAAAAAAAAAAACAGTAAAGAATACTTCCTCCTTTTATATTAATATTAAAATTAAGTAAAAAAAAACGCAAAGTGTTTTTAATAAAAAAGCAAAAATGTTTCTCAAATAAAAATAAGATTACTTTAAAATTCTTCAACAGAAGAAGAAAAAAAAAAACATCGTTGTCCCCAAACCAACGGAAAAGTAGGAGAGATTTCATATTTCTTCGTTCTCCCCCCTCGCGCTGCGTCGTCGCCACAGCACGCAGTATTCAATTCATGTCCACCACACCACCAACAAAAGAACTCGTCTAAGAAAGAAAGAAGACGAGGAATTCACAAAAAAAAATGAATGGTATAAGGTAAAGAAATAGCTAAAAAAAAAAACTAAAATCCCCACAAAAAAAAAAAAGAAAATTTGTGAAGCACACTCTTCCAACTCCAACACCACCAACCACATCACCATCTATCTAGAGTCAAACCAGAGCACCATCTTCACCAATTTTAACCCAAAAACTTCAACAGCAAAAGTGTTACAAAAAAAATAGTAGTAGTTGAGATAAAAACCCTTCAAACAAAAGAAACAATTGGAGTACCAGGCCACCAAAAATAGAACAAAAAAATTCTGTACATTCTTCCATTTTTCAAACCCAAAATAATAAAATAAAAAAAAAACATACTTTCTTCCATGTTGTCCCTTCTCGTCCACTCTGCTCCTGTCAAAATCTCCTTAGCTAGAAGAAGTCACAAACCATCCATATCCTACTCGTCCCCCATCTCCCTCCCTTGTACCTGGTTGTTCCAAATTAATAAAATAAAAAATTAGAATACAATCCCAAACATAAAAAAAAGAAATAGAAACAACAACTATGTTCAGTTTAAGTGAATTATGCTGCATGTTCTGCTGCCCCCCGTGTCCGGGACCGATTGCCGCAAAACTGGCATTCCAGCCACCCGAACCCACATACAAGCTGACCGCGGCCGACGACACAAACATCAAGTACAATCTGCACCTGTTCGATCGAGCGGAATGGCAGTACTCGGAGCGGGACAAGTCTAAAGTGGAGGCCTTCTTCACGAGGACCTCGCGCGGCAACCTGATCACCTGCATCTACGTTAAGTGCAGCAAGAATGCCAAGTACACGCTGCTCTTCTCGCATGGCAACGCCGTCGATCTCGGACAGATGAGCAGTTTCTATATCTCGCTGGGATCGCGGCTGAATTGCAACATTTTCGGCTATGACTACTCCGGCTATGGGATGAGCGGAGGCAAGCCCTCCGAGAAGAATTTGTATGCAGATATCGAAGCGGCATGGCAGGCGATGCGGAGTAGGTGAGTGTTGTGTGTCTGCGATGATGGGTGATGATTCATTGAGAAACTTTGTGCTTCTTGCTTTATTTTCATTCACTCACTCGCCCCCTCATTGTGATTTCTTCACTTTCAGATTCAACATTAGTCCAGAGAGTATTATTCTTTATGGCCAGAGTATTGGAACAGTGCCCACAGTTGATTTGGCGACACGTCATGAAGTGGGAGCGGTGATCCTGCACTCGCCATTAATGTCCGGCATGAGGGTGGTGTTTCGCAACACCAAAAGGACATGGTTTTTTGATGCATTTCCCAGGTAATTTCTATTGTAGGAGTACCTTCTAAGGGGGGATTTATGTACTGCCACCAGGGTTGGGCCAAATTTGATGTGTTGTTTCGTACAAAAAACAAGAAAACACGCTTCCGCAATCGTTCAATGGCATAACTCATAATTTGTTGTTGCTGCCGGTGCCCCTTGGTGTAGTTGGTGAATGCGGCGAAGCGCTGTTCGGGCGGATTACGCTTTGTTCATCAATTTAATATCAAAATGATTACTTTGTTTTTTTTTTGATATTGAGTTTGCAATTGCAGAAACAGCGGCGATGGCGATTGGGGCACCACCAGCACTCAAGCTACTCTTGCGGATGTTGTCTGTTGTGTATGCCTATGCATACTCATATAAGTGTGAATATGTTTTTTTTTTTTGTTGATAATTTTACTTTATTGATGCAACAACATTCTTTGTACGCGTGGGGCGTTATAAAGTGTGTGCGCCTACCAACAAAAACTTATACATGTACATACATACTAAAAAGTTTTTTCTTCTTAATTTGCATAAGCTATTATTTAATGTATGGACTATTCCCAATTGTTTTGTATTATTTTTTATTTGTTTGTGTTGATGAGTGACAGCTATCTAGGCCCCGATATGGGGCATTTTGTTTTTAATAAGAAATTGTTTCAATGTTGATGTTGAAATGGCTGGAAAAATATCAAAAGGAGTAGAGTTGAGAAAAGTTATGTGGAAATTTGATGCCCACAGTGCAATCAGATTAATTGGTACGAAATGATTTTGTATTTAAAACTGAATGAAAGTATTATACAAAATCATCAAAATACCATTACTTAGCTTTTAAAATTTACCAACAAAATCGGTATTCAATAAAAGAGAGGATATCAAATTTTGGAAGTGGATGTAAGCCCAGTCAAAATAAGAGTATGAAGCCTTATAGGTATATGTATCGTCCTACATGGTGTCCGCTAAACTGGAAAGTCAGGTATAGTCAGGGAACAAAATTTGGTCAGGGAAAGTCAGTGAATTCGGGAAGCGGTGAGGGAAAATTGTTTCCATATCGATTTTTAAAAATTCACTGAACTCCTTTTTCATTTTCTCTCATAAGAAACTTTTTTCTGATCGAACATTTCGTTTTGATTACATCTCTTTTTAAAAAAATTCATTTCGTATCTTTTGCCATACCTGTGAATATGTCGACAAAAAAAAATGAGTGAAACGCAACTAATTGCACTTTGTGTTATTTCGTACAGTAATGGCAGCGATCGGCAACCTATGTAGAGCTATCCAGATAGGTTCGTGTTGTTGGAATCCCGTGTGAAAAACAGCTGATGACAAAACATCTTTTAATGTTGGATAGCTATCCATGCTATCTGAAATATTTTGGTAGATATATGTACGCTTCTATCCCAAGCGAAATGTCAAAAAGAACCAATCCGTTCGAAAACCTATATGGATACGAAACTATCTTAAGATCGATTTACAATGCGACGAAAAAAAAATAGTTATTTCAGCTCCCGTGTTTAGGAAAACTACACCATGGAATAAGAATTTTGTGGACTCAAACTAAAGGCAATTGCTTACTGCTCCATTTGAGTCCGGTTCCATGGTGTAGTTTTCCTAAACACGGAAGCTTAAATATCAATTTTTTCTTTATAAATAAGGGGGACAGTTTATAATATTTAAATTATAATAACATAATATTTAAATAATAAAAGTAATTTCAGTTTGATTTTTTCATTATTTTGAACGCACACTGCTCAGCGAGAAGAAAAAGAATAAATAATTTAATGCTACCAAGAAACTCGTCGTCAAGAAACTCGTCCCATTGTGAATTGGGAAACGATTTTATAACTAGAAAAAAATGACAGCGAATGAAGTCACATTCTTGTCGCGTTTACTCGTTCCATTGTTAATCGACCTTTAGATAGCGGCCAATAAGAGGCAAAAAATAAAAAACTTAACTGTTAAAGGACAATGCGCAAAGATGTATGGAGCGTGGGCCCAGCACTAATAAAAACGGCCTTCATATCGTATATAGGTACATGTTTATGCATTCATTATCCGTTAGCCGTTTGTCCAAATTCGCTGTGTGCTATTTAATTTTGAATAAAATGAGTTTTAGGGTCACAATTATTTTTTTCCATATTTTTTTTTTTAATATTTTGTGTAATTTTTTGCTTGATTAAATCCATTTTTTTTTTTATTTAAATTCTTTAGACCCATGACACACTACCTGAAATTTTTCAGATTTTTAAAATTATGTCTACGCCAACCATCAATTTTATGCAAAAAGCATTTTTTGAAGTATTTAATTTGTAAAAAATACAAATATTGGCTTTTAAATAATAGTTTTTATGTCAAAATCATCTATGGAAAACCACAAACAAACATCAATTTGTATCTCATTTAACGTAATAAAAATGGGTATTATTTTATAGGTTTTAAATTGCAATTCGTAAAAATTGGACAAAACATTCCACAATACCACCCACAAACCACCCTTATATATACTATTAGGGGTTCAATTTTTTTTAAACTTTTTCCTTATTTAGTAACGAAGAAAATGTTTGTACATTTTTACGAAATGATTCCTAAATAGATCAAACAAAAAAATATTAGAAAAAGAATAGAATTTTTATCTCAGTCAGTTTTTTACCGATTTTAAGTGTCTTTGTGGTTTTCATAGAAGAATAACATTTCAGAAAAAAAACATTTTTTGCTCAAGCTACAAAATCAAGTACAAGTTTAACAGTTTATCTAAAATAACGATAATGAAAACAAAGATTTAGTGCAAACATGGTTTTTTTGTCTACTCGTTCAAAACCGACGACCTGGCTTTGATTTTGGACTATTAAGTAATTTTTGTGTAAAACAAGGACCTGGATTTGTGATTTTTGTATATGATAAAAAAGAGACTAACTTAAAAGTAACTTAAAATAGGTAAGAAACTGATTGAGTTAAAAATCTTTTAGTAGGTACCAAACGAACAAAATATTAAATTTTTTGTTTATATTTTTTTTTAATATTCTGTGCGTCAGCCCGTTATAATTGTAATACCAATTTTTTCGTTACTAAATAAGGAATAAGCTTAAAATATTTCAAGCACTTATAATAATATATAATGGTGGTTTTAAGGGTCGTTTTGTAAGTTGTTTTGTCTTACTTTTACGAATTGCAAAAGATTAAACACAATACCTATTTTTATTCTGATAAATGAGGTTAAAACTGATATGTTTTGATTTTTTCCAGAGATGGTTTTGACACCAAAAATATTATTTAAAAACTAATATTTTTTTTTTTTTACAAATTAAATGCTCCAAAAACTGCTTTTTGCATAAAACTGATGCTTGCGACCCGTAAACATAACTTTAAAAATTCAGGTATTCTTTCATGGGTTCAAAGAACTTAATTCCAAAAATGGCTTAAATCGAGCGAAAAATACACAAAATATTAAAGAAAAACTAAGGTAAAAAGGATTTGTTCACCCTAAAACTCATTTTAATCAAAATTAAATAACTTTTGTCACACAGCGAATTTGGACAAACGGTTAAAGGATAAGGAATGCATGAACAAATACCTATACATGATATGAAGGCCGTTCTTATTGGTACTGGGCCCAATTTCTCTATTGTCCTTTGACTGTGAGGTTCAACCAACGTGTTAATATTTCAAGTACGATTATTTCTATTTACTTATTTCTTCATACTATTTCTGCATACCTGAATTAATAGGTACATTTTGAAATATTTAAACAAAATAAACTATTAAATTTTAACATCGCAAAGATCTATACATATGATTTAAAAGCAAATAGTCATTCATTACTATGAACTACATTGCATAGGTAAAGTCGTCCTTTTTGTTAAGCAAAACAATTTTTTTTAAATTCATGCAGTTATTATTTTTTCACATTAAATGCAATCCGTTATGTATACCTTCAGATAGATCTTTGAAAAATACAAGGTGAATTCTTTTTGCCTAAGGTTTAATTAACTTCATTCAAACACGTACCATTTCTACCACTTTGTGCAATATTTGTGCAATATTAATACGTACCTACTCATGAAAAAAATTGTTTTGATTTTTTGGTCAGGGAACATTTTGAAATTGGTCAGGGAAAGTCAGGAAAATTTATTTTAAAAAATAGTGGACAAAATGTCCTAGAAACATTACCATAGCCAGATATTAATTTGAGGCATTTAAGTACTTTCAGCCCTATTCTGATATTCATCGGGGGGAGTTTTTCTTGAATTTTCAATAGTTAATAATCTGCTATTCATTACAAGTGAATGTGGATTTACGTCGGTAATGTTGGTAGTACGGTGTGGAATTCTGTTATTCACGTAAACGCAGTTATTCTACACAATTCAGATTTGCATATAAAATGTTGTGTCTGGTTTCTGGTACTTCGGAAAATGTGATGAAAACCAAATTAATTTCTTAGGGCCAGTTTTTCAGTGCGGAGTTAAAGTTAAACCCGAGTTAACTCACCAAATTTGGTGATTTAACTTTGAATTAACTCAAAAAATGTTTATGATGTTTTATGTTTTGTATTTTTAAGGCATTCTGAATTCATCATCAATTAATAAAACAGCTCCCTGACGTAACTGTAGACAGATCTATTTCCAGAGTTAACTAACTGGGGCTTAACCCAACACTAAAAAACTGGGACTAAGAATATTTGTTTTGTAAATAATAGTAATTATTTTCATTTTTAGGGGTAGACGCTTAACCTAGAATATTTTTTTTATATGGCAGTGAGACAAAAGTTCAAAACTTTTCATATTTCTTCTTAACATTTTTATTTGCACAGGAAACAGCTGTTTACGTGTATGTCAAACTGGCTGGGGATAATGTAGTTCGCCCGACGGATAGCAGACTGGGAATCCAGGGCGCAAGGGAATCGATTGGGTGAATCAGATCTACGGTTCACGGGAATAGCAGAAAAGTGCTGTTTGTTTACTTAGGTTTTGCTGGGATCAAACGAAAGATAACTTTTGTCAATCGCTGTTGCTTTGGGCTAAGATGGCAATTGACTATTACATTATTACCCCCAGTTTCACAGTGGAAGTTTAAACTCTACTTTTGGTTTAAACCTCAGTTCAGCAATTTATTCTGTTCCACAGTTCCGTTTAAACCTTGAACTGAATTCAATTTGTAGTTTAAGTTAAACAACAGAATTGTTCGTTTGAACCTAAGTTCAACGTTGAGGACCACTGTACCTACATAGGGACCGTTTGAAGGGGTAGTTGTTATGTTTTCTTTTCATTTCTAGTAGTTGTTATTAAACACTCCGCCCTTGCTTTGACAAGTTCAACACAAAGTATTTCTACGAATGTCAATTTTCAATCACAGTGTAGGTTCGAATATTTGCTTCCAATTTTAATTTCGAATGCTTGATTACTATTCATATTTGGATTATCTAAGTACAGAAAACATGTTCAACTTTTATCTGATCTCAACATTTTAAACGGCTAAAACCTACTCGTATTACCTCCATAGAATAAGCACACTTGGTTGTATTGCCTCAACGACTTCACATGCAGTTTCCATTGAAAGTCAAACAGAAACCTAATTTTTTGAGCGCCGTATTTGTGATTTCTCAACAATTTCTTATCAATTACTTAACTACGATCAAAAATTGGTAAGAAAAACAAACAAATTTCAGCATCAGCCTTTGATGCTTTGATTGTTTTGCGAATAAACTCATATGTATTAAAAAAATAATTATTTTTGAATTCATAGGTGAATTTATTTTTTATATTTTGTTATTGGAAATTATTTGAGTCAGCGTGGTAAAATTACCCTCGGTAGAAACAATAAAAAAGTGTCGATATAAATAGCCAAGCGATAGACGGGCTACGTCTGATAAAAAACTATTTAAAAGAAAACGAACATTTTCTGTATAATTTTGTTGAATAATTATTTATTGGTAGTTATGATATTTTCTTAACACAGTCCCTGCTACATACATAATACATTATGGAAGTTAATTTATTTTTTTTCGTGTCACTTAAAAAAAAATGTCGACAGATTATCAACAACCCAAAATAAAAGTTGCTATTTCGCGTGTTCTTTGCTTCAGAAACAGAAAGAATATAAAAGGAAATATACATACTGTAACTGTTACTTCACGTACAATGCGGCCAACTCCTTTTCATAAAATATAGTTAATAGCCCTTCCACGCTAGCCCACTGTGTATTAAAAAATGTCAAATTGAAAGTGGGAAGAATTCCACGCGACTGCCAAATTTTTGGGAAAGAAATTACTTTTCATATTTTGCTTCCACAGTTGCTTGTATTAATACATTACCTCAACCTAAAAAAACTAAACTAAACCACCTAAAAACTAAAAAGTTTTTTTCACTGCTACTACCTCTTGCGAGGAATTGACAAATCCTCCAAGAGTATCACTTGTCACGAATAAGTGCTTCTCGTCTAGCCGTTCGGATTCGGCATAAAATTGTAGGTCCCTTCCATTCCTGTCGACAGGCGCATACAGGAATGGTTGCGAGTTGTTAGTCACTAGGCCCTGGTTCTTCATGGGCCGTTGTGCCGCCAAATTTATTTTTTTTAAACCTAAAAAAACGTGTGATAGGATTAGAATTAGAACCATTCCTAAAATTCTTCATGTATTAACACATGTCAAATCGTGTGGGATAGAACGTCGGGTTGTGTAGGCTGGGCTTTCATATTTTGTTTCCACACTATTCTACATGATTTGTTTCCCACTTTTTTGACATGTATTAATACACAGTGGGCTAGTGTGGAGGGCCTTTAAATGAAGTTCATTTGAACTGAAGTTCAGATTTCACTGTGGAACCGGACGAGTTAAACCAAAAATTTAAACTCAGTTTAAGGTTCAGCTGATCTTAAGTTTAAACTCTCACTGTGAAGTTTAGTGTTTTATCGACTCTAGGCATATCAGACTATTGTATCATATCTGCAAATTTCCCTTGGCACCAAATCACAGTTAAAGAGAAATTTCCAAAGAGAACCGTTTGCCAATACGAGAAAGGATTTTTTCAGGAACTTTAACGGGTCATTACGCTCCTCAATAGTGACGTAGATTCCAGCGCAGATATGATTACAAATTGAAATCTTTGTGTTTTTTTTTTAAGAATTTGTAACCAGGAATTGGTGAAATCTATCAAACCCAAAGCAAAGTCATGGTTTGATTCGAGCTATGAAGAGATAAGGATGTTATAAGGCCAACCCATACTGATGAAAACCAGAAAAAGCTTAAGCTAGAAAGCCTTGTAACGGTCATATTCGACGAACCATGAACAACAATTGAGGCAAATTGTTGCTCCTTTGTTAAAAACGTACGAAATACTACTTCGGTTTCGGTTCCAACGCTCACCTTCAATGACACCCCTTTTGTTCAGCTCGTTATATAAAATATAAAGCCAATTTGCTTGCAGCGCAGTTTGCTGTTAATTCGACGCTGCCAGAAAGAGCCGACAGCAAATTTAGGGAGTCTATGTATTACCAAAATCTGAGTATGAGGGTTTATTTTTTTATTTAGGTTTATTTCTCAGCTTATGACAGGGAGGGTGTCGAAAAAAGAGATTTTCTTGAGTGTATATCAAATTTTTTAAAGAAAAACAAAACATGATGCTCTGTCATTTTACCTAAGTTCAAACTTGATGATCGGACTAATAGAACTAAAGATATAAGCAAGATACAACCTTATTGGGTTGTACTTGAAAATTGATAAAAATCAACAAATCAAAGTCTCCAAAAAAGTCGATTAATGTCGATTTTGATTCAACAATTTTGGATACGGTGGTAAGACTTTAAATCAATCGTTGTAAAAAGAACTCATAACGTGATTTGATCTATGTATGCATTTGTGTGAGTTCCATTTTCTATTGATTTCGATAAAAATGTCGTTTTAATTTGGGGTGTGTGAAAGTGCGTGTGAAAATATGTAGATCTTTGCCTGAAATCAAGATTTGCTAAATTGATCTAAATCGAATCAGACCACCAAAAAAATCGATTTTTTTTTTTGTTGAATAGAAAGTAAAGCCTGTCATACTCTTCTGGTCTCTTTCCAAGTGGATGGAAAACAGCATTCATTCAGCTTGCCCCTAGAAAAAGCGTATCTTCTTCACCCTCAAACTATCGACGAATTGCACTTACGTCCATTCTTTGCAAGGTCTTGAAACGTTGATCAATTTGCGGCTCAAGAATCATCTCGAAGAACGTAAGATTCTTAATGACTGGCAGTACGGCTTTCCTTAACTGGTTAACTGATGGTTTATCCCACAGAGAGATGGTCAAAAATTGTATATCGTTTTGAGGCACTAGGCTGTCTATCGAAAATGCTCGCATTTAATATCGATAAATCTCTTCTTTGTTGGATTAGAAACTACTTTTCCGACCGCTCAATACAAGTTTTATTCGATGTTTTGAAGTCGAAAATTCACAAAATAGATGTTAGCGTGCTCCAGGACTCCTTTTTGTCTCTGAATCTCTTCCTCATTATTCATTAACGATCTCCTGTCTGAAACTTCTAATTGATTAAACTGCTTCGCTGACGACAGAACCCTTAGCTTTTCATTTTCGTTTCTAGATTCACAGCCATTTTCTTCGGATGTGGAACTTCAACGGCAACGTATTAAGTATGATAAGCTGATTAAATTCTGATCTCGATAGCATTGTTCAATGGGGAAACAAGAACCGTAAATGTAATGCTTCTAAAACTCAATGTTGTCTCCTGTCGTTAAAACGAAACCCACCCCCAATCAAGCTATCCATGAGCGGCACTTGCATCGGGGAAACTGGACAGCTTTCACTTCTTGGTATATAATATGTCGCAAACCACGGTTTGTGGAATGAACACATATTTGACGCCGCTAAAAGCGCAGCTAAGTGTTTAGGTTTTCTCTGAAAATGCGACACATTTTTCTCCCCTTTTGATCTTGTCTGATCAACAAACCTTTTTTTCGTCCAAGACTTGAGTACAACTCTCATGTTTGGGCAGGTGCTCCAAAATCTCACTTGAGTCTATAGGTTAGAATACAAAAGAGAGCTTTAAAAATGATAGGCGATAGAACTAAAATAAAAGCATTTGCATCTCTTGAACACCGCCGCAATGTATCATGGCTGTTTTTATAAACAGGTTCTTTGTGAAATAGCCAGTTGTATTCCTCCCATTGCCAGTTGCATTTTAAGCGTAATACTCATTTTTCTAGAAATGTCCATCAGTTTACCCTTGAGCAAAACTTCGGACGTACTTTTAGGTATATAGAATCTTTCTTCAGCCGTACTACACGAATGTGGTATGCCTGACCCAGATCCGCTTCCCTCCCCTTGTCGAAATACCATTTCCTAATTATTTTTTTTTAAATAATTAAAAATGCCTTGAATAAATAGTCTTAAATCCGGCAGCAAATTTTGGGAGTGGAAGTAAGCAGAATTAAAATATGAGTATGAACGTTTATAGGTATATGTATCGTGATATCAAAAACAAAAGTCTGCCAAGACTACTTCTTAGCCTTTGGCTAGGTGGGGAGTTAACAAATATTGATTTTCCTTAATTAGTGTCAAAAGCATTATAACTTTAATATTTTTGTTTTAATAGTTAGATGCTCTGTCCGAGTGGAAATATTTTAATCTTGATGAGCTGGTTAACAGTAGTCAAGATATTAGCTTTTTATGCCACTCTTTTTGATTTTATTTTGGGCTTTATAAAAGGCAAAAATTCAACAAAACAAAGTCTAAAAAAAAGCGATAAGGTTCGCTGAAAAATCTTATATCTTGACTTCCATTAATCGGATCGTCAAGATAAGGGTGTTTGGACTTAAGAAAAATGACTGATAATACCCTTTGACGCACCCATTCCGCAAAGAGCTGAACCAAACTGCCACACGTTTTTTTATAAATATAAGAACACTATGCGCTTTTAAACCGTCACTCACATTTTGGTTATACAAATATTCCCTAAGGAAAAGTCACAAAAGAAAAAGCCAAATACTGAGGAAGATGGGTAAAGTACAGCGGAAGGACACCAATGCTCTAGGCTGAAAAGTCTTTGAGTCTCCCCGACGGACAGTACAGTAAACGAAGAACGCCAAACTGGTGGCACAGGCGAATAGAAACGGACCTCAACCAACTGTGCTTGCAAAACTGTACACAGTTTATTAAGGACAGATCTGGCTGGGAAAGGTTTGTTGGTTGAGGCCCTGATCTCCTGATCTGATATCGAAGACAAAAGTCTGGCAGGATTTTTTCGCAGAGTTACACAGGGAAAATAGTGATTTTTCGATATTTGTGTCAGAGTCAGAGGTATTATGATTTCTATTTTCTTTGAAATAAATGTAAGATACCCAGTCACGACCAGTTTAATAAATCTTAAGACATGAGGATGCGTCATTTTTAAGTTGTGTCTAAGTTAAACCTAGATTTAGTTGAATTTTCGGACGTTGACTCTATTTTAATAAGTTTATCATTTCAAAAAAAGACCAACAATTTGTAAGTAAAATCGGTCTGTATTCATTGAGCCAAAATTGTCTTAACCTGTAGTTTAGTAAAACCTGGGCTTATTGGCGACTATGAATATGCCCAAAGCTTTTTAAGTTAATTTTATGGATTTTATTTTGGAGATTCATAAAGTAAACAAATTATAAAACAAAATCTCAAACGAAAATATGATGGGGTTTGCTTAAAGGACTTATACCTATCTTGAGTTCTTTTAATCAGATCGTAAAGATTAGCTCTTGAACTTAAGTAAAATGTTAGAGAATCATAATTTTTTTTTTAACTCAGAAAATCGCTATTTTCAACCACCCACCCCACTAAATTAAAAGGCCGTCTTAAATACATACTTATGGGCTTCGGCCTCAACTAACAAGCCCCTCCAGCCAGCTCTGTCCCTAGCTAGCCGCTTCCAGTTGCGCACACCGAGTGCTTTGATGTCGTCATCCACTTGTTTGCGCCACCTGTTACGGGTTCTTCCTCTGCTGCGTACCCCATCGGGGTTGGATTCGAAGACTCGTCGGGCAGGTGCGTTGCTGTCCATACGCTCCACGTGCCCAAGCCATCTCAGCCGCTGTATTTTCAGCTTTTTGACCAGGTCAACGTCGCTGTATAGCCCGTATAGCTCGTCGTTGAATCTTCTCCTCCATACTCCTTCGATACACACCGGACCGAAGATCACACGAAGAATCTTCCTCTCAAAGCACCCTAGCAGATTTTTATCCGAATCTTTCAGTGTCCATGCTTCTGACCCATAAAGCAGGACCGGGATGATTAGGGTCTTGTATAAAGTCTCCTTGGTTCTCTGAGAGAGGGCCTTACTACTTAAATGCCTTCTTAGACCGAAGAAACAGCGGTTGGCAAGAGTAATTCTTCGCTTGATCTCTGCACTGATGTCGTTCTGCGATGTAATAGTGGAGCCCAGGTAGACAAAGTCCTTGACAACTTCGAAGTTATATTTGTCCATCGTGATATTTTGCCCGAGTCGACGATGTTGAGATTCCTCTCTCGATGACAGCATATACTTCGTCTTGTCCTCATTAACCGCCAATCCCATTTAAGCCGCCTCCGATTCAATGCTCGCAAAATGCCCCTGCCACAGCTCGCTTCGTTCTGCCGACAATGTCTATGTCATCCGCATACGCAAGCAATTGAACGGACTTTTGATAGATTGTACCGCTGGTGTTGACGTGTGCGTTGCGTACAATGCCTTCAACAATGATGTTGAATAGGTTGCATGATAACGCGTCGCCTTGCCTCAATCCTTTCTCAACATCAAAGGAATCGGTGGTGTTCTTACCAATTTTGACGGAGCAGCGAGTTTTCTCCATCGTCATCCTGCACAGGCGGACGAGTTTGGCAAAGATGCCTAGACTCGACATGGCTCTGTATTATTTGTCCCTATTCACGCTATCATACGCGACTTTAAAATCGATAAAAAGGTGTTGTGTATCGATCTGGAATTTCCGGGATTTTTCTAAAATCTGTCGGAGTGTGAACATTTGATCGACGGTTGACTTGCCTGGCCTAAAACCACACTGATAGAGACCGATCAATTCATCTCCCGCTGATTTAAATAGTTCAGCTTGTAAGCCATCCGCACCAGCAGCCTTGTACGGCTTAAGTTTGGATATCGCCTGCCGCACTTCGGTTAGGTCGGGTGGACGGAACTCTTGGCCGTCATCGTCCAAGTTGAATGGAGCGTTCTGCCTATTACCGGCATCTTGGCTGTCTTCGCCATTAAGCAGTCTAGAGAAGTGTTCTTTCCAGATCCTCAGCACTGACTGTGTGTCTACTACCATATTCCCACTCTCATCTCGGCAGGCTTCCGTTCTAGCCTTGTATCCTTGGGTGGATCGCTTCACCCTCTAATAAAATTTTTGAACATCTCTCCTACCGCTACAACCCTCAATAGACTCTACCGCCCGCTTCGCGTGCTCTCTCTTTTTCCTCCTAAAAAGTCGTCGTTCCTCTTTTCGTTTCAGCCCGTAGAGCTCCCGGGCTACTCTCTCAGCAGCTCTTGTTGGAGTCTGCAGCATTGCCTGGTAAGCCTCGTCCTTAGCTGCATGCGCTAGCCGGCACTCTTCATCGAACCAGGGGTTTCGTTATATTCGCCTAGTGAAACCCAGCACATCAGAGGCGGCACTTCTGATGGCTTGTTGACAGTGTTTCCACTGGTCCTCTGCACTTGATGCTGGTGGCGGACCTCCTGAGAGATTTAGAGTTACGTGGTCTGCAGAAGTTCGTCTTAAATACATGGTGTCCGCTAAACTGGAAAGTCAGGGAATTCGAGAAGCGGTCAGGGAATTTTTTCTATATGAACTCACTGAACTCCTTTTTCACTTTTTCTCATAAGAAACTTTTTTCTGATCGAACATTTCGTTTTGATTACCTACATCTTTGTTTAAAATTATTCATTTCGTATCTTTTGCCATACCTGTGAATGTCAAAAAATATGAGAGACAGGCAACTAACTTCACTTCATAGTATTGTTTCGTACAGTAATGGCCGCGATCGGAAACCTATGTAGAGCTATGCAGATAGGTTCATGTTGTTGGAATCCCGCGTAAAAAACAGCTAATGACAAAACAGCTTTTGCTGTTGGATAGCTATCCATGCTATCTGAAAAATTCGCGTTTACTCGTTGCATTGTGAATCGACCTTTAGATAGGCTATCGCATAGGTTTCCGATCGGGGCCAATATGAGGCAAAAAATAAAAACAAAGACAATGGGCAAAGATGTATGGAGCGTGGGCCCAGCACAAGAACGGCTTTCATATCGTATACCGATTTTAAGTGTCTTTGTGGTTTTTCAAAGAAGAACCTTTTTAGACCTTTTTTTATTATACATATTTTTTGCTCAAGCTACAAAATCAAGTACAAGTTTAACAGTTTATCTAAAATAACGATAATTAAAACGAAGATTTAGTGTAAATATGTTTTTTTTTTGTCTACTCGTTCAAAAACGACGACCTGGCTTTGCTGTTGGACTATTAAGTGATTTTTGTGTAAAACAAGGACCTGGATATGATAAAAAATAGACTAACATTCTTCTTTGAAGAACCGCAAAGTAACTTAAAATAGGTAAGAAACTGACTGAGTTAAAAATCTTTTAGTACCATAAAGAGTAAACAAAATATTAAATTTTTTGTTTTTATTTTTTTTTTTCATCTATTTTGTGATCAGCCCGTAATACATGTAATACCAATGTTTTCGTTACTTATTAAGGAATAAGCTAAAAATATTTCAACCCCTTATAATAATATATAATGGTGGTTTTGAGTGTTGTTTTGTAAGTTGTTTTGTCTTACTTTTACGAATTGCAAAAATTATAAACAATACCTATTTTTATTCTGATAAATGAGGTTAAAATTGATATGTTTTTGATTTTTTCCAGAGATTATTTTGACACCAAAAATATTATTTAAAAACTAATATTTGTATTTTTTACAAATTAAATACTCCAAAAACTGCTTTTTGCATAAAATTGATGCTTGCGACCCCTAATAATAACTTTAAAAATCTAAAAAAAATTCAGCTATTCTATCATGGGTCAAAGAACTTAATTCCAAAAAATACAAAATAAAAAAAAGAAAAACTTTGGAAAAAAGGATTTGTGACCCTAAAAACTCATTTTAATAAAAATTAAATAACTTTTGTCACACATCAAATTTGGACAAACGGTTAACGGATAATGAATGCCGTTCTTATTAGTGCTGGGCCCAATTTGCCCATTGTCCTTTGACTGTGAGATTCAACCAACGCGTTCAAGTTTATATTTCAAGTACGATTATTTCTTCATACTGTTTCTGCATACCTGAATTAATACATTTTGATTTATTTAAAAAAAATAAACTATTAAATTTTAATATCGCAAAGATGATTTAAAAGCATTTTATTTAAATGGTCATTACTATGAACTACATTGCATAGGTATAGTCGTCCCTTTTGTTAAGCAAAACAATTTTTTTTTAAATTCATGCAGTTATTATTTTTCACTTTCAATGCAATCCGTAATGTATACCTTCAGATAAATCTTTGAAAAATACAAGGTGAGTTCTTTTTGCCTAAGGTTCATTTAACTACATTCAAATAGGTACATTTTCTACTCCTGCAAAAATATTTTTTTAATATTTTGGTCAGGGAAAATTTTGAAATTGGTCAGGGAAAGTCAGAGAAATTTATTTTGAGAAATAGTGGACACCATGAAATATCTGCAATTTTGTTTGAGATTTTACCAAAACAAGACTAATCACTTAAAAAAATGTAAACAAATATGACGTTGTATTTGTTGTTTTGTTGTTGGGCTGAGTTGCCAGCAACTGGGAGTTTGTAGGCGAGAAGGGCGTAAGGGCAACAAAAATAAAAACTCCCTTCTCACCGTTCTCGCCAACAAACTACCTAGTTTCTGGCAACTCAGTTTCCTTGTGTGAAAGCGGTCTAACAAAATTGTAAATTTAAAGTATTCAACGCTACCATCAATGCCTGCCTCTGCTATGCAAATTAGGTTTTTGGCTTTAAGAAGGTCGAACAATTTGACCGCTTGCAATGTTTTTTCTTTAAGCGCTTATTCGAACTCCATACTACAATCCTCATGTACGCTATTCAAGTGCTAACGCAGACTTTATAGTCTAAATAATGAACCGTTCTAACATATTCTTCACATTTCACAACCAACTCGATATGCTTTTAGATGCAATTGATCTCCATTCAAAGATTGGCTCGACTTGGCTGCGGAACACGGCTGTCGAGGGGAACTTCATTTAACTCTAAAAAACTTTGATAACTGGAAAAATAAGTTTTACGACTGCATAGCGCAGATAGATTAATAATTCTATGAAAGCTGTCTTAATAGGGCGCGATTATCTGGGTCCAGATATTTGTATAAAACTTTAAACCATTCTCTAGTTTCAAATAACTGCGGCGTTCACATTAGACAAATTGCACTGACTTTTTTTGACTTCACAAAAATACCGTAAAATAATCACTACCTAGTGAATTTTGATATGCTAAACGCACGGATTGTTAAATGTTCAATTTAAATTTCAGAACGCTCACCGACCAAGTACACCAATTAACAATTTATGGGACTGAAACTTGACAATTTTCAAGTCATAACTTTTCAAATTCTCACCCACTGCGCCTTTCTTTTTTTTGCAACAGGGCCCTGGTCTACATCATCCTTCCAGCGAAGTGTAGCAAGGCCTGTCACGCTGTCATAAACTATACAATGTGATATGAGGGGTTGGAATCTAGTTGAAAAGACCTTATTCAGCGAATATTTACTTTACTTTCATACAGAGTGATTCGCATAAGTTGCGATAAAAACCTAAAGCTTGAAGGTTAGTTCGAGAAAAGAAACGCTTAAATTGTTATCAAAAGCTATCAGGATAGAATAATGTTTTTATAATCAGTTGTGAAAACATTGCTCATGAGTCATGATATTTGATGCAACACAATCTTAAAAAATTTTAAATTTCTACAGATCCATTTTCGAAAAAAGCCTTTCATTGACTCGCCTGAAATCCATCATTTTATTTTGAAATCAAATGAAGAGTGTTTTTGAACAATGAGTTTCCAAACCCAATAATGGAAAGATTTGTTTGGCAAGTTGATTTGTTTGTAAGATTGTATTGGATCAAGAACTATTTTAATTTCGAATGCTTATTTTAAGTTAATTACTAAAAACCAGATTGCTTGAATGGTTTTACTTTTCAAAATATAAAAAATAAAAAAAAAATTATTCACCTCTGATATTTCACTGAAGCATTTTTCTTAACAACAAGTTAAACATTTTGTACTTGTATATACTTATTAAAAATTCTTTTCAATGCATTGGAAGATGTTGTACAGAGTAACACATTTTAATTACATAAATCTACGGAGCATAAGTTCAATGAACAACGCTCCTAATCATTCGTCACACATCTCGTCATCAATAAGTCTACTATACTATATCTCTCATCAAGTCTGTTCCCACAAATTAACAAATTGTATTTACATACATAGATATGTATGTTCGACGTACGTCATGTTACCTCTCGATTACGTTATTTGACTTTTGCCCTTTACAGTATACATATATTCAGTTTTACGGTATTCATAAATTAATGCGTGACTAATACCTACACTTCTTCTCTTCCCAAAATGTTTATAATTGTATTTATGTAGATACAAAATATATGTAGGTATGTTGTTTGCTTAAAGGCGATAGCGTGTTTGCTTTACGAGAGTTTATATTTTTTGCAAAAAAAAATATAGATCGATTAGATGAAGGTATGTATGTTTTTTTTTTTTATTTGTAACATTTTAACACATCTGAAGGTGTTCGTGACATGAAAATGAAAAGCCTAAATAAGTTAACTGGTTGTATGAATGTGATATGTAAAATTTGCTTGCGAATTTTAGTTTTACTTTCCTCTTGTTACATTAGTTATTAATAAATTTTAATTAATTCATACAAACAAATGCACATTTCAATAAATTGAAGTAGTATTATTTTTTTTTTGTATATGAAAACTATAGTACTATCATGAAGAGAAAAACGGGTGGGGGCATCTACATGTACATTACATGGCTGACCCTATCTTTTACGTGGGGATTTGGATGGAAAAGACTCTTTTGGATTCGGAAATATTGATTACGATAATAGAGAAGGCGAAAAAGCGGGCAATTTTGTATGTCTGTCTGTCTGTCTAGCCCTCGACCTGAATCATAAATCGGTGAGGCGATTTTCTTCCTTCAAACTTCAGATTTAAAATTTTGAGGTGATTCTATATCTAAAGCCCGTATGATACTAAATTTTGTCTTTATTTTAAATTCATTAAATCATGATTAATTGTCAGCCGAGAGGAAAAGAGAAATTATTATTATTTATGAAAAGAACGACATTATGCTTTGACAATTACAATGTCCACAAAAGTGAATTATCACCAAAAACCTAGTGTTCTCATGAGCCAAGTATAATATACTTTTTTTCACAGTGTACTCTGAAATAATTTTTACTTTTCAGAAATTGAAAAAAAAATTTAATACATTTTGTGTGACTTTTATACATTAATGTGGTTATTATGTACGCGCTCACTCATATCGGTATTTTCAATTATAAATTATTTGAACTACTCACTTTCATTTTTAATGCATTCAAAATGAAGAAAAAATGTAGTGTTATACGAATGGTTATATAATGGTTATTTGGTTAGTTTATTTGTCTATAAGTATACAAGAATCTCTTACAGCCATATTCACCCCTGTTCTGATTTCCGTTTCGCATTGAGTCCGTATACGAAATTGATTTCCATACGGATTCAAAAAAAGTGTTCCGAATTTCACTTTCGTAGTAGCCAATATCCAAACCTTTTTTTCTTTTGAAAACTGAAAAAAAAAAACTTTTTTAAAAACAACGACCACAAGAAAAAAACACGGTGCCACTTCTGTTTTTAACTGTATTTTGGTTTATATTATTATTATTATTATAATTTATTAACATCAAATTAAAATTTACATGCTAATATTAAAGAGCGCTAGCTGCTTGAGGCTTCTGGCTCTTAAGTTAAAATAAAGGTATTTACATGCAATATGTATTTATAATTTTTAAATGTAATAATTTTGTTATTAATACCTAGATATTTATATTGTGAAGTTAAATAAAATTGTATATTACTTTTATATTTTCTGGGTCTAAGTTTCTCAATATTTCTATTTTTGTTAAAGTTGAGTTGCAAACGCTGGTGTTAGAAGTAAGTGATTTACCAAAGAATGTGATCTAAGTCTATTGTTGCCTGGCATTGATTGCAGATTGGTGGATTTGTATTTTTAAGAAGATGTTGATGGGTGAGTGATGTGTGTCCTAGTCTAAGTCTGACGATAGTTGTATTCATCTGCTTGGAGGTGGTATTAGGATAGACAGGTTAGATTTTATCGATATTGATGGATTTGTAGGGGTGTTGGTAGTTGTTTAGCCAGTCATTTAGTTGTTGTTGTCTTAGTTTGTTCTTAACTTCACGTAAAAGGTCACGTTTAGTAAGATTTGCAATTAATTTGACTGGTGAAACATGGGCCGCTTTGTCAGCTTGTTCGTTTCCGAATATGCCGACGTGTCCGGGTATCCACATAAGTTTTGATTTATTTTTATGTCTTATAAGGTGATCCCTCATTTTATTTATGATAGCCGTGTTGTTGTTTGGGTTTTGAATTGCGTTAAGTACTGACTGACTGTCAGAGCATATGATGAAACAACCAGGTAATTTTGTGGTTTTCGTTGCACATTCTAGAATCGCTGTTGCCTCGGCAGTAAAAATTGATGCTATATTATCCAGTAAACCTATGGATATTGAACCAATTTCGTGAGTTGAAGCAAATGAGGTGCTGTGCTGAGTTTTTGATCCGTCGGTAAACACAAATTTCCAACCATTCAACCTCAAATCATTTGTGACGTCATGAAATAATGCCCGATACATGTTGTTGGATGTAACGCATTTTATATTCTCTGCTAAATCCATAATAAGGGACGATTTTAGTATGCACCAAGGGGGGAATATCGGGAAGTATTTGTAGTTTTTGACTATCGGAAGTTCCATTACCTTTGCGGTTTGTATTGCGATTGATAAAGCTGATGGAATTCTTTTGGACGATTTTGCTTGCAATATTGATTTAATATCGTCGTTAATGATTGAACCCTGTACAAAAGAAACTTTTACATAGAGTTTGGTTCTGCTTTCGAGGATGCGTTCGTTTACTGAAGGAAGTCCAGCTTCCACCATTAGATTACGAATTGGACTAGTAGGAAAAGCATTTAAACTCCTCCGCACTGCTAGGTTTGTTTAATGAATAAAAACTAGATCAGAACAGGACAGAAAAGCACAAACTGTCAGAACAAGTTAGAACAGAAAAGTTCAACTTTGTGGTTGACACTTTCTAATCAGCTGTGAAAAGTGTCAAAATGAAATTGATTTGGTTAGAATAAATTAAGAATATTTTTTTTTTAAGATGGATATTTCTTCAGATGCTTCCCACTTTTTATTTCTGAACTGTAGAAAGATACCAGCAGTGAAAATGTTATTTTCACTTCCTCGAAAAAACATCAACAACCAATAACCGCAATTAAAACTTATTTTGTTTTCATGCTGACTGCTGACAGAAATCGGTCAGCTGTTCTTAACACTTGTCACGCACTTGTACCACATAAAAAGTAGGTGCAGAAAATATTGTTCTCATCTGTTCTGAAAAACTTCATGGAACACAAAAGTGACAGAAGTTAGAACAGCTGAGTGCAAGGTTTTTACTCATGGAACACACAATCTTCTAATTTTCTGTTCTTTTCTGTACTTTTCTGTTCCGAACAGATTCATTAAACAGACCTGCTGTTAGAAAATACAGATTGTCACACTTTTAAATGTCCACAGTTTCAATTCGGGCAACAAAATTAAAATAAATTGCAAACGTCACATAAATTTTCAATTCGATCGAAAAACAAAACACACTCATTCCTTAAGTATAGAAATCGAAAAGTATTTCAAAACACCCAGAGTTTGAAAACGAAAGGATATTACAAAACAATTTGAATTCAGAACAGGGGTGATTATGTATTCAAATTTTGTAAAACTCGAAACGAAACTAGTTTTTTTTCGAGTTTTATAAAAATGTATTAATCTAGTTTTGAAAACAAATCGGTATTGTTCATTTTGAGAGACAAAACTAGTATCGGATTGTAAAAGAGTTTCTAGTTGAAGACTAGTTTGAAATTTGTTTTTATTTGTCAAAAATAATATTTAAAAGTCAAAATAATTATTTGCTCTATTTTGTCCAACTTTTTGTTTGACGAAACATGTAGCTGTGTTGTTAGTTATTGATGAAGGGAATGTGTTATGTCTCGTGTAGTGTACGCATCGCGTAGCTGACCTGAAAAAAATGGAAGTGTGGCACTGTACGAGGACAAAGAACACTTTCCAGCGTGTTGCAGATTTAGTGGAAACTTACATGGAATAACCGTATTGACAGTTTTCATTATTAGGTTCAGACATGTATAGTTTAAGCTTAAGTACAAGTACAATTCCTTGGTACTTAAAATTTTTAAGTACAAGTACAATTCCTCGGTACTTGTACTTGAAAATTTTAAGTACCAGTACCGAGGAATTGTACTTGTACTTAAAAATTTTAAGTACCAAGGAATTGTACTTAATTAGTACTTAAGTCACAATATATTTAATAACTTTACAGCTCTGATTAGGTTCTATCGTATTGCAGTACCGTTTGGGTCTGCAATGGAATATTTGTGCATCTTTTAAAATCCATTTTTCCCAAAGTCCAAATTATTAGTGAGTACCCAACATTACATCATGTATTCACTGAATTTCCACATTTGGGCGTTAAACATGTACATTTTTCAAGTGTCCTTCCGCAAGACGATGCGACATAATATGTAGAAGTACATGCTACCAATATGCTAAATATTAAATTAAGATAGGTGCATTCCACGGTCACGTACGGACAAATCTTACTCAAATTTTGATCTTATTATGAAGATATTTTTATTTTCCCACATTTACAGTAATTCTTATTTATTGGAACTGTTGAAGAAATCACTCATCTTCGACGGCCTTTCAAAATTGAACTATTTACTTCATTGGTTATGACATAAATCAAAAACAAAGAGACGTCACGTATAGACGGCCAAAATCTACAAAGTAGTCATACGCTTCTCGAAAATTAAATTTTTGAGCGAATTTATAAGACTTGGCTACGTCATGATAAATTTGAAAATTAAATAATACATGTGGTTTTTATTAACAATTGTTTATGGTCGTGTCACGTACGTACACAAAATGTCGCGTGTGATTAAATGAACAAAAAAATCTATAAGAAATAAAGGATTTTTGTCGGAAATCCACATTCTCCTTGCATTCCACAATTTTCCCCCCAAGTCCATGAAATGGAATCTATTTAGAAATTTCTGCTACCGCTTTAATATTATAAACTTAAAACTTTGTCCCTCGTTAAAACACTTCCGTATTTTCATGGAATGCACCAACAGTGCATTTTTAGGATGCATCATGCACTTTTTCCTAAGGTTCATCTAAATGATTAGGATGCATGCATTAATCAACGTGCTTCCAAGACATTTTGGAAGTGTCATTTCGCAGGCAGTATGCTGCAATGTCATATTTGCTACAAGGAGCTTAGCATTAGGGCCCTATTATGACTCGCGAGTCGAACGTTCGACTCAAGTCGAACGTTTTTAAAATCACTTATGTCGTTGGTTTAAGAATATCAAACTGCGACGTTTGAATAGAGTAACCTCTCAATTCACGTTAGCTGATCCATAAACGGTAGTGCCAAAAGTCAGATTCGCCTAATATTTCTTGCGACTCGCGATTCATAATAGGTGCCTTAAACTATGAAATAAGTTCTTATACAAATTATAGGGGCTTTGGAAAAGTGCATTTTTGTGATGTACCTATCTTAAAATGCACTTTTTCCAAAGCCCTAATAATTGGTAGTAAATACATCATGTCATAATTAAATGCTAAGCTCTTTTGTAGCAAATATGCCATTACAGCGTCTTGATGGCTGAGATGGCTGGGGCAGGTGGAGCGTATGGAGAGCAACGCACCTGCCCGACGAGTCTTCGAATCCAACCCCGATGGGGTACGCAGCAGAGGAAGAACCCGTAACAGGTGGCTCAAACAAGTGGATGACGACATCAAAGCACTCGGTGTGCGCAACTGGAAGCGGCTAGCTAGGGACAGATCTGGCTGGAGGGGCTTGTTAGTTGAGGCCGAAGCCCATCCTGGGCTGTGAGCGCCATCAAACGTAAGTAAGTAAGCGTCTTGCAGGTGGATTGACATTTGGAAAATTTGATGAACGAACTTACATATACATAGGTTAACATATGGGCAGGGCCAAGGAGACCAATAGCCGCATTCGTACTCAAATTTTGCTCATATCTTGAAAAAAAACTACTAGCCAAAGCCCAAAATTTTTTCTGTGCATAGGGCTGGGTCAGGTCCACATTTCTTCCACAGTTTTCGAACTAAGACCTTTCAAAGGTGTCTTATTACGTTACATTTACTTCCAAATTTTGTAACGTTATAAGTCACCTTTGAAAGGCCGTAGTGCGAAAACTGTAGTATATATACAAAAAATTATTTTAAAGTAAATGTGGGCCCAACGCAGCACTATCATACGCACAGAAAAATGTTATGCTTTGGCTGTAAGTTTTTCAAGCTATGAGCAACATTTGTGTACGAATGCGACTATTGGTATCCTTGGCCCTGACCATATATATATATATACATAAATCCATTATTTGAACTTTGAAAAAAAAAAAATGGAATTTTTGTGATGCATCCTAAAATTGCACTTCTTCGAAAGCTCTTTTATTTGGCAAAACAATCTTAAAGCAATTCTTAATTTAATTAATACCTTGGTTCTACACAGCACTCTTATAATTTGATACACAGTAAGTTTGACTTTCCTGAATAAAAATAACGGTACTTTATCAAGTTCTCATGGAAACTGATTGGTCGCACTGGTGATATTTTAAAGTAAAGGCAATATTACCTTGTAAACTACGTTTTTTTGTGCACTTATTTTCATTTACTACCCAGGGCAACACATAATTTGCGGCATAAGCCACATAAAACTTTTCAGAGGATGTTATGTGTCCTGAATTCTAATTTGACCATTGTAACGAAAACCCTGTTTGTTGGCACCATTAGAAAACTTGAGCCAATCGATCAATTCTGAGGCCAGGTTAGAATTCAATACACTGCTAGTCATAAGGTTAGAAGCAGGCATTTGTGAAAAGTTAATCTGAAATATCTCCTTTTGTATGCGAAAGAGATCAAAGTTTTGTATGACATAAGAGAGACTGGTAAATGTACCATAGAACTTGTGTTTCGCCCAAGGTATAACAGTGGGCTCTTCAGTCAGTCTGTTATACCCTACTAGGACACAAATTTTGGTTGATGTTTTGAGGTCACTTGTACTCTTTTTAATTGAATTTTATTCATTCACTCCACTTAAAACAGAAGTAATTTCAATATTTTAATATTTAAATTTCTTCATCTTCTTATTGTACCATAGAACTTATCTTTGAGCTCCGAGAAAAAAGTTAACGGCAGATAAGAGAATAAATGTTAGCCGAGTCACTTTTTTAATTAATTTTATCGTTTCTAAGGTTAGGATCACATACACAAAATGACGAAAAACGATGGTTTTAATGTTTTTATTTTAAATTTTCTTAATCTTATTTGTATGCTTGTAATGTGGCTGCTGGCAGCTTTTAAAATAAATTAAAAAATTTGATCTTAAATAGAGTTATACAGTGATTGCAAATAGTCAAGTGAAATTTCACTCAAGGCGAACTAAATGCCGTGAAGAAGTCATCGTATTGCTTCCCTTTTTCGTATACTTTTCGTGTGAGCTATCCTCTAATAAATATTTAATGTTATCTTCAAGTCCGGTGCATAGGGGGTTAAGGGAGCATTAGACCATTTTGGCTTATATTTGATAATTTCAACACTCGAGCTGCTTGAATAGGGGTGCTGTTTGTATGAAAATCCGCGAAGTTCGTCTAAAAAGATCTTTGGTTTGCGGAAATATTACTTCTAGCGACGCTTTGTAGTACCACGATGACTGGAAACCAACCTAATTTTACAACTTGGACTCTCTTTTAAATGTATCGTAATCTAATCTAAGGCAAACCCCGCTATGTAAATTTTGTTTTTGAAGAAAATGAATTTTCACAAGTTTTTTTTTCAAATACTGCTTCAAATACTGATAAACTTCATGAGGAATTATTATTCAACATAAACTCAAATTTCAACTTTTTTTAAATTCAATTAATTCAACAAAAGTCTAATGACCTGCATTTTAAAATAGTAAGGTACTCTTGCATGCATTAACTTTTCTTCTTTACCTTTTCTGAATATCTTTATGTTGGAAAAGTGAATGGGAGAGTTCATCTTCCTTAAACTTAATATGCAATGCAATCATTATTATCAGAAAATGAATTACAACTAGATACGTATAATAAAACTCATTTACGATGCTAGATATAGAAACACAATTAATCTATGAGAGTGCAGAGTAGGTACACCTGAACCTAAAACCATTAATTCATAATTACCAGCTGAAAGTTCTTTTATGTACGAGTTTCGTGTATTTCTTTGTATAGTGTTTTTTTATTTTCTACTATAATATTTCTACTTTTTGTTTGTTTCGATTATAACTTGTTGAAGAGACGACAGACATTGTTATCAGTATTTTTTTAATGTACTTGTCTACAAGAAAATACATGTGTACATACATAAATATTACATACTCTCGATTCTTATGAACGAATCATATCGCGTGAATAGACAGTGCAGACAAACCCAATTAAAAATAAAAACTAAACTTTTTTGTTGTGTTGGATTTCGTTGTTATGTTTTTTTTTTTTTCAACACTATTACAATGTTTTAGCGGATGTACATATGTATATATGTATGCGCTTGTTTTGATAAGGGACAATCGATTTTTCTTTGATATGCCGGTCGGCTATCTGAGGTCAATCAACGACAAAACCTACATTTGTATCAATCAATTCCAAATTTTAATCAGATTCAAGTGTTCTAATGAAAACATATGAGTGATAGAGTTCATTAAACTTAAACGTTAAAACTGAAACTTTTCTCGGCACAATTCTTGCGATAGAAATAAACTTCATCATTCAGTTTCCTCTAGTTGATTACGTTCCCTCAAACTATTCTGAAAAAAACAACAACAACAAAATTATAACAAAAATAGTAAAGAAGAAAATAAACAATGTCAATCCAACATGGGGATTTGTTACATTAATCCATTTCTTAAAACAACAATAGTACAAAAACACAAATCGCTCAACAAACTAAGTCCTATATATATAAATACAAACATATGTTTATGTACATAGTTAGCACCATCAGAATCAGAGTCTGATGACTTTTTATTAGTTGAATAAATATTCAGGCCTCCAATAAGACATATGAGTGAGTGCCAATTGCAAAATAAACTACTACTGGTATTGGAGTCCTATATTAATTCACACAGAGAGCCATCGATCTGAAATGTGACAAAACTTTGAATAAAGGTGCTAGTCGAAGTATAGAATTGAGGATGATACAAGGTGTTGTGTAGTGTAGATGAACTGCTCTGGGTATATCGGAAATGTGGAACCATTTTAATTAATCCATTAGGACGAATGAAAGAGATACTGCAGTGTCATCATCACAATATTTAAAGAAGAACAAATAATGAAGCAAACAAAAAAATAGGATATTTTTTCTCATTTTATTTAGTTAGCAGCTTTTGACGACAAGAATGATGATGAGTTTTAGTCGGACAAGAGGCTAAAACAATAATTTTTGATACATTTCCATGACCTACACCCAAGGGGGAGTTTATAAAGCACACTGACATATACATATGTCTGTATGTATGCATATTATTGTCTCAGAGACTACAAGACTTTTTGTTACCTTTAGGTGCACTTATGTATATGACGAGCTCCTTCTTGACTTTTTACTAAACAAAACAAAAAAAAACAAAAATACATTGACAGGGTTACCTTACCTATGAGGAATTTGAGAAAGAAAGACAAATAACCAGGCTGCTAAAACTAATCACATAAATAAACCAACGACAAAAATATTACTTGCCCTACTTTCTACTCTACACGAACGGCTGAACGGATTCAAATGAAATTAGGCATAGAAATCAATTATGTCATGGAATAAGTTAAGATGCTACTTTTATACACAAGGGGTTGGTAAGCGATTATTAATGAATAATTCATATAAAATAATTATCAACAGGGAGTTTAATTCAAAATGTTAACATTTTGTTTAGAGTAAAATTAGAATGGAATTATTTTGGTTTGAAAATGTTGGTTGTACGGCGAAAGTGTACAAGTTGTCATTGGGCCCTATTGCGGTTGTCGATCAGCGATCGCACTTTCAACGATCATCGCCATCGACTGATTTCTCAATCGGTATTGCTAGTATTTGAGTTATTGTGAATGAAAAAGTATAAATTGTGAATTATTCATACTTTGACGTTTGACAGATTGATTTTTTTTTTCAGACTGGATTGTTTTTATGTATCTCGTTTCGTGAAGTTTGCAATAAAATTATTTATTTTTATAAAAATATAACCTAAAATAAGAAATGGATACATCGAAAGGTTGTTAAGTGAAAAAGATTGAAAAGAAGATACAATAAATAGAATTTTAGAGGCCATCAGAAAACGGCGCAATATAAGAAAATCGTTCAACCCCTTTGAGTTAGATGATAAATTACATTGGCAGGGTAACTTTCAGCTAAGGTAACGGGACCAACGCAGTAATTTGCAGTTTTTTGCAATTCTAGTCCTGATTTTCCAGGTCACCAAATAGTGGGTGTAATCAAGTAATCTGCTACCCGGCAGGGAAAATGACAAGTTTTTCTCTAGTTTGGACAAGAGTCCTACTAAGTTTTCAGTAGGGTAAATATAGACAAGGAAAACTTGTTAGATACTTAACAAGCCCTTGGTGGATTTCAGTACCAAAAATTTTGACGAGGAAAACTTTTCAAACACTTGAGGCAATCTCTAGTAAAGAGTTGTTTGACACGTCGGGACCCAATCAGGAATATCTCTTGTGCACCAGAAACACAAATTTTATAAGACCATGCATCATAAGACACTTTTTTCTCTCTTTCTGTTGGCTTCTTTTTCGTAACACACTTTACTATGGGTGTGAGAAATCTGTATAGGATTGCCCAATGAGGAAAAACTTGTTCTAAGTTGTTCTACCTAAAAAGCAAGTACATAAAACCACTGGGCGATACTAGTACGAATAAAAATGTCAAAGGTATAACACAAACTGACAGCAAATATTTGCTCGTTATTTTTTGCTTAGCTCTGTTTTTCCACTTTATCGAAAAACTGGTATAAACTGTTATGAAACGCAATTTCGTACGCACTTTTTTTAAAATTGAAATCGAGATGATTTTTAAATTCTTATTATATGGAAGATTGTGCAATTTTGATAATAATTTCAGAAAAATATTCAAAAATGGCAAAAATTGTGAACAATTTTGCAAATGATTTTGTCAAAATATCCAAAATTGTGTAATTTCGTTATGTGGAAACATTAATAAATTTTTCAAATCTGTATCTGCTCTTACTCACATACAAAATGTATATGATTCTTGTTTGCATTTGTAAAATGTATTTTACAAATTCTTGGTAAGAGATCTAATAAACATACTTAATTGCTTGTTATTATGACAAAACTTATTTTGTTAAGAATTGAATTTTCACTTTGTATGAACGTTCTTAGTATACAAAGAAAAAAAATAATGATTTCAATTTATCAAGGTAAACAAGTAGGTGAACACCTAATTCTAAAATTCTAACAAAAATCAAATAAAATAATAGATTTCTTAAAATTCTGAATGTATCATATGAATGAATTTATTGGAATAAGTCGCAATACCTAGTATGTAAATAAAAAAATTTAGTAACTAACTCGTTAAATAAATAAGAACATTTATTTAAGCCAGTATGTTAATGTACGAAACAATCAAAAATAGTATACCTTCAGCTTGTTCTCATAATCAACTCACAAATTTTGGGAATAATCTAAAAAATTATTATACAAACAAACAAAAAAAAAACCCAAACAAAAATTAATAATGGAATATGAATAAGAGTTCAAGATAAGCAAACAAACGGTTAAGTGGACTTTGTATCTAAACACAATCTAAATTTTTATCTGATTAAGTTGATAAAAATGTATTTCAAATTCATTATTATTTGTGTGTTCAGAGATTTCAATGACCTCATCAAAAGGTGAATACACAGTTGTAAATAATAGAGCTCCGTTTAAATGCGAGATTACTTTGTGATTTATTACAGAAAACAGCAATGTTACAAGAAGATCGCAAAATAAAATAAAGCTCAATCTCGAAATATCAATTCAAGATTAACATCTATATGAATATTTGTGTGTATTTGTCCGAGTTGACACCATCATACAAAGATGGTCAAATAAACAAGGAGCTATAGTACCCACCCATAAAATGGAAGCTCTTCACCTGTGTAGAAAACGGAAATGCCAAACATCAACAATAAGCCTCCGAAATGAATCAATCCCTCTCAAAAATGAACTTCGCATCTTAGGAGTTATTTTCACTAAAAAACTTAAATGGAACCAGCAAACTAAGAAAATCGCAGATAAAATAAAACTTCGCAACAATATGTTGAAAATAATCTGTTCCCGGAGAAAAGGCCCTCACATTGAAACAGCTCTAAGGATAGCTAAAACCTTAGTTGAAGGAACACTTCAACATGGGGTAACTGCCTATATGTGGACCACTGACAAAAACATCAAAAATATTGATGTTGCCATAAATCAATGCTATAGAACAGCGACAGGTGCTCTAAAAACCACACCAATCGACGCCTTGAGAGTTGAAGCTGGGTACGTTCCTTTCATCAACTTCGGTGAAAAAAGGGCTATCTCCTTAGGTTCCAAGGCTATAACAGATATAAACCATCCCTTACACTCTGCAATAAGCAACACCCTAAAAAACGCGCAAAAAACTAAAAGAAAAACCATTTCGTCACTTAAAAATATTTCACTCATCTTGCCGCTCACTTCGTTCTCGGAGGAGAGCCTTTTCAATAACAAAGACAAACCCCACTGGTCTTTAAATAATCTGCAAATCGATACCAGCTTAGCAAAATATAAAAAAGACTCTACACCAGCCAGTTTTTTCCAGATGATGCACAAGGATTACATTAATTCTGTCAAGCCAAATAGAATCTTATACACAGATGGATCATCAACGGAAAACTACTCCTCATATTCAGTCACCGAACTCTTGCCCTCAGGATGTACTACTATCCTTCACCAAGGCCTGCTTCCAGTCCCTGCAGGAAATTATATTGCTAAGCTGGCTGGACTTAAAAAAGCAATACAAATATCCCGTGACTGGTCCGAAAAAACTCTTATTTGTACCGACAACTTAGGAGTTCTGAATGGGCTTAAGAGTCCAACAATTAAATGTCCATCTCTTAAAATGCTTAAAGTTAACCTGAACGAAAACATTTCACTGTCATGGGTACCAGGACATATGGGAATCAAAGGAAATGAAGCAGCCGATAATGCAGCAAAAAACGCACAAAACCTTCCGCTAATAATAGAAACACCAAATTTTCACCAGCTAGTTCGAAGAGTTTGGCTGGAGAACCACAACAGTGAATTAAAAGAACAATGGGGTAGGAACAATTGTTTCCTACGAAGCCACCAGTCCGAAAGAGTCCACATTCCATATCACCCAGAGCTTACGAGGCAAGAATGTATAACGCTATTTCGCTTCCGAGTAGGAAAAACCTTATTAAACACCAAGCACATATACAACCGAAGTGAAGCAGAGGAATGCGTAGACTGTAAAGTGGCTCTCACTGTCCAGCACATCCTAATAGAATGCCCAAAGTCCAGACAAACTTCAAGTCGATCAGAACAGCTGGCTGACCTTCTTGACCCTAGAAATCTAGATACCATTAAGAACATTATTCGATCTACAACACTCCACGGAAAAAACAATGAAATATAAAACAATTAAAATAATTTAAATCCTAATTTAAACGGCATTACATGGTCTCGTTATCCTAATGCCTTAATTCTTCAAGAGTTTGTAAATTTATTTTATAAGCTTCTTTTGTAAATAAATAAATAAATATTGCTTTGGATAAATAACAACAATTAGCATTGTTTTTGTTCGCACAATACGCATCTTAAATAATTATATATGGTTTTATGAAGCGTTTCTTTCTCCGTGAAGCATTTAATTATGCTTCTTCTTAAAAAGCTTATTGATGTTAGAAGATTAAAATTAATTAGTGGATTTTATTTAATTTTGAATTATTATAGACAAATTTAATACAAAATTCTTAACAATCAAACATTTTTCTTTTTATTTTCAGTATTGATAAGGTCTCTAAAGTGAAATCTCCTGTACTTGTTATACATGGAACCCATGATGAAGTTATTGATTTTTCACATGGTATTGGAATCTACGAAAGATGCCCAAAAGCTGTTGAACCTTTATGGGTTGAAGTAATTTTTTTAATAAATATTTTTTGTGATTGACTTATATTAATTAATTTTTTTTTTTTTCTTAAACATAAAGGGCGCTGGTCATAATGATGTAGAATTACATTCGCAATATTTTGAAAGACTTAAAAAATTTCTTACCGTAGAATTAGTTAAATGACAATTAAAGAACTCAAACACTTCCACCACCGCTGGTGTTACAACGGAAGAGAATGATGAAAATGATGGTAAGTTTAAAATTTTAAATATGCAGTTTTGTTTTAAATGAATCTTTAGATACTAATACTGGGCAACACGAAATCTCTGCCATAGAAATAAAACTAATATCTCGGAAACATGACCTTATGGAGCTGTTCTGAGGTTGGATTCAAATTGAGACAAATTTTAAAAGACTGTTTCTCTTTGGCATAACGTATTTTTAACTCCTATTCCAAAAACAATCTGCACATACAATCGTTAGCAGACTTATATGTATAGTGTATACATATTTACCATTTCGAATTAACCCTGCAAAGAAATAAAATAGAAACTTCCCCTGCACTATTGTAGTCTAAATAAAGCGATTCGAGAGTTAGGCCCTTATTGCGAGTGTCGTCCAAGGTTCGATACGACAAAAGTCGATCGTATCAAAAAGTTGAACGTGTTCAAATTACTGCTATCGGATTAGCTTTATAGTCCTGTAATCCCTATTGAAAACATAGTTGCTGAAATCTTATGCAACATCAACTTAAGGTATAAGGAATTTCTGACTATCAAATTCGACAAAAGTCGCTCATCGTTGAACAAACGACACTACAATAAGGAGCTCAATCTTCTAACACAAAATTTGTAAATGCAGTAAAATTGCTTTTTTTTCATTTTTTCTTTTATAAATTCTGATTTTGGCAAAAAAAGAAAATTTTCTTTTAAACATTTTATAATTTTTATTATTTAGAATACAATATTCTTTTTTACTTTATTTTTTTTTTTTGGAGGACAATTTTTAAAATAATTGATGAGTTCTCATCATTGTATTCTGTCAAAATCAAAATAAACTTGAGTTATTTTGAATCGGTCATAACTTCCTTTAATCGGTCGTAGATTGTTAATGTGGGGTAATTTTTAAGAGGAGTACGAGATATTTGTTAAGCACTTAGTTTGAGTCGCCAAGATGGATTGATCTATTCCACAGCGTGTTTTTTTTTTTTTTTTGCGTGCAATCCTATTTTTCAAACGCCCGTCCGGTCGATAGTTCGAGTATACAGCGTGGCTTCCGTTTTTATTTCAATATCGCTCCCGGCGGTCGAGTTCCCATGCGAAATCGTATTCTTACGTTGGTTAATGCCTTCCACAGCACTGGAAATGTGTTCACGATAAGAATTGGGCCTCGGAGAACGCTCTGTACTCCAGAAAAGATTGAGACGATACGAAATGCATTTGAATAATCTCCCAGGCGTTCACAGCAAATTTTTGGAGTTAATGTATAACCAAAATCTGAGTATGAGGGTTTATAGGTGCATATTTTGTGATATCGACATCAAAAGTCTGGCAGGTTCTTTGTTCAGTCTCTGGCGGTGGAGGGATGTTGAAAATAGAGATTTTCTAAATTTTTTATCGGTGTATTAGCACTTCTTCTACACTTCTATGTTTGGTGATTATCCCTGAGCCAAAAAACCGTAATTTTGGTAATCCACCTAATAGAACTTAAGATATAAGCTTTTTAAGCGAACCTTAATCGACTTTTTTTGAGACTTTGTTTTGTTGATTTTGTTCGTATTATTCTTCCCCATCAATGCTAAATAGCCCATTCCTTCACGGTGACTGTATCATGAATCAATTAAATGCAACATGCATAGACAGAGTTTTTTAGAAGATATACAAATATACCAAATTGAGTTCATTCTAGATAGCGGTAGCGTAAAGACGTGATAAATAAATTGTGTATCTTGTATTAATCTTCTTGTCAATGTGTTTTACTTTTTTTTAAAACTTTGTGTGGACAATTAATATAATAAATCCCCCGCCAAGGGCTGCGAAAAAAACCTGCCAGACTTTTAACTTCCATATCACAAAAAATGCCCCCTTCAAACCCTCATACTCAGATTTTGCTTACACATTCACTCCCTAAATTTTGCTGTCGGCTCTTGTACTATACGCTTCCACTTTTTATCATTAAAGGTGTACTTTTAATGGAGGGTCAAGACTTTTATTGTTCCCAGCCTCGTCCCAGCCTCGTCCACTTCAGCTTGAAGTTTTGACATTATTTATTTTCAATCCTTGCTGAAATACAGATGGTCATAAAGTAATTAATTTAACAAATTAAAACCGTTGAATTTTTGTTTTCCTTAAACTTAAAATACAATTAAGTATTTGAAGCTTCAGAAAACAAGAACAAATAATCCAGTGTTCTTTGCTCAATGACAACGGTTTTAAACTGTCAAATTAATGACTTAAACAATCTGTATTTCAGCCAGGGTTGAAAAAAATAACCTACCAAAATTTGTAGGGCTCGAAGGTAAGAACTAAATATCCTGTAAGTTTCATATTTTTATCTCGCTCCAAACGTGTTGATAAATATTTTGCCTGGAACAAACAAGTCAATTATAGATTTTATTGGTTCTATGTTAATCTAAGCTCAATTCCAACCCGAACACATGCTCCCTTTTTGTTAAAGTTTTGTTTTTACAATACATTTTGTTTTATTTTTCAAGAACTACACTAAGGTAAAGTGGAATACTTATGGAAGTCTTTGTATTCAAATCTTGTATTATATGAATCACTTTTTTATTTTTATCAATTGGAACATAAGGTTATACACAAATAATTTTCTGTATGCATAACTCTTAATTTTGTATTTTGCTAAAACTCAATGAGAATCTTCAATTGCATCGAGACCTATTCACATTAAAAGAGCTTGAATAAGGCTATTTGTTACATTCATTGAAAACATTGTGTATAAAAGAATATTTTGTCATTAATTGATAAGTTTATAAGCATCGTAATGTAAATTTTTGAGTTTTTTTTTAGTTCAATTCCAAAATATTTAAATATAATAAAAAAATATTAAATGTCTCGTTTTATTATCAAGCAGCGGCTTCATCATCAAGTTCCGTTTCAACAAAAGCTCTTGCTGAAAAATTTCTCTAGCATAAAGGGTCCGGCTCTTGTGCCAATAACGCAGCACCGTACCTTTCTCTTAAAAGCACCTCTAATGGTAAGTCTAATTAAAAAAAAGAAAACAATAATTTTTGTACTTGTTTCTCATAAATATTATTTGCAACAACAACAGCTAATCGATTGGAAAGGGCCGAGAGCCAAGGACATCGTTTATCATCATATGCGTCTTCCTCATTACAAAATAAATTCTCCTCGCCATCGTCGAATACCAACACGAAGCAGCGAACTTCAGCGGAGCAACTTACAATATGTAACACTAGCAATTATCTCGATGAATCATCATCATTCTCCCCACACCATATTAGTAGTAGTAGTAAAATTTATCATCCCGCTCGATTCAGCAGTAGCAGTATGACTACTTCACCAACGAACAATAACACTTGTATCAACAATCATCAAAAGCCAATGGAATGCGTTCCAAAATGTACATGTAACTCTTCCTCCAGCGGTGTCGCCAACCATAACATCGGACCACGTTATAGCTCCCTAAAATCCCTCAAACTAAATAGCACACTTAATGGACTTGGGAGCGGGGGTGGAGGTGTAGGCGGAATCGCGAACGCAGGTTTAGAAAGAAAAGTCACACTGACGCCGGTGAAGAAAATCAGTTGCGATGCCACAACCAGCCCTGGTCGAATCCATTCAAAAGATACCGATATGACAGCCCTAAATGAGCTGCGAAAGAAATCTGACGAGCTGATAAAACTGGCCACTGGCCGTTCAATACCGAGTCCACGAAGAGTTGTGGCCACACGAAATGCAGCCACAAGTCCAAATCTGGACATGCGCAAGCTTGGTCTAACAGAAAGAAAACCAAAGGAGGTTGTGGCGACTGTTTCCACCAACACCAACAGCCAGAAAATCGCCCTTGAGAAGTCGAATTCTTTGGGCGAATCAAAGCCGACTAAACAATTACGCACCACAAGAAGTTTGTCGCCACGTCCACCGGTCCGCCATCAACACGCCATAATGGTCTCCGACGAAAATGACATCGTGTCTGTAAAGGTTTCACCCAATGAAGATTTTGAGTTAGAAAACGGCATCATGACACGTATAGCCGAGTTGAGTGTGCATCCAATGACGGGTGAAATTAGGACCGTTGCCGCACCCAAAGGAGGAGTAGTTAAGAAAAAGCACAAAACATCAAAGAGTGAACAAACCTCGCCCAATATAGCCGATTTTGACACAAAGTTTTCGTACAATCAAACCAACAACAAGAGCACTGGATGCCTCGTTTATGTGCCAACAAATCCATGGCTCAAAATGTCTGACCTCGAAGACTGCAAAGTAAACTCGCTGCACAAAAGAAAAAATCTTCATAAAATGTCAAAGGAGTCACGATCATTGAGTCGTGGCAACATAGAAGCGCTTCCCAATGACCCATGGATCTGGCGGAGGCCACCAGATTCAGCCAATAGTGGTTTACGAACATCTAATGTCAAGAAATCACCCAAAAAAGAAGTTTTCCGCCAGGCTAAGTCATTCTCGGCCACTAAATTCGAATTGGGCGGTGGCGAGAATACCAAAAGTCACCGCCCCAAATTGCAGCGCTGCAAATCGCCGCTATTTATTGAAGACGATTTCCTACCACCACCAGTGTCGGCCCCATCTTCGCCGTTCCTCAAAGCACCCGAGAGTCAATTCTCGCCACCGCCTCCACCATTTACTGCCACACCACTTCCACCGTTGCCGCCGCATTATGTATGCAACAATTCTCCGGTAACCTCGCCGGCTCGCATAAAGCCAACTGTAGTTGAGACTCAGCAGCCCCAACAAGCACAACGTAGTTTTCTAGATGTCGTCAATCCGAATCTGCTACAAGCTCGCCACAGTTTTTCTTCGATATCGCAGCGGGACGATGAATTGCAACTCAACATCCGACGACTGTCTGAGCAAATGCGAAAAACCCAGGCGGGAAGCGCTGCTGTAATCACCACAACTACCACTGGGGCTGACTTCAGTGACTACCTAAGACAATTTCGCTGCAGCGAAGCAAAAAAAGCCGCAGCGGCAGCACAATTCCAACAGCAGCAACCACAACAGCCGCCCCTCCATCATCCATCGCCGCCAAAAGTAACACAAAACAATCTGGACTCGATGTTGGAAACTACTTGTTAAATAGTTTGGCATTCACACCTTTCAGATCTCTTCATCCACATTTTGTATCCCATGTTTTTTTTTTCGCTATCGACACGACACACAAATAGTGTAACGTGGAGTGTTGTAAACAAATTCAAATGATAATAATTCTCCTTGAAAACATTAAAAAAAAAAACAACATTATAAAAACAAAATAATTCATCTGTTAATTATAGGTTTAAAATTAATTAATTAAATTAATAAGCTTTTTAAGAATCTAAAAAAAAAAATAAAACAAGAGCAAACAAAAGGCATAATGACATAAAAAAAAAACAAAAAAATGGTAATGTATGCATTTAAGCAAACAAGCAATCATCTTCTCATTTTAAAATAAATATAAAATAAAAAATAGTTAAACTTTTTTCTAAATATGTATTTGTATTATTTTTAAGTTTAAATATTTTTTTTTTATATATAAATAATAAAATAATTTCGTTTTTTTTTCGAAAGAAAACATTCTGTAAGATTGATTTATTCATATACATATTATACATAATATAAATATTAAAAAAAAAAAATAAAATAAAATTTTGTTCAATTGTAGTGAGAATACAAATCTTTAAGTGATATATAAGCGTATTATTATTTTTTTGTTGTATTACATATTTACTATTTGTGTTAATCGTGAAAATCTCTTCTTTTTTTAAAGGAAACAAATTTATATGTGTATATTAGATATTTTTTGTTTAAATGGATAATAATAATATAGAACAAAATATTTCAAGGAAGATCATAAACCGATTAAAATTTTATTTTATTTGTTATTAAAATAAAAACGAGGTGTGTATCAGGCTTAAATCAGGCAAGTAAAAATATCAAAAAGCATACTAATGTTTACAGTATCGAGTACACTAAATATGACATTAGCTTCCAATTACACTGTTAATAAAGACATGAAATGAGCTTACTAAGGGTTTATTGATAGAAAAGTTAATGAGAAGATTTACACTAAATTTTGGAGAAGAAAATTAGTAATTTTAATAATCGATAAGAATTTTGTTGAAAAATTAATTCGCATTGTACCATAAACATATGTACTTACATACATTTACATTTCAGGTCGGATTCGAATTTAGGATATCAAAAACCTTCGTATTTTATTCCAAAAAGAGACAAACTAGCTTTAATTTTTTAGACCAGGTTAATTTAGTTCTTCGTTTAGATTTATAGTTTTAAAGTCATTGTAAATTAACAGCGTCATCAATGTATGTTATCGCGATTGCCACTGCAGGTTGCTTTAGTCTACCTAAGGCTATATTGATCTACCTATTTACAGTAGTAACTAGGAAAGAAGGATGATTCAGTAAGATGAACGAAATTATTTGATTAAAAGTTTAAACAAACCGTCAAACAGTAAACAGAAAAGGAAGAAATCGACAGAAAGATTTTTTAATCACGTCTTATCATCATGATTCGTTCCAAATTGGTCATAATTAATATATTTATATATAGTACAATGTACATAGCATATACGAGTACATACAAATATTTCTATTTGCAAAACATTTTAACAAGAATTAAATTGAGTTTTTCTACAAATTAAATTAAAATGCTTCTTACAGCTTACTACTTATAATAATCACAATCAAGGTAGCGTTCAACTGGCGGCGAAAAACTTTAGAGATTATTTTTTCGTTTTCGCTTCCTTTTCGACTTATAATAGTTTTTGTTATTTTTAGTCTTGTTTTTTAACTAGCTTCAGCTTTGCGAATATGTACTCTATTCTGCAATTATTTTGTTCCATTCTTGTTTTGAAAATTCTTGAGCAACTGTTTTAATGTTATCTATTTTGAGATTGCTCAAAGGTAATTAGATTTGGATGTCAAGACAGCACCGGCGATATGAAAGCAGGTCGTTTTCAACAAACCACCTCATTGAAAGAGCTTAAGCGTTGCAGTGAATTATCATGTTAGTGGCGTTGCAAACCTTATTAGTGATTTCTACTTCCGTATAAGGACACAAAAACAAAATAAACGAAAAGAATTGCCTAAGATATCTGGCGAAAAGTTAAGGTTGCCTAAAACATTTTTGGCCAAGGATGTACATTTGTCGGAATAGAAAGGATGTGTTTAGTTTATGTTGGAGCTGCGTTGAATGTAAACGCGAATTTCGGCTGTCCTTTGTGTTCAAAACTGCAAGATAAATATGTCATACCCAAACATTTTTTTCTCTACAATCAAAAAGAATTGAAATAAATCAATTTACAAAATAAAGGTATCAGAATTGGGGACCGGTTAAGAGGGGGAAATAACAATAAGAATTCAAAGCATAGAATCTTATTAGGAAAATCTCATACAGTTATGGACAAACAAATCAAACCATTCAAAATAGTTTTAAATTTCATATGAAAACTCAAGTACAGGAATATATTTTGAAATTTTTGTTTGCATTTTTATATCTTAAAAATAAAGTGGAACGTATGACACTACATTTTTTCTTCATTTTTAATGCATTAACAATGAAACTAGAGTAGTTCAAACAATTTATAATTGAAAATACCGATATGAGTGAGCGCGTACACAATAACCACATTAATGTAAAAGTCATACAAAATTTATTAAAAATGAACATATTTCAGATTCTGGCACTGCACTGTGGCTGGTATAAACTGCATTCTCTTATCACCTGAAGCATGTGTTGTCAATCTAATTCTATAACGGAACCCAAAGTACACCATGAATAGTTGTAATATTGTATGTATAGATTCAATACTTTGAATAGAAAACACTATGGAGCAAAATTGGTATGGGGGAGGTGTGTGCTAACATTTGCCAAAGGGGAATGTAATAAAAGACAAATGTATGCACAAAAGGGTCCCAAAGGTTCTTGAAGATCGTAAAACTAGTCTTATTTCAAGCCCCTCACAATAATGTAACCTTCATTTTTAGAAAATGTTTTGGGTATTGTTAAGAAGTCTCGGGATGCCGAATATTCGAGAAATTAAGAAGATTTGTGGGCTAAAATAAAAAAGTCTTGGTAAGTTAGGAAAACAGCTACTTGGCAACACCTAGTAAAGCCAATCCTAAAAAAAAAGTAGTGTATGGAATGATACAAATATAATATACTGTAAATTGGAATTAAGAGCCAATTGTACACACTTCAGTTCAATAAAAAATGATACAAAAGCCTAACCCAAGAAATAGTAAGATTCTGCCTAAAATTTAGCAAGAAAGTAATCAATTTGCTAATCTCTTTTAAGGACCTCATAATTTCGTATTAAGAATAGCGATTCGCTAAAATTAAGTTCGCTTTAAATGTCAAAACTTTAGCGAATTTGATTATCACTGTATTACAAATAGCGAACTTTTGCTAAAAGAGTCAAACTTATCGAACTAAAATTCTATGTGATAACATTATCGAATTAAAAGTTAAAGACGTTTAAATTATTTGTTATTGTTAATTTTAGGCAAAACTTATAATTAAATAAATTGAAATGTATTTTAAAGCAAATGCCAATCTATTTCCAAATTTGTAGGTCTTCCGCATCGAATAAATGGTCGATTTGTAAGGTAAATCCAAGATCTCAAAGGTCTCACTAAGTACCGAATAATTAAATTATTTTTAATGTACATATTGGAAAGCTTAGCCAGCCATTATATAAAAAAAGAAACATGTTAATGATACTCCATTCGAATATTATTTTGTTTTTTTTAACAGACAAATAATCACAATTCACAAACTGAAATAAAAAGTCAAGCCATTTGACGTTTAACATGTGTAAATTCATATGAAAACTGTTGGCAGCATTGATTTCAGAAGCGAATCTGGAAGATCGCTAGCAATAATACCATGATAATTTAAATTCGCTAAATCGTTCGACTTTAAGCGAACGTTCGATTCGCTATTCATAATGAGGGCCTTAGTGGTCTTAATTTTTGTACCCCTTATTTTAACTATTAATTTTCGAATTTCCTTATTCTTTATTTTTTATATATTTTTTAGCTTATGACCTGCTTTACTAATGATCTACTTTATTTTAAAAATATAAAAATGCAAACAAAAATTTCTAAATATATTCCTATACTTGGGTTTTCATATGAAATTTAAAACTATTTTAAATGGTCTTATTGTTTTGTCCATAACTATATATGATACGAACAGGTATTTCCAAAACGATTTTGTTCTCACTACGAGATTGGAGTACGCTAAAATAAACAGACCTCAAAATGAATAGCGGGAAGTATGTCAAATGATAACACCCCGTTTGAGAATAACTATCCCACTTCTTCTGTAAAGAACAAATAATCGCTTCGGATGTCAGAATTGAGTTGGAAAGTTTTATTCGTAGTGGAGAAAACGTTTGACATGAACTTTCAGTTTTTAGTATTGGAAACGTACTTATCCATAATTCAGTTTCTTAACGTGCACCCGGGCGTATGTGGAACATTTTCTTAATTTTTTTGTATGATTTCATAAGATGTGTCGTGTGTTTAATAACAAAGAAGTATATCAGAATGGAGCATAAATCATAATTATCAGAAAAGGAACAGACATTTTGCACACATATCGAAAGCTTCTTCCGTATTACGAATTTAAAGCAGTACTGCCTCTTGCGATATGACAATCTTCCAAAAGTAACTATGTATCTTTTATCATGAAAAGGGTGATTCTCACCTTAGCCTTTCGGAATTGGCACAACATTTTTGAGCCCGTCAATTTTTGCTGACCAAAAAACCCCACAGGCTAATGGACCATTGGTTCTCTACGAAATCTTAAGCAACTAAATTAATTTATTTTGTTATTAAAATTAAAACATTCTGTACAAGATAACGGATAACTTCATCTTTTTAAATGTTAGGAATGCAAAACCAAAGATTTGCCTTAAAAATAAAAAAACATAATACCTTCAAAAATATTTTTTATTAAGAAATTATAAATGTTTTTTGTTTACAATTTTAATCCATACTTGGACACCCATCCCAAGCCATCGACAGTGCTACCTTTTGGTTTATATTCACAACCCACCCAATCATCATAACCTGAATTTTTGATTACATCAAATACAAAACCATAGTCCAATTCTCCAGGTACATCTGGCTCATGACGATGCGGTACTTGTGCAATTTGGATGTGACCAATATAAGGCTGTAGTTCTTTAAATGTGTTACTAACATTACCGCAAATATGCTGCAGATGGAAGACATCGACCATAAGTTTAATGTGTGGACTATTTACTTCTTTTAAAACATCAATAGCTGAATTAAATGGACATAATACAAAATTAGTTAAAAACAAAAAAACAGTATTTTAAAACTAACCCGTATTGTAAGAATTTAAAAAATATCCTGGAACCGCATATTTGTTGATGGGCTCAATTACCCCTGAAAGATTTTCCTCTTGAAGCATTTTAGCTGCAACTTTTAAATTGCTGACATATGTTTTGTAATGTTCTGCAACTGATTTTTCAGTTTGCTTGCCAGCCATAAGATGGATTCTGAATTATGAAAAATTTATTATTTTGTATTATATTTTACGAATGTGAGGAATATTCGATGACAGTTACTTTTTGCATCTTAATTTCTTAGCCAATTTGATGGAGTCGGACAAATTGTTTTTAAACTGTTCCTCTCCGCCGGGTATACTTGTCGGGCCAGCACTGTATTTATCGCCTCCATCTGACAAAAAAAACATCGAGTCAAATTTATCCAATTTGATATACAAAAGTAATTTTTTTTATTAACTACGCTACTCACTAGTAGATATATTTAAAAGTGCCACGTCTATACCAACATTTTTCTGGGATTGTACAACTTTTTCCAACAAATCTTCACTTGGATAGCCGATTTCTACGCCACGAAAACCGGCCTTACCTGCTGCTGCAATTCGATCTAATAATGGTGCATTTGCTTCCACAAAAAGGAAATTTAAATTGGCACACAATTTGAATGGCATTTTTAAATATGAATATTTTGGCCTGTAATTATTTGATTTTGTGCAAGGTCAAAGAACTTATCTTAAATGTATTATTATTATATAAAATTAAGAACACTTGTTATTATCTCGCTCGATTTACGAGATTTGATTAAGCACCTGGCTGGAGGAGGGAGAATAACAAATATTTGATTTGTTTTTTTAATTCATAAAGCTTTTTGACATTCGTTATCAGCTGATGGTTGTTCGTAGAATGGTTGCATTCAGTAAGAAGAAATTTACTTTGGAGAACAAGCTGACATACTCCACGTTGCTTTGAATAGATTCGAAACGCCTTCGTTTTTTGGCTTTAAACAAAAATAAAAATATATTTAAAATTTGAGAGAAATAAGAATTATGTACATTATGTACGCCAAAGTGCCAATATTATATACTTGAGTGTGCTTTTCGCTGGTAGAAACCATAGTTGCAATGTATTGTTTATAGTAGGTGCCTACAGAAATCGTCCCACATGGTATGGTAACTAAATAAGAAATTGTTGAGTTTCTTACAGTTCTTCAGCTTTTTTTTCTACATAAACTCACTTTTCCATAGTCCCTTCTCTTAATATATAACCGTGCACTGTGGCGTATGTGGAACATTTCCTTAATTTTTTGTATGATAAGTTCGATGGTGCAGTGCATTAACGCCCACAGAATTATCCCCCGCGGGTGTTAAATCCCAAAAAAAAGGAATTAACCCTTGCGGGTGTTAATTCCTTTTAAAAGTAGTAATAAGGCCCACCACATAAAAGAACTTAGCCTGCGGGTGTTTTTGCTTGTTGGAATTGGCATTAAGACCCAAACTTCATACATATATGATTCTAAAATACTTTTACACAAATCACTGTTTACTACAAACACTTTAAAAGCAGACCGACTGTCAACATAGGCGCCTGCCAGGCGACGGAGCATACCCTTAGCGGAGCGACGGAGTCGCGTGAGCGGGACAGAGGACCCAAAAAGCAAGTTAAAATCCTTGGACCCGCGAAGCGGGCCATCCAAAAGTACTATCTAATACAAAAACTTTGAAAGCAGACCGACTGATACCATAGGTGTCTGCCAGGTGGGTTTATTTCAATTTAAAATTGAGAACCCGTTAGAAAAAGGAATTATCCCCCGCGGGTTTTAATTCCCAATTTAAAAAGGAATTAAAACCCTCGGGGGTTAATTCCTTTTTTTTTAGGGAATTAACACCCGCCGGATATAATTCCGTGGGTGTAAATGCACTGCACCAAGTTCGATTATAGTAATCAGATGTTCGAAGTTAAGCTCTTTAAATAAAGATACAATTTTAGTATTATAAATTATAAATAAATTGGGTGGCGCAAGGGCTTTTGAAAAACCAGTGACTAACAACTCGCAACCATTCCTGTGTGCGTGTGTCGACAGGAATGATTGGAAAGGGGCAAAACATTTCACACTAAACGGGTGTGCAAATGTTTCTTCAATTTGAGTTTTACTTTTGTGGATTCAAAAGTTGATAAAAAATCTCATTATTAAAAAAAAAAAAAACAATAAAGTTCACATGGTTTATTCCTAAACCCGCCTCTATAAATATGTTACTGTTTTTAAAGCTGTACATTTTGATTGAGTTAACAAAAATGTTTATACATACATGCCTACTTTATAGGGCTTATAACATAAAGTCATACTTTTTATTTTAAACCTTATTACTTGTATGATTTGCTAATACATTAGCTAAATATTTATTTTGTTCAACAATAGAAAGTTTGAACTGCACCAACACTATTAAATAAACTGCAATTTTGGAAAACAACTAAAATAGAAGAAATAGATAATATTTGTTTGTTTTAATATAAGAATAAAAGTTTTAATTTAATATACAGGGTGTTCCAACGTCACCGGCCAAAGCCAAAAATTATGTGCCCTTGAGGTGATTCTAATTAAAAAAAACTTATTATGTGATGTTCTAGTTTTTGCTTCCTTTTTGACTTTATATGGGTATTTATGATTTTTAATTCTTTCTATTTCCTTGACATTTTTAAATTAATACAATTTGATTTCTAAGACCTATAGCCCACTTAGGAATCAAATTGTTTATTAACTTTGACAAAATCCAAAATACAACCAATTCTTGATTTTTTGTTTGTACATATAAGTTTTTTTATCCGAAAAACGTACGGTTTTCCCGCAATTTATTGTAAAATCCATTGTATTGCATTTACATGCCGTTTTTTACTTGCGATATAGTAATGGGTGATTTTTTAAGAGGTTTAGAACTTTAAAAAAAAAAAAAAACACAAAAAATTCGAAAAAATTAATGAAATATTTATTTGAATCGATAGTTTGAACCTTGCAATTTAATGTTTAAAGGTAATTTCATGCAAATGTTGACCGCGGCTGCGTCTCAGGTAGCCCATCCGCTGAGTCCAATTTTGGCATACTCTTTCACACATATCGGCCGGTATCTTACGAATGAATGCATGGATGTTGGCTTCCAGTGCGTCAATCGAAGCGGGCTTGTCCCTATAGACATTAGCCTTGACATACCCCCACAAAAAATAGTCTAATGGTGTCAAATCGCACGATCTAGGCGGCCAATTGACCGGCCCGAAACGTGAAATTAACTGTTCACCAAACTCGCCTCGCAATTGCGCCATTGTTTCGCGTGCTGTGTGGCATGTGGCACCGTCTTGTTGAAACCACATATCATGCAAGTCAAGAACTTCCATTTCGGGAAAAAAAAAGTTTGTTATCATCGCTCGGCAGCGTTCACCATTGACAGTAACGCTGCGATTCGCATCATCTTTGAAGAAATATGGCCCAATAATGCCGCCGGCCCATAAACCGCACCAAACAGTGGCTTTTTCGGGATGCATTGGTAGCTGTTGCAATGCTTCTGGCTGATCTTCACTCCAAATGCGGCAATTTTGCTTATTTACGTACCCATTCAACCAAAAATGAGCCTCATCGCTGAACACAATTTTTCGATAAAAAAGCGGATCCTCGGCCAGATTTCCAAGAGCCCATTCACCAAAAATTCGGCGTTGTGGTAGGTCGGCTGGCTTTAGTTCTTGTACCAGCTGTATCTTAAAAGGCTTTACGCCCAAATCCTTCCGCAAAATTTTCCACGTAGTGCTGTAACAAAGGCCTAACTGCTGGGAACGGCGCCGAATCGACATTTCGCGGTCTTCTGTCACACTAGCTGATACGGCCGCAATATTTTCTTCACTACGCACAGTACGTAAACGTGTTGGTGGTTTAATGTCCAACAAAGTAAATTTGGTGCGAAATTTGGTCACAATCTTCCGAATAGACTGCTCAGAAGGTCGAGAATGCCGACCATAAAATGGAAGCAGCGCGCGATGAACATTTCAACCCGAGCACGAATTTTGATAGTAAAATTCAATAATTTGCAAGCGTTGTTCATTTGTAAGACGATCCATGGTTAAATTGCAAACCAAACTGAAGCTGTTTGACAGTGACACAAGGTACTAAACACACGTCAGCTGTCAAAACCAGTGTTGCCAAAACAAACCAGCTAAAAAATCACCCGTTATAAGGCAAGTTCTGTCTGTCTGTCCATCTGTCTGTCTGTACCTCGACATGCAGCCTAAACGGCTGAAGTGATTTTCTTCAAACTTTGGACTTAAGGTTCTTATGGGATTCCCTAGAGATGAAATTGAAATTTTGTTTGGCTCAAAAAATAACGGTACCTGCCATACAACCAATATACAAAAATTGATTTATTTCAAAAACGGCTCTAACGATTTTGAGAAAAGAATCTATAATTACTACAATTAACATTTTGGTAGAAACAAATTTATAAAGGTTATTAACGGTATTTGTCTCGTTAACGGCTACACCAATTTCAACCAATTTTCTTATGCAAGAGGTCCTTTATAATTTTAACAATTTTTCATATTGAATTTTTTTTTTGAAAATTAGAGCGGTTTTATTAAAAATTAAATTTTTATATATAAAAATTCTTGAACATTTTTAAAAATAAAATTTGGTATGCCAACTTTTAGAATTAAATAAAATAAAATTTTACACAAAATTAAAAAAAATATTCATTTACCAGTTTTCAAGATATTTAATTTTCAAAAAAAAAAAAAAAAACAATATTTTGTTAAAAATCCAAAAATTATTTTTTCGATAAATTGTATAGGTATGCAAAATTATTAAAATTATAAAGGACCTCTTATAATATAATTTGTTTGAAATCGATGTAGACGTTAACGAGAAAATGTGTTTTCTACCAAATTAATAGTTGTAGTAATTATAGTAGCTCGTAATTTTTTTTCAAAATCATTAGAGCCGTTTTTGAAATAAATCAATTTTTGCATAAAGGAATAACATATATATTATATATATTTGTATATGTATATACATATGTATATATTTATTGAACAAAATAATATTTACAATTTGACTTATAACTAGTTATGTAGATCCGATGATATTATACATTTATTGGCACATAGGGGGCCTAATCTTATACTTTGTCTTAATTTTAAAGGATTAAATGTAAAATACATGTCACAAAATTAATTCTAAAAGTCGGTTGACTTTATTGTCCTCGGGGTGTTCCGTCCCGGTTGTCAAGTTGTGGTTTAGGTGGGGGGATTGGTTGACATTTAGCCTCGGTGATATGCTGACCCTGTGTCAGCGTAGAACGAAACTGTTTGCTCGTTGTCCGTGATGATGTTGTCGTCCAGGATGTCCATCGTACTGAGATATCTCGGTTCAGGGTGTCGTTGCTGAGTGGCCATTCTTCTCATCAGTTGATTTGGGTGACTGTTGGTGAGCCCTACTATTTTCTTTGCTTGAAGCAGTAGGTACCTGTGCAGGGGGATGACGTTCACCTCTGTGTAAATACGCTCGTTGCTGTAATGTCTCATTCGCTGCCGGTCGAAATGTAGTCGGGTACAAATCCTTAGTAGCTTTCTTTGGAACATTTGAAGTTCCTTCATGGCCGTCTTCGAGATGGAGAACCAGACTGGAAAGGAATAGCTGATTTTTTTGCATATTGGTTGTATGGCAGGTGCCGATTTTTTGAGCTAAAAAAAAAACAATTTCCCCTCTAGGGATTCTCATAAGAAGCTTAAGTCCAATGATTGAAGAAAATAGCTTCAGCCGTTAGGCTGCAGGTCTGAGGTTCAGACAAATAGACAGACAGAATGGCGAGACCCACTTTTTTCACGTTCTCTATCATCGTAATGTAATGCAAAATTATTATCTCGAATTTTTTTTTTACTCGAATCCTAAACTTGCCACAAGTAAAAATTCAAGAAAATTTGAATAGTTGAATAAAATCCAGTACAAACTACATCTAAGCTATTGACTGTGAGAAAGAGCCAACCCAGTTGAAAAAAAATAGTGCAACCGTTAGAATCATTTTTTATTCGTTTTTATTCAACTATTCATCAATTTATCTTTTAAATTTTATTTTGTTAGTAATTTGTTGGGTACGTATTGTTTTTTTTTTTTGTAATGATACATATCAACGTTTTTTTTTTGTAGAAATGGGTTTAGTAATAAATTGCGGGAAAACCATTATCCGCATAGAAAAACGTTGTATAACGGGTAAAATCTGCTAGGTGCCCTTGTGTTAATACAAATAAAATTCAAAAATTGGTTGGGTTCTAGGAAAATTAAAGCTAGTTGACGAAACGAGATCAAAAATCATAAAACCCGTTATAAGTCGAAAGGGAGGCGAAAACAAGATAATTTCCTCTGAACTTTTTCGACTTAAAATGACATGGAACCCATGTTTTTCGTCTGGGCCGGTGACGTTGGGACACCCTGTATAATATTACCGAAGTTAGAAGTTGTCTGTTAATCTCTCCATATCCCTTCATGCAAATTACCGGTGGATTCATTTCGATTGCTGATATAAAATGATCGATCTCCCTTCGAGTTTGTATTTCTATTTTTGATAGATCCAATGTAAGTAAAGTGTGTTGAATTTCTTGGGCTACCACATTAGTAGCACCCTCAGCACAGTCACACACTATGAACAGCAAAGTTATACAATAAATTGTCAATATCAACATTCCAAGAACTTTAGGTGAAAATCCACTGTCAAAAATTTCCGAAAGAGCTCCAAAAGCAGCAATCGTTATATTAATGGACCTTAAATATAAAACAGAAGCTGGTAGGCAATGATTAAAGGAAACAAAAAAAAAAAACAAGTATAAATCTTACAGGAAAAGACAAAAGGTTGTATAGGTCCGAGCATAAGCATTTCCCAAAGCCTGTAGAATTTCACTTAAATTAAGCCAAAGAATTCGATATTCTGAAACTACTCTGGGGTTGCAATCGAAATTAGTATCCTAAAAAATAGAAATCTTTTGTTTGTATGCATTTTGTCGAGAATTTAGTTTTTAATTAATATTCAAACAAAATTGAGTCCTAGATTGCCATTTCAACAATGGGTACTGTGGCTTTCTAATACTGGGTGCATTTATTAGGTTCCGTGCACCGATAAGTAATTGTTTGAAATTTTTGCTAAATTTAAAAGCCGTTATTTATACCTTCTTAAAACAGCCGGATAAGCTATGTGATGCTTCCTTAACTGCCCTTGCGTTAATGTACAATAAAGCAGCATTCATATTAATCATGGTTATAATATGGAAATATGCTATCGTGTGCCAAAGAAGGAATCCTGGTAAGTGCAAAGTAAAAGAACTGTTATATTATTTTATTTCAAATTTGAATCTCTTATAATTATTTACCATCAAGCAGACAGCTAAGACTGTATAAAAATACAACAGCCAAACTTACACATCCCACAAAAAGTATTATAATCATAATTCGAAGCCTTGGAAACATCAAAGATTCTCCTGCGACGCGGTAAAACCTCACTTGAAAATGAGCCCACATGGTCTTGTATGTTGCCACTTCATTGGCAACACCCCATCCAACAAATGGTATCCAAAAGTGTGGTGCCAGAAATATAATAAAAATAATCGCATAGATGTAGTCATCGAATTTGTTTGTTGTTTGAAAAATACGAAGACGCTCATAACCAACTGTTACGACTAAAGTTGTAGTTAGACAGTAAAGTATTAAAGCGTATGCCATTTGCGGTGATTTCCATTTGAATGAAATTATTCCTGGTCCGGAACGAACAATTGGCATAACACCAAGGTAGAGAAATAATTTTAGTAATAACTGGTGATCTCGGTAGAACTGCTAAAATAGAAAAATTTAGTTATACAGATTGGTTATTGAAAATTTCGTGTAATGAAAATATTCGTGTAATGAAGAAAACAGTATTTGTGACTTTTGGTGATTTTTTTAAAATAATGTTTTATAATTTTTATTATATAACATTAATATAATTTTTCGATTTAGCTTACAGTTTAAAAGATATATGCGAAAAACAGTTTTTTTGTTGGCATTTGACACTATCAAAGTCACAATATCTTGCGACTTATTATATGACTCGTATGGAAAAAAGTGTCATGTTTTTTTTTTTTGAAGAGAATATTATGATCTTTAAACTGAGCTTAAGACTTTTTTTTGACAACTTGTGCTTTTAGGAATAAAAAGCAAAAAAAGCAGACATTTGAACTTTTTGTCAAACTTTTAAAAAAATTATATCTTTAAAGCCGTTATTTTTAAGAAAAAAATAATAATGTTTTCTTATATGGTGTTACATAATGTATAAACTTTGCATTCAGATTTTTTCGAAAATTTAACCTATATGCACTACAAAAAGACTGAACGAAAAAACATGGGCAAAGCAAAAATAAAAAAAAAATATTGAATTTTTAACGCTTAATAACTCAGAAACGGTTATACTTATAAACAATTATGTTGTCCAAATGCAATTGTAAATTAGAAAAAACCTTCATTTGGATGGGCACGATCAGGTGACCTCGGTGGTGCAATGCGTAGTGCAATGGCCTCTGAGGTAACTTGGTCAAGATTCGAGTCCAGTTGACGTCAAAAACAATTTATAAATTAAAATTGGAACTATAGACTAAGCCACACTAAAAGGAATCTAATGATTGGTGTGGCAGCCATGAAATTGCAATAATTACAGCCAAATGTAATACTCGGTGGTAGCCAACACAAGTGGTTGTTGTTCATTCAAAACATTCAATTATGTATAGACTTTTTTACTGCAAATTGTATGTTCTTTCATTTTGAACTTGAGTATTTTGGACGAAAAACCGTTAAAAATTGAGACATATTGATTTTTTGGGGAAAAAACAACTTTTTACCGTTATAAAAAAGCTAGCACCCAACATACCATGGCGAAACTAGTGACCAACAACTCGCAACCATTCCTGTGTGCGCCTTTCGACAGGAATGGAAGGGACCTACAATTTTATGCCGAATCCGAACGGCTAGACGAGAAGCACTTATTCGTGACAAGTAATACTCTTGGAGGATTTGTCAATTCCTCGCAAGAGGCAGTAGCCCTGAAAAAAAACTTTTTAGTTTTTTTTAGGTGGACGAGGCTGGGAAGCGATCCCAGACCTCCAGCGTGACAGTCGAACGCACTAACCATTACGCTACGGGCTACTCCTTTTTGAATGAACGTAGAATAATAAAAATCAGTGATAGTTGGGAGAATTGGCAACAGGTAAAATTTTAAAGAAGGGGTTTTGCTTAATGTAATAACTGAAAAGAAATAAAAAACTATTTTAATTAAGTACGGATTTTTTCTTTGTATTTTCATGTACGTGTATAATACGAGACTACGGCGTATACGTACTTTTCTGTGTTTAATTTATTTCAATAATGATTTGTTGTAATTGACAAATTCGAATTGCAACTTTTTCTGAAAGGAGAATGCGCAAATATGTATGGAGCGGTGGCCCAGCACCAATAATAACGGTCTATATATCGTATATATATATGTACCCAACTAACAATTCAGCTTCTTTTAGCTTAAAAATATTGATGTGCCGCAGGTTTCACTTTATATAAAGCTTCGGTACGGCCTTCGGCGGAATTAAATTTCTTATACATGTAACGAGCTGGATAACTACTTCTTTAAAGCCGAATAGCAATAAGAAAAAGAAGACTTACCGAGTTTGCGAGCTGTCACTCGAATAGGCTTCTAAAATTGATATTAAAGAAGATGATTGAAAATGTCACTTTAAAAAGGCTGCATTAAATGTTTATATAAGTTGCTGCCTTTAAAAGTTTTCTGTAACCATTTTCAATAAGATTTATTGAATACTTCGATACGGCTTTTTTAGTCTTACTAAAGAATCATAAAAGAATGGCCACGTTCGGGTGCAAGACATATGGTATCTACTTTAGCGTCTGATACGTTTTCGAACGACCAAAACCGTGTATGTAACCAAACCAAACGAAAACCAAGAAAATAAACAGGTGAGATATCAGCTGTTAGTATGAAGTATCTCTCGCAAACCAACGTGAAAGCGGCGCGGAACATTCGCCGACAGCAGTTTTTTTTGTTGTTTAGCATTATTTATTTGTCATTTATTTTTTATGATTGTGAATGATTCGCCCTGCATAGCGAATGTTCCGGTTTGGTTTGGGAGAGCCTTAATCCAAACAGATCCGAACATTTTTGGGATAGCCTTAGATTTTTTTTTGATATCAGCTGCTTGGTTCGTCGGCTGGTTTTTTCTTTAGGCATTACAACAACATGAACAAATCTAGATACCATTGGCGACGTACCCGAACGCGGCCAATATGTCAATCTATAATAAAGGAGCTCGAATTTATATAAGTCATTTTAAAGAAGCTTTTTTAAAAAAAAACTCTATTCACATTTATAATTATATATGTATATTGAATAAATTGAACACGTGGAGAGAAAGATAATTCATTTTACTTGATTTGTCTTTTTAAGCATTCGGAAAGCTACTTTTCGTTGGTTTAAGACATAAGCTTTAATGCACGATAAACATGAACGAGGTTAATGCTCATCAGATAATCATAACATTCGGCATTTTCGTATATCTGGGTACTTATGTGACGTCACGGTCAGCTTTTATGTTTTTGTTCTATTTAAAGTGAAGACCATAATTAATTTAAGTATTTAAATAAATTTGGGCATATTCATAGTCGCAGATAGAACCAGGTTTAACTAAACTACAGTTTAAGACAATTTTGGCTCAAGGAATACAGACCGATTTTAAGTACAAATTGTTGGTTTTATGTTTTTATAAGATAATTTACTTGGTATTCTACACAAATAGCTTCAAATTTTGAAATGATAAACTTAAAAAAATAGAATCAACGAATCAAAAATAGAATTCAACTAAACCTTTGTTTATCCCAGGGTTAAAATGACTATGAATACGCACCACTGTTTTTAAATTCTTAATGAGCAGTTTAAAAATAGAAAAAATTATAATAACAATCAAATAAAGTTAATTATTTTTCTTTTCTTCGAACATAAGCAGATGATTGTAACGTCACACCCCTTATGAGCATACCTTGTTTCTGTTAATCGTGCTTAAGTGGCCGTGTTTTTTTTTCGTATTGAAATTATCAAAACTATGCATTATTACTTAGTTTATTTTAAGACTATTTATATTAATTTAGGACTATTGAAATGAAAATGAAGCAATGGTACTGCTAAACAAATTGTTTAGGTACATTTGTTTCCTCACGCGAAATGTATAAGAGAGTTAAAGAAATCTTGTTCATGTGTGAAAATTTTTATAGAAGCTCGGATTTATTTAAGAAGATTTTAAGTTTTAAAAAAGGAAAAGGCTGATTAAGTTTTTGCATCTTCCAAATTATATCTAAGATGGCTGAGTGGTTAGAGTGATGGACTTAAGTTATTGTTTAATTTAGAGCGCCCGCTTAGGGCCAGTAAGTTATTTTTAAGATATTGATAAGAAGTCTAGTTTTTCATGAATTTTTGTCTAGCCTTAAGATAATTATAAGAAAAATGAATAAATAAAAATGAATTAAAAAAAAAAAAAAAAAAAAAAGAGTAATGGACTGTCACGTAGAAGTTCCCGAGTTCGATCCCTAGTGAGGTAAAATTATAATTTATGTTTTATAATTGTTTCCAATACTATAATTAATAAATAATTGAATTTGATACTTGATTTCAGATAAAATGCTGTAAAAATCACATTAAAAAATAAAAATAAAAATGTATCTTTCTTTTTTTTATTTATTTTTGTTCACCTTCTATAAGACTTGTATTTCACTTTTATACAACCATGTCCGAAGCTATCTGTCAAGTTGAAGTGTCATTCAAACTTCCAATATCGCTCGTTAAAACTTCGTTTTGGCTTCTTAATGCTTTTATACAATCTGCTACTTTTAAAAGATCTGCGAATAAGTTTATAAGAAGATTTTCCGAAATCACGTATACAAGCTATATTAGCTTGTATAACATTCTCTTTTTTATGCTTCAGTACACTTTATAAATGTCTTATGGAACTTCGAAAACCTTTTCTATTAAGCCGAACCGAAGCTGAAATGTTAGTTGGGTAGGTACATATTTAAACATTCATTTATCATATAACCGCATGTCCAAATTCGCTGTGTGAATGAAGTTATTTCATTTATAGTAAAATGAGTTTTATGTTCACAATTCCCTATTTTCATTGTTCTTCTTTAATATTTTGTGTAATTTTCGTTCGATGGCTACACGAAATTTGGCCCCAATGAAATATGGCCCCAAATTTAAAATGAAAAATGGGCCCAAAAATTTATATGGGAAACAACAAAAACAAAAAAAAATTTAAAATTTGTAAATTGGGGCCATTTTTAATTGTTTTGGAGCCTTTTTTTCATTTTTAATTTTGGGGTGAAATTTCATTATGAAAAATGGCCCCAAACTTTTATTCTTAAACCAAAATACTTTTTAAACTTTGATAGCAGACCGACTGACAATATAGGCGCCTGCCAGGCGACTGAGCATACCCTAAGCGGAGCGACGCACTATGGGCTCAAATGGGTGTTTGCGTCTCAAAAATCCGTAACTTTTTTTCCTGATGATGTAATTTGCTGAAATTTTGCACACATAATCTTGAAAATACAAGCAATTAAATAGGTTAAGTTTTGTAAGGCTTAACTTATTTAATTGATACTTAAAATATAATCAAATATGTTCTTATGATAAAATTAGGTATACAGCAATTTCTTCCGTTTTAATTTTTATTAAATTTTTTGTTTTAATATGTATGTCTCTAATGAATTCAAGTTAGAATAAAAATATACAATAAAAATATACGTAAAAATATATATAATTTACATGTTTAAAAAATTTCATCAAATTTAATAACATATTAAAAAAAATTAACTCCTTGTCAAAATTTCATAACAGAAAATTATTAGCTATACTTTTCTGAAGGTTTTGATGGCTATTCTGAATTCTAATTCACCTTCAAAACCACTCCCTCGGGTAACATTCTTACTATATTGTTAGACCATACGTGTCTCGAATTTTACAAATTGAATCGATCTACCATTCCGGGTCCCTTATTGAGAAATTTAAGTAAGAAAAAAATACTTTTGAATTAATTGTCAAAAGACACAAATACCACCAATATTTATTTGACTGAAGAAGCTATCAGAATATTTACTGATTATGAACTTATAAAAAAACCAATAAAAACATTTAAGGTTATGATTTAAAGAAAAAAAAATTGTGAAATATTCCCATCTCATAAGATGTTAACACGCATGAAAGAACTGTGCTACCCACACCAGATTCAAGCATTAACACTAATTTTAGTTTGTTCATTTTTTATATTATGTATTGTATAATATATGTTTAATAAAATGCGCATAATATTAAAATTGGATATTATCTACTAATGAAAATTTTGTGCCAAATTAATTTGGACAACAAATTAAAATCGAAGATTTTTGATGAAAGATTTTTGATTTTATAACAGATTTATCATTCTTGCTCCAAGGAAAGCAAGTAAAAGCCTGAAGACTTTTTTTTGTTTTTAAGTTCAGGAACTAAGGAATCAATTATATTATAATTATAAATCTAAACAGCGGAGAGTGGCGGAAGTTTTTAAAACTCCGATTGAAATTAAAAAAAAAAAAGTTGAAAAAAAAATTAAATATGTAAAAAAGAATTTAAATAAAATTTTCTCAAAATTTATTTTCAATAACTAAGAAAGAACTAAAAATAAGCTTTTTAAAAATATATAATACTTGCGGTATTACTAAACAAACAGATTAAAACAAATAACTTAAATATGAGCTTGACTTAAGAAATTTTTGTTTTCTGTACCAACTTTATAACAGTTTTAGCGTTCTAGATCAAAGAAAAGCAATTAAAAGCATGAAGACTTTTTTTTGTTTTCAAGTTTAGGAACTAAGGAATCAATTGCAGTACAACACTAAACAGCGGAACTTGGCGCTCGATTCTAAAACTCCATTTGAAATTTAATAAAACAAAAAAAAAACATGTTTTACAAAAAAAAAAATTATCAGATATATAACGGTTTTTAATTTTTTGTTTTAAATTTGAATAATACTTAAAAAAGAGCTTTTCAAAAACGTATAATACTTGTGTTAATACATCACCAATCAATTTAAACGAATCACATAAACATGAGCTTCACAATTTATAATATGGACAGTTGTTAAAAAGTCCATACTTTAGAGAGAGGTAATCGATAGAAGGTCTCATTTTAAAAATCCAATTTTTATGAAAATATATGATTTGACTATTCTTCTATTAATTTTGAGAAAGAAATTTGCTCTAAACCCAACTTTGAGACATTTTTTTTGAGACGCAACAGGTCATTTGGGCCCAAAGTGCGACGGAGTCGCGTGAGCGGGACAGAGGACCCGAAAAGGGAGTTAAAATCCTTGAACCCGCGAAGCGGGTCAGGCAAGGTACTTTTTATGGTCTCCCAAGCCGACGCAAAACATTTTTTGTTTGATTGTAATTTTTCTCTTGTTGTTGCTTCTTATATTAATTTTCGGGCAATTTTTCATAAGTTTGGGGCAATTTTTCACTTTCGAAAATGGGGATATTTTTCATTATGAAAAATAGCCCAATATTTGGGCCCATTTTTCATTTTTCGTTTGGGGCCGTTTTTCATTGGGGCCAAATTTCATGTAGCCGATTTTGACATCAAAAATATTATTTAAAAACCAATATTTGTATTTTTTATCTTAAACTTATCAAAACCAAAAGCTCTAACTAACGAGACACCAAACCCAATGTTCTTAAACAATGAAGTAATCGAATATGTTGACGAATATATTTATTTGGGACATATTAAATCATTTAAAAAACAAGAAGATAAAGAAATAAACAAAAGGATTTCAAAAAGTTGGAAACAATATTGGAACATAAGACCAATACTAGAAAGCAATCTAAACATACACACTCGCAAGTTTATTCTCGACTCTACAATATTACCAATTCTAACGTATGGAGTACAAACCTTAGGACTTACCTCTAACTTGGTTGATAAGCTTAGAATTTGTCAGACAAAAATAGAACGTAAAATGTTAAACATACGATTAGTTCAGGGAATATCAAATGATGAAATAAGAAGCCAGACTTGTATAATCGACGTAATAAAAAGATCAAAACAGTTAAAATGGAGTTGGGCTGGTCACATCTCAAGAATTCAAGATGAAAGATGGACAAAAATAATAGCGAAATGGATACCAGATGGAAAGGGATCTAAGCGCCGACCGGAAAAAAGATGGGAAGACGATTTGAACCACTTTAATCCACGGGGGAGGCTTTTACCAAGTAAACTTTTACTTAATTTGAAGGAAAATAAGAAAAGACTTAATAAAAAAATATTTAAATAAATCAACTATCTTGCTTACTTACTTTTGATGGCGCTCACAGCCCAGGATGGGCTTCGGCCTCAACTAACAAGCCCCTCCAGCCAGCTCTGTCCCTAGCTAGCCGCTTCCAGTTGCGCACACCGAGTGCTTAGATGTCGTCAGTCACTTGATTGCGCCACCTGTTACGGGTTCTTCCTCTGCTGCGTACCCCATCGGGGTTGGATTCGAAGACTCGTCCATACGCTCCACGTGCCCAAGCCATCTCAGCCGCTGTATTTTCAGCTTTTGCGTTGCGTACAATGGCTTCAAGAACGATGTTGAATAGGTTGCATGATAACGCGTCGCCTTGCCTCAATCCTTTCTCAACATCAAAGGAATCGGTGGTGTTCTTACCAATTTTGACGGAGCAGCGAGATTTCTCCATCGTCATCCTGCACAGGCGGACGAGTTTGGCAGGGATGCCGAGACTCGACATGGCTCTGTATAATTCGTCCCTTTTCACGCTATCATACGCGACTTTAAAATCGATAAAAAGGTGGTGTGTATCGATCTGGAATTCCCGGGATTTTTCTAAAATCTGTCGGAGTGTGAACATTTGATCGACGGTTGACTTGCCTGGCCTAAAACCGCACTGATAAGGGCCGATCAGATCGTTGACAAAAGGTTTTAAGCGGTCACACAGGATGGCCGACAAGATTTTATAAGCGACGTATAGGAGACTAATTCCTCTGTAGTTGGTACATTTCAGAACATCTCCCTTTTTATGGATGGGGCACACTATACCGAGGTTCCATTCATCGGGCATACTTTCCTCCGACCAAATTTTGCAGATGAGCTGGTGTATGCTCCTAGCCAATTCATCTCCCGCTGATTTAAATAGTTCGGCTTGTAAGCCATCCGCACCTGCAGCCTTGTACGACTTAAGTTTGGATATCGCCAGCCGAACTTCGGTTAGGTCGGGTGGACGGAACTCTTGGCCATCATCGTCCAAGTTGAATGGAGCGTTCTGCCTATTAGCGGCATCTTGGCTGTCTTCGCCATTAAGCAGTCTAGAGAAGTGTTCTTTCCAGATCCTCAGCACTGACTGTGTGTCTACTACCATATTCCCACTCTCATCTCGGCAGGCTTCCGTTCTAGCCTTGAATCCTTGGGTGGATCGCTTCACCCTCTGATAAAATTTTCGAACATCTCCCCTACCGCTACAACCCTCAATAGACTCTACCGCCCGCTTCTCGTGCTCTCTCTTTTTCCTCCTGAGAAGTCGGCGTTCCTCTTTTCGTTTCAGCCCGTAGAGCTCCCGGGCCACTCTCTCAGCAGCTCTTGTTCGAGTCTGCAGCATTGCCTGGTAGGCCTCGTCCTTAGCTGCATGCGCTAGCCGGCACTCTTCATCGAACCAGGGGTTTCGTTGTATTCGCCTAGTGAAACCCAGCACATCAGAGGCGGCACTTCTGATGGCTTGTTGACAGTGTTTCCACTGGTCCTCTGCACTTGATGCTGGTGGCGGACCTCCTGAGAGATTAAGAGTTACGTGGTCTGCAAAAGTTCTGGCAGTCTCTTGCGATTTAAGCTTCTTGACATCGAATCTTTTCACAGCATCTGCTCTGCGTTGTCGCGTCATGGATATCCGCATACGTAGTCTAGAAGGTAGTGATCCGAGTCAATGTTGGCCCCTCGGAACGTTCGGACGTCCAAGATACTGGAAGCATGTCTCGCGTCTATCGCAACGTGGTCGATTTGGTTGACGGTTACTTGATCACGCGACCGCCAAGTCCCCTTGTGTATATTGAGGTGTGGGAAGTATCAACTATCTATGTTTGTATTTATATACAGTCGTGGCCACCTTATTAAGAACGATATTTTTGTAAAATTTTAAAATTGTATGGGAAAAATGTTTAGTGTGCATTGACTTGGCATAGTATGGTAGATGAGTTATAAAAAATTGCTCGAATTGACCAGAAAGTTTAAAAAGACATTGAGGAACATGTTATGGAGTCTTATTCATTTGAAATTATGCCCATTTTAAGGCCGATAATGATCCAAGAAGTCCTAAACGGATTGCTAAGAAGGTGTTTGCGTAGTCAAGAAGTCATTTTTTAGATTAGACCGTCCAAAGCTCGGGCCTTAATTCTTTCGAGAACTTGAGGGGAGACGTCAAGGGATGGTTAAAGTAAAAAAAAAAAAACAAACATTTTGATCACTTTACTTACTTACTTAGGTCCTCGGACCTATTACGTCCGTGATGTTTCCCTTACGGGACATAGGGCCTCCACTACACCTACGCGCCATCGTGTACGATTTCTTGAAATGTATTTCAGCTCTCTCCAACTTTTCCCCAGTCGTGCCGATTCCTGTTCGACCGTTCTTCGCCATGTACTTCTAGGCCGGCCCACTTGTCTTCCCTCCTGTGTGAGCGGGTTCCACTGCATTGCTTGAGATGCAATGCACCGATCGCCTTTTCGAAGCGTATGGCCAATCCACTGCCACTTTCTTCTTCGTATAATGGAGTCTATGGGCTCCTGACCCGTTCTCGCATGAAGTTCGGCATTGGAGATACGGTTGGGCCAGAAAATCCTCAAGATGTTTCGTAGACATCTATTAACGAAGGTTTGCAGCTTTCTAGTGACAGTTTCAGTGACTTTCCAAGTGCTGCCGCCGTAAAGCAGAACGGATTCAACATTGGAGCGGAACAGTCGTAGCTTGGTCTTTAAGCTAAAAGAGTTGTTTCTCCATATTTTGGACAGCATTCCGAACGCAGCCTTTGCTTTTCTGATTCGGCTGTTTACGTCCAGTTCAGTTCCGCCACCCGTAGAGACAATACTCCCAAGATATTGGAAATCCTGTACCATCTCTACGGGTTGTCCAGAAATATTTACTTGGATTGATGAGGAAGTTCCAAGGCTGATCCTTTTAGTTTTTGCCGAGTTGATCTTAAGCCCTACGATTTCTGCTTCTCTCTCCACCCTTGTTGTCATTTGATGGAGATCCATGATCCTATGAGAGAGTAAGCATACGTCGTCCGCGTAGTCCAGATGTTTGAGGTGAGATTGCAGAGTCCACTGAATTCCTCCATTTCCATTTGACAAAGCTGCGTGCAGTACGTCACTTACCACCAACAGGAACAGTATTGGTGACAGTATACAGCCTTGCCTAACCCCACTTTGGATTTCAAACTCCTCTGACAGCCTACCTTTGTGCAAAACGTGACACCTGGATCCATCATATGTAGCCTTGATAATAGCAATCAATTTATCTGGGATGCCCCTCCTGTGCAAAGCAAGCCAAATAAATTCTCTATTGACACTGTCGAACGCCTTTTCAAAATCGATGAACAGCAGGTGAAGTGGTGATCGATATTCAACGCACTGTTCGATGATGATCCGCAAGGTGTTGATGTGATCCACACAGGAAGATCCAGTGCGGAAACCTGCTTGTTCGGCGTCGAGTGTGTCTTCGAGGTGGTCTTTAATTCGGTCCAATATTATCCTTGCTATTATCTTGGCTACTGCAGGCAGAACGCATATTCCTCTCCAGTTTTCGCACTGTGTGAGATCTCCTTTCTTTGGAAGCTTGACAATCATTCCTTTTTTCCACTCTTCAGGAAAGCTCTCTGTTTCCCAAGCTCTCTTAATAAGTGGGTGCAGTAGCTCGCTCGATGTCGTTGGGGCTGCTCCTAAGAGCTCTGCAGGAATACCATCAAGTCCAACCGCTTTGTTGTTCTTCAGTGCTTTGATGGCGGTGATAATTTCTTCTTTACTGGGGGGTACGGTGCGTATTCGGGAAATTGTTACTTCGGGTAGCTCAGTGGGAATAGGGTTCACTTCACTTGCGAAAACGCGGTTTAAAACCGCAGAAAAGTGTTCCCTCCACCTTATGAGCTGGTCCTCATCCGAAATTAGCAGGGATCCGTTTGTGTCTTTAACCAGGTGTTGTTTAGAGCTCTGGACACCAGTGAGCTCTTTGGTAATTCTGTAGACGGTCCTACTGTCACACCTACTAGCGGCTTCTTCTGCTTCTGTAGCCAGTGCGTTGATGTAGTTACGCTTATCACGTCGCACACTACGGTGAACTTCCCTCATCTTCATGCGGTACGTAGACTCAAGCTCGTTTCTCCCTGCTGCTGGGGTGGCTGCGATGCGAGCTTTGAGGTGTTTCCTTTCTTCGATCCTTGCCCAAGTTTCGTCGGAAAGCCAAGCACTATTTCTCCCTTGCGCCCGGCCGACTATACTTTCAGCACCGGATATGAACACATTTTTCACAGCACACCAATGATTTTCGATGGATGTGGTTTCCGTGCTGCTGATTGCGTTCAATCCTTGTGAAAGGTGGTCCCCTAGTTGTTGGCGCACTGCAGGATCCTTTAGTCTATCTGTATTAAACTTGGGCATTCGAGTGTTTCCTTGGGATCTACGAACTGCAGCTGTACGCAATCTTACGGTAGCAACCATCAGATGGTGGTCCCGGGCCATTCCCATGTCAGCACCTCTTCTGTTACGGACGTCCTGGACACTGCTTCTAAAACGCCGGCTGATCGCGAAGTGGTCAATTTGGTTGGAAGTTGCTTGTCTGTCAGTCGACACCCAACTGACTTTGTGGCACGTCTTATGCTCGAACATGGTCCCTCCAATAACAAGGCCGTTGGCGTTGCAGAAATCGACAAATCGTTCGCCATTGTCGTTTCGGTTACCAACACCATGTTTTCCCATGACATGCCTTAGCCCAGAGTTGTCATTGCCAACCTTGGCATTTAAGTCTCCCATCACCATAACTATATCACCTCGTGGAACGCTATCATAAGCAGCACTCAGCCGGTTATAAAAGGCCTCCTTCTCCTCGTCAGAAGAGAGCAAAGTTGGGGCGTAACACTGTATGATGGTGACGCGACGTACTCTAGTCCGGAACCTGGCTTTCAGGATCCTGTCACCTAAAGGCTCCCAGGAAATTAGGCTTTTGAGAGCTGTTTTGGAAAGCAGCAATCCAACGCCAGATTCCCGAGCGCTTCCAGGTGTTTTTCCGGAATAGAATAGTACAGTGTTACGGGTTGGTGACTTGAACTTCCCCGAACCCAGCCATCTAACTTCACTTATCCCTAAGATGTCCATCCTGTACCGCATGAATTCCCTCTCTAGTTGCAGGAATCTGGCATTCTGAGGACCTTCTTTTCCGTTGTCAAGAAGCGTCTTCACATTCCAGAAACCAATCTTTGTCCGGGTACAATAGCCAAATGTCGTCAACGAGTTATCATTAATTATCCGAGGCGTAGTGTTGGTTTCGGTAGCGGGTTGATTTCAGTTACGGAGAATGCTAACCTCCGTAACCTATCCTAGAAAGCTAGGCCTTTTCGCACTTGTAATTTTGGCCTATTTATGTATATTGGGATACATAAATAGTTGCCCGGGGACCACCACGAGGAGGTAAAACAAGCACTTCATCGTGACTGATTGTTGCGCTACTGGCCCAGACCAAGTTCTGAGCAATCAATAGTTTCCCGATCAGGCACGATGCAGGTCGCCCAACATTTTGATCAGAATGTTCTAAATATTGGACAATCTGATAGAGTTCACCACTATCAAGAGTCAATGCCTTACGCGAAAATATGCAAGGAATTTTGTCTGAAATTATAAAGAATTAAGGTTTTCTACAATACATTCCCATTAACATATTGAAATTTCAAAGATTTTTAATGTTATGACAACGTTTTGTTTCTGTTCTTAATTATATTTCCAGACGAAATAAGAGTTAAATTAATGTTTATTTTTAACCTATTAATATTCTCATGCTTACATTTTTTAAACATTACGCAAAGTGTACCGTAGTTCATGGGCTATTATTAAAACCACTACTCAACCGATTTCCCAAACAAAAGTTATGCATTTTATAAATTTATAAAAATATCTTCATAATTAGGCCGCCACGACTGTATATATATTTTCCATGTTAATTTATAAAATTATTTATTTAAAAATGTAAATATTAAATGGCAATAATGAAAGCTTATAACAATAATAATAATAATTATAAAATATGTATTTTTTACAATTTAAAAACTCCAAAAAACGCTTCTTGCATTAAATTGATGCTCGCGAGTCACAACCCCTAAACATTATTTAAAAAATCTTATTCTTTTTTTTCAAATGGAAACAAAAAACTTATGTTTGGAAATAGGGAGGGAACTTTATTCGATAGTTTTGCTTTAAAGATCGGTGCATCTAATTTCATTTCTTAAAAACGCTGGCGCATCATAATTTAAAAGAACTACTTATTATAAACAATAAATTACGCTCTCCAATTTTTTTATAAAAAATTATCGAAAACATATCGCATTTTCGATACATGTATCGAGTTATTTGCACATCTCTGCCTGAAATTTATATCCATCGCAATGCGTCGTCTCATTTCTGTAAAATTTCTTCCGGTGACAGCTACTTCGAATCAGAATTCAATTTCCGACGAAGGATGCGTTGCGGAGAAAGTTCCGCTCCGACGTCGACCTCTGTAGGGCCGATTTCCATCATAAGCCCCGCACGGAATTAAAACAGCATTGCCTCAGAAATCCTGTTTTCGGAGTTTCAAAGTCAGATTATTTACGTTAAAATGTAGGAATAATGTCGTTTTTGGTTGGAGGTTCGGAGTTACTCCTTTTTGACTCCGCTGTCCGCTTACTCCAAAATAATTCGATTGGCTGTTCCGAGCACGGTTGCCACTTGGAAATAAAATTTGTGACCAAAATTGAAAATAAAAATGACCAAAACGACTAAAAAGTGACCAAAACAATTAAACTCTGAAATCTTCATAGTACACAGAAAATTAAAGTTAGTCATATTTTTTTTATTTGTTATCATACAAAATTAATTTGAAGTTAACAAAAATAAATAAACAAAAAGGTACAACATAACTCATAAAAATAACTTTAAGGGGAATGTGATCACCCCTTCTTCATAATAATAAACATAAATAACTAAACATAAAGGTTTATTTAATGAATCACATTTTTTCACAGCATGGCTTACACGTTTTTGATCGTGAAGCTCTATGGACAAAATAATATCAAAGTTAAGCCTATTTCTTAACTTAGATTCAATTAAACTGAAATCATAAAACTTTCTTTCAGCAGCAGCTGAGCTGTGTGGTAACGACAATAACAAACCTTTTGTAATGTTGTTCTAATTTTACAAGGAAGATTTATTAATATACCTTATTTGTTACCTATCCATTTTTTAAGATTTGTTTTAAATCAACAACAAGCGAAATAGACGGAGACGCTTAAGCTTTTAAACACAAAAATATTTCAAACATTCCATCTGTCAGTAAATTGTCAAATGAAGTGGTCGTGAATGTGGAATACAGTGCGTTCAATTTAACACATGCATCGGCATCGTTTATATTAGGTGATGAAAAAAAATTGCGCTTCATTTTGAAAAAATAAAAATTAAAAGTCGAGTTTTTTTTCTTTAAAAAAAATGACCAGAGTAAAATGACCAAGTTTACAAAAAAATTATCAAATTTGGTCACAAATGACCAACGTGGCAACCGTGGTTCCGCGTAATGTTTTTGGAGTATTTTTCTGTTCCGGAATTAATAAAGGAGTAGACCCGGAACACACATATACATACAAACCCTTACATCGGATTATTTGTCAAATTAATTTAACTCGACTGAACGCAAAATAACATAAATATCTGACAATTTACGCACACACACATAAATATTTCACAAATAAGTCTCGGAACAATAGAAAATAATTCAATGGGCCATCACACACAGGCTCAATTTCGAACTAGACTGCCGTTTTTCATTGGACGTCCGGAAGCCTTCTGAAACCATTCCATTGGCACAAAAAATACGCTTCTGACGATTCTGAGAAGAGAAATTTGATTCTGGATTTCAAATCAGAATCCACTCAAGAAGCACTAACACATTCAAACACAAACGTCACAACAAACTGCAATGTACTTCATATTTTTTTTAACTTTCCATTTTAATTTAATTTACATCCAAATTAAGAAAAAATCAAACTCAAAATATTATTTGGAAGTTCGGAGTTGATACACTCGTGTTTTACATTTCACTTTTTGTGTGGTAGCAAAAATTATTATTATACCAAACCCCGGAATTGAGTAGAAGCGTCTTGGACTGTTCCATTCGATTTCAGAATGAGTGAACCTTTGAGTGAAACCAATGGAAAACGGCATAAGCTGGGGAAATGAAAGTTTGTTGGCAAGGGAGGTGAAGTGTGAGAAAAGGAACGACAGAAATGTTCATCCTTGTTTCGAGCGGTCCAACAAAGTTTAATTTCTAATACATACACAGTTGTTCGTTTCTAGGCAAAATAAACAAATCCGTTTTCATGCTAAACTGACAAATTATTTATTTTTTTTTCGATCTCAAACTGAGAGTACTAAAACAATAAAAGTCGGTTCATGTACATAGAATTTTCGGCCAGCTTTGCTGAGCTCGTGTGTGATTGAAGGAAAAGTTAGTCTGGTTTTAGTTCAGCTCAAAATAGAGCCAGTGTGTGATGGCCCAATTGGAATCAAAAAGGAGTAGTACCTACTGTTCCGAAATCCAATCGAAAACGACATACATTTTTTTCTTTTCAATTTTTGTTGTTAATCTTTTGATAGGTTATTGTTTTGTTAATCAAAAATGGATTCAATAGTCATTTCAGTTTTTAAAATAAAGGAGAGAAATATGCAAAGAATACCGTCGGGTACGATTTGTTTATTATTTTATTTGCCCTTTAGTGGGCTAATATTCAAGAAATTGACTATTAATGTAGGAAATTGAAATTAGAAAAAAGTTAACAAACTTTCAAATGATGCGCCGTTTAGTTTTCACAAAATTTCACCCACCATTATTGAATGGCCAAAGAAATGACAGATTGAAGATCAGCGAGAAAGAAAAAAGCGTTTAATGGCAAATCAATGATCAATTTTCAACTATTTGGTAGATATATAAGATATATAGAAAGACATTTTGGGTTCAACGTCACAGTGTTGTATTTGATGGTTATGGGAAGGAAACTACAAAAATTGTCGATCTTTAAAAAACTCTTCAGCTTACTATGCTTTTGAAGAATACATGCAGTTAAAAGTTGCACAAGAAAATTTTGTGTCCAATGAGTACAATAAGGCTAGATTTATCAGTAAACTTATCCCACATCTGTAGAATAATTATATAAAAACAAAACAAGCGGATGCTGATAGATTTACCGTTACTACGGCAATAGATTCTTCATTTTCAAAATTTGAAGTTGCATTTAAAAAAAGTATATCTTCAATTATGGCTAGGTAATTGTTTATCACCAGTCGAATGGGGATGGAAGTTAAATAACGTCTTATACCAAATCCCATGAACCAGTCACCTGCTCCGGAAAATGTATTAAAAATAATATTCTGTCGATGTAAATCTGGCTGTGGAGGGAATTTCGGTTGTCGAAAAACAGGGCTTTTCTGTAGGCAAGCTAGTACAGCATGTAGTGGTGATATCTGTAGTAACTGTCAGTTTCGAAAAAAACGAAATAGAAGAGGAAGACACATTATGTAAATAATGTATTGAATATGTACCTAGGTGCCTAACTATGTATGTACCTAAACAGACAAAATACTTTATTTGTTTGCTTTTCCAAATAAAATATAAATGTTAAAATTAACAATGTTCTTAAATATAACATATTATTAAATAGTATGTTCTTAATATTGTGTATTATAAAATATTCCCTCATAATTAAAATAATCAGCCCTATTGTAAGTTCCACCCGGAAAACATTTCGCCCGAAAATGTTTTGTTCGCCCGGATTTCTAAAAGCTATTGCGAGTTTCACCCTCCATTTTACAACAATTGTGGGCCTCCATCGCTACCAAAAATTAAAAGAAAATCTTGTTGTAAATGACATGACATATTTCACACGAAAAAAATGCTGTCAATAGTGCCAATAAGCGAATTTTTATGAACAGGGAACATTTTTCGCCCAAAACTCACAAAAAGGGAAGAGTGAAATGTAATTTTTCCGGGCGGATTTTCTTTCACGCGGAACTCACAATAGGGTTGAATAAGAAGTGTGTGTGTGTATATAAGTTGGTTTTACTGTACTTAATTTTGAACTTTTGTATTTAAAATAATATATAATAATATTTATTTTGAATTAAATTTAAAATATTTACCTTGAAAAATTGGTTTCATCGCATGTGAATATAAGCGGGTCTTACTGTACTTGGTTTTGAACTTAAGTTTTAAATACAAATGAAAAAAAAATAAGCTTTTAGTGTTTTTTTAGTTTAAATTTTTTTTAAAAACAAAATACAAGAATATTTTTTTTTTTTTTTTTAATTTTCGATTTTTGAGTTTTAAAAAAATGTCTGTGGAGAGCGTCGATTTTTGAATTGTAAACATTTTTCTAATTTCGATTCCAAGTTAGACCTGAAGTCCAAGTTAAGTTTTAAGTGACTTTTATTTCTATTTAAGTAAATTACAATGTTAAAAAGTTTATATAGCCTATGGCCGTCTACCAGGTTGACAATTATTTTCCAATTACAATGTTCATATCTGTTTTAAATTTAAGTTTTTGTTTTAAAAATCTCCCTCTATAATACGGTTCCTGTATTGAAGTACAGCTGTAGTGAATTTGTATAGAACTTCCCAACCTTGTTCACCGTTTAAAATGCTTATGGCTTCATTCACATCCATGGTGATTTTTCCAAAAAAGTTAGATCGGAATTCCTTCAAAATTGGGCAAATAGCAAGGAAATGAAAGGTATCCTCTCTCGTGTTCATGTTACAGATGCTACATAGAATTGGTAGGTCGGGGCGGTGGGGAACAAAGTTAAGATTCAGAATCTCTCCTCTTATTTTAAAAATTGTGCTGATTTTATGAACTGAGTAAGAGTTAAGGAAGTAGGTTGTGTCCAATAAATGGTGGTTCAATTTGCTTTAATAACACCTTAACAGCGAGGATTGAGCTTCATTCGAGTATTTTTCATACAACGATTGACTTAAGCTCTCCAAAATAAGGTTAAATTTGGTTCTTAGTGAAATGGGTTGCTCGTTCGCTATGACAATCAGGTCTAATCCACATTCTGATGCTAACTTCTGCCACTCTTGCACCAAACTTCCTTTAGATATAGTTATGTGTTTCAATATTATTTTCGGTATTCTTCTATCTTCCATTTCCATTACTTTTATTATATAGTTGAAATGCATTTCTTAGGTATGTAAAAATAAAGGTGGTGTGCCAGTTTCCATATGCAACATATAATTTGGTGTATTTTTTGGAAGCTGGAATATTCTCTTCAAGAAGTAACGGAGGAATTTTTCAACCGTTCCGAATGTGCAATAACCCCAGACTTGTGCTCCATAAAGCATTACTGAAGCAGCAGTTGTATGAAACAGCTTATGTTTTGAGCTATGCCACACATATTTGCTATTAAAACAATTTTTCCACACCGAAGAAACTGTTCGTTTTGAGTCTGATAGTTTGTCATTTAAATGCGTGTTCATACTCAAGTTGGCGGATATCAGAATACCAAGGTATTTGTATTTACGTACAATCTCAACATCATTTCCGTTGAATTTTCATTTTTCTAAACGAAAATAACGACCGCCTCCATTCCTGAACACCATCATTTTTGATTTCTCGAGGTTTACAGATAAATTCCAACAACTGCAATACTCGCTAAGCCTGTTCATCGTCATCTGCATACCTTCCACAGTTTCACATAGAAACACGATGTCGTCCGCATACATTAATGCTGATATTTGCATTCCAAAGTAATTTATTCCTCCTTTTACCACATCAGTTATATCATTGATAAAAAGTATAAATAGTAGAGCGCTAAGTTTACAGCCCTGCTTTACACCCATAGATGTTTCAAACACTTCTGAGACTGAGTTGCCGTCCCACACAAATGAAATATTATTCTCATACAATGCTTTCAGAATGCGTATTACTTTGCTAGATAGTCCGATTTTGTAAAGTTTGAAGAAAAGTGCTTCTCGTGATATCGTGTCAAATGCAGCGCGGAAGTCAACAAAGAAGGCATACAATTTTTTTCGCTTTAATTTATACGAATCCGCGATGTTGACAAGTGAAAATATTTGATCGATTGTTGAATAACCTTTTCTAAATCCCGCTTCAAATTCAGAAAGTATATTGTTTTCATGAACCCGTTGAGATAACCTTTTATACAACAAAGCACCAAACAGTTTGCATGATGTGTTTAAGAAGGATATAGTTCGATGGGTTTTTGAAATCTCCTTAGCATAGGTAATACATATTATCACATTTAAGTTCGTAATAAAACTTACATTTCTCTTTATATTTTATATATTTGCGCGTTGTTCCTATTCTATCAAAATTCGTAGAATAAACAGTCAAACTTCCTATTCTTTCGGGGATCGGAACACGTGACAACACTTTTCCCGAACTCTTAGGAAATATTTTTAGTACGACGGATAATACTTTTTTCGGGATTCATAGTACGAATATATGTATACAACGGGGCCTGTGATAAGGCTGATTATGCTAGTAAAGACAATCTATATTCTATAAGCATTTAAGACGAATCACGATGAATGCTCTAATTTCAGCCAATGCACAATAGTTTAATAACTGATAATCAACGAGAAATTTTAAACTTTAAAAGAGCAGACGTTTGGCTAATTGTTTATGTTGTCGTTGTTTTGCATACAAACAAATTCTTGTGTTTTTCATCTACAAGAATCCGTCATTATTTTAAGGTGTCAATCTGTCAATGTTTCAAACGAAGAGAAACACGTAGTTCGATCGAAATCGTTTTAAAGTAGTCCAATAATTTAAAATAATGTCATGAAACTTTTTTTTAAGAACTTTCCGACCTGAGACCAAATCATTTTTGTTCTATCGGGGCTTTGTTTGCTTAATTAAAACTAAATTTATTTCCATAATTTATATAAGTTATATTATAAATTTATATGACGAAAAAAGTATTTAAAATAATTGCAAATAAAAAAATAAAAATAAAATACAAATTTTTAAATTTAGTTCTTAATTAATTTCACAACTTTTTTAATATAAATTTATTGAACGACGCGTTTCAGGAATTCTCCCATCTTCAGGCACACGTTTAATAAATAAATATTAAACAAGTTGTGAAATTTATTTTAAATTAATAAAATTAATTAAAAATTAAATTTAAAAATTTATATTTTATTTTTTATTTGAAAATTATAATTTGTATTCAATCACATACTTGAGACACCACCTCAAACATTTATATTTAAAATAATGCACCTGATCATGAATCTCTCCAGTTTCGCCATCTCTTGACTTCAATTCATCGCGAATTGCTTTTTCCCTTTTTTGCCGCAGCATCTCTGGTGATAATGCTTTGTCAAACATTTCATGTTTCGTGGATTTTATTATATGTTTCATATCTGAGTTCATCATACAGTTATTATTGATGGCTTCATTAAATTCATTTTCACTTATTTGATACATATTTTATCACAAAACCCAAAGGTTAAGTATTCAGCAAAAGAATAAAATATAAACTGTAAAAATATTTTGTTAAAGTGCTCCTTATAAAGCTTCTTTTCCTTGCGTGTTTCAATATTTACAAAAACATTAGGCTCTATAAAAAACGTTACATAAAATCAATTAAAAAAAAACATCGCCTTAGTAATCCTCTTCTCCTCCCCGATCCAATGTAAATCGAAATTGAATTAACACAAGAAGGTAGATTGTTATAGTTGAAATCGACTGAAAAAAAAACGGAATAACAAATTCTGTATTTACAATTCCAAATAAACAAACAAATAGCCTTACAGATGTCAAGAGTTCCCTGTTAACGTTGACATAACCTTTTAAGCTTACAATCGCCGGGTTCATTTCGATGGCAATAATGAATAAATCAATTTCTTTTTGAGCTTGGGCATCGACATTCCTTAGATCAACCGACAGCAATGTTTCTTGGACACCTTTAGACACTACCAGGGTGGCATTATGGGAGCAATCGCAAAAAATGAATAGTAATCCTGAGCAGTAAATTGCATCAACAATGAAACCCATTTCCTTGTAGGAGATGCTTAAAATATTAGTTTTATCGATAATTTCGGCAAAGGCAGCATAAACAGCTATAGCGATATTAACAAATCTGTAATTTATGAACAATTATGTATGAACATTAATAGAACTAGGTACATCAAGAAAAAAAGAAAAGTCTTACAAAAATATGCAATAGGTAGAATAAGTCCTTGCATATGCATTTCCCAATGACTGCAATAACTCGCTTAGGTTTAGCCAGAGAAAACGATATTGAGATATAATTGAGGCGTGGCATTCTTTTGAGACATCCTGCGAAAATTTAAATATTGCCTTACATAGTTAAAATACGTACTCAAAATACCAAAAAGTGTTAGCCATAGGCAATTAGGCAAAAAAGACCCCTAACCATATGACTTACTTGAAAACAGGCTAAAATTAGTATCTTCACTAAATTCCAAATTATCAATAATTTTGTCCTTGTAAAAACCTAACTTACCTAAAGTACTAATTTTAGTTACAAAATGTATGTAAAAAAAACGCATACAAATTTCTTTTAAAACAAAAAGCACGTATACGCCACAGTATCCGATATAATATATATTATTTCTGTTGTCAAACTCCTTTTTTCTCATTTATAAAATAGCCAAATCCACTAAAATAGGTATCACTGAATAGAAATTTATACATACTCATGACAATGCACAAAAACTTTATGTTATACCACACTATTTTCTATAAATTTCGGAAATTTCAAATAATTCAATAAATGAAAAATTTGACATAAAGAATACCTCACTTTTAACCCATTGACTGAGTGAAAGAGAAAAATATGTATTACTTCTGTAATTTAAAACTATTTTGTTTTCGCTGCACCTTGAGTGAATGGGGGAGAAACATTCTTTAGTTACACCATGCATGAATGAAAGAAACATATTTATTACTTTTGTAATGTATAATCCTCTTTTTTCGCTTGCACATTGAGTGAGTGGTGGAGAAACATTTATGTTACCTATTTTTGTTGTTTGTTATCTTTTTTCTCATTATAGAAAGCCGAATGCATTTATTAGGTATCACTAGATTGCATGAATGAAAGAAACATATTTATTAATTCTTTAATTTAAAATCTTAGAAGAAGAAAAAGAGGAACGCGCATATCGATGAAAAAGTGAGGCTTTTTTCAAAATAGTGTTAGTTACACAAACACAAATGCATTCACACAGGGTCGGAATGCAGTGAAATAGCTAAATGCTGGGGCGCCCAAAAAAATTTGTGGGTGTGTTTTTGAGAGATCTATTTTTGAGATTTAAGTTTAATAGTAAAACAAACTTATTAAACTATATAAAAAAGTAAAATAAATGTAAATATAGTGAATACATGCAATACTTCATTGGAAACATATGCGGTGCTGCGTAAAATCCTATAAACACATCATGCAGAATATGAGACACAATTAGCCCGTGAGATTGTAAACTCCATATTATAGGTATTTTTACACGATTTAATGCATATTTTTTGAAATAAAGTATTGCACTCACTATGTTTACTTTTATTTTACTTTTTTATTTAGTGTTTTCACTATTTTAACGTTTTGAAATTTCTAAACACTTTCCTCTAGCTCATCAAAATGACAGTGGTGCGTTCTTTTTCTAAAAAATGTTAACTATTGTTGTTGTGTCAAACAAAAATTTGAAATGTCATTGTTAATCGTGTTACACTGTGTAACATTTCGCTTACGAACGAACAATGTTAAAAATATTGTTGGTATGTTAATCTAAAGGGTTGGAAAAAAAAAGTCGAAACACATTTAGAATGAAAATAATCAAAGAAATTTTATTTATTTATAGAAAAAATATTATGATCACTTAAATGCATATCTATAATATTTAAATTAAATTCTTCTAATATGTTCATATCAATAATAAAAAGAATTTATTTATTTTGTTCAAACATTCTATTTGAAAATTTAAAGCCTTATTGAATGAGCCAAATTTTCGCGCGGGTCTTTTGGTATTCAATAATACGCACATACATCCAACTGGTATGTGCTATATTTAATAAACTAGAACTATACATGGTTTATTATTTACAGTACATTCCAAGGGGGTGGTTTATAAGGTGGATCCAGTAAGAACTCTCAACGTGACTATTTTTTTTTTTTTTTTTTTTTGAATATTACGATTTAAGCTCTTTTGCTTACAATACAAGAGCATTATAACAAAAATGTATTGCAGACAATATAAGTTGGAAGTTCTATGATGGTTTCATTCAACTCAACAGCAATGTGTGATGTGTGTTAAAAATATCATTTTGTGTTCCCTATTTTGTTATATGGGCAAGAAAGATCTAACGAATTTGGTTCAAAAGATATTTGGAAAATACGCAGAATAGAGCAATAATGCATTTATCGCGTATTTTCCAAATATCTTTTGAACCACATGCGTTACAGATTCTTGCCCAAATAATAAAATAGAGAACACAAAATGATCTTTTCAATGACGTATCACACATTACTGTTGACTTGAATGAAACCATCATAGAACTTCCAACTTATATTGTCTGCAATACATTTTTGTTATAATTCTCTTGTTTTGTAAGAAAAACAGCTTAAATCGTGAAATTAAAAAAAAAATAGTCACGTTGAGAGTTCTTAAATTCTAATGAAATAGTGTTTTTATTTTTATTCTATCATTTCTCATTATATGGCTACCAAGTTTTGCTTAAAACTTTTCATACAACGTAGTAAAAAATATTAACGGTTAAAAATAAAAAAAAAGAAAAAAAGTCACGTCTGTATTTCAATCCATTCTACCCATGACATATTTTATTTTATTCAAAAATCAATTATTGCGACCCAGATTCCCCGACAAAAAAAAAGGAAATTTTGGTTCACGATTTTTTATTAAAAAAAAAAATACTAAATAAAACAATAAAAAAAAACTAAAAAAAAGTCGCGTATAGAAAATTTCGACCACAACAAAATCCATTTTACAGTTTTGAAAAATCTTTTCAAAATACCTCCAGATTCCCTCACAAACAAATTCTTTTTAAACTTTGGAGCGATCTTCAGCTTCATAAAAAAATTCGAGTGACTAAAATAAAGTTTCAATATTTTTTTTAGCAAATTGCCTTGTTTTTGGCATATTTCTGAAAATCTTGTTAATAGCTTGGGTGATTTTGCAATAATTTTGCATTCCAGTATATTTGACTTAAGTCACTTTTAAATCAGTTTTAATTGACCTAACATAACGATGATAGAGAACGCGAAACAAACGGGTCTTACAATTGTGTCTGTGTGGTTATTTTTTATGGTTATTTTTGGTACCTCTAATTTTTAGTAGAACCATTTTTTGTATGAAGAAACTTCTGAAAAGTTTAAATAGTAGCTACTGTTTTTTTTTTTTAAATTCTTATAGTAAATACTTCTCGTTCTCATAGAATCTTTTTTCATATTTTCGACTGTCTCATTATCGGATGAACTGATTTAAATTATTTTTTAGGCAGATGCTCCTTAGAAATATAAATAATGTAACAAATCAAGATTTAAAAAAATAATTTTTTATTTTCGAAAATTCGTTATTTAACGAGGACTCGTTTGAAAAAAAAATACTAAAAATGGAAAATTTGAAGTAATGAAGTCGGTCCATTTTTCTTAATATACGTTTCATTTCATGAATCTTCCAGTTTTTTTTTTAACATGAATTACTTTCTTATACATATTATTAAAGAAAGCAATAAACAACAATTTCGCAAGATTTCAAGATGTGCCACTTGTTTTGAAACTCAGTGTATTTAATTTTTCAATCCCATTTTTAAAAGCTGTTAATAAACTGTAAGGTGGTACTATTTTTGATTCCGCACCAAGTGTTCGCCAAAATAAGGGACGTGGGTATAACGTGTAAGGCTTCTTTGTTGTTGAAGGGGAACGGATATTACGACTCTATGTATAATGAAGATTTTATAATCTTTCCTAAGGAAAATTGAGAACAAAAGAACTATTTTCCATGGCCTTATTGTAATTGAATGAATACAATTTTAAATTTCAAAAAAATCGATATAAGTCGACAGCGTAGCCCAAACGGAAGAATTTATTTTCTCATATTTACTAATGAATTTAAGATGTATTTTAAAGACGAGTGACTCGATTTATGTCAATTTAAAACAGTTCTGATTATACAAGTACAATTTATGTAGCCCAGGTCCAGGGCTGTCGGGTTGGGGTGCCAGTTATTGTTTTTTTTTTAAGAAGCGCGAAGCGTGGTCAAAGGACTTAGTTTTTTTTTGCACGCGGACTAATATAAACCACAAAATATCTTATAAATCATTATGTTTTCTTATTAAAATTGTGACTTATATAATATTTACACAAAATACATAGTAAATCCTTAGAAAAAATACATAAAAGTATCCAGAGTAATTTTTATGTAGGTATCTACTATCTACCTAACATTATTTATTTTATATATTATTAAAAACCGTGGTAAATAAATTATTTTTGTGTTAAATAATTTACTTTTATAGGAATGTTAAATAAAAAAGTAATGAATTTAAAAAAAGCCTCAATTAAGAAAATTTTATTAAAAAAAAATTGCCAGGGGACAGAGGCCAGGGGACTGAGTGTTTTCATAGTTTTTGCGCCAAAAACATAGTAACGTTTTATTTGACATAAGAAAAAAAACTTGTTTATACTTTGGTTTCACTAGGCCTATACAAAAGCGTTATAAAATATGCATCCTGTAATACAAAATTTGTGCGTAAATCCTTGCCAAAGGACTGAGTGGACATTCCACGTTTTCTAACACAAATGCCTTCTTCACAACTGACATACATACATAACGGACGCAATAAACTTTCCCTATTATGTGCAAGCGAAACTTCAATATACCATATCTGGAACTTCGATTGGTGCCTTAGTTATCGAAATTTTTGACTGTTTCAATCTGCCAGGGGACTGATAAGAAACACGGGGGACAAAGTTTAATGATTTGTTTTGTTAGTAAAATAAATTTATATGAAAAATTTGTTTACTTCATAATAAAGATCTATTACTCAAGGTTACTAACTGAGTCTTCATTTTGGTGTGAAACCAACTGTAGAAAAACAGTTGTTTTTGTTCGCTTGTAAACCAAGCGGGTGTCACGTCAGGGGACTGAGAAACAGGCACGTTGAAGAATTTTTAGAGTAATGAAAATGTATAAGATCTTGATAAATTTTGTTCGCCAATGTGGGAATCGACTATATTGACTATTGCAAAAAAAAAATCAGATTGATTGGTTGAACCGTTTTTAAAATATTAGCCTGGCCATAGAAAATTCCATCATTTGTAGAATCACCTATATAACTGTTAATAATTTGTATGTTTCGAGTCTCATCCATTTTTTAACCGTAAAATGTATTACTTACCGCCTTAAAGCACTTCGCTAGAGCATGTGATGCTGTCTTAATAGCTCTAGAATTAATGTACCACAAAGCGCAATTCATGTTTAGCATCGTGATAATATGATAATAAGCTACCGTATGCCAAAGTGGATATCCTGTTATCAAAATTAAAATAATTATCGCAACCGTATATAAGACACATTTTTCAAATTTACCATCCAAAAATATACTCAGCAGCCACAAGAACAACATAGCACATAACAAACATCCAACCGATATAATATAGATTGTAATTTTTAAATTAGGAAACTGCAACGAAGTCCCAGTGATTTTATAAAATCGTAGCTATAAAAAAATGAAGATTCAAATCAGATTACATATCCCAGTTAGTTATCCCTAAAATTCAGCCAAAATGATTTACTATTACCTGAAATGTTCCCCATGATGTCTTATATTTTGCTACCTGAGAAGCAACTCCCCAGCCAACAAATGGAATCCAAAAATGAGGAATTAAATAAATTACAAATAATATAGCATAGATGTATTCATCGAAATCCTTGGTTGTAATCAAAATCTGAACACGCTCTTGCCCAATGAACAGCACGACAATGGTCATCAGGCACCAAAAAAATATTGCATAAATTGTTGCTCCGGACTTCCATGAAAATGATATCTTCCCCGGTTCTGATCTTAGGACTGGCATTACGGCCAGTACTCGAAACAATGTCAGCAGCAACTTGTGATCTCTATAGAACTATTAAGGTTACAGTTTTTTAGTGGATAAAGATTTGAATTTGAAGTGAAACTCACTTGATCATGAATCTCGACATGGTCTCCATTAGCCGACTTAAGTTTTGCGCGTTCTGAGCGTTTTTGTTCTCTTTTTCGAGCAGCGTCGTTTAAAGTAAAAAGTTTATTAGCATCGGGTTTTCCAACTCGATGCAAAGTTTGAAGATCATTTCGCAATAACGAATAACTAAGAACTTCTTCGAATTCTTCATCTTCAATTCGAATCATTTCCTTTTAAGTAATTAATCGCTTACGTGGTATACAAAACTATCCAAACTAAGGCCAAATCATTTATGGTGTCCTTTTATAGACCCTCTATGTTTAAATATTGACACTGTTGTGTTCATTATAAATCGATTAGTGGAAACTGCAAAAAGTTAATTGACACCCGAAAGTTTAAAAGTCTACTTCGCGTATACATAACTTTTTTCTTAATAATATATGAAGGGTTGGGCTTATAGCAGTTTATAAAGTCTATGTTGAGCGTTTGTTATGAAAATATATACGAAGTTTGACTTGACTTGTGTTCATATATTTTAGGAAAAAGGTGCTACAAAGATAGTCCACTTTCACACAGGAAAACTAAGTTGCCAGCAACTGGGAGTTTGTTGAAAAAAAGGGGGAGTAGGGGGAGATTTTGTCCCTCCCCTTACGGCCTTCTCGTCGACAAACTCCCATTTGCTGATGGCAACTCAGTTTCCTTGTGTGAAAGGGGACACAATGATAGCAGGGCCGTAGCGTGCATTGGAGCAGTTGAGCTATAATGTACCTGATGGACCCCCGACGAAAGGGCCCCCAACGGAGATCTCCTTATGGAGAGCGCTAATCAGTTTTAACTATGTAAAGTTAGCTTCGTCAGAACAATTTTTATTTCAATTCAAATCCAATCTTATCTCAATAAGCAAAGCTTTTGTGTGTATGAGGGAGGTGCAACCTCTTTGAAAACTTTAAATCCAAAATTCTTTTTCCGGGATATATGATACCGGTTATGCTGTGAAATAAATGTTTTTTGAAGTTCTCGAAATCTTAACTGAAAACAAACAAATCTAATGAGAAACGCTGCGTAGTTAAAAAATTAGGAGAAAATTGAGACTTTTAATTTCTTTTCCTCCCTCTAAGATATTATATTTGGAAAACACCTATCGGCTTTGGGATAAGCAGGGCATTGGCAAGAATTTTGTTGACACTTGACAAAAGATTGCGTAACATCAGAATTCACTTTGATAAGCTGTGTCAAAACGGGAGAATTGATGATTCTTAACAACTTCCGTGTAACTATTTTCTAAAGTATCACAGACACTATCTATAAATCATCTCATCTTAAGAACCGGGGTTCACTAGAATGAAAATTGTGTTAAATGCTTATGAAGTTTTGGAACCCTCATGAAACTAATCATCGAAGAGTGAATTAGGAGAGAAGCTTTTTATCTGAAAAATGTTCGGGTGACTTATCATCTTATTTTCCGTCCAGTTGCTTTTTATCAATTCAGAGATCAACATTTTTGAAAGTTATCAGTTCTTTAATGTTAAAGAATTGGTATTTTTTATAATTTAAAACGCTTCACTGTTTATGAGTTATCCAGGTGTCTGAATTTGTTTTGAATGTTCCACGTTCATGTTACAACATCAAAAGCTAAAAAATATTTTCTGAAGCTCAAATAAAAACCTGCGAAGCACACTGGAATAGGAATGATATAAGCAATATTATAATTAGTGTGGTGAAGGTCACCCTAATCCAAAAGGACTATACCTAAAACATAGCATACAAGTTAGTACTTAAATTCGATTTCTAGCTGCAAATTTAGGATTTAAGATAAGACAACGATGCACATTGGTTTTGAACGTCTGAGTGTCAAAATGGCAGGGAAAAATAATGCCTGGCAAAACAAAATTCGTGTAGTGCGAATGCAGAAAGAATCTCTATAACTAACAGTACCTCCGGAGTTGTGCTCAATGGTAGACTAATATGTGCATTCCTAAAAGCACGAGTATGACGGTTGAATTGTTTTAAGAGGGGTAAACATTTTAAAACCTGTTTGAAAAATCTTTTTACGTTTGATAGTGTGTACCCTCTGTTTGGCAAACACCTTCTTTGTTCACGAATTTTGACATCAAACAGGTTTATCAAACATGCGAGGAATGCAACTGGTTATTTTAGTAGAACATGTTTATAAAAATATATATAAACCAGGAGACCCGTGCGAAAATTTCGCACATCCAATAAGGCTTTAAATTTTCAAATAGAATGTTTGAACAAAATAAATAAATTCTTTTTATTATTGATACGAACATATTAGAAGAATTTAATTTAAATGTTATAGATATGCATTTAAGTGATCATAATATTTTTCCACTAAAATTTGATGCAATAAAAAAATTTCTTTGACTATTTTCATTCTAAATGTGTTTCGATTTTTTTTTCAACCCCTTTCGATTGACATACCAATAATATTTTTAACATTGATCGTTCCTAAACGAAATGTTACACAGTGTAACACTTTTAACAACGACATTTAAATTTTTTTTTGACACAACAACAATAGTTAACATTTTATAGGAAAAGAACGCACCATTGTCATTTTGCCGAGTTAGTGGAAAGTGTTGAGATTTCAAAACGTTAGAATAGTGAAAACACTAAATAAAAAAGTGAAATAAAAGTTAATGTAGTGAATATTTGCAATACTTTATTTAAAAAAGTATGCGTTAAATCGTGTAAAAACATCTATAATATGGAGTTTACAATTTTTGTATCTCACGACCTAATTGTGTCTCATATTCCACATGATTTTTTTACAGGATTTAAGGCAGCACCGCATATGTTATATAATTTTTTGTTTCAATGAAGTATTGCATGTATTCACTATATTTACATTTATTTCAATTTTTTAATTAGTTTAATAAGCATTTTTACTATTAAACTAAAATCTCAAATATACATCTCTCAAAAACACAGCTAAAAATTCTTTTGGACTCCCCAGCATTTAGCTATCTTACTGCAATCCGACTCTGTGTGAATGCATTTGTGTTTGTGTAACTAACACTATTTTGAAAAAAAGCCTCACTTTTTCCTCGATATGCTCGTTCCTCTATTTCTTTTTCTAAGATGTTAAATTAAAGAATTAATAAATATGTTTCTTTCATTCATGCGTGGTGTAACTAAAGAATGTTTCTCCCCCACTCACTCAAGGTGCAGCGAAAAAAAAGAGAATTTTAAATTACAGATGTAATGAATATTTTTCTCTTTCAATCATTCAATGGGTTAAAAGTGAGGTATTCTTTATGTCAAATTTTTCATTTATTGAATTATTTGAAATTTCCGAAATTTATAGAAAATATTGTAAAATAGAATAAAGTTTTTGTGCAATATCATGAGTATGTGTAAATTCATATTCAGTGATACCTATTTTAGTGGATTTGACTATTTTATAAATGAGAAAAAAGGAGTTTGACTACAGTAATAATATATATGATAATGAAAGACATCAAACATTATTGTGGTGCGGTGATGAAGAGATACATAAGATAAGATAAAAACATCATCACCTCAGCATTATTCACGGTTTCTTCAAAAGAAACGGTTGTCATTCGGCTGTGAACTAGTTTTAGTTAGTTAGTTTGTAATGACTTTTTACTTCAAATAAATAATTTACGACTAAGTTATTTAAGTCTAATTGGTGTGGCTCAAGCCCGTCTACCAGGTTGACAATAAATAAATAATTTTAATTAATTTACAAACAAAAATTTAAAATAAAATTAAAAATTTCCCTCTAAAATTCGTTTTCTGTATCGAAGTGCAGCTACGGTATAGTTGTATAAAACATCCCATCCTTTTTCGCCGTTTAAGATGCTTAATGCCTCACCTTCTTCAAGGTTTTTTTTGCGCAACACCATAATACGAAGTTCTTGAATAATTGGACAAACTGCTAGAAAATGGAAAACGTCCTCCCTGGTGTTCATATTGCAAAGTTCGCAAATAATTGATAGATCCGTTCGGTGGGGTATAAAATTTAAACTTATTATTTCACCTCTTATTTTGAAGATATTACTGATTTTGTCAACAGAGTAGCAATCATGGAAGCAGTGGCGGATCCAGGGGGTGGCTATAGGGGCTAAAGCCCCCCCACAGGATGTTCTTAAAATTGATTGAAATATAGAAATCAGAATCAGGAGTCAGACAAAAATAACGAGGCTGGGGCAACGCAATTTATATGCTACGTATTTTTTTTCTAGTCCCCAAATTAATTACATAGGTTGGGGCTGAAACCTGAAGGGAATTGTACAGAAAAACAAGTTCGGGGCTACGAATAATTGACAGAAAATTGGAACGGAAAAAAAAACAGCTCGCGAGTAGGTCTTAACAAGAATTGGACAAATAAACGTGGTCGGGGCTAACTCCTTTGAAACTTACCTTAGGTATTCCAGAAAGCTTTTGGGCTTGACTCAAGGGACTGTCAAGTGCAAGTTGGGGCTAAAGCTCGCGAGTAGGTCTTAACAAGAATTGGACAAATAAACGTGGTCGGGGCTAACTCCTTTGAAACTTACCTTAGGTATTCCAGAAAGTTTTTGGGCTAGACTCAAGGGACTGTCAAGTCCAAGTTGGGGCTAAAGCTTGAAGAGATGATTGAAAAATCGGCGTCGGGGCTTAACAATTACCTGTCAAATTAAACTAAAATTCACCCTAAAAACTTAGCTAACTTTGCAAGAAAAACGCAATTGGGGCTAAAAGCAGAGGAGAATTTGGGAACAACAAATCAAAATCAGAGTTTTCTCCGGGCACTCAGAAAATCATGCGTGTGAATATTTGCGATCCCTCAAGACTGATGTGCAAATTTATTGACAGATTTTTTCCTCTGGTGGTTCAAAGCTTGACGTGGCTGAAAATTGAAGGTATATAGATTTTTGTTCTATCTCCACTTAAAAATATTTTAAATGTTAAATACTACAGATGTTATTGTACTTTATATTGAAAACATTTTAAACCGGGGATAGAAGCTGATATAAATGCACAAATAACACGGCTATTCTAAAAGGAAAAGTGGTAAATGCCAAAATTCAATTATTTATATAACTTTGTATATTATCACAAAAAACCTTTTACCCTAAACTAAAACTTTTTTATATAAGTTATAAATTATAAAATTAAATTGTGGACAAACAAATTGTATAACTTATGGCCAGTTTCACAGTGAAAGTTTAAAATTAAGTTTAACTGATCCTGAACTTCAGTTCAAATTTAAAGGTCAAATCGTTGGTTTTCATAGCTTAAAATGAATCTCAGTTCAATAGAGCGAAGATTAATATGACTGTATGATGGCAATGGCAACTTTCAAACAAATCAACATCGTCACAATAGTTAAAATAATTTGTTCTTCAAGGGAAGCGTTTTTGTCTTTTCACTCTCACAACGAATGTTACATTTCCTCGTCACTCGAAAACATTAAAAAAAATAATTTCAAATAGAAAGGAATATAATAACTTATTATTATTATTAAATGGCAGTTGTCAATTTAGATTTGAGAATGATTATAAAGATCAAGTGTTCTGAACGTTGAACTGAAGTTTAAATGGCAGAATACATTCGTTTAACTAGAACTACAGAATTATCTAAGTTCAAGGTTTACTTTGAAACCGAATCAAGTACTGAACTTAAGTTTAAACTTATATTGTAGTTTACCTTGTGAAACTGGCCATTAATGTCTCAAACTGGATCTACCAAGCCCCCCCCCCCCCCACAGCCAAATCCTAGATCCGCTACTGTAAGGAAGTATGTGTTTTCACTAAGATAGGGGTTTAGTTTGCTATAGTAATTCCTACACAGTGAAGCTCCAGCATCTTCTGTGTATCTATCATATAAGATTCTACCAAATTTTTCTAACAACAAGTTGAATTTCTCTCTTAGATAAGAAGGCTGTTCATTCGGCTGTGAACTACATTAAATCTTTTTACATATCTGAATTCCTGATTTTAATTTGTCTCACTAAAATCTAACTACTTGATATTATACTCAATTAAAAATTAAACTTAAAAAATATAATTATTCCTTTTTCGTTACTTCGTCTATGTTGAAAATTGTTATTTTTTAAAATAAGATGACGTTTCGAACGTGGTTACGTTCTTCTTCAGGTCTCTAAAAATTTGTTTATTAATATTTTACAGCTACACATTGGGAAATTATAGAATACTTACATTTTCTATATTTATAAAAAAATCTTAAACAATGGTAATCTTCTTCTATTTCTCTATTGGTTTGTTTTTTTGTTATATCAATTATTATTCTTTTAATATTAAATGTCTTGAAAAAGACGTTTGCATAAATCAAAATCAGAATAATAATAAATATTTCAAATTAAATTTTATTATATTTTGAATAATAATTCAGAATATTTTATTCTAACTTACAAGACAAATTAATAACAATTTTGTTAAGTATATGTTTCAAAAAAAATATATAAATGAACATGAGATAAAATGTATGACAACATATATTGCCAATAGTGCAAAGATTTGTGGATTATCTAAAATTCATAAGCAGAATGTTCCACTTAGACCAATATGCTCTTCTTTGACTGTTCCATGTTATGAACTTTCAAAATATGTTGTTAAAATTTTAAATAATATCACGGAAAACTCAAAATATAACGTTAAAAATGCTTCAACGTTCATCTCAACCGTTTCCCAAATTGTCTTAGACGAGGACGATATTTTAGTGTCTTTTGGTGTTATATCATTATTCACAAATGTTCCTGTTCCATTGGCTTAGAATTGGTAAAAAAGAGTTGGGACATCATTAAAGAATACACTTCAATTCCGAAGTCTAAATTCTTAAAAATTTTGCGATTCTGCGTTATAGATAACAATTATTTAGAATTTGATAAAGTAATTTATCAACAAACTAAAGGAGTTCCAATGGGCAGTCCAGCCTCTCCAATTTAGGCAGATTTAGTTATGGAAGCTTTGTAAGAATACGTGTTTGATAAACTTACTTATAAACCAAAGATAATTACTAAATATGTTGATGACATATTTGTGATTCTTTAATCTAACGAAGTTAATAATACTCTCACTGGACTTAATTCTTTTCATCAAAGGATTCAATTTACGATGGAAATTGAAAAAAATGGAACACTTCCATACCTGGATGTATTAGTAGTAACAAAAAATATTCATTTAATTTTTGATTGGTATATAAAACCAACATCATCAGGCCGTCTTATTAACATTAATTCAAAACAACCGAAACAGGTTATCATTAATACTGCAAAAAATTTTATCAACAGAGCGTTAGATAACAGTGACATTACCTTTCGTCATAAAAACATCAAAATAATAGTGGATACATTAACTTCGAATTCATTCCCTTTAAATATAATCAAAAAACTAATAAATAGATATTTTAATGCTTAAGTACAGACAAATGTACAATCAAATGTTCAACAATATTCATATAAAAGTGTCTTATATATTCCCAATCTTTCCAATCGTATATTAGTGGCTCCAATATGGAATAAAGAAAATGTTCGTATAGCTTTTAAATTAGCTAATACTTTAGGAACATCTTTATTTTCAAAGCTTATAAGTAAACTATAAAAAGAAGATAAGTCTGATTTTGTATATAAAATAAGATGTTTAGGTGATGGAATATTAAGTTGTCCTTCTGTATGTTTTGGAACATCAATACAAAAACTAAAAAACCGTATATCAGGTCATAAATCTGATTAAAACAACGGGCATTCACAAAAAACAGCTTTAGCTTTGCATTGTATAAATGAAGGGCATAAACCTTATTTCATTAATGTAGATATTTTACAAACAGAGAAGCATTATAACAAAAGGATGTTAATAGAAATGCTTCACATTTTAAGCACAGATAATACAGTTAATAGACAATTAGACTGTGAAGGACTAAGCAGTATATATGGTCAACTTATTGAAAGGTAATAGACCAAAATTAAGATTTTATATTTAACTTGTTTTGTAGGTTAGAATTATATAAAATATTTTGAATTATTATTCAAAATATAATAAAACTAGCGGACCCGGCGAACTTCGTTCCGCCTTAATTCATTTATGTAAAGAAAATAATAATTCCGAGCATGATAAACAATGATGTTTTATGTAATTCGGTCAATTAAAATTCTTTATTCTAAAATTCTATTAAATACAATAAAATAACTAAATTAACAATGTCGATGTCGATGATTGGCGTATCGGCCAACCTTCCGCTTCTTTACTGAAGAGCTTTAATGGTAAAAAAACATTTTTCGTTTTATATTCAGGCGCGTACACGTACAAAGCGGTAGCTTTGCCGAAACGTGAGCACGCCACATACAACTGACCATGTAAGAAACATGGGAATTCAAGATTGATGCCACAAACATCCAGCAATTGACCTTACGACTTATTGATTGTCAATTGTCATAGCAAAAGCGAGACGCACTGGAAATTAAAGACGCTTAAATACGAATGGCAAATCGTTCGGAATAAGCGCAATCCGTGGAATGAGAACATCTTCGCCTTTGAATTTTCCCCTCAAAATCGTGGCTTGCATATAAGATTTGATTTGATTCACTTCACAATCAAACGCATTCCGTTACAAAGTTTTGGTGCATTGAGGTTGCGCAGCAAAATTAAAACTGAGCCGACTTTCAATTTTAAATTGTGTGGTGAAAAGCCCGGAACATCCAAAGAATTCAAAAATTCCGTGGGATAGTTGGTGGCTTCGTTTTCATCCATCACGGAGTCCACGGATTTGAATAAATTAACTCACCGACGATTTGATTTTGAATGACAAAATTCAAATGATCTCTTCCGGCGTTGTTATAAAGTAGCAAAAATTCGGTGGAAATTCATTAAGGCCGGTGATTCATTAAGTCCACTGGTATCACGCCATTGCCTATCGCCAATAAATTCACTGGAGAAATCTGCAGCGAACTGGTCATTTCGTAAAGCGACTCGCATGTTTGTTTTCAATCAAGCCCTTAATGGTGAAAATCGAAGACACCGTTCTCGAGATATGCATTAAAAAGAGGATGATCCCTGATTTCCAATTTTCCTGAAAAGTTTTCGGGATTTTTCTACAGTGTCCTATGTCCTTGCTTGGGTCAATACGAATTCATCAAGCGTAAAATCGTGAAAATCGAACGATCCGTTTTCGAGTTATGCGCGCACACACGGACGACATTTCTCTTTTATATATACACACATACATAGATTTAATTTGAAATATTTATTATTATACTGATTTAGATTTATGCAAACGTCTTTTTCAAGACATTTAATAATTTTAAAAGAATAATAATTGATATAACAAAAAACAAACCAATAGAGAAATAAAAGAAGATTACCATTGCTTAAGATGTTTTTATAAGAATAGAAAATGTAAATATTCTATAATTTCCCAATGTGTAGCTGTAAAATATTAATAAATACATTTTTAGAGACCTGAAAAAGAACGTAACCACGTTCGAAACGTCATCTTATTTTAAAAAATAACAATTTTCAACATAGACCTAAAGCTCACTTAGGATTTAAATCTTTAAAAACATAGGTACGAGCTTTTTATTTGATACTGATTCCTACATTGATATCGAAGAGGAACTTGACATTGGTTTTGATTAACTGTTTGCGGCCAAAATATGACAAAATTGTTTTTTTATAAGAAATCAAATCGACCAATTGGATTGGAGCCTCAAGGACATTTTTTTATAAGAAGAAAGCAGGGGTGGCATTTTTGTCCCTATTTCCTAATCAATATTTATTCCGTTCATCCTTATTTGATTGAAAGTGGAACACATTCGTTCCAATTCTAATGATTTTTGTTCCTTTCTTTCAATGATCAACTCTAGCGGGTGGCAATGGCACAGTAGATATAAATAGTGTTTGACTGCTAACCATGATGGTAGTTAGGGTTCAAGCCCCACTCTAGGCAGTATTCTTTTCTATAGTCCCCAGTTTTAACTAGATGTCACCCGCGGAATTTCATGAGATAAATAACACCTTATTTTTAATCCACAGTGCCAACGAAAAATTCTTTCCTTTCCTTCTTACTACTGCTGTGCATTGCATTTAAAAAACCTTATGTCTTACATGCACATAATAAAGATTATAAAATTTAAATATTATAGTTAGTAAAATTCGACGTTTTACTGATCTGTGTTTCTAATTTTCTATTATGGTTCTCAATGATTGATTTAAGGCGCCAGTTATAGCTTCCATTAAAATTGATCATTGAAACACAAATCAGTGAAACGGTGGAATATTTTGTGACAAGTTGGTTATAGCCATTATGAAAATTTCTTCCATTGAAAATTCCAATACCCATACATATAGCTTCATTGAAAACCATCATTGAAAATTTTATTTTTCAATTTTGATGCACTTAAACAAATAAAACTGATGGCGTTTTGGTACCAAAATGAAGGTTGTTAGTTATATATTTTTTTTAGTCAACAAAATGTTTAGTTTGCTTAAACACTTTCTAATTAAATCACTTTTAGTTTTTCAATGACGAAAATAATTTTCAATGAACAGCTGATATTTAGTTCCCAAAAGTGGAACACATTCGTTCCAATGAAATGTGTTCCTTTCTCTTCCTGTTCTCATCTGTCAGTTTTTCGTTCAATGATCGACTCTAACCTCTAAGTTGTTTTTTGTACGGGGAATGGAATTTTCAATGAAAGAAAATTTCATGATGGCTATAACCGACTTGTCAGAAAATATTCCACTGTTTCACTGATTTGTGTTTCAATGATGGTTTTCAATGAAAGCTATCATGAAATTTTCTTTCATTGAAAATTCCATTCTCTATACAAAAATCATCTTTGGGGTAAGGCGCCAGTTATAGCTTTCATTGAAAACCATCATTGAAAATTTTGCCTTTCAATTTTGATGCACTTAAACAAATAAAACTGATGGCGTTTTGGTACCAAAATGATGGTTGTCAGTTATATAATTTGTTTAGTGAAAAAAATGTTTAGTTTTCTTTACAACTTTCATATAAAATCATTTTTTGTTTTTCAATGATGAAAATCGTTTTCAATGAACAGCTGATATTTTGTTCCCAAAAGTGGAACACATTCGTTCCAATGAAATGTATTCCTTTCTCTTCCTGTTCTCGTCTGTCAGTTTTTCGTTCAATGATCGACTTTAACCTCAAAGTTGTTTTTTGTATGGGGAATGGAATTTTTAATGAAATAAAATTTCATGATAGCTATAACCGACTTGTCAAAAAATATTCCACTGTTTCACTGATTTGTGTTTCAATGATGATTTTCAATGAAAGCTATAACTGGCGCCTTAGAGTCGATCACTGAACGAAAAACTGACAGACGAGAACAGGAAGAGAGAGGCACACATTTCATTGGAACGAATGTGTTCCACCTTTGGGAACTAAATATCAGCTGTTCATTGAAAATTTGGGTACAAAATATCAGCTGTTCATTGAAAAACTAAAAGTAATTTTATTAGAAAGTGTTAAAGCAAACTAAACATTTTTATGACTAAAAAAATATACAACTAAAAACCATCATTTTGGTACCAAAACGCCATCAGTTTTATTTGTTTAAGTGCATCAAAATTGAAAGACAAAATTTTCAATGATGGTTTTCAATGAAAGCTGGAGCCTAATGTGATATCTGAGCTCAAAAGACGCCAGAACGCATATTCACATATTTGTAACGCATTTGTTTCCTTGCTCCAGTTGGGGGATACCGATAGTAAACAAATAATCGAAGTAGCACTTGCTTTAGCAAACAGCTATCCTAACGACTTGGATGAACAACTTAGAGAAGAATTTCTTCAGTTCAAGGAATTTTCGCACATCAACAATATTAAAACAAAACCAACCATGTCTGGTAAAATTATTTTACTTACTTACTTAGGTCCTCGGACCTATTACTTCCGTGATGTTTCCCTTACGGGACATAGGGCCTCCACTACACCTACGCGCCATCGTGTACGATTTCTTGAAACATATTTCAGCTCTCTCCAACTTTTCCCCAGTCGTGTCGATTTCTGTTCGATCGTTCTTCGCCATGTACTTCTAGGCCGGCCCACTTGGCTTCCCTCCTGTGTGAGCGGGTTCCACTGCATTGCTTGAGACAGCATTCCGAACGCAGCCTTTGCTTTTCTGATTCGGCTGTTTACGTCCAGTTCAGTTCCGCCACCCGTAGAGACAATACTCCCAAGATATTGGAAATCCTCTACCATCTCTACCGGTTGTCCAGAAATATTTACTTGGATTGATGAGGAAGTTCCAAGGCTGATCCTTTTAGTTTTTGCCGAGTTGATCTTAAGCCCTACGATTTCTGCTTCTCTCTCCACCCTTGTTGCCATTTGATGGAGATCCATGATCCTATGAGAGAGTAAGCATACGTCGTCCGCGTAGTCCAGATGTTTGAGGTGAGATTGCAGAGTCCACTGAATTCCTCCATTTCCACTTGACAAAGCTGCATTTTGGAGCAATTAATTGTTGCGAAAAATACTAAATTCCTCATTTTCAAATTTTTACACCACATTAAAAATTTTTATATCCATATCTCAAATGAAACAGGAGAACGTTAAAGCGTTTTTAGGCAGAAATACTGCCTTAAAACGCAGTTCCTTGAGCCAATGGAAGCTCAACACCTCAGCTGTCATTGGAAATGTAAATGATATTGCAAAAACCATCCATGTTGATGTAATAGCAGATCAATTATCATCTTTAAAAGAACACCGTAAAATCAAGGGCGTACGCAGGGGGAGCAGGGGGGAAGTTGCCCCCCCCCCTTAATTTTTAAACTAGTTTGAAAAAAATATCGATCTTTTATATAAATCCTTTAATTTTTATCAAAATGCATTAGAGCAATATACAAAGATAGGTATGCACATTATGTACCTATATTTCATAATCAATATATTGCAAAACAAAAATTAATTTGTTGGAGCTCTCTATTGAAGGAAACTCTACAACGAAAGCAACAGCTTTTCAGCTGCATTGTGCTATTACAAAAAGAACTTTTATAATGTCTTGTCGTAATAGCAAAATACTCAGCTTATCTTGAGCCAGTTGTAAATATTCTATTTCAGAAGAAATTGAAGTAGACTTTCTAAAACCTCGGACAGTAAACCGCCAGACACATCGCTCCAATCAACCTTCGTCAAATGCAGATGAGTTTTGAAAGAGATCGCTTCTGATTCCTTACTTAGATTTTTTTTGCAGCACTTGGACGTAAATTCCCAGACGGAAACTTACCAGCATATTCGTTATTTCTGTTACATCCAGCGAATATGTTAGAAATGTGCATACATATAATTTTAAAGAAAAATCAAAGAGTTTTTCCGAGGTCTAAAATTTCCCAAGCTTTATTGGACAAGCAGAATTGTGGTATAATCTTTGGAATAACAACAAAATAACCACACTTGAACTCCAAAAACTAGACATGTTAGATGTCCTACAAGAAGCAGACGACTTTTACCCCACAAGAAAACTTGATCTGTAGGTATACTACCCTCGCGCTTCCTTGCACCATAAGCTCCGTCGCGTCGTTCGTTCGAATGGTAATTGAATTATCCAAAAACTAACAAAACATAGGTTAGGGGCCAGTTATAGCTATCATTGAAAACCATCATTGAAAAAGTTAACTGTTGATTTTGAGACCTATCGAAAGTTTAATCATTGAATATTTTAATGCAGAAATATAGCTTACGACTTCAAAATTATTTCTCCTTCAAAAAAAATTCATTTTGACCCATATCTTCCCCATAACGTAACTTTTAATTTTTCAAAGATGAACTACCTTACCAATGATCATTGAAAAAATTAAAAGTTACGTTATGGGGAAGATATGGGTCAAAATGAATTTTTTTTGAAGGTGAAATAATTTAAAAGTCGTAAGCTATATTTCTGCATTAAAATATTCAATGATTAAACTTTCGAAAGGTCTCAAAATCAACAGTTAACTTTTTCAATGATGGTTTTCAATGATAGCTATAACTGGCCCCTTATTCAATGTTTGAATTTACAGGGTTGTATGCTGAGTGTTCACAGGAAAGTGGTAAACAAAAATGAGATGGAAATTGTCCTTGAAAGATTTGCTGAAGGCCCACGCTGCTTAGCATTAAGATAATTAAACAGATATCTTACATACATACATACGTATGTACATCAATGACCCCCCTTTCATTAAAAAAGGTGGCATATAGGTACAAAAAAGTTATACAGAAGTTAATTGAGTAGGTACTTAAAAGTAGATTTTATTTTAAAATGAATTAGAATTAACTAATAGTTATTTATTTTTATTTTCCTATTTATTTATTTATGCTAAAAAATTTAATTTCAGTTTCGTATTAAAGAAAAAAATAAATACAAAACCGCGTTAAATTGAATACTACAAAAGCTTCAATGAAATATATTTAATTACCTACTACTCGTATTTCTTACTTTTTGTATTTTTCTCGAAAAATTTAGATGCTTTCATTATAATCATTGTTTAGTTGATTTTTTTTTTTTTTTTTTTTTTTTTTTATATTCCACGCGCGCAAAAGGGGTTATGGCTACCCTTAAAATGTTTTTAACACAGCACGAGCGATTAGGTAAGTAGGAGAGGATTTAGAAGGAGATACCGATGCACATTGGTTTTGAACGTTTGCACATCGAAATGGGAGGGGAAAGTCGAGTCAGGTAAAGCATTCCACATTCGTGTGGTGCGACTGAAGAAAGAATCTCTGTACATTACAGTACGTCCGAAGTTGGGCTCGAGGGTGAACTGATGGGCATTCCTAGAAGCGCGAGTATTACGGTTGAATTTTTTAAGTGGGGGAATGCAACTGGCTATTTCACTAGAACACTGATTATAATAATAGCGATAAAATAGAGAAAGACACGAAACATTACGGCGGTGTTCGAGAGATGTAATTGTTTCTGTTATAGATCTTTCGCCTATCATTTTTAAAGCTCTCTTTTGAATTCTGTCCAACAAACTCAAGTGAGTTTTTGGAGCTCCTGTCCAAACATGAGAATTGTACTCAAGTTTTGGACGAATAAAGGCTTTGTAGATCACAGCCAGATCAGAAGGGGAAAAAAACTTCTTGCATCTACGGAGAAAACCTAAACACTTAGCAGCGTTTTTGGCGACATCAAATATGTGGTCATTCCACAAAAGGTGGTCTGTGACAAACATACCGAGAACTGAGAGCTGTTCGGTTTCCTCGACGCAAGTGCCGTCCATGGATAGCGGCATTGGGGGTGGGTTTCGCTTTAACGACAGGAGACAACATTGAGTTTTAGAAGCATTAAATTCTACGCGGTTTTTGATTCCCCATTGGACAATGCTGTCGAGATCAGAATTTAGTGAGCTTATCATACGCTGCCGTTCAAGTTCCACATCCGAAAGACATGGATAAGAATCTGTAAACGAATATGAGAAACTGAGGGTACTATCGTCATCAAACAGAAAAAAAAGTGCCCAGGGCGGCAAATTATGTAAAAACAGCTCTGATTTGACCTACATGTGTATTTAATTTTATTAAGTCAATTTTAAAAGTAAACATGGATACAAACCATATGGATGATGATAATGACCCCTGTGACAATGAATATACAAACTGCTGTTAAATAAATTCTCCACCGCCGCTGCGCTGTCAATATTTTAAACTATGGACATGCATATGGAAGTCAACCTTTGAAATGCAAATTAAATATCCTTTGCTAACCCACAAAGCCACTCGAACTGGTTGTACAACACACAAAACCTTTAGTTACTAAAGCTACTTTGAGCAATGAAGTTGTAGTTGAAAGTAGTGGTTGCCACAAGCTAAAATGCCATACCATCATGTCCTTGCACTTGAAAACAATAATCGTGTTAGTTTTTCTCGTCTCTCAATGGCCATTGTGTTTGGTAAAAAATACTTATTTGTTTATTAGAAAGATGTTTTTGTTAACTTCTTTAAAGCAGGCAATACCTTCATTCAGGATAATAGCTCCACAGACAATTTGTAAACATGAAAATAACGGCAGTCTCACGAGTACACCACAAGCTGTTGTTGTTGGGTAAGTTTGATACTTAACATAACCTTGGATACCATCTTAACGTCAACTTACACAAAATATTCTAAAGCCTCCAGCCTCGAGATGGAATTAAACTTTCATACAAGGTAAGGGTTTTCTTCAAATCTACCCCGAACCGAGTTAGGTCCCAAAGGAACACATTGTTGGTCTGGAAGGCTATACGCAGCCTAGAGAACCGCATCAATGTCAGAGAACGGATACAAATTTCCAAACAAAATATGTTTTCGATTAACAAAATTGAAGTTAGTAGGGTGCTTCGTAAAACAAATTAAGGAAAATCAATGAATCGAGTCAATGGACTTTTCGCAGGTTGAACCAGGGGTGATTTACATGTTTCATATAGTGGGTGTCACAGACGCGGGAGAGGTCAGCAAGCAGCAACAATTCACTATCAAATATACGGATGGCGTGTTGGAACGAAATGAAGTTAACGACAGATTATTATTCCACTTTCTAGCTCACTTCAATATTTTTTATTTTTTTTAGACTAAAGCTGGATTGAATTTCTTGTTGATAGGAGCTGAGAGTACTGTTGCTAGTATTCCTTACACGATTATTGCTAGAGTGTCATTTTGTGAGCCACGATATGATTACTATGTAAGATTTATGATAAAATTTGTGAGATTAATCTTGTTGTGAGTAAATTCATTTTTATAGCTCCGATGGAAAATGCTTGGATTGGATGAGGAATTTCAAGACGTCCTTCACACAACAGGAACAGTTTTGAAAATTCCACCAAACTCCCTGATTGCAGGAAAGGAGTACGAAATTCAAGCAGCTGTCATACAATCAGATAACTCGCTAGAACTAGCACAGGTAATTGCACTTTGAAATAAAACCATACCACGGGCACTCAATTTAGAACGAAATAATTAATGTGTATAAGTGCTATCGATTTTCGATTTATCTATTTGATAAGTAAAATATTGACATTAACCTTTGTTGCATGATTGCATTTTAAAACAGTTTGCAATAACAGTTTTATTGATTATGTATGAAAAATTAAACACATCACGAATTTATTTTTAGCTTGAATGTTACATTTTTTCTTATAAACGTAGCAGGTTTTGAACCGGAACTCGATGGTCTTTTAGTGAATGTTCATACCTGACAAATTAAGATGTGTGAAGTTTCGCCTTTATCATACCCATAATGTACATACGTTAAAAACGAGCACAAGGTCCTATCCGAAATTTAAAAAGAAATACTTTCCTACTAAAATGTAACGAAATTGGTCAAGTCATTTACGAGATATGCTAGAATAAGCTAAAATTAAGTGTATTTTTTATTGCTTAAACCTGAACTGCAGCTTGCTTAGCTATAAGGGAAATTCTACAAATGATGGCATTTTCTATGGCCACACTGATATTTTGAAAACGGTTCAACTAGTCGATACCCTCATGGTCAGAAAATAATATCAACATCTGATACATTTTTATTACTCTAAAAATTCTTCAAAGTGCCTAATTATCAGTCCCTTGACGTGTCCCCAGCTTGTTTTACAAGCGACATAAAATGACTTTTGTTCTACTGTTGATGGTTTCACTGTTTCACACCAAAATGAATACTAAATAAATTACCTTGAATAATAAACCTTTCTTATGAAGTAAACAAATTTTACATATAAATTAATTTTATTTATAAAAAAATCATTAAACTTTGTCCCTCGGCTTTCTTATCAGTCCGCTATCAGATTGAAACTGTGAAAAATTTCGATAACTAATGTACCGATCGAAGTTTCAAATAAGGTGTAGTGATAGTGGAGTTTCAAGTCTCGCTAACACACATAATAGTGAAAATTCATGGCGTTCGTTATGTATGACAGTTTTGGTGAAGACATTTGTGATAGAATACATGGAATTTCCACTCAGTTTCTCAGTCCCATGGCAAGGATTTACGGAAAAATGTTGTATGAAAGCAGGCCCATTTTTTAGCACCATTTTTTTTTTTTTTTTATATTAAGCGCGTGCAAAAGGGGTTGTGACTACCCTTAAGATGATATACACAGCACGAGCGATTAGGTAGATTGGAGGGGATTTAAAAGGAGATACCGATGCACATTGGTTTTGAACGTCTGTAGATCACAATGGGAGGGGAAAATTGAGCTGGGTAGAGCATTCCACATTCGAGTAGTGCGACTAAAGAAAGAATCTCTGTACTTAACAGTACGTCCGAAATTGGGCTCAAGGGTAAACTGGTGGGCATTCCTAGAAGCGCGAGTATAACGGTTGAATTGTTTAAGGGGAGGAATGCAACTGGCTATTTCACTAGAGCATTGTTTATGGAAATAACGGTAAAATAACGATTGTATAGGCCTAGTGAAACCACAGTAAAAAATGTTTTTTTTTTGTCTTATGTCAAATAAAACGTTACTATTAGTTTTGGGTGCAAGTACTATGATAACTCTCAATCCCCTGGCAAATTTTTTATAAAATGTTCTTTTTTTGTTGGGCTATATGCCCAGCTCACAATGTTTTGACTCTGTGGAAAATATTTTTTGTTTTGTGAAAAACGGTTCCTACGATTTTGATGGAGAAAGGCTATGTGGGTAACATTTTTTATTGGAAAATGGTTTTTATTTTACTTACATCTGATAGTACTTTTTTTTTATTTTCTCAAACACGGTTTAATTGATTTTAGTATGAAGAATCTCCTAAAATAATTTTAAAAGAACTGTATACCAATTTATTGTATTGTTTTCATTTTTAAAATTAAAAAAAAAAAGTTAAAAATCTTTTTATGGTAAGCTAAATATTTCGAAAACGACCATATGTGTGTGTGTTCGTGCTCCTTATGTTAGATTAAAAACCGCTTACCCTTTGTATAAAAGATAGAATTAGGGCTGGGTTTTCCTTGCAAATGCATGTTTTTTCTCACAATATTAAAAAGCCTTAAACCAAATTATATTTTTTTTATATATATTTTGCGCGCGCTACAGGGGTTTTGACTACCCTTAAGATGATGTACACAGCACGAGCGATTAGGTAGGTTGGAGGGGACTTAAAAGGAGATACCGACGCACATTGGTTTTGAATCTCTGTAGATTACAATGGGAGGGGGAAATTGAGGTGGGTAGAGCATTCCACATCCCTGTAGTGCGAATAAATAAGGAATCTCTGTCTGAAGATGGGCTCATGTGTAACTGATGGGCATTCCTAGGAACGCGAATATTACATTTTGATTTTTAAAACTTTAAAATGAGTTTAATTTAGTTTTTTTTGGAATAATTTTGATTCCAAAGAGTGGATTAGGTCTCCTGGGGATACCACAAGACAAAAAAAAAACGCGCCCAGTACTTAACCCCCGCGGTAGTGTGGCAAAAACTACATAAATAGACAAAAAAAGATATTGCTTAAGTTACTTACTCACGCAGTGTGTATTTTGAAGTTGGATTAACGGAACATCATTTGTCCGATATTCATGATATAGGGCTCATTTTAATGGTCATAAAGAGCACTACAAAAAAAAACCAAAGGCATTTTAGATATATCAGAAAAAATCCTTCCAACACCCATTTTGACGAAAATTTGAACTTTAGACGGCTATAACTTAAGAACGAATTAACGAACAGAAGTCATTTTAACATTGCAGGTTTTTGAATAAATAACAACCACTTGTGATGATTCGACTGTCACGCTGGAGGTCTGGGTTCGCTTCCCAGCCTCGTCCACCTAAAAACTAAAACGTTTTTTTTCAGGGCTACTACCTCTTGCGAGGAATTGACAAATCCTCCAAGAGTATCACTTGTCACGAATAAGTGCTTCTCGTCTAGCCGTTCCGATTCGGCATAAAATTGTAGGTCCTTTCCATTCCTGTCGATAGGCGCACACAGGAATGGTTGCGAGTTGTTAGTCACTAGGCCCTGGTCCTTCATGGCCCGTTGTGCCACCCGATTTATTTTTGTTTTTTTATTTATTTTTATAAGGGGATGGTGTCATTGATTTTAATGGACACTTGCCAGACATCTACAGTGGAGCCTAACGTGAGCCAGACACTTGAAATATGTCAAACTAATCGTGCCATTTACGTTGTAGTTCTAAAGCTAATATTTATATATTTTATGGGCAACTGTTTAAAAATAATTCCCCATCAGCTATACATCTACAGTGGGGCGTATTCATCAGCCAGACATTTAAAAACAGCTAAAATAAGCGAAAAAATCACGTTTTAGTCACAAAAATTATTATTTTGATAGTTTTAAGGTGATGTAAGACCCCGCTGTAGGTGTCTTGCTGATTAGAAAATATTGTAGAATATTTGCTCACGGAAAACATAAAATCTAGATTTGATTCTGTTATGAAAATGGCACGATTAGTTTGACAGATTTTAAGTGTCTCGCTCTCGTTAGGTCCCACTGTAGATGTCTGGAAAGTGTCAAATAAATTAAATGACACCATCCCCTAACACATATCAAAAATTCAGCTATGATAAAATAACGCAATGTCGAAACATTTGTATGCAACTTTAACACTCGCTACCTCTTGATTGCACCCGGATTGAAGATTCTTAGTATCCATTTGTTCTTAGCTACCATAGTATCTGTTTACAGAAAAAATCTGAGCTTTGATAAAATGACGTATGTCTGGCGGCCCTGGGCTCTAAGTCTATAATGGTTGACTGAATTCTCAATGAGCAGATAAATTTACTGTTCCTATTACTAGGAATAATTTATATCTGCCCATTGAAAAATAGATTTTTGCTCTATCTGATGATTAAATACTAACTGACTGCTTATCTGACTATTGAAGAATTGGCCCTAAGTCTACTGTCAGCTATTTTTGGTTTCTTACATCCCTTAGTAGGACGTATTTTGATATATTTAATTCTTGTAGTCTTTATTTTTAGACGCCTCGGCTTCTTCTGACAATTTCCCAAGTGGGTAGTGGATATGAACCAAAATTATATGAATAGTAGATGTAAGTTGTTTTTGAGGATACTTTTGTTAAAATAGCTCTTCTGTTACCTTAGTATATTCCCAAATTTAACTGCATTCACTACTTCCCTGCAATTCAAAATATTAAGTATTATTTCGAGCCTCATTATAACCTCTGTATTGACTCCGGTTTTTCGAGCAGATGCCTCTGAATGTTCAAAAAAATTTCCTTCAAGTGTTTCCATCATTGCTATTTCCAAATCATTGTATTGGGTTTTCCACATCAAGCCCTAGCTCATCGCGAAAACACCTTTGGATCTCTTGGTTTTCTTCTTTTTTTCTGCCTCCTTGATTCGACATATGAAAAGATTACATATTCGTAATTATGTTCGTCGTAATTTGATTCATCTAGATTATAATATTATTGAAGCCTTTTTGTATCCTTTTGCATATCGGACATGACTGCGTAAACTTTGTTTCTGATAATTCGTTTAAGACTTTTACCTACTATCTGTCAACCTATAAACTTTAAATATTTGAAAATTATGTTAACGGGTTTAATGCACTTATCTATTTAAAACCTGTGCATAAATAATAATACCCCAAAAAAACATACATTCTTAAAAGTCTTATTAGGGGCTATAAAAAATTAACTTCAAAACTGTTTCAAAAAATCTAGGTAGTAAACATACATAAAATATGATTTTTCTTTTAAATTTCGAAATCATTTAAATTAAATTCAACACTCATACCGTTGGAAAAAGAAATTTTATTTTCCAATTTTTTTTTCTACCCTTGAAAAAAAAACCAGACAAAATCGACAGACTTCTTCAAATCAAATCTCTCTAGCGCAGCTCTATGCAACTTTATGCAGCTGAGTTTTTGGATTTATGTTAAGATATACATAAGGATTTCTTATTCGCCGAGTTTGGTTTTAGGTCTCTTAAATCTTTTTTTTTCTGCTTAAAAGTAGTGTTTCCCAAAACATTAAATTAAACAGCTTAAAAAAATTTATAAATTTTTTTTTTTCGATTTTTGATTTTGAGCTTGTACACTCAAAGCTAAAAAAAAAATGAAAAAAATATTTTTTTTACTCACCATCAAAATTAATCAACTTTGATTCACTCTACAAGCCAAACCATTTATCCAAATGAAACAATTTTTTCGATTTCTAGAGCTCCAAACATTTCTTAATTCCATGAGTTTAAAAGTTTGGCATTATAGACCCACCCGAAAAATGGATTTCGCAAGCACTTTGGCATAAACGTGCGCCGCTAAAATATTTTTCTCCACTCCAAATTTAGGGTACACGCTTAGGCCCAGTTTCACAGTCAAAGTTGCACATTGCACTTAAGTCATTCGTGCTGGGCACTTAAGTGTCACACATTTATGATAGGTGAAGGATCTATAACGGAAACAATTACATCTCTCGAACACCGCCGTAATGTTTCATGTCTTTCCCTATTTTACCGTTATTTGTATAAATAGTGTTCTAGTGAAATAGCCAGTTGCATTCCTCCCCTTAAACAATTCAACCGTCACACTCGCGCTTCTAGGTATGCCCATCAGTTAACCCTCGAGCCCAACTTCGGACGTACTGTTAAGTATAGAGATTCTTTCTTTATTCGAACCACAAGAATGTGGAATACTTTACCTGGCTCTGTGTTTCCCTCTTATTACAGTATTCAGACATTCAAAACAAATGTTCATCGGTATCTCCTTTTTAACCCTTTCCAATTTCCTGAACGCTCGCCCTGTGTGTAAATATTTTAAGGGTAATAATAATCCCTTTTGTGCGCGCAAAGTTTAAAAAAAAAAAAAAAAAATTTGATTGCGAAAATCACCAAAAAGTACCAAAATGCAATACTGTGATACTGCCCCTTAGCTTTTTGTCAGACCTTAGGTCAGTGTTTCACAACGTGGGGCCCACGCCCCACTGGGGGGCAATTTGATATTAAAGGGGGATAATTTAAAGTTGTGCTGCATTACACTTCTCTCCGAAAAATCTATGCTTCTTGTGTTTTCACCCTTAAACATATATTACGGACGTGCCATAACTTCAGTTCACTCAATGACAAGAAATATGAATCAGTTTTTTTCACGTTGATTTTTAACCGAAATCAAATACCCCCAGGCAACCAAATATGCAAGGGAACTGTTTTATTACCTTTTGCATATTTATATTTAACTGAATGTGGATTAAGTGTCATAATTAATTTGCAGATAACAAAAAAGAAATTGTCTGCATACAAAAAAAACGGGGAGACTTTATACTGTTGTAGCTGAATTGAACGACACGCTTCAAGCGCAAGGTATTTACATAATAACAATTACATAACATAAAAATTTACAGTTACATAATAATTATTAAATTATTTCTTATTTGAATTTTAGTTCTACATTATACTTGTATGATGTTTTTAAAATAAACATACGGCTTACTTAATTTCTATGGATTTCTTCCTTATGTCAGCTTCAGCTATTCAATTTTTGCACTGGACGTTTCAGATTTTTGATGTTCAAAATTATTTTGGTATCATCATAAAATGTTAGGGGGACATGTGGATTTTAGAAATGTTCTGTGGGGTAAAGCACACAAAAGGTTGGGAAACACTGCCTTAGGTGAATAATCCTGCATATTAAAAAAAATACGTATACGCCACAGTGTCCGCAGTAAATTAATTTCAATTTATCTTTAAGACGTTTGTTGGGTAAATTGAAATCAACCTGTAGATTGATCGTCACAAAAACTCAAAAAAAAAAAATGCAATACAAATAACGCCACAGGGTCCAAACAATTAAATAATTGCAAGTCCAACTATAGTAGAGTTCTTAGTCGTTTACTGGATTATTAATAAAGAATTTGTATTATAAACCAAATTTGTTGCAGAATTGGACAATTTTGTACCTGGGCTTTAGCATCACGTAACTTTTCTGACGACTATCGTCCAGACGATAGCTAAAAACGATATCGACAATAATTTGCTTCACGTTACACACTTCTACTCTCGTATCGTCTATTGTTCTCGTTTTTGAAAGTTTGAGAGTCTCACGTTTGAAATATAAAACATCAGAAATATTGTACTGTCATCGTGAGAAAATTTGTTTTGTTTGCTGTTGAGCTTTTGTTTTAGTGGAAATTAATTTTTATAAGGCCTTAGGCAGCATATAATGACAGTTTTTTCAATAAAAAATTTGAAGCGGTATAAAACACTTTGAGTAAATGTTTACTAGCTCTCGGACTACTAAGTAGGTATCGAGCAGTCGATATCGTCGAGACGATAGTAAATGACAGCTTTTTTAATTACATGACGGTGTTCACATTGGACTGACTCCTCCGAATTTTCAAAAGAAAACGTCAAAAAAAATCCACAAATTTTTAATTTTTTTAAAAATTTACCACTCTTTGATCTTTTTAATCATGAAGTGGGAGTGAGATAAATTTCAGAGAAGTCAAAAATAGTCGGAAGATTCAGTCCAATGTGAACACCGTCCATGAAGCAAAACTCAAATCGTCAATTCGATATCGTTTGAACGATAGACGTTTTGTATTCTTACGTGAAGCATTGCTATTGATAACGATATCGAAAACGATATCGTCAGAGTTACGTGATGAGACCCCTTTTTTTGAGTGCTTTAAAATTACTTAGTTTATGGTTACATATCAACAAAAATATGTAGGTATATCATACATGAATTTAAAACTAAAGTGGTTTTGTAGAAAATTTTATAACAAACAAATTTATAATGGATGTTACTTTCCTAAATTTCATATTTCCAAAGTTATAAAGGAAAATATCAGAAAACTCGGGTTGATCTTAGCTTTATTCGCTGTTTTTTGTCCTGCACCGAGTACAGGTTTTTTGAAGCTGCAAAGTCTGCTATATGCTACTCTAACAGGTCCTAGATATCAAAAAGCGGAATATACACCACGCTTTGCGATGATACAAATGAATCCGCCATTTTGAAACCCGCTTGTTTGGTTAGTAGCCGTAGCGCAAGAGTTAGTGCGTTGGACTGTCACGCTGGAGGTCTGGGTTCACTTCCCAGCCTCATCCACCTAAAAACTAAAAAGTTTTTTTTTTTAAGGGATACTGCCTCTTGCGAGGAATCGACAAATCCTCCAAGAGTATCACTTGTCATGCATACCGTTCGAATTTGGTATAAAATTGTATATCCCTTCCATTTCCTGTCGACACGCGCACACAGGAATGGTTGCGAGTTATTAAGCCTGATCCACATCTGTGTCGTGTGTTGTGTTGTGGAGTCGTGTGTCACTGTCATTCCATATATTTTATGCGCCACACTGCAACACAACAAACGAGACAAATATGGTTCTACGCATATGAAATATTTTATTTATTTGTTTGGGGTGTTCCCCTGGACGGATTTTGTCCGATTTGGGATATGTTGTCCACTAGTGGTTAGGTACTAATCAAAAATCACTAAAATCAGTTAAAAAAGCTTCTGTTGAAATTTTGCCCACCATCAAGCGATTTTAATCTTATACTGTTTTCCTTTTGGTTTCACTCATTCTGAAATCCAATGGAACAGTCCAAGATGCCTCTACTCAATTCTGGGGTTTGCTATATCTGTATAGGTGAATCGTCAAATAAAAATTATTTGCTACCGCACAAAAAGTGAAATGTAAAACACGAGTGTATCAACTCAGAACTTCCAAATAATATTTTTTGTTTGATTTTGTCTTAATCAGTTGATTAAAATTTACCAAAAACTTTGACTTAAGATGCAAATTAAATTAAAATGGAAAGTTAAAAAAAACATGAAGTACATTGCAGTTTGTTGTGACGTTTGAGTTTGAATGTATTAGTGCTTCTTGAGTGGATTCTGATTTGAAATCAAGAATCGAATTTCTCTTCTCAGAATCGTCAGAAGCGTACTTTTTGTGCCAATGGAATCGTTTCAGAAGACTTCCGGACGCTTCTGGACGCTTCCGGACGTCCAAAGGAAAACAACGTTAGTTTGCCTGTACTATATAATAAAATCAATTTAAATCACTTTTGTTTCAAAAAAAAAAAATTCTTTCTTCGTGACCTTTTTCATAACCAAATAAGAGATCCCTCTAGTGGGCTTTATGTCAGTTTTTGATTGTTGTAAAATTTCAATTGAAGTTTTGGTCGTGTTTACGACCTTCTCCAGACCTATCGTTTAGTAAAAAAAAATTAATTGAAAAGTTGGTGTTCATTAAATATCAAAATACTAATGGAAAATACTTATAGACCAAGAGCCGGCAGCAAATTTTGGGAGTGGAGTGATAACCAAAATATATATTCATGTATGTGTAGATATACGCAGTGTTGTGCTGAATTCGACCGTCTGGCAGGTTTCTTTTTCAGCCGGGGGCGGGGTTGGGCGTTTGAAAACGGTAATTTTTCCGATTTTGGGGTCGAAGTGATAACCACTTAAATTAATATATAAACCATAAAGGATGGTGTACTGATGTCAAAAAAGTCGGTCCAAAACGTTTTACTTTCAGCCTTCCCCTTGACAGACGCTCACCAAAATGCGCGAAAATCAGCTTTTGGGGTGGAAGTGATAACCACAAAAATGCTACACCAAACCAACAGAAATATCCCCCTGAATTTAAAAAAGTGTGTCCAAGACGTTTTGGTTTCAGCCTTGTGCTTGCCAGACGCACTCTAACATTTCTCAAATGCATTTTTGAACTTAAAACCTTAATAACTTTTTTCCCATGAGGTATAACCAAAAGAATGGTACGCCAAAATATCAGAAACACTCTCCTGATTATAAAAATGTGTGTCCAAGACTTTGGTTTCAGACTTGTGCTTGCCAGACGCTCGTTGACTTTTCTCAAATGCATTTTTGAACTTAAAACCTTAATAACTTTTTTCCTATGAGGTAAACCCAAAAGAATGGTACGCCAAAAAATCAGAAACACTCTCTTGATTATAAAAAATTGTGTCCAAGACGTTTTGGTTTCAGCCTAGTGCTTGCCAGACGCACTTTAACTTTTCTCAAATGCATTTTTGAACTTAAAACCTTAATAACTTTTTTCCTATGAGGTATAACCCAAAAGAATGGTACGCCAAAAAATCAGAAACACTCTCCTGATTATAAAAAATTGTGTCCAAGACGTGTCCAACGCTTGAACTTTTCTCAAATGCATTTTTGAACTTAAAACCTTAATAACTTTTTTCCTATGAGGTATAACCAAAAGAATGGTACGCCAAAAACTCAGAAACACTCTCCTGATTATAAAAATGTGTGTCCAAGACTTTGGTTTCAGCCTTGTGCTTGCCAGACGCTCGTTAACTTTTCTCAAATGCATTTTTGAACTTAAAACCTTAATAACTTTTTTCCTATGAGGTATAACCAAGGCTGAAACCAATACGTCTTGGACACACATTTTTATAATCAGGAGAATTTTTCTGATTTTTTGATGGTTATCACTTCGATCCCAAAAGTTGATTTTCGCGCATTTTGGTGGGCGTCTGGCAAGGGGAAGGCTGAAAGTAAAACGTCTTGAACCGACTTTTTTGACATCAGTACACCATCCTCTATAAGATGGATGATATAGTAGCCCGTAGAGTAATGGTTAGTGCGTTCGACTGTCACGCTGGAGATCGCTTCCCAGCCTCGTCCACCTAAAAACAAAAATTTTTTTTTCAGGGCTACTGCCTCTTGCGAGGAATTGACAAATGCTCCAAGAGTATCACTTGTCACGAATAGGTGCTTCTCGTCTAGCCGTTCGGATTCGGCATAAAATTGTAGGTCCCTTCCATTCCTGTCGAAAAGCGCACACAGGAATGGTTGCGAGTTGTTAGCCCTGGTTCTTCATGAGCCGTTGTGCCACCCGATTTTTTTTTACACCATCCTCTATGGTTTATATATTAATTTAAGTGGTTATCACTTCGACCCCAAAATCGGAAAAATTACCGTTTTCAAACACCCACCCCCGCCCCCGGCTGAAAAAGAAACCTGCCAGACGGTTGAATTCAGCATAATACTGCGTTTATCTACACATACATGTATATATATTTTGGTTATCAGTCCACTCCCAAAATTTGCTGCCGGCTCTTAGACTATTACAGCTTGGGTATTTAAAAATTGGATGATTAATGAAGCTTGTTTATTGTTTATTTTTGATTAAATTTTGTTAAGATCTTGAAAAAGACATTTAAAAAATGAATGCTAATTGAAATGTTGCATATTAGAAACACAGAAAATAGTACCTAATAATATATGATCTGATTGACGATTGTGATGGACTTATAGTGACATCTATGGACAATTTATAAACAGACACTAAACATTTGTAGACTGTACTGAGGGAACTTTTATTTTTGTTTCACTATCTATTGCACTTCTTTCTAATTTACTTCATTTTTTGGGTAAAATTGCTTCACTTTTTGGGTTCAGCATTCTCATCCCTGATAACGTAGCGATATCTGATTAGGTTGTGAATGCTTTAGATTTTGAGAAAGAATATAGTAGAACCTTCTTCTGTTACAAATGTTTGTAACGTCAAGGCCTATTTTCCCTGTAGTCGTTTCTGAATTTTTGAAATTTAAAATATCCCAGGAACAGAGAGCTTTAAAACACCCGATGTTTTTATTTTCCAAATAAAATGCACTAAATGAACTTATAAACACTTAAATATTGAATATTTAAGGTATTAATTTTTGAATACAAAAAAGTTGAGAAGAAAGTTTTCAAATTAAAACAAACTTTTTTTTAAACTTTTCAGGATTCCATATCAGTTGAAGTGATGAAAAAAGGATTTCAAGCATACATCATCCCTACATCGGTTAAAATAGGCCTAAATAAGCCAGCTATATTTGAAGTGTTTATTCAAGACTTTGACAACAATTGTGAATCACTTGATGTAAACCAAATTTAAAATTTAAATTTGCATAACTTAACTTTTTTTTTAATATACCACACTTTTTTATAGATAATTTGGGAATGCACTGCAAATGATGGAGGAAAATGCCCAACAACCGAAAGTGCCAATTCGACAAAATTTGAATTTGTTTTTACTTCTCAAGGAAGGTTTGTCCAGCAAAACCTTTGTTTTAATTAATTTAATTCAACCTTTATAAATAATTACAGCTATGAAATATCTGCTACCTTGAGACTAGGCGAATTAACAAGGTCTATCAGAGCAGAAGTAACAGTCGACCCAACGGTTTATCTAAGTTTTGAATTTTCCAATATCCCAAGTTTAGTTCCAGCAGCAGGTCAGGCTCTACAGTTTAGTGTACTCATGATCGATTTGATTCCAAATTGTAAAGCTGGTTGGTCAACTGCACAAGAAGAAGGCTTTATATATATTCCTCCAGACGAAATTGTAGGCATAGATACAATTTCTGAGTATAATTTTTTTTAAATTTCAATATTTCTTTTAGGGAGATGGCTTCGGAACTGTCGAAATAAAAGATTTGGAGAAAGAATATTTATCTGAAATTGCAGATTTTGGTAACTCAACTACCAACAAAGAAATCGTCTTGAATATTCCGATGGCTTCTGGCAAGTGGCAAGGCCTGAAAGGAGATTCAAATTATAAATTTCGACTCGATACTGTCTGCCCGGGACCATACAATCCGAATGATGTTGAAAGTGCAAAGAAAAAAGTTGTCAGCTCGTTGGAATTTGTAGTTTACACGAATTCACCACCAATTGGAGGAGATTTACACGTATTTAAAGGGACAATTAATCTTACAAGTCATAATTTAATAACGCATTTTTGGTATTCTTTCAGGTTAATCCTTTGAACGGATCAGCTCTTCGAACTTTTTTCGAGATATCTTCTGAAAGTGGTAAGGACTTACTGCTAGATTCACCTATAAGCTATGAGTTTCTCATTCAAATAGGGTCATACAATATCAGTTTGGGAAAGTTCTATGAATTCAAGTCTTTAGATACCCAACTTCCTTATTCAGGTTTGACAGAGATTTCTACACCCAGCTTCAAATTTCAATCTTTTTTTTTTGTTTAGATCCAGTACAAATTATGAGTCGTGTTTGTGATATTCGTAATGCGTGCAATTTTAATCTAGGGCCAATTTTAAAAGTAGAGCCAGTTGAATATACTCTAGAAGAAACCAACTTAATGGAGAACAGAATTAAAGAAGCTTTTCAAAGGACTGATTTCAATGAAGCCCACAACTTAATGATTATGGCCGGGCTCACTTATAAAGTTAGTTCAAAAACGTTGATAAACATAGTTAAATGAATGCTAATTTGTCCACCATCAACTTTCTAGAACTCCCCAAACAACGAAGAAGTTTTTGAAAACTTTAAAACCTTTGCTTCGAATTTACTTCGCAAAGAAATCGATAAACAATACGAAAGTCCAACAGAGAAATACTATATTTCCAAAGAAGATATTGTCAATTTCATAAGCCAAACAAAAGTTAATTTGGAAATACTTAATATTCAAGATCCAGTGATTTTAGAAAAACTTCTCGATCTACTGGATTTGGCAGCTGAGGAAAACAATGATGGAACTTCGGCAAATATTGAAAGTTTTCGACGCCGACGAAGAAGACGAGATCTCGAATCAGATGCAGTACTTTTACCATTAGAGGGAAGATCAATAATTGATTCTGCATATGTTAGAATGAATTTGAATTTAATTGAAAAAATAATGCAATCTTATAATGAGGAAAATATGCAAAAAGAAAAAGTTAAAATTGCACAGAAAATTCCTCTTTTGGCTGCGAAAATGTGTAACAGTGATCTGATAACGAAGGAGAGCATTTGTAAGTTTTAATGTATGATTTTAAGAAACTTAAGTTTAGCCCTAGTTTTCCAGTAAGTCAAAATAAAAATGTAGGTACCACCATGTAGTTATAACCATTTTAAAGAAAAAAATCTGGTTTTTATGAAGGTAGATAGTTCTTAAACGCCATTTTGGGTAATAATAAGGCAAAAAGTTAACAGAATGTTGGCTATAAATGCAAAGGGGTAGACAAACCACAGAGCACGCTAAAGTAGAGTATCATAAGGTACGAGACAACGCGATGGGGCACAGCGGACCACTTAACGTTTCCCGATTCATTAAAATGTATTGAGCAAAGTAAGAAGCAATTTTAGCACTTTTGTTCTATAAATTAAAAGTACCTACATTAAAAAAGCTTTAGGTCCTCTGTGGACCATCTTTGGCGCACCATCATATGCCCACTATTTTCGACCACGACACACAACACAAAATCCAAGACACTGGATCCAACATTCATTCAGCCCAATTCTAAATATTCCCTGGAAAAAAAATCCCGGGAGATTTGTTCTCCTAAATTTAAAATCAAATATATTTACATTTTCCATGTTTTTTGGACATTTAGAATGCCAGCTTCTTTCTCGTAATATTATTCCTCATATTCGAAGTCTGCTTAAATTAAGGAAAAGGGAAAAAATTACCGGGAAAAGTTTAGAGTAGGGGAGTAGGGAAAAAGAAGCATTTCTCCGGAAATTTTTATTTAGAATTGGGCTGTTTTTTTTTCGATTTCAAAAATTTCAACAAGGATTTGGATCCTGAGAAGAACTTCAGCTTTTGCGCGTCTGGGGACTGCACTTAGGCCTAATTTATTCGCTTTCCATTAAATTTAAATTCGCTATTAAAAATTAGAAATTGGTCGATTTTAATTATTTGTATTTATTTACCCTCCTTTACACAATCGATCTCAAGGTCGCAGTGCAACATCCCTCAAAATTATATTCATTCATTCATACCCTCCTTTAACGATTTCAAATGCAGTTTCCTCTATTAACTAATTGTTCAATTAATATAAAATTGGCTTAAGCTAAAACGACAAAATCCACTTTTTAAGGGAGATATTTAGCCAAAATAGAGAGTTTGCTTTTATTCACTAGCAATTAGCGTTGACAGTCTATATTTGGTTTGCTTTTTTTTGTAATCATAAAGTGCGATGCGGGAAACAAAAGCAAACAAGATTAAAATAACCTTCTGGTGCAAAAGCAATCTACAACTATTTTAATGTTTTTAATACACTGACTACGAACCAGACCTCAAAATTATCCTTAAACGTTTGGTTTTTGAAATTCTCCAATATTAAAGTGGAAAAAACTGTTTTGCAACGATTTGTTATTGCAAAATAGCGAAAAACCTAAAGAAATTATTTAGGGGCTGGATTTTTTATTTAGAGTACCAAAAATATTCCGAAAAGTATAGTTTGTATTTACACCAGAAGGGTTTTTTTTTCAACTTTGCCGGTTTTGGTTATTCAAATCACACTTTCAGATTACAAATAAAATAAGCAAACACAAAACTGACTGTCAACGCTAATTGAGAGTGAACAAACAGATGCTATTTTAAACTTGATTTAGTGCTAAATTGATAGTTCATCAGTCAAAATAAAATAAAAATCCCAAGGATATTTTTTAAAAGCATATAAATTTAAAGCAGCATTTTAAAGCGAGCCAGTTAACAAAAGACGAGTGAATGAATAAAAAATTAATTAAGTGTTCTTAATGACAATTTTATATTAAACGTGACACAATTCAATTTTTAATGGACTACAAATTGGCCCTTAGTTTTTTTTTCTTTTTAATTTTGTGCTTGAAGTTGTTGCGGTTCCAGCTTGGCGTCAAGCTGGGTCCACCCCAAGTTTGAGGGGCAAGGTATTTTAGTTCTTCATCGGGATTGGGGTACTTAATTAGCCCAAACATGGAACTTAATTATGGCATCATTAGATTTTCGAATTTCAATTGTGGCGGTTTCAGCTTGACGGACCTTAAGGTATCATCAATATAACAAAAAATAATCAAAAACTTATGCGATTCATAATTTTGTATAGGGGACACAGAGACAGAGGCCCAACAATTAGGTATGTGTCTTTAAAAAGTGTTATCGAAATGTTTGAGATCAAATATTTAAAGAATCTAAAATAACACAAACCACCACTTAACTCACAGTTTTCGATATAAGCAAATTGAATCTGTAATGGCAAAGCTTTAAAATAGGACCTTAACATGTGCACTTTTATATAATTTTGTTATAATGTTATCTTAAGAAAGAATACATTTTATTTTATTTCACTGGAGACCACTCGTGCCCACCATAGACAGTAACTAACTAGCAGGTCACTTATTTATAGTCTTAAAGAAAAAGTCCTCTGTGTCCCTTTTTCCCCCTGGATGGCAATTTTTTGTATATTAATATTGAAGTATCTAAAAACCAAAATTTAAAATGGCTTACGGAAAAGTAGAGGCTAACACCTCGGCAAACGATTTTAAAAAGCGTTTTAGCTCTACCACTTTCAGTCACCGCATGATCATGTTAACATTTAACTTTAAAATACACCAAGTGTTAAAACAAAATATTTAAGCACAACGGCAACACTTAAAATACGGTGTAAATCAGCTTTTAAGCTAGAAACCCAAATTTGTATTTTATTAAAAAGTTAAGCTGATTGAAACAACTTAAACTTAAATCTTCGAAAAAATAAGTCAAAAGAATGGCCGCTGATTCTTTTTTTCCATTGTTTTTTTAATAACTAAACTGCTGGGTGCATTTTCTTGAAACTTGGTATTTACTGTAATATGCTCACAAGTTTTGTTAACAAAAATTCAAATAATTAAAAAGGGGAAAAAAGATCCTGAAAACCCCGACTATCTATATTTTTTATTAACAACAATACTTTACGATTATTTACAATATTTTACTATTAGCGTTTTTTTTTTAATTTCTTCACTAGACTCATCAGTCGCTGCCATCGATATTGAAAAGATGACCGGAAATCATTTGGTTGAGAAAAGCTTCTCCATTCCAAACTATTTTGCAAAAGAAACGGGTCACTACCAAATTAAAATACCAGCATTAAGATCTCGAAATAAATATTATTGTGCGGCTTTTATTCAATTTCCGGAAGATTATTTTGATGGTGACAAACAAGTCAGTTACAAACTTCAAATTATGGATTTAACTACATCTCTACCAATAAAAGAAGTCGAAAATCCTAATGATAGCTTTGTGGTTGGATTTAAGATTTCCAGATCTGATAATGACAAAAATGATCTTGTTAGTATTTGTATTTTAACTAAATGGAACAGTTTTTCAAAATTTACATTTATTTCAGTGTTTAATGCGAAAAATGGAACAGTGGTCACCAGAATTTTGTTCAACAAAACAATTAACTGATTTTCAAATTTCTTGCGAATGTCGAGGCTTTGGATTTGTGAAGTAATATAAATTTGTTTGCTGTTATGATAAAATAAGTTAAACACAATTTAAATCTTATTCCAGAACTGGCAGCAGTCAAAACTACATGTCAGATGAAGTAATAACAGTTGATTCTTTGACTATGAAACCTTATTCTACTGCTTTATCACCACCGAACGATAACATAGTCAATAGATTCACTACAAGTGAGACTATATTCCCTTCGAGCCCTCAACCTAATACACCAAGACCAGCAGCAACACAGGCTACTCGACAGTCTGCTATAAATACAAAGGATAAAGACTCAGAAGAACATACAGTGACAGGTTCTTCTTACATTAATACATATGCAGATTTGAAAAATAAAACCAATTATTTAATTATATTTGTTTACAGCCTCACCATTAAGTTATGTTATTCCTATCATCGGACTTTTACTTATTTTGACCGTTATTGGAGCTTTCATTTTTTATAAGCGAAGGAAACGAAATAATTTAGGTAGCAGCCTTCAAGGATTTGATATAATGGTAAATATGTTTAATTAATTAAACTCACTTATTTAAAGTTTGGTTTTCGTTTTATATAGGAACCATATCCTCGAGTGCCTAGACCTGGTCTTAAATACGCAAAGTTTTTTGATGAACATTTAATGACTGGAAACTTTAATAACACTTCAGCATCATGATATACATATGTAATTAACTAACTTACAGCTTTCAGCAAAATGTTCATGTTTTTATAAAAGAACAACTACAAGCTTACCTGAAATATATATTGTTTTATTAAAATAGTTTTTTTTTTATTGGAAAGACTTAAACTGAATTATGAAGAAGAAATAACACTTTATCGGAACAATTTTCAAAAATTTGCTAGCCATCTCAAAGACATACGCTAAGCTCAATCAGGTTACTTGTATGTATACACAATAGTTCCATCATACATAATGTATGCACCTTATTTTTTTCAGTACATCAAGAAATAGATGAAAATAACACACTACGGCGTATAAGTTATAAGTTCACAATGCTTACTTCGAGTCATGCTACGGAAGCCAGGTCTTACTTAGCCGAAGCTTTTGTGTGCGATTGACCTCATATTTCGAGTTGCAGTGATAAATGGAAGATGTAAATATACAACAAACTAACGGATGAAGCTCCACTCAATGATGCAACTTGGAAGAGTGCAAGAAATGATCTTGAGAAAGATGTTGGGTTAAAGTTCGGCATGCACACACACATTTCTTAACGCAAATACCACTTCAAAATGGTAACATTTTGAGGAAGCGTTGCGTTTTGTGCTATAAGAATAGAACCGGTCGTAATAACTGAAGTAAAAAAATGTCGATGTTATGATTGATGTGTCGGTCAACGCGCTTTTTCACTGAAGTGTGCCTTATGGTAATGTTCCATGTAGATTCTTCACCACTTGCAGATTCAATGGCAATGTCAATGCAGGATTGTTCGACCGCCTTCTAACAACGCAGTCACATTCCCATAGAGGGTAGTATCAAAGCAATCTCAGAGTTTGTACGAATTGTAGCCAAACCCACTGCAGGAATATGTTCAACTTCCACTGGACGCATCAAGGAAGAAAATGCCACCATTTCCTTTATCGAAAAATTGCATCAATTAACCGTACTCTTGCTTTTGTTCAGGATTCTACATTGGTAAATTTGTCATCTTGGCCCAATGCGACTCGATCAAAATCCATTTCTAGCTTCAATTCTCAATTTTTGATGCGAAGAAATGTACTAAAAGATTTCCAATTTTCCTTGAAATTTTCGGAGATATTCCTCTATAATTTTGTGCTATACTATCCTCCGCAAGTTTAAAAAAAAACGGCCCATTTCATTAAGATTTCAAAATGGTACAACACTTGCTACTTATTCATTTGCAAACAATAATTTTGCTTTTTTTGTTTGCAATAGGGGCTCAGTTCACTTCATATCACTTTAACGTGAAAAATGCTTTTTTGAGCTGTGTACAAATACAATACGGCATTTCGCTAAAGGTTAGGTACTTACTTTTACTAGAAAATAACTAACACAATTTCCACAACACTAATCGCGTTCAGGATAACACAAAAGCAAACGATTATGGTAACACAAAAGTGTACCACACCAAACAAGAACTTTACCAAGATAAATCTAAAACGTTCTAATTAAGCGCATAATGCTTGATTCCATAATTTTCGAACTCATTTGAAAAACTGTACAACCGTTGTGCAATGTTAAAATTTTAAAATAAAATTGACATTGAGATTCATTCTCAAAATCAATGTATGTACATTCTCATAAGAAAACAACCAATTTTGAAAATCAAATTAAAAATTAAAACTTAAATTGCTCTTAAAACTTTACATCACATTTATTAATATTTGCAAAAAGAAACATGTTTGTTTTTTCGCTTTTTTGTATTATTTTAATGTTTGTTTTTTTTTTATAGAAAAAAAAAGAAACGAATCTTTTTTTTATAAATACTTTTAACGAAGTAAACTGCTCCAAAATCAAAGTCCGAGAAAAATATCATCCTCCCCCGCCTTCGCTCCGTTTTCATGCATTCATCATCCTATTCTTAAATGTTTGTTGTATTTCACTTTTTTTCATTAAGATCGATGTAGAATTTACAAATAATATATATATATATAATATTGAATGAATAATAGTAGTTTCGAGCGCCACTTAAGTCTCGTCATATCCAATAATATAGAGTTTGTTAAGTAGCAGCAGCAGCAGCACAGATGAATATAAGAAAGCAAACAAATCTACCACCAACCATTGGGACTGGTTCCGGCATTTAAATTGCCATTAACAGATTGACACTGCTGCTCATCGGTTAGCTTAAGGGCTGCCAAATTCTGCACAAAACCATCCAACGCGAGTGTAGGATCATCCAAGTATGGCGACGAACGTGAGCTATTACCACTCCGGCTGGCCTTCATAAACAAATCATTGATATTGATGTTTACTTTTTGTTTCTCTTTTGGTGGCTCGAAATCATAACTGAAGCGTTTGAAGGACTCCACATCACGATCACCTGAATCCAAGTCGTTTAGATTAAGCAACGCGTTTGGCGTGAAAAGATTTTCTATAAAAATAGAGGTACAAGAAGAAGAGACCCTTTTTGAGATCACTTGGTCTCACCTCTAACCAACTCAACAACAAACTCACCTGTAAATTCTGCTGCTCCCAAATGAGTTGGCTGAACAAAACCTTTGGTCGGTGAGTATTGACTGGGATTGGGACATCCACTGTTAAAGAGATTTGCCGACGAACGATTGCCACCACCATAAACTGGAGTTATCTCAACACGATGGGCTACAGGTGATGTTGCATTTCGTGCGAAATTCGAATCATTCACATTATGGATCGATACCTATGAAACGAAAAATAAACAGTTAAGCCCAAACAAAATAAACAGATGATCAAATCAATACTAACTTCGTTGTTAAGATTCTGGCCCGGCATCAGAGTCTTAAGGAACGAAGCATCGTCGTATCGGATTATTCCAGTATTGGGAATTCCATCCAAGTAATGATTGAATCCAGTTATCGTTGGTGGCGGTGAATCTTCGCAATTATGATGCAATGGACAATCACTGTTTTCAAACAAACTGCCACTGCTGGAGAGCTGCTGACTTCCACCTGAACTCGACGAGAATACATCATAGCCGTTGTAATAGTTAGATGGTAGCGAAGAACCAATGAATCCACATGCTATTGGCATTAAACACAACATTAAAAACAACATTAAACGAATCATTAAAAACAAGAAAAAACTCACCATTGTCTTGACTTCCAGTAGCTGCTGTGTTGTCTTGAGCTGCTGCAGCATAGTTCTGCCATTGTGAATCTTTTGATCGCTGCTTCAATTGTTGGGCTGTCTTTATTTCACTACCAATGGCCGAGATACACTTTCCACCGCCTGGATTGCCTCTCAACGAACCATCAGTATTGAGGTCACATCCATACCCATTGCTATTTATGGCAAATGGATCTTCAGGCATTGGCTGACTATTGGGGCGAACATTGCCACTTGTGTTGTTGTTGTTGTTGTTTGAGAAATATGAGAACGAACTGGGCAAGTTCGGATTACCCAAACTACTGCTTGCGGCAATAGTCTCCTGCGGCGGTGTGTAATAGTTTCCTGCAAACTGACGATAATTGGAAACTGGCATGCCATTGGCAACAGCAGCTTGCAATGCCGGATTTCGAATTGTAAACATTCCATTCTCATTCTTGATTATAGAAGCCGGCTGATCCATAGGCAATGGAGCGATTGGTACCCGACTTGGAACTGGTATAACTGAAGGGATAGGCTGGGGCATCATATTTCCAAACATAGGATTACGCAATGTAACCATTTTGGGCTGAGACGATAACGACGAATTATCGCTTCTATTCTGTGCAGTTGCAGATGCTTTAAATGTGTCTGATGATGACTTTTTCTTGTTTCGTCGCTTTCGATTCTTGGACACCTTTGATGCATCAGTTGGAGGCATATGCTGCTGCTGTTGATTGTGCTGCTGTTTGGAAGAAGCTCCCATTGCCTCTACCATGATAACACCACTCTGATCCGAGGGGCCATAGCTTGACATATGCGGATACAATCCAGGCGTAATAATTGTAGGGTGTGGTGCATGGAAGTTAGATCCTCCTTGTGGAGCCTGAGACGATAGCGGCTTAGACAGTCTCTTTATCGACTCGGATTTGGCACGTAGCTGCTCACTCTTACTCGGGTCAACCTTGGTGAGGGTAATACCTGGCGGTAGAGATAGATTCTCCACTTGAACACCACGATTCAATTGATCCATGATGCTGACATTCGAGGCAAGTTGCTGAGAGAACAAATGTCTGTCATGGTGGCTAAGCTGTTGCTGTTCTTGGGGCGGCAATTGTGGATAATTATTCGAGGTCAAACGAAGATTTTGCATAGCCCGATTTAGCGTATTGCCTGTTTCCGTTTTGCCACCGCCAACACCTCCACCACCACTAGAGTGTATCACAGATTGATTTCGTCTTGATTTAGAGCCGGGCTGGTTATGTGCAGCAACTAAGGGTGTGGTGCTAGTAGCTGCTGCATAGTTGCTACCCGGTTGAGATTTGTTTTTCGATTTTCGAGATCGTTTGGGCTTTTCTGTCGGCATTTGGTCACGATGTGATGGCTTCTGTTGATTTTGTTGTTGGTTTTGTTGTGTTGCAGCTGATGGTGGAGGATATTGTTGTGAATTGGTAGACAGTCTTCGATTTGTTGTTGCTGCTGATGGAGTATTATTGGGCTTGGATTTGCGATTTCTATCGTTGTTGTTGCTAATATTGCTGCGTTCTTGCGTGGAGGATGTAACTGGAATTGACTTGATCATGCGATTGTTTCTATCTCTATTCTCGCCTCGCCTTGAATTCGTAGTAGACGAAGATGAGGATGAAAGTTGTTTTTGATCTTTGGGTGGCTGCTTTTCCACTGATGCAGTTTGTGGAACTTGATTATTTTGTTGGTTTTGTTGTTTACCAGACTTTGCCTTTGGTTCTGCGTATTTTTTTGGAATGTTAGTTGTTGCAATGGCAGTGGTTACTGGTGGCTCGATAGTCTTCGCTTTTGGTGGTGGGACGACGGGGATTGTTTCTTTTTTAACTTCAATTTCCATATCCTCCACATCTGCATCTGATTCTGCCGAATCAGACGATACGAAATCATCCAAATGCAACATTTTGAATTGATTATTATCAAATTGACCATTGTCAATGAATTTTTGACGCTTCTCCTTATCTCTTCGCTCCACCGAAGAATTTACCTCAATTACTTCCGGAGGTTTTTCACGAAGTTGAACAATTGGCTTGGGCTTTACCTTCTGACTGCAAACAGAATTCTCGCGAGTGGTTGCTTGACTATTGCTGGTTGTTACCGAAGGAGCTGGTGTTACCACCTTCTTTGGTTTGCTGCTATTGGTGGTTGCAACTTTGTCCACTTTGGCTTGTTTCCTTTTGTTTGATTTTTTGTTCAAATTCACTTTCTTTAATTCCTCCTCGAGGCGCTTTAGTTCTTCCTCCTGCCGTTTGAGTTCTTCTTCGCGTTTGAGTTCTGCTTCACGTCTTAATTCCTCTTCGCGAGCCAGTCGACCCTGTTCTTCATCTAGCTCGGCTTGTTTTTTCGCTCGTTTTCTCTCCTTTTTTAGTTGAGTCTTCGTTTTTTCAACATTTGCCAAAACCGGAGGCGAAGGAGCCTTTCGGGGTAATGAAGATTGTTGCTGCGGCTGCTGTTGCTGGGGCTGCTGTTGATGCTGCTGATTTGTTTGAACAATTTGTCCATTGACAAAAGTGTACAACAATTTGTCCTTATCGGGGGAGGAACCTTTGGCTGTCACCGTGACCTGTGGTTCGGGTACATTGGGCAGGTTAACCCGCCGTATAGTGACGATCCGCTTGGAGGGATCTGACATATCGGTTGGCTGATTAGGGGCATAGCACATTTGTACATTTTGAGAGGCAACCAGATTCGGCATAACGAAGGGCGGAAAATTGTTGGCATTCGCATAGGGAATGCTGTAGAATGCTCCCCCATTCAGATTATTTTCTTGCTGTGATAGAACAGTAGCAGCAGCTGCTGCATGTGGCAGTGTTCCTGTGGAGCTGGAAGATGTTGGTGGCGGTACATTCAATGGTTTCGGTTGGGGTGAATTATTGGCAGTTATTATTTCCTTAGCGATCATCTGGAGTTTTTCGATTTGTTGCTCTTTGGTTGGCAGATAGGAAAATTTAAACTCAGAATTAGTTTGCTTTACTGTGGCTATCAATTCAAGTATATTAGTTTCCACATTTGCTTTTGCTCTATTCAATTTCTTCACATTAGCTTCGTATTCGGAAATTTTCTTTTTGTCTTTCTTCTTGCAGGCTTTCATAAAACGCAATTCATTTTTGGACGTGAACTCTCTTAAATAAATGTTATGAAATTGAGAACGTAGATCCTGCAACTCGGCTATGCGTTTCATTTCCTCTCTGCGTTGTTTTTGTTTTGCTTTCTTGGCGGCCTTCTTTTCATTGACAGGACCTTTTGTTTCATTAGAGCCTTCAATGAAGCTGAGCGTCTCATTGACCCATTTCTTGACACTTACCTCAGGAAGATTTTCGAGCAGGGCGAAGATTTCATTAGCACGTTGCCTTCCTGAGGCCGATGGACTTAGTCCTTTTATTGAGTTAGATCGTCTTTTGGCAGCGGCTAGTGCTGCGGGTGGAGGTGGCGGAGGTGGTGCCACCGCCGCCGCCACCTGTGATTCAACGGGTAGTTGTTGAGCTTGTGCTAGTTCTGATTGAACGTGTGCAGGTGTAGGGGGCACCTTTTTTTTTACTGTTTGTGGTATTTGTTTATGGGGCTGGTGGGTAATTCGCTTGCACAAAGTACTCAGGCACTCCAAACTATCGTCGTCTTCGTCGATTTTGGAATCCGCTAAACAGGATTCATCCAATTCGGGTGGGGTTAGTGTTTTTGAGCAATGCGGCTGCTGATGGGGGGGCCTTAATATGGGGGCTTTTACATTTTTGCGTGCATTTACCAATTGAGAAAGTTTTTTACGCAATCTATCGCGAGTTTCATTCATTCGAGCATGATTGCATTCCTTTGAGATACAAACAAAAAAATGAGAACAAAGCCATAGAATTTAAAGACATTTACAAACCTTTTTGATGCGTTTTTTACTCGAATGGTTCTCCTTGCAATGGTCAGATAAATCAGCATGATCGAAACAACCTACAAGAAAATTGGAGATAACTCTGTATTAATTATGAGTTGGAAGGAAGGATGATTGTATAAATAATGTTACATTTTTTCGTTTTATCTTTTCCGCATTTTTTAGGGGGAAGCGATTCAGTTGGAGTAACAGGTTCCGGTGGTTCTGATTCAGGAGTACGAACTTCTTCTGTGTTATGGGTTAATCTGGAAATTTAACCAATATAATTTAGTATTATTGGATTGGATTTAAATTGATTTCGTTCTGTATCTTACTTGCTAGTGTCTCTTCTTAAGTATTGTGCTACATTGTGTTTTATCCTATAATGAAATAAGAGATTTAGAATTTAAAAAAAAATGTACTTGGTTTTAATAATAAATTTGACCCTGAAAACGGATCTTTCAAGGTATCATGCACTTTTTTATGTTTGCGCGGTCATTTTCGGAAAAAAAATTACGTCATTTACGTATCTCATTCCATCCAAAATTGTAGACAGTTTAATTTATTATTATAATATAAACAAATTGGTGAGTTATTAAAACAAAAACAATTTCTCTAAAATTCAAGATACCGACAAAAGTTCAAGCTCAAAACCTTTTTATTGACCCCTAAAATTCCTGAGGCTCTTCTTTAACTTAGCTTACGCTAGGTTTTGACTTGTTTGCATTAAAATGCGTAAGGGATTCTATTGGACGAAGCTATTTTTGAACTCCTACTCCAAAGAGTACGGTAAAATATTGATGTGCACATATTCGACCCAATTCTTTTGTCTGAAGAGTTAATTCTCTAGTCCATTGCTTTATTCTGGTAGCTATTTTTTGTTTATCACAACAATAAATAATTCAAGGCCAAAAAAATAATTTCAGATCCTAGAACTTATATGAACTCCTAAAAAAAAAACAAATGGACACGACTGGATCGCACAAACTTGCTCTCGTAGCTTACAACTTTAACGTAGCTAGATATTGATGATGTACATATATTCTTAAAAAAAAAAAATAAAAACTATAAATTATTATAAATTTATTATTTTTTAATGGCTTAAAAGATAGAGCTCAAAATTAAGTATGCAATCTGATTTGTTTGATATATATGAATTTATGAAAAAAAAAGTGGGCAAGACTGGATCGCATTAAAAAGAAAGTTGTAAAAACAATTTAAAATATAAATGATTACTATGAATTATTATAAATCAGTTGTTTTAATAGCTACAAAAGATAGAGCTCAAAAAAAAGTATGCCATCTGATTTGCTTAATAAATATGAATTTATGAAAAAAAAAATTCAAAAATCGTTAGAGCGGTTTTTTTTAATTAATTTTTTTATATATAAAAATTCTTGAATATTTTCTAAAATAAAATTTGGTATGCCAGCTTTTAGTATTTTATAAAATACAATTTTCCACGAAACTAAAAAAAAATGTATTAGCCCGTTTTCAAGATATTGAATTTTCAAAAAAAAAATTTCAATATTTTTTTAAAAATCCAGAAATTATTTTATCGAAAATTTTTATATGCAAAATTGTTAAAATTATAAGGGACCTTTTGTATAAAAATTTTGTTTGAAATGTAGCAGCTTACGAGAAATTTGAAAACCAAAAAATTGGTTGTATGACAGGTACCGTTAATAACCATTATAATTTTTTTTTCTATCAAAATATTTCCTGAAAACGTTAGTTTTAAATAAAGCTATATTTGTATGAGAATAAGAAGTTATTCAGTTTCTATTATTTATCTATAAAAGAACTCATACAGTGCCAAAAAAGTAATTTATTACTATATTTAATTTCCTTTAGTAATTTTAGTAGATCGTAATTTTTTTTTTTGAAAATCGTTAGAGCCGTTTTTGAAATAAATCAATTTTTGTATATTGGTTGTGTGACAGGTACCGTTATTTTTTGAGTTAAATAAAAAATTCAATTTCCCCTCTAGGGAATCACATAAGAAGCTTAAGTCCAAATTTTGAAGAAAATCGCTTCAGCTGTTTAGTCTACAAGTCGAGGTACAGACAGACAGACAGAATTCCGAGATCCACTTTTTTCGCGTTCTCTATAATGGTAATGTTAGGGAAAATTATTATCTCAATTTTTTTTTTGCACGAATCCTAAACTTGCCCTATACTACGTATATCGCAAGTAAAAATCAAAAATCGTTAGAGCGGTTTTTTGTAATTAATTTTTTATATACATATAAAATTGTTTGCATATTTTCAAAAATTAAATCTGGTTTGTCGGTCGTCAACGCACAAATTTCAAGTTCAACACATTCATCTCTTATCTACAATGTCCTCAATTCTATTCAACCAACGAGTTTGATCCGGTTGGAGATCGTTGCTCAACGAATTGTTCAACAAACGGCTATAGTCTAAGAAAGATAGGATCTGACCGGGAACAAATTAATTCATGAAATTTTATTGCTGGTATCGACGCAGAATTTTATCCTCAACAACATATACAAAGTCCCCCAAAATGCCCGCATTGACTTTTTGTATAGACGCATTTAAAGAGATGGAGAGGGATGGGAGGTGGGACTTTATCAAGCTGAAAATTTTGTTACAATACAAACTAATCATATGGCACATGTTTTTAGGGTGCTGATTCTAAAGAGACCAAAACTGAAAAGATACATGTACCCTGTAGAAAGTTAAAGTTCTTTTTATGCAATGATTACTTTTTTTCAAGTACAACAAGTTAAATATTACCCAAACCGATTTTAAGATAGTGGGATATTAATGAAATTTTGGTATAAATGTTCCATTTGCCATGTTTACCAAGAATCAAAAGAGTCCCCAAAAATATCTGTGGTGCAAGGGTGTTTTTTTGAGGGCGAGATGTTAGGGCGTCATTATTACCATTACATCTGTGAATAAGTTTTGACACTGATGAAATTTGCTAAAAATATTAAATATGTCATCGTTTCCAAGTATTAAAAGAGTTAATTACAATAACTTGATCCAAAGAGTTTTTTTAGAGAGTTTATATTTGACCTGTCCTTTACGGAGCAATATGTTACGTCTTACGAAAAATTGTATTTTCGTATAATCGAGATAATACATACGACATATGATATATGATTTAAAGGTATTTTTTAACGCCAAATCTAATAAAAGAAAAACCAATATGATGCAAGAACCCTAAAAAAAGTTAGATTAATTTTGGAGCAAAAATTACTGTTTTTTCCGTTAACCAGATTAAACATTACACCCCCAAAAAACATCCTTGGACCTTAGATATTTGTATGGACTCTTTTGATCCTTGGGTGCCAATATGAATTTAATATTTTTGGCAAATTTCAGAAGTGTCAGAATTTATTCATGGATGTTATGGTAATAATCACTCACTTGCATCTCTCCGTCAAAAAAAAACAACCTTTAACCACAGATATTTTTGGGGAATCTTTTGATTCTTGGTAAATATGCCAAATTAAACATTTATACCAAATTTAATTAATATCCCATTATTTTAAAATGGTTTTGGGTAATATTTTACTTGTTGTACTTAAGAAAAAGTCATCATTCCATAAAAAGGACTTTAACTTTCTACAGGATACATGTACGTTTTCAGTTTTGGTCTATTTAGAATCAGCGTTAAAAAGCACCATACAAAAATTATATTATAACACATTTTTATCAGCTTGGCAGACTTCCGCCTCCTCCCCCTCTCAACCTTTTTAAATGCGAGGAAAAAACCAATGCGGGTATTTTGGGGGACTTTGTATATGTTGTTGAGGATAAAATTCTGCGTCGATACTAGCAATAAAATTTCATGAATTAATTTGTCCCCCCTTGCCCATATTAAATTTTCTATCTTTCCTAGACTACTAGTGTACGAGCGTGTGTTGCTCGTTGAAGATGATCGATCAACGCGTTGAGCAACATTTTGGAGATAATGGGGTGCACATTATTTCTTCAACTCGTTGATCAACTTTTATTAATATTTTCAGGTTTTGGTTGCGGTGGACGTGAAGAAATTTGTTGTGCGTTGTGTTGCGACGGAATTTGTGTGTTTGCGTGAGTTGAACTATTGTGTTGAAATCAACTTGCAACTTGGTGCATTTTGTCTTTTCGTCCTTTGTAGTAGATTTTATATTATTATTAATGTAATCATTAATATTATTGTTATTAATTAATATTATAAATGCGGCAGTCATTTGTTTTCCTTTGAGAGGAAATCATGATGTATACAGAATAAATTTAAAAATGTAAATATTTGTCAGCAAAGAAACGCTTGGACAAAAAAAATGTGTACCGATGTCAAGTCAAAATTATTTCATCAATATCTGAGTAGCTACAGGTTATAAAGTGCGTGCTTTGAAACGAATGATGATTGGTTAAGTGTACGAAGGTTTCAACTCGTCCATCAACTTGTTGACCAACCATATCAAAAACGCAATTGACCAACTTGATAAACTTTTTTTTCTTTCAAAATCGATCAAGTTAGTGTACGAAGTTATTCAACATTTTAGTAAGTTTGTCAACTGAGTGTACGAAGTTATCCAACAATTGAACGAGTTGATCAATTAGGTGTACGAGGTTATTCAACATTTGGCTTAGTTTGTCCACTATGTGTACGGGGCTCCCAACACATTTTGTTCAATTTTATCTCTGGCTTCGTTGCTCAACGTGAAGAATGTAAGTTACTGCACTAGTGTAAGAGGTTCATAATTTGTTCATCCAAGGATGGAATTGAAAGAAAAGTTGTACGAAGTTGGTTGAGCTTCTATCGTACTATGTGGACGACCGGCAGTATGCAAACTTTTAGTATTTAATAAAATAGAATTTAACACCAAATTTAAAAAAAAAAATCATTAACCCATTTGCAAGATATTGAATTTCAAATAAAAAATTCAATATTTTTTTTTTTAATCCAAACATAATTTTCCGAAAATTTGTATACCCAAAATTGTTTGTGTTATAAAGGAGCTCTTTTATTCAAATTTTGGATGAAATAGGTGTATCCTTTAACGAGAAATTTGAAAACCAAAATATCGGTTCTATGACGGGTAACGTTAGTAGCCGTTATAATGTTTTTTTCTATCATAATATTAATTACAGTCATATTAGCACCTCGTTTTTTTTTTCAAAATCAATAGAGCTGTTTTTTAAATAAATCAATTTTTGTATATTGGTTGTATGGCGGTACCGTTATTTTTTGAGCTAAAAAGAAATTCAATTTCCCCACTAGGGAATTACCTAAGTACCTTAAGACCAAAGTTTGAAGAAAATCGCTACAGTGGTTAAGGCTGCAGATCGAGGTACAGACAGACAGACTGACAGACAGACAAACAGAATTTCCGGACCCACTTTTTTCGCGTTCTCTACCACCGTAATGTTAGGGAAATTACTACTAACTACGTAATAATAAAATAACTACTACCTATACTACGTACATCGTAATTAAAATATCGTTAATTATTATTTCTCAAAAACAGTCTTCGGCTGAACTCACTTAAAAAATCACCAATAACCCACTACACATGTCAGTTTTGGTGCCCAGAACAACAAACGGTTTTCGAAAAGGTGTGTTACCAAAACACAATTATGGATTAAAAGGAAATTGAGGAAGGTCATCAAGCGAAGATAAATGATACAAACTAAAGATTTCTCAAAAGAAGAGAACTGTTTTCAAATAATCGTATTTTGAAAAGGAAGATAAGTGTACTTTTAGATTACGGTAGTACCCAACGATTTGTTTTGCAGGTACAATTAATTGATGATTTCACTTTACCTCGAATATAGCATTCCATTTGATATTTGAAATTATTTCATTCATATTTGAACACAATTTTCACATACAAGATAATTTGGTATGAACATTTTAATGTTTAACCAGGAAAATATTTCTACAGTCAAAATGATTAAGTGTGTCATTTGGTGCTAATTATTCCTTTTTAGAACCAATGTCCATTTTTAAGAGTTTTGACTTAAGTACACCATACAATTTAGAGTAGGATGTTCTACGGCTGTAATAAACGCCAATGTTCTATCGCTATCGTTAGACCTTTCCAAAATATTTATTATTATTTTAGGGCTAATGTTGCTTAGTTGTAAGTGAAATAACGACAATTGAAAGACATTTGCTTCTCAAGAAACTCATAACAAAATTCAATTTGATTTGAAACAAACGTGTGATATAAAAAAAAAATTGTGTGTTATGTTGCGTTCCACGCCGTCTACATGTCACAAAGAGTACCCTCTATGTTATATACATTTTTTTTCGATTTAGCTTTCAATGCATTTCCCATAAGAGAAAACCAAAAACAGCTCTAAGAAAAATTAGTTTTACCACATTATTTTACATGAAGGGGCATACATAACACAATTAACGGGTGATTTTTTAGCTGGTTTGTTTTGGCAACACTGGTTTTGACAGCTGACGTGTGTTTAGTACAATTACAATAGAATAATAAAATATGTAAGTTTTTAAATCAAGAGAAGAATATTATGGAAACTTAATACTTATTTTTTGCTGTATTTTGCAGATAAAAATGTAAACAAACGTGTGTTGTTGTTTTCTAAAATGGATGAATGTCGCCGGCAAATGTGCGTGGAGAGAAGGGCTTTTAGGGAACTAGAGTTACCCATGGATTTAAATGAAATATTATTTTTACATATTTTTGTCAGTAAAAGAAGAAGAAGAATTATGGTAGATGCACTTAAGCGGTCGGGCGAAAAGAAAATATAAATGGTGTATCCCATATAATAAAAAAAAAATTAATATTAAAACTCCTCCCTTCTGTGGGTTTCGGGTCGGGAAATATCAAAATCTGAGGATGCCAATCGATTTAGAAGGGTGCTATTACCTAGTGTTTCGGACAGCGCTTTAGCACCAACGTAAACCTAGAAATTTCACTTTTCAATTTGACAAGAGTGTCGGAATGTCAAAATTTGAGGGCGCAAATCGATTTAGCTGGTATTTTACCTACTGTCACGGCCAGTGAAAACCAAAAAAATCCCACTCGACACTTTGACAGTTGTTGATAGCCCGAAAAATCACACCTTTCACTTTGACAGTTGATAGTTAGGGGCAAGATGTAAAAAAACCGAGAAAACACCCATTTTTGCTTTCGCAGTTTCCAGATTATGGCGAAAAGTCAAAAAACTGATGCGTTCTAACTCCAAAAAAAAAGCATTGCACTAAAAGTCTTCACTATCTTTAATGTAGAAATGTAAAAATGTAAGGAAACTTGACCTGAATAAAAAATTAAATTATATATTTATTTCGTTTTCATTTGGTAGTCCAGAGCTACTGTTGCATTCATATCGATTATTAAAAATGTGTAGTAGAAGGAGTGATTCCAAACCGTCAACTCGAAACCAACATTACGCTCATCTGTTTCATTGCAAAAACTGCAGTGAAAACAAAATTTCATCTATTCAAATATGTACATAACTTAATTTTAAAAACTTAAAAAAAATATGTATGAAACAAACAATTCATATAAATTATTTATAATCCTAACTACGCCTCTGTCTTGATTTTTGTCGAACCAAGTATTATTGTTGTTGTTTCTCGTTATGAAAGTAGTTTGTTTACATTTTTCATCTACAAAGTAAGGCATTTTATCTATCGGTTTCGATATATTTCACGCTTGATTTACAAACTAACATGTTTTATTATTCTATTGCAATTGTAATTGAATATCCGTTCTTATAAAATAATTACAAAAAGTAATGGCCCCTATTGCGGTTGTCGATCGATAATCGCTAACGAGCCATCAACGATCAACAAATTGTGAAATCGTCATTGTGGTTGTCGATTGCGTTCGACAATATTATCGAAAATCCGATCGCTTCAACAAGTTAAAAATTGTGTAGTGATCAAAATGTGAGTGTTTTTATTTAAAAAAATGTTTTTTTTTATAAGTAAAATATATTTAATTATTACTCTTAATGCAGTGCGAAACTTATCTCAACGAAAAAAACAGATAAAGGACATCAATGCACCCAATAACTCCTGGGAATACATTTTTTTTTGGCATATTCTACTTTCGTTTATTTTTGACATCTAAAGTGTGTTTCTTTTATACTTAGCACTTCTTTTAAGATTAAGGATACAGTAGATTGAGCCAATCGAATTAAAAAAATCATTTCCCACACTGAACTGACATGATGCTTGGGCACAAAGTCGTAACGCGGTACACAATTTAAGGATGTTGGGAACCGATGATTTTCTTATTCCCAGCTTAAGTTTCAGAAATGAATTCACAATTTATAGTTTTTCATTCACAATGTATACTTTTTCATTCACAATAACTCATATACTAGTCGACCAAGTTACGCAATACCGATTGAGAAATCAGTCGATGGTGATGATCGTTGAAAGTGCGATCGCTGATCGACAACCGCAATAGGGCCCAATGTTATTGAGGCCCCTTTTTCGTTTTCTCTTATGGGGAATACATTGAATGCGAAATCGAAAAAAAAATGTATATCACATACAGATGACAACTAGGTGCCGTGGTACCAAGTGTCAATACAACCAATTTGTTTGTGAAAAGCTCTACAAGAATGAGGCTGATTTATTTTACATACCATTTTGCCTAGGGGTCAGTTTTTCTCACTGGATTAGATTTTTAAGTTGACTTTCACAGGTACTTATCAACCAAAATTTGTCGATTAGTGATGACGATAGTAAACAATTTAAACTACAGGTTCTTTGATTAAACTATTTATTAACGTACATTTTCCTCGATTTACAATAATCATTAATTAAATATAACTAGGAGTGGCTATTTGACTCTTATGGTTTTATTTCCCATTGGTTTTGTAATAAGCGATAGTATTTGTTTGGAAAGTTCCGGTGTTGCCTACACATCGATTTTTAAACAGATTTCGTTAACAAAATAGCCGCAATGATACTGAGACCAATAAAGTCCAGTTTTCTCAAAGCTAATCATCTTGAATCCATGGTTACATTCCAAGTAGTAAATCAACGGATGTGTTTGTTAACCAAAACTTTTAACAAAAACCTTTTAAAACTGTACTAAAAAGAACAAGGCGCTGAAATCAAACAGCAGGTGTAACATCATAAGAGAACAATATCAAGAACATCACCATTAAATTGGAATGTTTTGTTACATACATTTTGTAACGTTCCTTCTGAATTATTAAAATTAGGAGAATCGACTGGGAGAAGAGCGAAAATTAAAAAAAAAAAAAATGGTAACAAGTTTTAAGAAAATTGATTCATCCGTTTAGACTGTAGCGGAACAAACAGACAGATAGACTGTATCAAGAGACCCACTTTTCATCGTTATATGTTTTGATAAAAATATTCAAATTCATGAAAAGTTTGACTATAATTCACACGGAAGACAGATGACCCAGCATCGGGTGTATAGAGATTCCATTTTTAGTCATACCACATGAATGTGGAACGTCTAACCTGGATCTAATTTTACCTTCAATTTCATTGGTATCTTTTTGTGAAGAGTACGAGATTTTTTAAAGAAAACGTCAGCAATTGATGTCCTTGTACCAAAAGGTCCTGAGAGAACTTATTCAATTCCATCAATAATTACAAATGGAGATCGTATATTTTTACATCGATTTCACCGACATTTAAGTACAAAAGACGGAAGATTATATTACATTTCGTCGTCGTCCAATGGACAGTCTACGTCCATTTTGTTTTATATTGAAACACTTTCTATAACGTAACAGAAGACCTAGGAGACCTTTAACAGAACTTAGATTTTGATTATTTTTTTTTATATAAAGTATTTGGGAGACCTATGTATATGAGTTTTGAACAAAATGGACTTAAGAGTTTTCATTAAACAAATACTATATTAAGATGACCTAAAACATTTGAAAAAGCTCACCTATCAGGACTGTCCGTCACGCTTGATGCTTCTGATGACGAACTATATAAATAAAGACACGCTAATATTAATTACCACTCATAAGAGAAAACAATAATTAAAAACTAAAAAAAAAACAACACTTACTCAAAAGTTCTATTGCTTCTGTCCTTCAAGTCCATTTCAGCTAAAGCCAATCTAAAACAAAATATAAATACATACATGAATCAATAATACAAATTATTGATATTTAAGTGTCATAATCATAACCGTATCTTACACAGAGATTTTGTCAAGAAACTGAAAGAATTTCCCATCCTGTTCTGCACCTTTAATTCGTGACGTAAGCAATTGTATATCATTATTTGCTAATTCAAAATAATCTAAATTTAAATAACTATCATCATCATAATCGATAAAATAGCACGCAATAACCGACACAGCGAATGACCAATAAATTTTGAATACTTCATCGTCTAGTTTCGGGTCAAGTCCCACCTTCGATGTTACTACTTTTTGATTGTAAACCATGATGTTTTTAAGCATTATGTTTAGATCTTCGTGTGTCATTAAAAGAGGTTGATAATGATCGATTAGATGCCAAGACAATGCCAGCGCCAGTTCATTATTAAGTATTTTTCTGGCCAGCAGACACGAGGGTAATTTACAATTCGCACAAAAGTACTTCTCCTCAATCTTTGAATAATGAAACGGTTTTCGATCTAAAAAAAACACACAAAAGCATTTAAATTAACAACTGCACCACAAAATATGTGATCTAAACTAAAAACCTCTTAGATGCTTGAAAACCGCCCAAGACAAGTGGTACTCGTACAATTCGTCAGGCTCGTTGAAGACTTCGTCTTTGAGTGATGAGGCATCACTTAAATCTTCTATGCTATTCGTTCGTCGTTTATCTTTTGTCTTGTATGCGAACAGATCGTCGCTGGCACAGACATTTAGAATTTTCGACTCGTATAGTGTTCCATCTTTTTCTGCACGCGAAAGGGTCAGACACTTGACGCATGTTGAATTCGGTGATCTCTTTGGCGGAAGAGGTCCTCCAGCAATTGAACATGTAACACACTTGCAAGATCTTCGTATAAAAAAAAGAATTTTAAAATGACTTAAACAAACTAAATAGCTAGTAAAAACTCACCCAATATGATATTCTAGCATTTCGTTACATTCTTTGCACTTGTCATCGCACACCAGTGTGTTTATATGACCGCTAAACGACTCTACGGTAGATTTGGCAACAAACGCCAGCATGCTTTGCCAGACTAGCTGACGATTTTCATTCGTTGCCCATTCGGAAATATCAATACATTGAGTACACGTCCCCGTGACATCATTCCGAATCACATCGAATAGACTGTGTATTGTTTTTAAACGCATTCTACGGTTTCGTTCTTCCTCTGATAAATTATACAAATTTAAAGCCACCCAAGTTTCTTTCCAAGTCCTGTCGATTTGAATCATTTCATCATCAAATTGAATGTACTTTTTAATTAGAGTTGAACGCTTTTTTGTTATTTCATCTTCTTTGAGCTAAACAGAATTAAGGAGATTAATAAATCTTTATTCGCAAATATTTGACATAACAACTTACTGTTATAATACATGCTAACATAGTATCAGTAACATTTAAATAAACATACTGCTGATACATTCGTTTGTTTAACATTGTCCATGTTAAGCAAAACTTGTTTAAATGATGGTTTTCAAACGCAAAAAGAAACCTTGATATGCTTTCCGAAACTGAACAGAGTTCTTCGTATCCATCTAGGACATCTTATAAAGAAATAATTTGTTGTTTAAATTAATTAAGAGTTTAAATATATAAACAAAAAAAAAAGGATTCCATACAGGACAACATATCTTCGGCTGGTATTTTTTTATCATGAATTTTAGCTATTTCCGCAAAACCTTCCCAATAAGCCTTGACCACACATTCGATTTGGAAATTCATTAATTCAAATAGTTGATGAGGATCGTCGACCAAAAGACTGAAATAAATGAAAGCTAGTATAAACATGATATAAATTTATAAATGGAATTAGTATTTTTACTTGGGATGCAGTTTGGTTAGTTTAGGAAAAAAAATATCGCATACATTATATGTACATAATGTATGCGATCCAAACATAAATATCTCAGTTACCTAAAAATACCTGTTTGAATTGGCGACGAAATAAGTTGTAAAATTTGTATCAAGACCACAAAATAATTAAATTTATTCTTGGTTCTTATGACAAACATTTTTAGGGGTTCAATAGTAAAATTCCTACACTTTTCACTCAACAACAAAAAAAAAAACAACCTTTTACAACAGAAATTTGTTTAGTCCCTTTTGTTTCTTGTTTCTTGTTTCTTATTACAAATTAATCTTCTTTAACCATGTGAATGTGAAAGATATTATCCTAAGTCTACGTTTATGTGTATATCTCCGAAAGTAATTATTCAATTGAGACAAAATACAAACGAAAATGTTTGTCAGAATATAGAGAATAATTTCTTCTATGACAATTTTCACGATAACTCTGACCGTTTACCTAAAAAACACGTTATCCGTCTCGCGCTCTCCCTACTAAGAAACAATTGGCAATATCTTGGGCAATTATCAACCGATTTACATGAATAAAAAAACAAATTTCTTCGTTACAAAAAAAGGAACAACATTTACTTGAAACATTTTTTCCTAACGTTAATAACTTTTATTGCATTACAAAACTACATCAAAATTCCTTAATATCAATGACTTCGCACCGGATTTTGCAAAAACTAGCTCCGGATTCGGATTCCCCACCCCCGAAAACATAAAAAACCACCCTCAAACTGAGGTGACATTCAAGTGCCTATGGGAAGGGGGTATAGCTCCTAGACTAGAGGACGTTATTATAAAACACAAAAAATCAAAAATACAGTCTCAAAAAAAAAAAGATTAAGGTTCCCTTAAAAAGCTAATATCTTGAGTTCTATTGGTCGGATTGCCAAGATTATGACGTTTTGACCTAAAGAAAATGACAGAGCATCACAGCATATATTTTTTTTTTTGAGTGGTAATACATCTCACAAAATAACTTGGAAAATCCCTGTTTGAAACAAACCCTCATACTCATATTTTGGTTATCAATCCACTCCCAAAATTTGATGTGGGCTCTTGGTCTATAAATAATATTTGTATATTAAATGGGAATTATTTTTAAACATAAAGTCTAGAATAAAAACACACACTTTCCTAAAGGCTAGTTCTGTGTTCAAACATTTATAGGGAAGTCATAATCCACCATTAATTAAAATAAGTATTTTACCACGGTTGCCAAAATCAGCGAAAAGTCTGAACCATTGGATTTTACGAAAGGTCTGATGTATCTACATACACTTCATGTCACTTGATTGAGGCCATTCCAAACATAGCTTGGCAAAAGTTAACATCGCCGATTTTTTTTTCAAACAAAAGTTTAAAACATTTAAGAAAGGATAGAAAACTATATTTTATATTAAATTTCAAGTTAAAATGGGCTCTGGAAACACGTGGACAGTAGCAGAAAAAGGATCAGTAGATGCTTCAAAGGAACTGGGATTCTCAGGCCGAAAAATAGCTAGGAGACCGAACAGAAGTAAGACCATTGTCAACAACTATCTAGCAGACAATGGAAACCATGAAAAAAAAAACGAAAAGGACGCACAAATCAAGCAACAACAATCCGAGAAAAGCGACTCATTCAGCGGCTAGCTTCAAATTCTATACTATCAGCGCCTAAAATAAGTTCAAAAAGTGTTTCGACGGTTTTACCAGTGGTAGCATCAAGAGTATGCAAATCAAAAAGAAACCGGTTCTACGACAGCTACACAAGAAACTACGGATGAATTTCGCCAGGGAGCATGTTACCTGTAGCAACTCATGGAAAAAGGTTGTCTTTTCAGATGAAAAAAAGTTTAATGTTGACGGACCCGATGGTTACAACTTTTATTTTCACGATTAAAGAAAAGAATAACTTATTTTGTCAAGACAGTGTAAGAGGTGTGGGGAGCTATCACCTATTATGGAACAATTGTTTTGGAATTTAATTTAATTTAATTATTGGAAATAGTTACAAATGCCTGCTGTAACGGGTGTTTCCAAAGCTAAAGAATATTCTTGAACCTTGGATATTATTACAAGACACCGCCCCTGTCCATATTTCCAGGGTAGCTAGAAGCTGGATTCAGTCTTAAAACATTTGACTTTTACCATGGCCACCCTATTTACCGGACTCAAACATCATCGAAAACGTTTGGGCCTGGCTAACTCGATGGCTAATTTCTGATGCTAGTAGACAGTTTGGAGATAAGGACGTCTTGGTCGAAGCTAACTGCGATGCCTGGAGTCAAATTTCACTGGATTATTCCAAAAAACTGTATGATTTAATTCCAAACCGTCTAATAGAGCTAATTTCAAAAAATGGGGGACATACTCATTAATAATTGACGAAAACATAATACATTAGTGTTTAATAACAAAAAAAAAGTAAACATTTTTATAGGTTTGTTCTTTTTTTATAAGATTTTTCAAGTGGCCTCAATCAAGTGACGCATTTTTGTATACCCATTTTTGCAGTCCATTCTTATATTTTATGAAATTCCTATGGAATTTCCAAGTTACCCCTTTAATTTTTTTCTTTTTTATTGCAAAATATATTTACCTAGTCGCAGGTATCAAAAATGTGGGGGTTTGTGCATCAAATGGATACAACTACTTAAGTAAAATAAAAGTTTAACCAAAGGCAACAAAAAAAAAACAAGTGAATTTCGATAAATTGTTCGACTTTAGGCGAACGTTAGATTCAGTATTCATAAGGGCGCTATCTATATATTAATACGTGGTGGCAAAACTTTGTCCAGGATTTTTGTCCGTTTATTTTCAATGGAACTATGTGCATGCATTTTGTCGGAAAGGTTTTGTCCCACAGATGTGCACAAACCAAAAATTATGTTGCGGGTATGTAACCGTTATGAGTAAATATAGTTAAACGCATAGTGACCTATATTATATAGTATTAGGCGCATTAGGCGGGACAGTCCCTTATTTTACATGCCTGTCCCGCGTCATAAACTGTCCGGCGAAGTGTCCCTCATTTACAGATTTGTTCCTCAAAGTCCTGCAACATTATAAATATACAAAAATAATCCACATGTATCTGCATGCTATGATACACATGTAAAACTTGCTTACAAAATTATAATTTTCCTTTTGCTCCAAAATTTTGAATTCAAAAATTCCCATTTTAATGCTAAAAGAAAATTGGCCATAAGTATTTAATCTAAAAATGAGGAGATGAAGTACCAATTATTAAAAAGAACTACTTGTTTTTAGTTTAATTAGAATATATTGAATGTCAAATCATTTATGGACGCAAGAGAAAACCAGGATGAGAGTTTAATCGGTAAAATCTATTGTTGTGTTAGAAATATTGTTCGATAGGTAATTCCTGTTCCTTTTTTTATGAATACATACAAAATAATAGCGTAGTTTTGTAGAAAATTCACACAACTGAAAAATATAATCAGGTAATCGACCTGCGCAGTTTATTTAGAGAAGTTTTTTTCTTTATTTTTTTATGAAATATGTTCATAGAATAAAAATATAAATCGGGTGGCACAACGGCTCATGAAGAACCAGGGCCTAGTGACTAACAACTCGCAACCATTCTTGTGTGCGCCTTGCGACAGGAGTGGAAGGGACCCACAATTTTATGCCGAATCCGAACGGCTAGACGAGAAGCACTTATTCGTGACAAGTGATACTCTTGGAGGATTTGTCAATTCCTCGCAAGAGGCAGTAGCCCTGAAAAAAAAATTTTTAGTTTTTAGGTGGACGAGGCTGGGAAGCGATCCCAGACCTCCAGCGTGACTGTCGAACGCCCTAACCATTACGCTACGGGCTACTACTATGTTCATAGAATGAACTTTTAATTTGTGTGATACCTGCTTAATCTTATTTCTTAATTAAGGCTGATTCAAATGTTCCTATGCAGACAAAAATGAATAATTTATACTTATTTTAAGTTTCATTAAAAAAAATAAAAAAAAAAAAAAACAATGTAATGTACTTAAAAATAAAAGGTTTCTTTTTAAAGTGTCCCGCATTGTCTTCAAAAAATTATGTTTGCTATAATAGTTAAACGTCAAATTTTGACTAATAGGCAATACTAGTAATAATAAATTCTTATTGTTATTATATTCAGAAATATTTCGATAAAAATTATATATTTCTCTTTATATGACTATGAATTTATTTTCCGTAGAACAGGTAAAATACTACCCATTTCTCTAATCCTAAAAAAAAACACACTTGTTAAATATTTTTTATAGACTATTTTTATTCTTGATTCTCGTGACACTTTTATAATTTGTACCATTTTTTATGAGGGTAGCATTTTTTTCAAATCTCAACAATGACAAAAAATATTACCAACAATTTATATAAAAGAACCATTCTTTACAGTTGCATTTTTTAGTGATGCAGTATTTTACATTTATGAACTGGAAAACATCAATTTTTAAGCCACTTTCTATAAACATAAGATCTTTCTTAACGTGTAGACAACCTGCCATTGATTATACCTACAAAAAGAAAAACTCTTCCCTTATCAATCTACGGTTATCTCTAAGATAAAATTCTATACATGTATCGAAGTTGTCGATGATTTTTCACCTTTCACTTGAATTTTATCGAAAAAATCATCATAAGCGATGTAGCTGGATGGATTTCATATCCAACCGTACAGTCACTTTTTGTGGATTCAATTGAGTCTCTTGAAGTACATACACGGTTATGTTAGATCTTTTTTAAGAAGTAGAACTTTTTGTGTAAAAACTAATGGCATCTACTCTTCCAACTACCCATTGTATGACGGTATACTCCAGGGATCACCCCTCTCGGTGGTATTAAAAAAAAAAAAAATCATCACTGAATTTATGCAGACGATTTATATATTTTATGTAAGATAAATTGCCTTAGAAGAAATTACAAATTGGTCAAAAACTGCATGGGCCAAATTGTCAAATCAAAAATGTAAATTACTTATCTTAAGTATTCTAGGTTAAGTCAACAAAACGTATTCTTGGAAACAACACTCTATAGTGCTTAAGAAATCACTAGCTGCGAGCACTAATATTGTAAGATATCTAGCTTCAAATAAAATTAACGTACATAGAAATACACTTTCAAACACTACGAGAATGTTAGTTTTAAGTAAAATTAAATATGGGTTGTATATGTGTATATGGGCATTGTCCTAAGTCAATCCTGAGGATATTAAAACCAACTTACCACGCCGCAGCAAGGAGAAGCATCAACGCGTCCCCAACAACACCTTTAAAAAATATATTAGCAAAAGCAGGACTACCAAGCATAGAGGAACGAAGAGACACTTTAACTGCTAAACTGTTTGTGAAACTATCGTTTTCCAAAAATTCAATAATCGATAACGACTTCAAAAAAGCATTGTACCATAAACTAAACTGCTACGATTCTTACAAAAGCAGTTGAGTTCGAACTACCAACTAAACAGGAGCACCATGTTTCATCAACCCGGAATCTCTAATATTTACTCTAGCTAGTTATAAAAAATCCAATACCAGCAATAGCATCTACCGCCACCTCTAGACATCCATCTCACTAGAATTAAAATCGGATGGATGGAAATTTATATTTACTGGTGATTCCAAGACAACGCAAAACACATCATTTGCGGTGAAACTCGAAAATAGTGACTTTGCATACATTGGCAACCTGCCTGATTTCGTTTCAGCAGAAGCATTCGCCATACACCAAGCCACTAAGGCTGTATCAAATTACCGTGGGAAACACATTATATGCTCTGATAGCATATCTGTACTTAACGCCATAATAAAACCCAACAACAAGACTGAACTCATATCAAAAATTAGATATCAGTTCAGCAAATCACCAAATAACATCAAGTTATTGTGGACCCCTGGACATTTAGGAATCCAGGGTAACGAATATGCTGACAATGCATCTAACTCAGCCAATAATGCTCCTGTATATGTATATGTAGCTTCAATATCCACACCAAACTAGACCTGCTAAAGCACATTAAAAAAAAAAGTCAAGATTGATTATAACCCACGAGTGGAGCCTATACCACCACCATAACAAGAAACTCTGTCCTCATAAACTCAACCCAGTTTACCCAACAAACGTTTAAAAACACAAAATATCTAATTTTGTACGACTTCGACTTGGACACACATCAGCCTCTCATCAGCACCTCCTCAACAAAAACCCGCCACCACTTTGTACAAATTGTAACACCAGATTGTACCTAAATCATATTCTAGAACACTGCCTTGTATGTCAACCCATAATCAAAAATGTATTTAAAAATAAATGTATTTATGAAATTCTCCAAAACCCTAGTTCCAAAAATATCAAAAACATATCAGATTTTCTTTTAAAAGCAAACATTTTAAATTAAATTAAAAAAAAAAAGAGCCAATAGTCTCCGCAGCTAGGCTCGTTAAATTAAGTTTTACGTAATTAATAAAAAATAATAATAATTATTATTCTAACTTCAAAAACAAAAAGCGGAATTTCAGAATTCTAAAGGAAGATTTTAGCTTTTTATCAGTCAGTGCTAAAAGTATTCCATGACTGCTCTCCAAATTTCCTGATTTTCCCCGACGTTCCCTGACCAATTTTTCGTTCGGAGTTTCCCTGATTTTCCCTGACTTTCCAGTCTAGTGGCAACCATGTATTTGTATAAGCTATAACGAATTAAGGGACAAAGTTCATAATATTGCTAAGCATATTTGCCACGTAATAACGAGTAGTTAAAATTTTACTGTGTTTGGAATTTCCTTCATTTGCAGTTTTCATAAAATTATAATTTTACTGCTGCAATTATGGGGCAATATATATTGAAGAAGGAGAAGCACCGTGAAAGGCAGCATTGATTTGTTGTATTTCAGTTCTGTTGGGTTAAGACAATCAAGACAATAAATGACGACAACTACTACCGTTAATATTTAATAACATTTTCGTTTGGACAAGGGAACCCGTTAACCTACATCGCCGGGGGGCCGGATAAGATTTATATTTTTCGGAAATACCTACTTGCATTAAAAAGTTTTAATAAAGATTGCTAATAATAAAAAAATTTAAACTAGAAAGCAACTTTCCAAAATAACAAAACACATTTTAAGATATTTGAAAGTTGCTGCTTTAAAATCATATTCCTTTAACTGTAAATTCGAACATTCTTTTTGTTCAGTATGAAAAACGAAAAGACAATACAAAGCATTCCATAAGCTTGTATCCTATAAGATGACTAATCCTGCCCAACCATACCAAAACAAAACTAAATAGCATACAAATCCAAACTTTATACTTACAGCGCACTTAGAAGCACTGAAACCATATTTTCTGTCAGCGATAGATCACATATAAAATTCAAATGCTGAGCCTTGGCATGATTCATGTCTCCTGTTGTTCGCCACGGAGATTTATCTCTCTCAAGAAGTTCTTCATATTTCTTCTGCGACAGGGTGTTCCTATATGTGGCGGACAAAATACAAATTAAAACAAAACAAAACAAAAATATATATTAAAGTTAGGCAACCCACTTAAGTATTGGCTGATAGGCCTTTCTTAGCGTAGCTTGGAGTATTTCCCACGTACTGCGCGTTTTCATCTGGTCATCCATCAATTGCAGTATCACCTCCCGATATTCCAGGCATTGCGGGCATGTGCAAAATGTATAGAACTCATTTGGGCTGTGTTTGAGTTTTTTCACAGTTTTCTACAAAAAGATTTGTTGTTTTTATTATTTCTTAGACTATTTACTACTTCAACAGAATTGAGGTCACAAAACAACAAACACATACCCTCTTCGAATCGGGACTATTGACGATCACTTCAATTTCTTTGGGTGGCATTGCTGTATCGGCGAAGCGCTGTCTCAATTGATCGAGTGAAATAATTTGTTTGATTGGAATTGGAAGCTGAATTCGCTTTCCGAATTTTGGTTTCTTCGTTGGACTGGCATCGGCTTCGGTATCAGCACAAGATGAGGATGACGAGGATGATGATGATGAAGAAGACGATGATGACGATGAGGAGGATGTTGAAGAAGAAGAATCTTCAACCACAACCGATGCTGCAGATCCAGATCCAATTTCTGTCGCTGGTGGTGTCGAGGAGGAGCTCAAGCTGCTGCAGTTCATATCGGCTTTAGCTTCGTCCATTTTGCGAGCAAAAATATTCTCTTGGACACACGATGAAGTGTGGTTGGTTGGTGGTTTTCACTACGTCGTCGTGGAGCAGAGAGTATTCTTTTCCACTCCACTTTGAACGGGTAGAAAATTTGATATTTTTTAAATGATTATATATTAATTGTGAGAATGCAACTAAACACTTTCACTTGTAATTATAATTTTTTTTTTAGAATTATTTTTTTTTTAATTTATGTGTGAACGTCGTTTCGCAATCCAAACAATTCGGACACATTCAGCAAATAAAGTTATGGATGGCCCATTTGAACGTGAAGTTAGTAGCATTTTGTTAACTTTTGCATTCAGTTTTGACATTTACGATGAACCTGTTTAACCACCAACTTAATCATATGAAACTGAGGGGGAGTTTGTTCTGTTTATGTCGGTCTTGGTATGGAAAATTTTCTAAAATAGTTTGTTAGTTGATGGAAAGTATTTTCTTTAACACAATTATGAATAACGTTCAGAAAAGACATTTTAGTTTATCTAATGACATTTTAAAATTGTTTATTTAACACAGGATAAAGGGTTGAAGGCAGAAATATATCGCGCCTAGATGTATACAGCACGAACTGTTTAACGAAAAAAACTGCCCCTTCCCGAGTTCCTGCATAGTGCATATAGGCACTGCACTGCATGGAATTGGAATGGAACTGTACAGTGCACTATGATTGAATGGATTCAGGGATTTTTGTTAATTGGTGCTGAATGGTGCCATTGAATCGAATGGAACGGAGAAAAAAAAGTATGACCGCTTTCACACAAGGAAACTGAGTTGCCAGAAACAAGATAGTTTGTTGGAGAGAAGGGTGAGAGGGGAGATTTTTTTTCGCCCTTCTCGCCTAAAAACCCCCAGTTGCCGGCAACTCAGTTTCCTTGTGTGAAAGGGGTCTATGGAGTAGTAATAGGGTAAACAAACAAGTATGTACATATAATAATTTGTTGTTATTTTATTAGCTTATTAACCAAAGCTATCAACAGTAATTTATCTTAAGCCTGTTCGACATCTGTGTCGTGTGTTGTGGAGTCGTCGTCGCTGTCATTCCATATATTTTATGCGCCACACTGCAACACAACATTCGAGACAAATATGGTTCTAAGAATATGAAATACATTGTAGCGATAGCGACACACGACTCCACAACACAAACACACGACACAGATGTGGATCAGGCTTAATGTATATCGCAAATAGGTTTTTTTTTAAATTCAAAAATTCATATTTTAATCTTTAGTAATTAATGACCAAGATGGCTAGCTTCGCAATTAATGCTGGATTGACATGTAACCTTCATCTGCAAATATGAAGAAAAGAAGATCGGGACAAATATATGCCAAAAATCCGAGCGTGTGAAAGAGAACCATCAAGAAGATGAACATGTATGTCTTCATATCTAAACCAATATGGCACTTCCTACAATCTGCATGACGTACGAAGATCTTCTGCATTTTAATGTTCTCTCTCTATCCAACATTATGTAATTTAAATTTTCTAGTCAGACGAAGATACATGTAAATCTACCATAAAGGCTTAACTACATAGAGCTACTTTTGTACAAAAGTACAAAAGTGAGAAATAGACACCTGCTTGCAAAAAAACGATTGAAAATTGTTTCAGGTTTCCTTACTTACTTACTTACTTAGATCCTTGACCCCTCTAAGGGGCACAGGGCGTCAACTACCGCTACACGCCATCTCGTTCCTTAACAAACATTTTAATTTCTCACAAAGGTGAGAAATTAAAATATTCGCTAAGAAAATCTTGCAAAAAAACTTATGAGAATTGTTCGCACAGATAAATTAAACCACCATACACAATTTTCAATTGTTTTTTTTTAGAAAGCAAGTGTGGCAAGATATTTATTTCTCACTGTTGTACTTTTTGGCAAAAGTAGGTCTATGTAGTTAAGCCTTTATGACCTCATCGGTATATAAATAGGAGACCAATTTACGGCCATTAATAGGAGGACTTAAAATCACTTAAGCTTAGATTAGACGATCTCGCCTGGAGCGATCGATTTCTTTTTAGTTGTGTTGTTTAAAGGTGTATATATTCCATTATTGTGTTGTATAACCTTTTTACTTATCCCTTTTTACTTCGCTTTCATTTCTGAATGCCAGCTTCAACTCCTCGGTGGGTAAGGGTGGAATTTGTTACGGTAAGATTTTCCGCAACTAGAACCATTCCTTATCAGTTCTTAAAACATCCGACGGACTATGTTGTTTGGTCATAGTCAAACTCTCGTTATCTGTTTTCCACTCCATCCCAACCATTCCCATTTTTCGACCCACACATTTGAGTCCGTTGTCCTCGGAGTTTGAGAGAGTGGCTCAGAGAGGATGACAATTTAGGTACCCGATTCCTTCTGATGGATTCTTTCGTGTTGAGCCAGCGGATGAGCTGGAGACTCACACGTCATTTATTCTTTCATGCTGAGCCAGCGGACGGGCTGGAGACTCGCACGCCATCTTTACTGAGCAACGAACCCCAACCTACATTGATTGATCTTTTATACGAAACCTACACTAACATATACTTCACATGGAGATTATAAACAACACAACAACATATGTACATCCTAAATTTAACTTCCTTTTTTTAAACAAGGCTATAAGCCCATCCTAAATGATATCACTTTAAATTTAACGTAAATAGCATCGACCGACACCAAAGAATAAAGCGCTAAACGCTTATCCCCTATTTCCCCAAATCTGCACAAAGGTCCACCGAGTAGTAGATTGCGCGTTAGGTTGTTTAATTTCAGTATTTGCCTTCCTGCTTCGGTTCCTCAAAAATGGTTATAAAGTTGGATATAATAACTAAGAGTAGCTGAGAGAATGCTCAGAAAAGTATTTTCAACTTTTTATAGTTTCTTTATTTTTCTGAAAGGTATTGTCGTGAATATGTCTAGAAACGGCCTTGGATTCGTCAAGTTTTGGGACAACGCCAACAACTTGGGGAATTCAGTGAAGGGGTGGGTAAAAGAGAGTTTCGATGGAACTCAATTTTGGAGTGATACCGTAACCGAGTGCCACGATAGCTATTGCTTGAGAGTGTGAATGTGTGAGTGAAAGAGGGTGGCCAATAGAGGACAAAGGCTTAGCTAGATCAACCACTTCTTGGTTGACTGTCATAGCCGTGAGGTTCAATTTGAATTTTGTGAAAGAAAAAGAGATAATAGTTGAGAAGAATTAAAGGAAAAGTGATAATTTAGTTTTGGAATTTGAAATTTTGTAGAAAGTGTTTTTTGGAAAAGGAATAGAGGTTAAAGGTGATTTATTCATCAGGATGGGACGAATAAATAAAACAGGAGACAGAAGAATAGTTGAAGAGGAAAGGAGCAGGAAGGAGAAAAGGAAAAGAGGAATTATTTAAAAAGATAAGTAGACTGTTTTTATTATAGTTTCCGTTTTGAAAAATTGTATAAAAGTAAATTCGGTTGACCTTTGTATCGATAGTTTTTATCCCTAAAATTGTTGGACTCGTGACCCCATTTCTAAAGTAGTTTTCTTCTTTGTTAATTTTCATTTCAGGACCTAGTGATAGCGGTCCATTCTTGCGGTCTACCCTTTTGTAATTTTCCTTTGGTTTATTTTTTTTGTTTCTTTGAAATTGTCCTTCGACAATTCAAATACCTATCATTTTTATACTTAATTTTTACCGAAAAGATTCTGGGGTTTTATCCAGGCGAAAGCCAAGGTTTCCCAGACATTTGTCAATAAAAATAATTTTAACTTCCCGTTGGGAATACTTTGCGTTTCCTTCAATTTGAAGACGAAATTTCAGCATCCGGTCAAGGCAAACGACCCTATACAAAGTTTCCTGGCGCCCACCCTACAACGTACGTACGTCCCTGTACTTACGATATAATTTAAATCAATGATAATTCTTCCCTACATAAATACCTACCTACATACAACTTACTTTTTTACATTTTTTATAACTATATATAATAACTATATTATAACTTTATAATTCGTTGTATTCAATTCGAGTTGTTTACTCTCTTTTGTGTATCTCTAATTTGGCGAACCCACCCCAGCCGGTTGGCTGCATCGTTGTTGCAGTGTTGTTGCAATATTTCGTTCTCTCGTTCTCTCTATTTCTTTTAATCGTGTTTCGTCAATCTGTTTGACATTCCGATTTTAACTTCCGCGTGTGCCAGGCACAATTCTTCTTATTAATTTCGGTTATGTATTTTTTTGATATAATATTAATTGGATTCGAATAATCCAAAGTCGCGGTCTTCTAGTTATTCGCCATCATAATCATCATAAATAATCATCCTAAGTTCATTCGGGAAATATTGCAACAACGTGTGAATTGAAACAAAATAACTACATATGTATATAGAAACTGCGCTGCGAACACGAAATGAAGCGAATACAAAATATAAATTTTTGGATGATTGCGTATTATTTGCAGCAATTTGGAATTAACAAATTTATTGCTATGTTTTTTTTAAGTGTGAAAAAGACAAAAGTCGTTCTCTCATTTAGCATAGAAGAAGATACTGCCTGTTTGGCGTCATAGATCAATCAGCTTTCGTATATGTGTGTTGACGTAACGTTGACCTTGAAGTCGGATATTTGATAAGCATTGTTCTTGGAAACCAAATTATAATAACTGATTTTTGTTTTGTTGACGAGTATAATCTTAATACCGACACATGGACAAATTTAAAGAATATAAAAGAAAATGGCATATGGTATTATTACAAACGAAGCATTTGTAAATTTATCTGCTAATATACATTACATACATTACTTATCTAATTAAATCGTTGCTTTTGTTTTTTGTTTGTATATTGTATGTTAGCTGCATATTAGTATCCCCCATATCTAGTCTGGGCTTTAAACATTTTAAGACATGTTTTGTTATATACTAAAATTTGTTTATAATTTTTATTAAATAAAAAAAAATATGAAATAAACATTAATATAAAAAGAGCTCCATCTCAAACCAAAAACTGTTCCGGTTTTCCGAGCTAGGCGAGATGTTCCATACACTGTGCTCCCTCTTATAGAACGTGAACTCAAACGTTTACAGGACCGAGGCTGGATTACTTCCGTTGATTTCTCAGACTGGGCAGCACCGATTGTGGTAGTCAGGAAATCTTCAGGTGATGTACGTCTATGTGGAGATTATTCATCGGGTCTTAATGATCAATATTAGAGGCGCATGAATACCCAATTCCAACTCCGGAGGCTATTTTCACAAAAATAGGCAACAGCGAGGCCTTCACTCATATAAATCTAGCGGACGCATATCTCCAAGTTCAGGTCACACCCGAATCAGCTTAGCTGTTAACCATCTATACAGACAAGGGTTTATTCAGACCAAACAGGCTAGCACTTGGTACAAAACCAGCTCCTGGTGCATTTCAGCAGATTGCCGATGCGGTGCTTGCGGGTATTGAAGGCGCTGCAGCTTATATTGACGATTTCATCATCGGAGGGATAGATTTCGAGGATCATTTGAGGATTTTAAACCAAGTACTTCAACGCCTCTTGGAGTTTAATTTTCGAGTGAAAATAGAAAAGTTTTCATTTTTCGTTCCTCAACTCAAATGCCTTGGCCAAATTTTGGATAAAAACGGTTGGAGACCAGATCCGGACAAAATAGAGCGTATCAAAAGCATGCCAGCACCATCGAACAACACTGACCTAAGGTCATTCTTAGGAACTGTTAATTATTACGGCAAATAAGTGAAGCAGATGCGGGAGTTTCGAGCACCTTTGGACAATTTGCTGCGAGATAATGTCGATTTCGAATGGTCCAAGGAATATCAACAATCATTCGACAGTTTTAAATCCATTCTCTCATCGGAACTTTTGCTCACGCATTACAATCCGGATTTGCCTATAAAAGTTGCAGCAGATGCCTCAAATGTTGGATTGGGGGCATACATCGCTCACACATTCCCAGACGGCTCTGAAAAAGTCATCATGCATGCGGCAAGATCTCTTACCCCAGACGAGACAAGGTACAGTCAAATTGAGAAGGAGGCGACCATTCCACCGAATGGTTTTTGGACGAAGATTCACGCTACTAACTGACCATAAGCCACTCAAAGCTATTTTTGGAAATAAAAAAGGTATACCCATACCGCAAATCGACTTCAGAGGTGGGCAATCATACTTATGATGTACGAATTCGACATCTAATATATTTCCACCAAAGAGTTCGGATTTGTCGATGTACTCTCTCGGTTAATGGACACCAATACAGAATTGGAAGAAGAAGTCGTCACCGCAAATCTGAAATTTGAAAATGATTTTAAAACCCACCAACTTAACGTCATCGAAGTGCTTCCTTTAAATTTTGAGATGGTCAAAAGTGCAACACAAAAGAGTGAATTTTTACAGTCAGTCATAAAAACTATGAAAACAGGATGGAAAACCAAAACTTCGCCAGAACTAATTCCATTCTATTCCAGAAGAGATGCATTAGCCGTTATCGATGGATGTCTCATGTTCAACGAACGGATCGTCATTCCATCTTCTTTACAAGAGAGAATCTTGAGACAACTGCATCGAGGTCACACTGGTATCGAGAGGATGAAGACCATCGCTAGAAGTCATGTCTACTGGCCCAAGATAGATGAGGATGTGACTTCATATGTACGCCAATGTCACTCATGCGCCAGCGCAGCGAAAGCTCCAATAAAAACAACGCTTCAATCATGGCCCATGACAACATCACCAATGGAGCGCATTCATATCGATATCGCGGGTCCAACCGATGGTTTTTACTATTTTGTTATTGTTGGCTCGTTTTCGAAATGGCTAGATGTTTTCCAGATTACCAACATAACCTCAGCGGTCATCATCAATAAGCTGAATGAGTTTTTTTCTCGTTATGGAGACTGTGAACAATTGGTTTCAGACAATAGAACCCAATTTACTAGTGCTCATTTCCAGAGTTTTATGCAGTCTCGCGGTATCCAGCATCTTCGGACAGCACCGTTCCATCCACAGTCTAACGGACAAGCTGAGCATTTCATGGATACGCTCAAGCGAACGCTTAAAAAGCTCAAAAACGAAGGAACAAGTATCGACAATCTCGAAACATTTTTGCAAACTTACCGCTCCACTCCAAATCGAGACGTAATCGATCTGAAATATCCTGCCGAAGCATTCATCGGAAGGAAAATTAAAACACCGTTGGATTTGTTAAAACCTAATACTACGTTTCCACCAACCACTAAACCGAGATTTAGGTAATAAGATTTGTTTGGTGTTTCCACTGCACAAAAAGAGGATTATGGCAAAACATTCAAAAGATGTTTCATTTTTTTGATATGAAGTGGAAGTGAGATAGATAGTTTTTTTTTACATTTCCATCTGTCAATAAACGCAAATAGGTCGGTTCCACAATTATTCTTCGAAAAAAAAGTTTGTTTGATTTGACAAACAAATGTTTCCAAGTAGATTTGATTGAGTTTTATTTGAAATTTTCATTTGAGGAGATTAAAATTTGTATGGTAAATCTTGTAGATTTCAAGGAGATTTGTGATAATCTTGCTAAATCTCGGTTTAGTGTCTGGTGGAAACGTAGTATAAAATAAACAATTTCAGTTATTACACCAAAGTCGTCCAGATATTTGCTACGCCGTTAATTTGTTAAGCAGGCTCAACAATAATCCTGGCAAAGAGCATTGGCTAGCAGCTAAGAGAGTTCTTAGATATCTGAAGGGAACTTCGAATTTTATGTTATAATTATGTTATAACCGGAATGGAAATGATGAAATAATTGGATATTGCGATGCTGATTATGCCAACGATTAAGACGAAAGGAAATCTATTAGCGGATATGTGTTTTTATCACAAGCGGGTTATTTTTGGCATCATTGTATGTGTAATGTAAAAGAAAACCTTTATTAAAATGTCTATTTGGCATTGTTGTCTTACGACAAAATAAAATTGGCTTCTCTTTATAAATTCGAATTGGTCAACGTCTATTTTATTTACTGCGATTTCTTTTTCAGAATTATCTGCGGCAATCAACACATTGAGACAAACTAAAAAAAAAAAAACAGAAAAAAATAATAGAATAGGTAACTAGTATTTTATTAAATAAATTTAGTAACGTAAATATATTTCTTCAAAAAAAAAACATGTAATAAAGAACAATAAACCAGAAAATGTAAAAACAAAGTATAATCACAATCATTATGGTTTCGAATAAAAAAATTAATCACTTCAGGCTGATTCCATAAGGGGGGTTCACACTCATCAACAAGTCGATCAACCTGAGTCGTGTTGCTAGCGTTCACATTCAACGACCGCCTCATCAACTTCATTTGTAAATAAATGTTCAAAAAGCAAACACGTCGTAGATTTAACTTTTTGCACTAGTTTCAGTGATGGAAATTCATATTTTCTCCCTTCCTTTTATGGGTTTACTTCTATTTCAACCCATTCTCTATGAATCTCACATAAAAAATTGAAAAGAAACACTAAAATTCAAATTTTCAGACATATCAGTTGTTCAACTAGTGTTCACATTAGCTACAGCAGTCGCTCAACCGAGCAAAATATCAAAAAATTTCAAAAACTTCCAACAGTCGTTCAACTTGTGTTCACATTACATTGTCGATGAGTGTGAACCCCCCTATAGACATATTTAATTCGTTTTGTAACAACGACAAAGCCTGTTAAGGAGAAACAAACAAAAAAAAATCAGTCGCTATGTAAATAAAACGCTGTAAATTAAAATTACAATGAAAATGGAAACAGTGATATTGATGGCTGATGGATATTGTTTGTTTTTTTGGAAATGTCTCACTGTTCGCTTTTTATCATTTCATAAAAAAAAATTAAAATATTACAAAGATGAATAGAGTTCTATGATTTTGTTGTTTTATTATAACAGCACACATATAAATATTATAATGTAAAAAAAATTGTATTTACCTAAATTTAAACACACTTCGAAAAATATTTCGAAGGATTTTATTGAATGTTTATCCGGTGGAGGTTAACGCGCAACTGAAATTCGGGCGCAACAGAATCAAAACTTGTGGAGGGGGAAATAAACGATTTTACCAATACTGGCACGTCTGTGCATGCTTTCACAAAAGATGAAAATGAGTTGTCTCACTGTTTGCACTGTCTCACTGTTTGCACTTTTTCCCTACATTTTATTCACTTCATCTAATACACATAATAGGTCTGTTCCACAAATTGACCAAAATTGCCAATTGTCAACAATTGTCAGCAATTGTTGCCCAAATGCTGTTCCACCCACACCTCACAAATTTGGTAGATTTGGGCAGAAGAGAGCGCTCACGAGAGAGTAAAATAATTTCCCCTCCTGACAAATTCTGCCCAAGAAATTTCTTTGGGCAGAAATTGTTGGTCTGTCAAATGCCAGGTTGAGGTACGTTGTATAAAAAAATTACTGTTGTAGAGTCATGGTGGATTTACATGTATCATAGTTCAGAAATGAACACGAACATGTTCACCTTCTTGATGGTTCTCTTTCACTCGCTCGGATTTTTTGTATACATCTGTCTTGATTTACTTTTCTGCATTATGCAGACGCAGATACGTGTTAATCCACCATCATCGGTTCAGTGTGCTTCGCGTTTGAATAAGAAAAGATATAAAAATGAGTCTGGGGTCGACCCACACTAGTAACTTCCCATTGGTGCACTTGAAAACCATATACATATTTACCTAACTGGTGGGTGATAGAGTATATATAGTGTCATAACTTTGGGTTTTTGGATAATCAGTATATAGGTAGGTTTAGATATAGAGATACAGGGCAAAATGTGACATTGCCTATATTTTGTACTTTTTTTTTCCTAACTCTTCTGAGTGTAGAGGTAGGTATTAATTACTTAAGCCAATTATTTCAAAACAGACTATTGGCTACAAAAAAGTTAACTTAAATAAAAAAGCATGGTTTTAAAGAATATAAAAAGGCAAATTAAGTGTCATATGCAAAATTTCGATTTTGTAGCGATTTTGAGTGTAAGAAATTAAAAATGTTTGAAAAGTTGTTTCTTGCAACATTTTGATTTTTAGCGTTTTTAAGGGTGGTTTTAAAAATCTCAAAATAACACAACATATAGGTAGTAAAGGTATATATTTTTGGTAGAATTTTGAAACCGATATCATTGTTTGTTTTTCAAAATATTTGGGTTAAAAAAAATTTGTTAAGAATTTTTAATAGTTTTTGTTCCAGTTTGTTTGCTCCAAAAAAAAAAACTATTTACATATTGAATTTTTTTTTTAAATTATCAGTTTTTGACCACGTCATAATATGTACAAAAAAAATTGACTGGGTTCGGAATAATTTTTTTTTCTTGAAATATTTGAGACGAAAATTATTTTTCAACTGTTTTTCTTAGTTTAAAAAAAACAGTGTCTGTTGCATTTTTTTTTAATATTTACCAATTTACTTACTTACTTACTTAGGTCCTCGGACCTATTACGTCCGTGATGTTTCCCTTACGGGACATAGGGCCTCCACTACACCTACGCGCCATCGTGTACGATTTCTTGAAATATATTTCAGCTCTCTCCAACTTTTCCCCAGTCGTGCCGATTCCTGTTCGACCGTTCTTCGCCATGTACTTCTAGGCCGGCCCACTTGTCTTCCCTCCTGTGTGAGCGGGTTCCACTGCATTGCTTGAGATGCAATGCACCGATCGCCTTTTCGAAGCGTATGGCCAATCCACTGCCACTTTCTTCTTCGTATAATGGAGTCTATGGGCTCCTGACCCGTTCTCGTATGAAGTTCGGCATTGGAGATACGGTTGGGCCAGAAAATCCTCAAGATGTTTCGTAGACATCTATTAACGAAGGTTTGCAGCTTTCTAGTGACAATTTCAGTGACTTTCCAAGTGCTGCAGCCGTAAAGCAGAACGGATTCAACATTGGAGCGGAACAGTCGTAGCTTGGTCTTTAAGCTAAAAGAGTTGTTTCTCCATATTTTGGACAGCATTCCGAACGCAGCCTTTGCTTTTCTGATTCGGCTGTTTACGTCCAGTTCAGTTCCGCCACCCGTAGAGATAATACTCCCAAGATATTGGAAATCCTCTACCATCTCTACCGGTTGTCCAGAAATATTTACTTGGATTGATGAGGAAGTTCCAAGGCTGATCCTTTTAGTTTTTGCCGAGTTGATCTTAAGCCCTACGATTTCTGCTTCTCCACCCTTGTTGTCATTTGATGGAGATCCATGATCCTATGAGAGAGTAAGCATACGTCGTCCGCGTAGTCCAGATGTTTGAGGTGAGATTGCAGAGTCCACTGAATTCCCCCATTTCCATTTGACAAAGCTGCGTGCAGTACGTCACTTATCACCAACAGGAACAGTATTGGTGACAGTATACAGCCTTGCCTAACTCCACTTTGGATTTCAAACTCCTCTGACAGCCTACCTTTGTGCAAAACGTGACACCTGGATCCATCATATGTAGCCTTGATAATAGCAATCAATTTATCTGGGATGCCCCTCCTGTGCAAAGCAAGCCAAATAAATTCTCTATTGACACTGTCGAACGCCTTTTCAAAATCGATGAACAGCAGGTGAAGTGGAGATCGATATTCAACGCACTGTTCGATGATGATCCTCAAGGTGTTGATGTGATCAACACAGGAAGATCCAGTGCGGAAACCTGCTTGTTCGGCGTCGAGTGTGTCTTCGAGGTGGTCTTTAATTCGGTCCAATATTATCCTTGCTATTATCTTGGCTACTGCAGGCAGAACGCATATTCCTCTCCAGTTTTCGCACTGTGTGAGATCTCCTTTCTTTGGGAGCTTGACAATCATTCCTTTTTTCCACTCTTCAGGAAAGCTCTCTGCTTCCCAGGCTCTCTTAATAAGTGGGTGCAGTAGCTCGCTCGATGTCGTTGGGGCTGCTCCTAAGAGCTCTGCAGGAATACCGTCAAGTCCAACCGCTTTGTTGTTCTTCAGTGCTTTGATGGCGGTGATAATTTCTTCTTTACTGGGGGGTACGGTGCGTATTCGGGAAATTGTTACTTCGGGTAGCTCAGTGGGAATAGGGTTCACTTCACTTGCGAAAACGCGGTTTAAAACCGCAGAAAAGTGTTCCCTCCACCTTATGAGCTGGTCCTCATCCGAAATTAGCAGGGATCCGTTTGTGTCTTTAACCAGGTGTTGTTTAGAGCTCTGGACACCAGTGAGCTCTTTGGTAATTCTGTAGACGGTCCTACTGTCACACCTACTAGCGGCTTCTTCTGCTTCTGTAGCCAGTGCGTTGATGTAGTTACGCTTATCACGTCGCACACTACGGTGAACTTCCCTCATCTTCATGCGGTACGTAGACTCAAGCTCGTTTCTCCCTGCTGCTGGGGTAGCTGCGATGCGAGCTTTAAGGTGTTTCCTTTCTTCGATCCTTGCCCAAGTTTCGTCGGAAAGCCAAGCACTATTTCTTCCTTGCGCCCGGCCGACTATACTTTCAGCACCGGATATGAACACATTTTTCACAGCACACCAATGATTTTCGATGGATGTGGTTTCCGTGCTGCTGATTGCGTTCAATCCTTGTGAAAGGTGGTCCCCTAGTTGTTGGCGCACTGCAGGATCCTTTAGTCTATCTGTATTAAACTTGGGCATTCGAGTGTTTCCTTGGGATCTCCGAACTGCAGCTGTACGCAATCTTACGGTAGCAACCATCAGATGGTGGTCCCGGGCCATTCCCATGTCAGCACCTCTTCTGTTACGGACGTCCTGGAGACTGCTTCTAAAACGCCGGCTGATCGCGAAGTGGTCAATTTGGTTGGAAGTTGCTTGTCTGTCAGTCGACACCCAACTGACTTTGTGGCACGTCTTATGCTCGAACATGGTCCCTCCAATAACAAGGCCGTTGGCGTTGCAGAAATCGACAAATCGTTCGCCATTGTCGTTTCGGTTACCAACACCATGTTTTCCCATGACATGCCTTAGCCCAGTGTTGTCATTGCCAACCTTGGCATTTAAGTCTCCCATCACCATTACTATATCACCTCGTGGAACGCTATCATAAGCAGCACTCAGCCGGTTATAAAAGGCCTCCTTCTCCTCGTCAGAAGAGAGCAAAGTTGGGGCGTAACACTGTATGATGGTGACGCGACGTACTCTAGTCCGGAACCTGGCTTTCAGGATCCTGTCACCTAAAGGCTCCCAGGAAATTAGGCTTTTGAGAGCTGTTTTGGAAAGCAGCAATCCAACGCCAGATTCCCGAGCGCTTCCAGGTGTTTTTCCGGAATAGAATAGTACAGTGTTACGGGTTGGTGACTTGAACTTCCCCGAACCCAGCCATCTAACTTCACTTATCCCTAAGATGTCCATCCTATACCACATGAATTCCTTCTCTAGTTGCAGGAATCTGGCATTCTGAGGACCTTCTTTTCCATTATCAAGAAGCGTCTTCACATTCCAGAAACCAATCTTTGTCCGGGTACAATAGCCAAAAGTCGTCAACGAGTTATCATTAATTATCCGAGGCGTAGTGTTGGTTTCGGTAGCGGGTTGATTTCAGTTACGGAGAATGCTAACCTCCGTAACCTATCCTAGAAAGCTAGGCCTTTTCGCACTTGTAATTTTAGCCTATTTATGTATATTGGGATACATAAATAGTTGCCCGGGGACCACCACGAGGAGGTAAAACAAGCACTTCATCGTGACTGATTGTTGCGCTACTGGCCCAGACCAAGTTCTGAGCAATCAATAGTTTCCCGATCAGGCACGATGCAGGTCGCCCAATTTGGTATTGTGTAATTATGTGTAAATTAAAATTAGTCTGAAGTGAATATCTTATTCCGTTCTCGAGATATTCCAGATAAATGACATTTTACAGCTCCTTTTTAAATTGCTGTAGTAAAAAAACGGTTTATTGAATTTGTTAGAAAACCTTTTCAGCACGTTATGACAATATTATCTGTAAAATAAAATTTATCCGAGGTGTATATCTTTATTCATTCTCGAGATATGGTGGACGATACAAGTACGTACATACACACATACAGACATCTTGCTAAAAACGACGAATTCTGATTCTAGAGACCTCAAAACGTGAAGATATGTCAAAATTTTCAATTCGACAAATCGCACCAATTACAATAACTTCCAATGGGAAGTTAAAAAAATAAAAGAATTAATTGTATGAAATTGTGTGGCAGAATTTTTGCCAAGAAACCGTTCCACACTTTTTGGGCAGTTTTCCTCTCTGTGAGAATTTCATCCCCACTCTTCAAAATTTGACAGACCAACAATTTCTGCCCAAAAATCTTGGGAACCAACCTAATAATATTATGTAGAAATTTGGCAAGTATGTGAAATATGCAATAATTTGTTTGTTTTTGCTGTGACGTCATAAATACAAAATTGTGTAGTTTTAACACATTGTATAATCCTAGCTTTATATTTGATCAATGCAAAGATAACCGCATGACACACATTGTTGTATGATGGGGTTCTACATAATTTAAAAAAAAAATGGCTCCGTTGTAATCAAATTATGTTGTAGAACCTTGTTTTTCCATATAAACCCAATAATAACGCTAATCGTACAATCCAGTTTGGAGGTCATTATTATTTATTTTTTCTTAACAATAAATTAGTAAAGAAAAGAGAAAAGACTGCACTGCGAAACACTGCGGATAAACAAATTGTGAAACCCATGATCCGCATGCATATTTATTTAAAAAAAAAAAAGATTTGTAGATTTGCCGGAGTGGTTGATGATTGTTTTTTTTTTTTTGTGTTTGTTAGCCATCAATATTACTGTGACAGAAGTTTACAACCTTGTTGAATATAGGGTACTTATTAAAGTTAATCATAGGGATGGGAAAAACCGACCGGTTAAAACCGAAACCGGGTTTTTTGTTTCGGTTAACCGGTTTTTTTCGGTGATTTTTTTTTTATCTCAGTTTAAACCGGTGTTTTTTCTAAAACCCAACAACCGGGTGAACGGTTTTTTTTTTACTAATACTTTATTAACACGACTGACAGATTGGCAATGTTATCTCAGTATACTGACAAATTCTTTAATGGGCAAATTCATTCTTTTGTCAGTTTAATGACAGAAATACTGCCAATTTGCCAATCGTATAAATGGAGCTCTAATGAGCAATTCTTTGTTGTCTCACATAACCTGCCTGTTTGATTTTCTCCATTTCCAAGCGATAGCATAGTGTAGGGGTGGGAATATAGGAAGGTGAAATCGTGATTTGTTTTTTTAAGACTAAGACACTCTCATTCACAATCACAGCTAGCACGGGTCCACACCACACATTTTTTTTTTCCATAAAAAACCGAAAACCGGTTATTTGAAAAACCGGTTTTTCTGTCCGGTTAAAACCGTCAGGTTAAACTGAAGGGGCAAAAATCCGAAAAAAACGAAAACCGGTTATTTTGAAAAAAACGCCATTCCTAGTTAATCAGTATATCCATCAGATATCTGACTTAAGCAAGAGCTCTAGCAAAAACAACTATCGTTCAATTGAACAATCGTTTTAGTCTTACGCGATGTGAGCCCAGTTATTTTCTTTTCAATTCATAAAAACGCAGAACTTTCTAAAACCGAACACAAAAGTTACTACTACTGGCCAAACAAAAATCACTACCACAGTTTAAAAAAAAAATGAAAGATAGACCGCTTTCACACAAGGAAACTGAGTTGCCAGCAAATAGCTAGTTTGTTGGCGAGAAGGGTGAGGGCAGATTTTTTGTTCATTCCCTTACGCCCTTCTCGCCAACAAACTCCCAGTTGCCGGCAACTCAGTTTCCTTGTGTGAAAGCAGTCTATCATTTACCTTGGCAAAATATTTTAATCGATTTAGTGCGATCTTAAAGCATTTTTAGAATTACATATACAGGTTAAAAAGAGGAGAACATTTCCAGCCCTATTCATTGGTTTCATAACATTATAATATCATTGAAAAAAAAGTTTTAAAAACAATTCAAAAAAATATAAATGATAATACTATGAATTATTATAAATTAGTTATTTTAATAGCTAAAACAGATAGAGCTCAAAAAAAGTATGCCATCTGATTTGCATAACAAATATGAATTTATGAAAAAAAAAAATAAAAAATCGTTAAAGCGGTTTTTTTTAAATTAATTTTTTATATGTACCTATATAAAAAATCTTGAACATTGAACTTTTGGTATTTAATAATAATACAATTTTTCACAAAATTAATGATATTGAATTTTCGAAAGAAAATTTCAATCCAAACGCGTTCTCTATCATCGTAAGTGAAAATTATTATCTCGAAATTTTTTTGGCACGAATCCTAAACTTGCCCTATACCTACTACCGTATATCGCAAGTAAAAAAATAAGAAATTTGAAAATTTATAGTTATAACAAGGGGACAAAACAATTGATAATTTTTTGCTAGATTCTTAGCAGAATCTTACTATTTCGAGGGTAAGTCTTTTGTATCATTCCGCACAATCCTTTTTTTTTTGGGATTGGCTTTACTAGTTGGTGCCAAGAGTAGTAATTGCCGAATTGCCCTAACTTACCAAGATTTTTGTATATTGGTCCACAAATCTTCACTTTCTTCTTCATTTTTGAATATTCGGCATCCAGAGACTTCTTACCAATACCCATAACTTTTCTGAAAAATTCAGGTCTGTATTTTGGGAGGGGCATGAAATAAGACTTATTTTATGATCTTAAAGGCACCTTTTTAAGCTTCTCCAAAATTGCTTTTAAATATAGGAGTAAAATTATGAGTGGTAACTTTTAATATACTTTTAATATAATTAAAAAAAAATTGCATAAACATTATCAGCCGTATTCATTAGTATCCGCTGAACAGACTTTACAACGTTGCATAAATTGTTATGCATTAAATATTTTTCATCTCATTATAGTTATAATAAGGTTGTGTCAAAATAAGTACCTTAAAGGAGGAAATCTATTACGTTTTACTTTCAAAACTGACAAAGGAGACCCAGCTGTGTGTGTGCTGTGTGAAAAATTGATGAAGTAATTCTGCTGGCGATTGGATTCTTTTTTGGTTTTTTATTAATTTCTATTAATATTATTAAAATTAGCCAGTTACTTTGTTGGTTTTTTGTGTTTGCAAATAATTCATTTGTATTTTCCCGTGAAAGTGATGAAGGTGAATCTTTGTACAATTTTATTTTTATCACTCGCATGCCGTCGAGTATTTGCAAAAGTTGTAAGATTTGATGGAAAATCTTTAAATCTTTTACATTTATTAAGTAGATTCTATAAAATAAAGTGTACAAAAAAATATTCTTAATTTTATTTAAACAATATCACAACAAAAATGTACAATAAATTAACAAAACCAACATTATTTATTGTTGTATTTAATTTTATAAAATATTTTGATAGTCAGATTTCAACACCTCAAAGATTACAAAAATAAGCGCCCCCTAATATCTATCTACATTATTGTTGTGTGTGAGTCAAAGTAACATTCCGATACTAAACAACCCTTATGTTGGCTCTATACAACCTCCAAACCAGTGGCGATTCCTCTCAGTTAGCAGGTTTATCGCCGCTAAACCAAGAATTGAAATGAATAACTTAGGTATATAGTCTAATGTTGAAATAATGATAATGAATTAATTGCAATAACCAATACCATAAATACAAAAAAAAACTACCCACCTACCTACCTATTTTCAAATCATATTTTCCTTCACACAACACAAAACTCCCATCTTCCTATCTGCCTCAGAGTTACAATATGCGATACCAAAACCAAATTCCCTACAAAGAGCATTGATATAATAATAAAAAATAAAAATAGATACCTACCTAACCTACCCACATTGTTCTAACACAGTAAACAACACAAAACTCTCATACAACAAGTCTTCCTTGGAAGCTTACAACATCCGCGCTACCAAATTTCATACAATTTTTAATAATATCTATTCAAAATACAAATACAAACACAAACACAATACGATCTATAATACAATAGCGTTTACTACACATGTCCTAAGCAAAAATTCATCCCATTTTTTCCGACATTTTCCTTTATAACTTTGGAAATATGCAACAAAGGAAAAAACCGTCCACTATAAATTTGTTTGTTATTAAATTTTCCACAAGACCACATCAGTTTTAAATTCATGCATGTTATATTTGTCTTGCTATCTAACCATGAATTAAAAAAAAAATCAGAAAAATAAGTAATTTTGAAGCAATCACAAAATAGGTCAAAAATTGTCCAATTGTGCTTAAAATTTGTAATCAAATATTCTAGAGCATTACAAGATGAAATTCGAAAATTCGATCCAAATCGGTCAAATAGTTTTGACAAGAAACATGATGTTAACAAAGTGCAACAAGCAGTGTTTGCATCACTGCTGTGGTCAAAGTAGAACACCTAAGTTGGCACTGATTTTTTTCGTTCACGTACTTGGAACCCTTAACTATGATCAAATATAGTTATGATATTTATATCTTTTTTTTTTTGCTACTTTGGTATCGATTTTAAAAGTTCCGAAAATTGTTCACTTGGCATGTATTTCGAAACTCTTAAATTCGCTACCAAAGTTGCTTAAAAAAAGATATAAACATTGTAACTGTATTTTATGATAGTTAAGGCTGTGTACAAAAATCAGTGCCGACTTAAGTATTCTACTTTGACCACAACAATGATGCAAACATCATGTTTCTTGCCATAACTATTTGACCGATTTGGATCGAAATTTTCAAATTTCGTCTTGTAATACTCTAGACTATTTGATTCCAAATTTTAAGCGGGATTGGACAATTTTTGACATATTTTTTTGATTTATGCAAAACTACTTAGTTTTCCAGATTTTTTTTATTCATGGTTTAGCAACACAAATATAACATGCATGAATTTAAGACTGATGTGATCTTGTAGAAAATTTTATAACAAATAAGTTTATAATGGACGGTTTTTTCCTTAGTTGCATATTTCCAAAGTTATAAATGAAATGTCGTAAATGTATTTTGGCATAAAGTCGCCAGAAGTATCTATTATCGGCTAACCGCTAACGTGAAATTTGTTTACATAGCTTTGAACGTGAACTACATTGTTTAATAGATAGGTACATACATACCTAAATACAATAATGTGGGTAGGTAAGGTTAAATTTAATATTTTTTGGAACACAAAATCATATAAATGTAGGATGTAGATATTTATATCATTGTTATACCTATAATTGTTATAGAAAGTGACGATTTTTATGATAAAGTCATCGATAATTTTATTTCCGTCGAACGCCGAAGCGAATTTATGTATAGGTATCGATAAATTTTAAAACTTTTATTTTATATTATTTATTAATTTTTTTTATTAATTGTCGTTATCAATAAAATTTAAAAAAATATATGATTTTTTTAATTAAACTTCCCTAGAGCTTCCCTAGAGCTAAACCAATACTAAGGACCAGGAATCACCACTGCTCCAAACGCGTTAAGCTTATGTTGCCTCTATTCAACGTTGCATAAGTTTATGAATAAGGTTTTTGCGTTCAGAGGCATTATAAGGAGTGCATAGCACTATGCCATCGCTATCCCAGCGGGAAAAATTGAAAAATTCATTGAGGAAAGATCAGCTTTTTCCTTGAGAAATGGCAGTTGCACCGTCCACTTTTCAGCTGATTCCTTTGATGAAATTAACATGGGCATGTCCTAGGCGGGAAGCACATGCTGAAAATCCGATGAAAATTCGTCAACGAAATCACTACTTCGTTGGAAGTTGTTTATTCACCGACCCAGATGATGAAAAACATGGTGGTTGCATAATCTATGAATTCACTGCATAAATGTATGTGGTTTATTCATCAGTTCAATATTTTCGATGAAAATGGTAATGAAAATTCAATTATCAAATCACAAGATATAGAAGTAGGTTGTTGTTTATTCAGCAATTAGTTAATTCAATATGAAAAATGTGAAGAAAATTAAATAAATAGTAAATTCATTAAAGGTAAGACCGCACACAACTGCAGCGGAACTACACTTCACGACGCGGCAAATTATTATTTGTATGAAATTGTATGAGGTATATCGCACTAACCCAGCGGGAAATATCGTCCCCAATGAATTTTATAGCTGAATTCTTCAATCAATTCACTAGCCAAATAATAAAAGGAAACGTCATGCAATGATTTATTCAGTGAAGAGTCATGCGAGGTTTCCTCAGTTCATAGATTTGAACCCACTTTTCGCTTTGTGTATAGAAAACAACAAAAAACAGAAATCAATTCACTAGCCAGATAATAAAAGGAATCGACATGTAATGATTTAATAAGTGAAGAGTCATGCAAGGTTTCCTCAGTTCATAGATTTGAACCCACTTTCTGCTTTGTGTTTAGAAAACAACCCTTTCTGTCGTTGAATTAAAAATTGCTTTTGTTATGGAAAATTATAAGATGAAAAAACTGTTGAAAAGTCATGTAGAAGTTCATCAGTTCATCGTCTATGTCCATTGTCCACTCATATGCTTTGTAAAGTGTGCACCGCCATTGTGTGTTTTAATAGAAGTTGATTTTTTTTTGTGTTCTCTGTGTTGACATTGTCTACTGACAGTAAAAATTATAGGAGGACTAAAGAATTTCCATTAAAAAGAGGCAATCTCAGATTTTCTCAAAGTTTTTTGGTTAATCACCACTTCGCATATAAAGTGGTGATTAACCAACAACCACTGACCTAGTGATTTAACTTTTATTTAAAGTTTTAATTCTATATTTTTATTAACCAGTCACAAATAATTCACAACACTACAGAGTTAAGGTTAGACCGCACTAGGCGGAACTGCACTGCAGCGGAACTGCGATTCAAAATAATTTGTATGAAGTTCAGTTGCCGTTTAGTGCGATATACCTCATACAATTTCATACAAATAATAATTTGCCGCGTCGTGAAGTGTAGTTCCGCTGCAGTTGTGTGCGGTCTTACCTTTAATGAATTTACTATTTATTTAATTTTCTTCACATTTTTCATATTGAATTAACTAATTGCTGAATAAACAACAACCTACTTCTATATCTTGTGATTTGATAATTGAATTTTCATTACCATTTTCATCGAAAATATTGAACTGATGAATAAACCACATACATTTATGCAGTGAATTCATAGATTATGCAACCACCATGTTTTTCATCATCTGGGTCGGTGAATAAACAACTTCCAACGAAGTAGTGATTTCGTTGACGAATTTTCATCGGATTTTCAGCATGTGCTTCCCGCCTAGGACATGCCCATGTTAATTTCATCAAAGGAATCAGCTGAAAAGTGGACGGTGCAGCTGCCATTTCTCAAGGAAAAAGCTGATCTTTCCTCAATGAATTTTTCAATTTTTCCCGCTGGGAAGCGGCAACTGAACTTCATACAAATTATTTTGAATCGCAGTTCCGCTGCAGTGCAGTTCCGCCTAGTGCGGTCTAACCTTAACTCTGTAGTGTTGTGAATTATTTGTGACTGGTTAATAAAAATATAGAATTAAAACTTTAAATAAAAGTTAAATCACTAGGTCAGTGGTTGTTGGTTAATCACCACTTTATATGCGAAGTGGTGATTAACCAAAAAACTTTGAGAAAATCTGAGATTGCCTCTTTTTAATGGAAATTCTTTAGTCCTCCTATAATTTTTACTGTCAGTAGACAATGTCAACACAGAGAACACAAAAAAAAATCAACTTCTATTAAAACACACAATGGCGGTGCACACTTTACAAAGCATATGAGTGGACAATGGACATAGACGATGAACTGATGAACTTCTACATGACTTTTCAACAGTTTTTTCATCTTATAATTTTCCATAACAAAAGCAATTTTTAATTCAACGACAGAAAGGGTTGTTTTCTAAACACAAAGCAGAAAGTGGGTTCAAATCTATGAACTGAGGAAACCTTGCATGACTCTTCACTTATTAAATCATTACATGTCGATTCCTTTTATTATCTGGCTAGTGAATTGATTTCTGTTTTTTGTTGTTTTCTATACACAAAGCGAAAAGTGGGTTCAAATCTATGAACTGAGGAAACCTCGCATGACTCTTCACTGAATAAATCATTGCATGACGTTTCCTTTTATTATTTGGCTAGTGAATTGATTGAAGAATTCAGCTATAAAATTCATTGGGGACGATATTTCCCGCTGGGATAATTCGTTTATGCATAAGGCTGTATATGTACAGTACATATGTATGTATGTATGTAATATTATATAATATAAAATACTTTTACTTCATTTCAAAATATATATGAAAGTCATAGAATGAATTATTATAATTGTCAATCTGGCAGTCGAAAAATGCCAAGCTTAAATGTTTTTGTAAAATTTGTAAGAAAAAAAAAATCATTTTGATCAAATAAAAACCAAATTATAATAATAAAAAATAATAATTTTATGGAAGATACGTATTTCAAATAATTGTTATTTTTGTTTATTCATTTTCATTATTATTTATATAAATTGGAAAAAAATATTAAAAATAGAATATTTATCTTAGATTCTACTTATTTTAGAATTTTCCTATGTATTTAAAATGCTCTCAATATCAACATGACTTAAGTATTGTAATATTTGCTCAGAACAATCATACGGTAGTCCAAAATAATTATAGAAAAACTCCTGAGCCTTTTCGTACAATAGACTTCTTTTTAAATTTCTTTCAATTATAGAAGCATATATTGGAAACTTTTCTTTATAATCACCAGTTTCAAATGTTCGAATTATAACTTCGTTATTAGCGTATCTTGTCAATGATTGGATACTTTTCGTCAATAAATCGTATAAATTTATTTGATTATTTGTAATTTTCTCGAGTTTTAAATTTTGTATTTCATTTTCACATTTTATTTCGTAGGATTTCAGTTCATTGTAAAAATAGTAATCACGTTTATCAACTAAACCTATGATACTTTGATGTTTTTCGGAAAGATATAAGTTGGCAGTTCTTAACTTAACTAAATGCAATAAAAGAACACGAAGGTACTTAGGTACTGTAGGACCTTCTGTAGATCCAAAACAGAATCTGTGTTTGGGTTGTTCAGGTATTGTGTATTCGAAATTAATACCACAATTCGAAATATCCGATCCAAACTCAAGAAGTACTTTTATAGCCTTGCTGTTTCCACATTTAATAGCTATATCGATGGGCGTGCTTCCAGTTAAATTTTTGGAATCAACATCAGACCCATGCTGCAAGAGAATAGAAATTTCAGATTTTATTCCTCTTGAAGCTACATGAAGTGGCGTGTCACCATCTTTGTTTTTCGAATGCACGTCGGCACCATTTTCAAGCAATATTTTCAAAACATCTGCAGGCCGATGCCATGTTCTTGCTGCAATATGAAGTGGTGTATCGCCATTTTCTCGTTTTGAGTTGACGTTCACTCCATTCTCTAAAAGCATTTCAATAGCTTGTACGTTTCCCAGGTAAACACCAGTTTCCAATGGTGTATATTCTTTGAATGTACAATCCTCATGTAAAAGTAAATCTACAACAATATTTGCATCTTTTTTTTGATAAGATATTTTATGAAAATAAAGATTATTTTTAGCTCCATGAAGTAGCATAAGTTTAGTCATATTTAAATCTGAGTTTTCCGTTGAATAGAATATTTGTGGGATTTTAGTTTTTTCAGTTGAATTTACATTTGGTTTATGGGTAAACAAGATTTTGGCTAATTCAACTTCTTTGTTTCCTGAAGAAATTTGGAAAATAATATCTTGTTCTTTATCACAATCCAATTCAAGTTCGTGGTACTTAGTAAGGTTTTGAAGTATTTTAATATATTCCATTTTTAAATCATTTTGCAGTAAAACAATTTGATTTTTGTCGTCAAATTCAACAGGAAAACCATACTTTAGAAGATTTTCAACAATCTTTGTATTGTTTTCATATGAATGTTCGTTGTTCGCGTTGTTTGTGTCTGGGCAGCTGTTTAGAATATCCTCGAATATCATTGATAAGCCCATGCACACATTACAATCTTTAAATATAATTTCTTGGTTATTGGGGTCAGCATTAATTTTATCTTTGTGATACAACAAAAAATTAGCAGCCCCTTTGTGACAGTTTTGTACAGCCATATAGAGTAAAGATATCATATTGTTCGTACGAGCGTTAACATCTGCAAAGTGCAAGGGGCTTAGTCCTTCTCGTGTTTTAGAATTCACACTGGAAAATTTTTCACGTATGTTGTTTAAGGCTCGTTCAGCTGCTAGATAAAGCGAACTATTTCCATTATTGTGACTTTCTCTTTTTAATAGCACATCAATCATTTTGGCGTTGCCCTTACGAATAGCAAATATGAGAGGAGACGAACCACATCCATTTCGGGCGTTAATGTTAGCACCATGGTCTACAAGAATTTCAATAATTTTTATGTTTTTGTAATCGACAGCATGGTGAAGTGCTGTTTTTGAAGGAATTAGTTCTTTCTTCTTAATGGTGTCTTTTTTTCCACTGTTGAGAAGGAATTTTGTTATTTCGGTATGATTGAGATTGTTCGATCTACACAGGAGATTATAATATCCATGTCCTCCATTATTGTATACGCCAAATGTATTTATGCAGATTTTTACCTCCTCTAAATTTCCGTTTGTAATTGCATCATCTAGTGAAATCATTGTTTATTCCTTAAAACAAAATAATAGTTTAAAATAATTTTATAATTTAATGCATAATGTATAAACAGACAAGTTTTTCGAAGCGAGAATTAAACGATGAATATTAAACGCCTTGGTTTACATATGTTTATTATCATTAGAATGTTTATCACGAATAAGACATGAGCGATTACTCATTAAACATAATAATGTATACACTCACCACTCGGGTATTATTATTTATTTGGCATGAACGAAAATATACTTAGGTAGTTCAGCTTTCAGACGTTCGCACACAACTGCCTAACATATATTATCACGAATTATTACTGCCCGAGCAGAATGGAGTCGCTGTAGCGGCCGCTTGTCGCACTGTCAGAGTTGAAATATACAAAAATAGTACATAGCGCCACAATGAGAAGCTGTAGCTGCAGCGATCGATGTCGCTAAAGTTGAATAATTTTCAACTTTCTGCTAGTCGCGCTACTTTTTGACATATGAAAAAACACTGTATGAAAACTAGCCATTGGGTTCGTTCAGCACATTGAGTTAATTTTTCTTTGTTTATTATGAACTGAAATTGGAAAAAAAAAATTAGTTTCGATAGCAATGATTGTAGAAAAAAGCATGTCAAGTAAAGCTTTGTTATTAATAATTAGAGTACCTATGTTTATGTTGTCACTAACCCCAAATTTGCACAACTTTGAGAACTCAATTTTAAAATTGCTCAAAGTGTTCACACTATAAGTGAGACAATTTTTTTGATGGGCTTGGATGAAAAACAAAACGACAAAAAAAAAAAACAAATTCTTCACATTTATAAAACTGATGAAATTTTTCTAGATATTGTTGTCCTTTTCTCCTTCCAATTTTGCATCTGTCAAGGGCAAGGCTTAAAACTACATAGACTACTAAAGACACCTGCTTGCAAAAAACATGCGAAAATTGTTCTGACAGATAATTTAAGTCACCATACACGATTTTCAATTGTTTTTCGGCATGCAAGTGTCGTAATAATAGATATTTTTTTCCACGTTTGCACTTTTTGCAAAAATGTAGGTCTATCCCAACTAACTAGCTGAACACAAAAGAGAAAAGAGTGCCGCAACTAGAACTGAAGTCAGAGTTGAAATAGCTAACAAAAACGATCGTGCGTGCTATTTTCATGTGCCCCACAATGCAGCTGTACCTACATGTACAGCTTGATATTTTTTGTTCGTAAATCCCAAAACAAATGCCTCTTATTTACCTACTGCTTATAATTGGGATTTGTTGAATCTCACAAAATATTATTTCTTTTTGCAAGTTCAATAATATATTCTGTGTTATGCTCTGCCATGTTGAATTTTGTTTGTTTGTTTTCTGTTGTGTCAAAAATACAGCCATATTTTGTGTTAGAGAAACATGTTAATCTCGCATTTGTAATAGAAACTAAAACATGCAACGTATGGAACACGTCTTGACAAAATTGCAATTCCAAACATCTGAACTCCACAACACAACACACGAGACAGGTGTGGTTCCAGCTTAAATATTAACAAAAAATGATAGCTAACGTTCTTCCTGCGGTACACCATTGTGGACGACCTTTGTTACATAAGGCGTTTTTCTTTTTTAGTTCATAGCAGAGCCTGAACTGTCAAACAAAAAATGGTGTTTCTTTTTTACCTCTGAACGTTCAGAGCTTCAAATTTGTGTTTCTTTTTTCGTTATGAACGTGAGCTTGTTCAGAGCGCGCTCTATGAGCTCAGAATAAAATAACTGAGCAGACCGAGGTGAATGCTGAACACAAGCATTTGATAGGTGAAATTGAAAAAAAATGACAGCTTAGTGTCCAGGTGTGTTTCAAAAATAATTCTGAGCGCTCAGAACCAGAACACGCTTTGTTCAGAGGATGATCAGAGCATGCTCGATATGCTCGGACTCTGTTCAGAACTCTTTTCTGAGCTAAAAAAGAAAAACGCCTATAGTGAGCGATTTTAGTGACAACTTGTGATACAGCGATTTTTACCGCGACCAGCGACTTTCATTGTGTTCAACAACTTATTCTCCGAATCCCGAAAAACCTTCATTTCATATTTCTGAGAACTAAGAGCATTCATAGAGTTGAGAAATTTCATATACCTAATACAAAAAAATAGCAAAACAAATAATTCGAAAAAATATAGGTACAAAAATCTTAGCCCAATGACATAAAGAAAACAAAAAAAAATAATAACAAGAATCACAAATAAAAAGAATGCTATAAGAGCCTGATTATACGGTTCGTTTTCCCGTTTGTTTAGTCTTTCGTGTTTTTGACAGGCACGAACGTTCATGATTACATGGTTCGCGAAAATACGTACGTACTTCCAGTCGTTATTTTGACGTTCATAAAATTTGGGGTTGTTTTGTAAGAAAATAATCAGTAGTAATAGATACAAATATTTTTTAATAACTTATTTCTCAAATACAACCGTATATTAGGTGTATCCAATTACGAAAAACAATTTTTCAATTCAATAATTTTTTTCAAATCGTTTTTTGCTAACATCGAAGAGCATTGTGGTTGCCAAATCAGAAACGTCAAAGTTCAACCAGAAAAAGTCTTGAAATTTTCATTCCTGCTTTCGTTACTTCCTTCCCTCTAAATTTCTACTCCCCTCACCCAATCTGTCAAAAAGACGAAAGACGAAACAACCGAAAAAACGAATCGTGTAATTGGGCACTAATACTGTGCAAGGGTTATTATTTTTTTAGGGGTAAAGTTGTGTTAATTTGGGCGCATATTGGTGGATTAACATGTATCTTCATCTGCATAATGCAGAAAAGTAGAGCAGGACAGATTTATACGAAAAATCCGAGCGAGTGAAAGAGAACCATCAAGAAGATGAACATGTTCGTCTTCATTTCTGCATTATGGCACTTTCCTATAATGCAGAAACGAAGTTCTTCTGCATTTTGATCTTTTCTCTCTATCTAACAATATTCATATCATTTGTTCCTAAATATTATAAACATCAAACCAAAAAATTGGTCAACAGATTAATTATAATTGACATTTTAAAAACATATAGATATTAAACACTTTTTTTCCACCATTAAATTTTGTTTGTTTTTTTATTTATTAAAAACCAGCGCGCACTCGCCCTGATGATGTCCTAACTCGTCCTGATGATGTCCTAAAGTGCCATTCATATGACCTTCGAACTGCATCTGTGAATAATTCTTTTGAAGCTATTTCTGAAGCAAATATCAACTTATTCTTATTTAAGTTGGTTAACAAATGAAATAAATTACCATATTTAAAAATTTAAATAGAAAATATTGCGTTAAATTACTTAAACTTACAAAAAAAAAAAATTTCCACCTACCAACAACTGTGACCCGCGAACTGTCAAATAAAAATTCACAGTCCACAAATACAAGACGCATTCCAGAAAGCTGCGAACAAATAATTCGCTCGAATTTACCCTTGAAATCATAATATCTCGTGTTAAGCTACTATTAGACGGTCAACGCAAATGGTCAATGCGTTGACTCACCAAAAAAACGGTCAAAGCACTGACATGGCAACGTCAACGCTCACCGTGTCAACACCTGAAATATTGAAGATCAAACAAATGACACAAGTCCGTCTATGTTGTCCCAAAATGCGTTGACAGGTTATATGTGTCAACGAGATTTATCCAAATCGGTGTCAATGCGCTGACAAGTAATCGTTGACGATCACACGGCTTGACCATGTCCACGCGCTTTGAGCGTTGACAATAGTACAAATCTGTAATTTTTCGAGTTGACGCCTACACATAGTGGTGGCGCGCTGTGACACAGTCAAATAAATTTATTTATTTCGGTTGAAATTTTTTTAATGCAAGGAAAAATGTTAAAAGCAAACGAAATGGAAATGATAATTTAGGTTTCGGCAGAAGGGGCAATTTTCTAAAAAAATAACTTAAAATATAAACAAAATTATTAAAAATCAACGGCAACACTCAAAATATCATGTTATAGCGTTTTTGAAAGCCAAAAACCTATTCTTAAATTTACTTTTTAAACCAAGTTGTTTGAGCAAACAGTTTTTGAGAAAATAATTTTCAAACTCAAAAATCCCGCAAATCGAGATTTATGCTAAGAAGCAACCCCTCTTCAAAACCCCATTCAAACTTTTCAGACGTCAAAACTTTGCCCTTATTTGACTCGCCGTTGCCTGTTCTAACTAGTTTATAGTCGCTGCATGCTCCATCCCAAAGCGCTGGTCGTTTCTCTACTGCCGCAATCAAAGCGGAGACCTCGTATTGTTTGGTCCACGAGTAAAGTAATTTTCTTTTACGTTTCTCCGCATTTACTTATCCAACTCACTGGTGCTTTGGTTAATTTTTTTTTTTAACTCAAACTAATTTAACTTTAAATAATTTTGTTTGGAAATGTTTTGTTTTCTTTTATGTTGCTGTTTTTTTTTTTTGTTGCTGTTTCTAAATGAAAAGAATGTCAACGCCAGCTACTTTGACACAGCAGAAAATTATAGCGTGTTAACGTTGGAACCTGGACAACGCGTTGATGGGCAGTCAGGAAATATCTGTCAATGTGTCCGAAAAATTCTGATGGGGTGATTACACGGTAAATGAAAACAGCCAACGCGTTGACTTTTCAAACCATGTCATCGCAAGTGCCAACGCTGATGTCAGTGCGTTGACAACGTTTTGCAATGACAATCACACGACTTGAAAGCCGTGGGACAGAATTTTCGTTGACCGTCTAATCATAGCTTTACTCGTGTTGTTTGATTTGGACAATTTGCAGTTCTCTCCCTTCAAGCAAAATCACGGACCCAAATTTCTCGGTTCACTTGGGACTCCAAAAAAAATGAGTGTCTCACACATATTAACAAATTTTCTGTGTATGCATGTAAAAAGAACGAGAATCGAGAGTATTTTTTTTAAGCACCGAGAAATAGAGAGAGCATAGGCGAAGTATACAATCATTTTGCCTTAATTAATTTCCACCACTTTTTTTTAGTTCAGTTTTGTAGGTAGCGTGGCGAAGACGGTTTCATTTTTATCTCTTTTTTCTTGTTAAAGCATTGAAAACATTTTTAATCAGAAATGCAAGTTTCTATTTATTAATTGTAAATTTATATTTGTGGAAATATGTCATGTTTATTAGTGCGAAATAATCTTTAGAAAACCTTTTATGAATGATAAATAAAAAAAACTCTTGCAATGAAAAAATGTTTGTTTTATTTTTGTAGGCAATGGAGAAACTGAACTAGATGGGAAGTTTTTTTTAGTACATTTGGGTTGGGTTTTGGGTATGCCTCAATTCATTCATTTTGTTTGGAACCGTTTTAGATTCCATTTGGTTTCGGTTCTCCGAGTATGGTGAATTGAAAAACTCTCTCTCTCACAATACATTCACATAATGGCTCCGTGGTGATTCTAATTTCCATACTAATTTGAGCCACAAAACGCAGTTTTTCGATCCGTATTTGGATCCGAATGCGAAGTCGTCCATACGTTGTTTGATACGTTTGCGGACCGAAAACGAGCTCGCTTGCTTGAAGGGCTTCGACCACTCATATAATGAAATGTCAAATTCAGCGACCGTTCGCAATTCGCAGACGCAGTTCGCGGCTTCATATGAATGGCATTTAACTTAGACGGAACGCGTTGGCTGGCTGCCAAAGTTTTTAATAAATAAAAAACAAAACAAAAAAAATAACTGTGGAAAATTAAGTGTTTTATTATACCTACATACATATATTTTTAAAATGTTTAAAAATTAATTTCCACCGAATGTTAAACTCTCACCCCCTTATTTATAAAGAAAAAATAGTCATTTCAGCTCCCGTGTTTAGGAAAACTACACGATGGAATAAGAATTCTTTGGACTCAAACTAAAGACAATTGCTTTGTGCCCCATTTGAGTCCAGACCATTTTTATTCTATGGTGTAGTTTTCCTAAACACGGAAGTTGAAATAAATATATTTTCTTTATAAATACGGGGGTCAATCTATTTATTATATAATTATAATTAAAAAATATATGTAAATATTGTAATTAAATAAATGTTAAGTTATTATTTTTAACAGTTTTAAAGTTTCTTTTTTTAAGGCAATTTTTTTGTTAAATAACTCAAGGCTGTATTACATTATCATATATGTATATATATATATAGCAAACTTGCCTTATAAATACGTTCCATAATAATAATATGCAAAATGCATACCACGAATATGGTGTCATGTATATTTTCCGTCATATAAATATGCTCTGCCCATCACACTTATATGTCACTGGCAAGTTTGCCTATACACTGTATCAAAAAAGTCTCCGTACAGCTTCAACTTTTTTTTTTTGTTTGCTCAAATATTATTTAAAGTAGTAATTACATTTGAGAGAATATGACTATAAATGAACGAAATACTTTTAATTAAACAAAAAAATAAAAACTTACATTTTAATTTCGAAAAAATAAAACCAGAATTCATTAAATCCAACCCCTTTAAAATTTCTGTACAAAAAAGTCTCCGTACATCAATAGAATTTACCTACAGGGTGATTCGCCTAAAGGTCTAACAAAAAGTAAGAGCGCGTAGGTTGGGATCGAAACACTCAAAAACTCGTATAAGAAAGGGGGGTCTCTATTACCCCCCCCCCGGTAAAGACAGGAGGGGCAATTATCAAAAAACATTGACATAAGACAGAAAACAAAAATGATTAAAAACCAACGGTAACACGTACAACAACGTGTTATACTTTTTTGCAAACCCAGAATCCCTTCTCTTATACTATTTTAAAATAAAGTTGTTGTAGTAAACAGTTTTCGAAAATTTAATTTTCAAACTTAAAATTTTGAAGAAAAAAAAAAATTAAAACAAAAATTTCAAAATAGTTTTTTTCAAAAGTTTTCTTAGTTAGGTACTATTTTTGTTTCCAAAATTCAATGCTCCAATTGATTCTCAGTCAACCGCTGAAAACCGGATGGCTCTAGGACTTTTACTTTTCAAAATACTAATCAAATTTTGAGTCAACCAAGAAGAATTCGAATAAATGATCATTTCTGCTTCGGTTTTTCTTGTTACTAAGAAGTTATAAAAAGTTGAAGTAATAAGTTTATTTTAAAAAGTAAAAGTCCTAGAGCCATCCCGTTTTCAGCGGTTGACTAAGAATCAATTGGAACAAACTTTGAAAAAAATTAGTTTCACATTTTTATGTTAATTTTTTTTTTCAAATTTTAAGTTTGAAAGATAATTTTTTTTTGAAAACTGTTCACTACAACGACTTTATTTAAAAATAGTACAAAAGAAGGGATTTCTGGGTTTGCAAAAAAGTATAACACGTTGTTGTACGTGTTACCGTTGTTTTTTAATCATTTTTTTTCTGTCTTATGTAAATGTTTTTTGATAATTGCCCCTCCTGCCTCTACGGGGAGGGGGGGGTAATAGAGACCTCCCCTTTCTTATACGAATTTTTGAGTGTTTCGACCCCAACCTAAGCCTAACTTTTTGTTAGACCTTTAGGTGAATCACCCTATAGGTAAATTCTATTGATGTACGAAGACTTTTTTGTTCAGGAATTTAAAAGGGGTTGGATTCAATTAATTTTAGTTTTATTCTTTCGAAATAAAAATGTAAGTTTTTATTTTTTTTTTTTTTGTTTAATTAAAAGTACATATTTCCTTCATTTATAGTCATATTCTCTCAAATGTAAGTACTACTTTAAATAATATTTTAGCAAACAAAAAAAAGTTGAAGATGTACGGAGACTTTTTTGATACAGCGTATGTATGACAAAATAATAGCACCTTCTTTAAGTCGGATAAGTCTAAGCTCTTTGCATACTTAGAAAGGCATTTTTAATTCGAAAAACAAAACAATGTTAATGAAAATACTTACATACCTATATTCTGAAAAACTTTTTATGAAATATTTTTGGGATTTGCTTGGGATTGATTCAAATTTTTGAATCCCGGGATACTTTTTTTAAAAGCTTAAAAAGCTAGAGCTCAAAATAAAGTATGCCACACATACAAAAATTTACCTTAAACAAGTGCGATTTTCTCTCGGTTAAAAAAAATCGGGTAAAATGGCCGTATTCTCGTGATAATAAGAACCGAGCCAAAGAGGTTAAATCTTTACTGTTGAAAAAAGCAAACTTAATTGCTCTTATATACCAAATTAATCGACCAGGCGCGAACGCAGGGGGGGTTGGGGATTCAACACCCCCCCCCCCCCCCCCCCGAAATATACAATTTCACGCCATACAATTTCACTCTTAATTTTTGAATTTTTGAGTTTTCAGTTTAAAACCCCCCGAAATTTTTAAAACCCCACCACCCCGAAAATTTTCCTGCGTTCGCGCCTGAAATCGACATAAATAACCATAACATTTTGCTTTTCATGTGTACACAGCAAACATGAGAATCTCGTTTAGAAAAACACTATTGATATTGAGTTAACACACAGTTTTTTTCACTGTTTCCCTTTGCAAATTTAAGCAAATGTGAGTATTGTAATGACTCATAAGCACCTTGTTAGAAATTAACAGTTAATATTGTTTAATTTAAAACAATAACTTTGCAGTTTTAAACAGATAAATTTATGAAATTTAAACAAACATTATTTAAATGTCACTCGTTTAAAAACAAACAAAGTGTGTTGGCATATTAAAGCCGATAGCTCGGATTTTATTAACCGATTTATTTATTAATATTTTAACGAATACAAGTTTGTTTAAATAACATAAAGCACACTGCTCAAAACAAATAACAAAAGTTGTTTTATTACTGATAACTGCTCGGTTAAAACAAACTTAAGCCAAAACCATACCTGTGTCGTGTGTTGTGTTGTGGAGTCGTGTGTCGCTATCGCTACAATGTATTTCATATGCGTAGAACCATAGTCCCCTTTCACACAGGGAAACCAGTTGCTGGAGATTTTTTTGACGTTTTCCTTTAATTGCCTTGTAGCTTTCAAACAAGGAAACTGAATTGCCAGAGATTTCTGTTTTTTTCCATATAAAGTCTATTGGCTGAACGCACATTACGGACAGTGTGAGAAGGAATGTGATAAAAATCTCCTCAATCGTTGACCGGGGAGACTTTTTTCATTCCTCTTACTTCTTGCCCTTCTCGCCTACAAACTCCCAGTTTCCAGCAACTCAGTTTCCTTGTGTGAAAGCAGTCATATTTGTCTCGTGTGTTGTGTTGCAGTGTGGCGCATCAAGTATATGAAATGACAGCGACACACGACTCCACAACACAACACACGACACAGATGTGGATTATTCATGAAAAATTAACAAATATATTTTTGCTAATAGAAAAGATAGTTGTGAAAAATCAACCCAGTAAAGTTTGTATAATTAAATTAAGTAAGTTGTGTAAATAAACCCAAGTAGGTTGGCTATTTAAAGCAGAGTATGTTAGAATAATTCAGCCAAGTTGATTGTGAAAAATCAACCTAGTCAGTTTAATTAAACCAACTAGGTTGTGAAAATCTACCAAAGTGATTTGGCTAATTCATACAGAGTAAGGTGTAATGAGTTCTATTTTTGTTTGCATATTAAATAACGTTGGTAAAATTTTACACAGTAGCTTGTGTAAATTTAACCAAGTGAATTGTTACAAATGAACACATAGACCGTCTCTCAAAAACGAAAATTAACCAAGTGAGTTTGCTCTTAAAAACAGAGTTGCTTGTATAAAAATAGCCAATTTGATAGGCTCTTAAGAACCATGCTACTATGCTTTTATCAGCTAGCTTGTTTTGCTAAAAAGAATCGAATTCAATTTGGAGGGAAAATGATGACTAGGTAAATTTATCACGAATTATCTTAACAGATTTGACTAGTTAAATGTTTGATAAGTAACTTTGCTGGCTCTATATTAACAGTGTTACTTAGCTTTTTTTTCACGAAACTTGGTAAAAAAGCCATACGCAATTTTTCTGCGTGCATTAATTTGTTTGATAAATATGAATTTAAGAAAAAATAATCAAAAAATCTTTATAGCGTTTTTGTTAAAAATTATTTATTTGTATAAAATTTGTTGAACATTTTTGAAAAAAAAAATTGGTACTCCAATTTTTAGTATTTAAAAAAATACATTTTGTTACAAAATTAAAAAAGAAAACAGGTGCTATTAATAACCGTTATTAAAAACTTTTTTGTTTGCCAAAATATTAAACATATAGTTAGGGCATAAAGGCCATATTTTAGGTCAAACTTTGCACTTTATTCTGACGGGATGAGCTTTGGTCCACTAATAGTCCACATCCTAAGTTTACTTTAAAGAAGTGTTTCCACGGTGGCAACACTGGCAGACCGGAGGTATAAGGGTTGCCTTCTGACCATGTTTTAACAAGAAATTTAACATAAATTAGCCAATAATTCGGGAACCAGACATCGATTGATGTCGTGGAATGTCTCGTTGGATTTAGATTACTTGAAGCCATAGGAATATATTAATTTTTTGACACCTCCTCCACCCTTGTACGCTGGGGGAGCAAAATACCCTCTGTCAGAAAATAATGGTTATTAAATGAATAATTAAACAATTTTAAGATGACTTTCGACGTAGAATTTCATACTCAGTAGCATATGCGAAGTCCATTTTTATCCATGTATTAGTTGTTAGTATAATCGCTTTCAAAATGGGGGGATGGGAAGGTAGAGGTATATCAAACTACTATATATTTGTCTTGGTACAATATAAGCGTATGGCACATGACCTTAAGGAATTTCTTAATGCCCAATCTTATGCAATCAAAATAATTTCAATATAATTTCCCTCTTTATAAAATGATGACTAAATTTTCAGTGAAACGAGCATAACATTAACAAATTTCAATGGTATGGTGATAAAACTTGGCTCACATGTCTCATTTGTCGTGAGAAATAAGAATAAAAAGAGTCCATAAAAATATCTGGGGTAAAAGGGTGTTTTTTTGAGTGAAAGGGAAAAGTGAATTACTATTACCAGTAAACCCCTCCCAAAACTGGTATGTTGATGAAAAATGTCAGAAATATTTTATTTCTTGTTAGAATCAAGTCTCGAAAGGATCCATGCAAATATATTGGTTCCAGGGGTGTTTTTTTTTAGGCGGAAGGAAAATATAGGTTATAAACCCACATTTTTTATGTAATCGGGGTACAAATATTCAATATGGTACATGATTTTAAAGTATTTTTTAACGCTGAATACAATTTTAGTAAAATTAAGATGATACAATAACCATTAAGAAAGTAATCGTCGTTTCTTGGAACAATTAATGTATTTTTTGATTAGAGCAGATAAAACATTTTCCCTCAAAAACCACCTTTGACGATAGATATTTGATTTATCTTTTTTTGGCTTGGTTACAATAAATTTGTTAATGTTATGCTCGTTTCACTACAAATTTAGTCATCATTTTATAAAAAGGGTATTACTTTTTCTAGGGAAATTATATTGAAATTATTATTAGGATTTTTGTAAGAACTAAAGTTCATACAATGCAGTCACTTGAGCAAAATAACTTGGTGGTAGAACACTTAAGTTGTTGTTGTTTCATTCAAAATATTCAATTGAAATCATTTTGATTGTATAAGATTGGGCATTTAAAATTATCCTAAGGTCATGTGCCATATGCTTATATTATACCAAGATAAATATATAGAAGTTTGGTATACTTCCACTTCCACTTCCCCTCCCCCCATTTTGAAAGCGATTATACAAAAATATAATACATGGATAAAAATGGACTTCGGATTTACTGTAGAATATAAAATTCTACGTCGACACTCATCTTAAAATTTTAAGAATATTCATTTAATAACCATTATTTTCTGACAAATAAAAACCCCTATCCGCCGAGGGTATTTTGCTCCCCCAGCGTACTTGGGTGGAGGTGTCAAAAAATTAATATATTCCTATGGCTCCAAGTATTCTAAATCCAACGGGACATTCCACGACATCAATCGATGTCTGGTTCCCGATTTATAGGCTAATTTATCTGAAATTTCGTGTTTAAACATTGTCAGAAGGCACCCCTTACATCTCCGGTCAGCCAGTGTTGCCACCGTGGAAACACTTCTTAAAAGTAAATTTAGGATGTGGACTATTAGTCTACCAAAGCTTATGCTGTCAGAATGAAGTGCAAGGTTGGCTCCCTTAACGCCCTAACTAATGGGTACCTTAAAAATTATTGAATTTGTTTTTTTTTTGAGCTAAAAAAATGAGCTAAAAATTTCTCCTCTAAGTAATTCCTTACAAACCTTAAGTCCAAAGTTTCAAGAAAATTATTATCTCGAGTTCGATTTTCTTACGAATCCAAAACTTGCCCTATAATAGCCATGTTTTTTGCAGGTTCAGATAGAATTTGACGAAAAAAACAACATCTGAACTAAGGAATTTACATGTAAAATACAAAAACAACTGAAGTCCATTATGAACCTAGCTAAGTCCAGATAATTAACCGTTCTTAGCTTAAGTTCAGATAGTAAAAGTACTGCCAGCTCAAATTACTATTTTGTAATCGATAGTTTGTATGAAAACGTCAAAATATCTAAACCAACGAATGAAAATATTTTTTATAAATAAAAAATAATGAACGGCCATTTTTTTCTGATTTGTGTTTTAAAATTTCGTTTTTTTTCGGAATAATTTTCTATACGAGATTTCTTTTTATTTGAATGTTTCTATTTTTCATGCTTTTCCAATAGCTGGAAGGTAGTGATGGGGATATCTGAGTTTCGTGATAGTGCTGGGCATTTTTGCTTCGATGACTTTGCTAAGTTCGGATGTTGTTTTTTTCGAAAATTTTATCTGAACCTGCAAAAAAAAACGGCTAGTATCCACATATCGTTGCTGTTTAAGAAAACCGGCATAACTCAAAAACACTATTTTTGAGTTAATGATACCAATCCACTATAAAAAAATTCTCCATCTTTCTGTCAAACTGGCATTACTATGGCACTTCGGAATCCCGCTAGGTGGACTTTGTTCCAACTGGCACATCTTTCCTTTTCATTGTTTGTTTATGATCAACAATTACATAATTTAGTTTCTGCCAGTGGTTCGAGGTGAACGCAAGTGTTTTTTATGTGAAAAAGTGGCATATGTATATTCGTGTTATGCCAAGGATTTATTGTTAAAGTTCAATAAAAAAAGAACTAACTTCTGTTGGGCCAGTTTTCGCAATAAAGTAACTACCTACCTATGTTTTAAAACAAAATGTTTCACTTTTCCTGATAAATTAAAAAAAAAACTGCGTTTTGCAATGGCACTTTTCAAACTTATGCCTCTTTTCTTTATAATATTTTTGACTAATCATATCAAATAAATTTTACCTCAGTTTGTTTTATCAAATTATGCCATTATTTCCTTTTGCCAATGGAGTGTTGAACTAACTCCAAATTAACAAAAAAAACTTATGTGAATATTGTGAATAACATAATTATTTTCCGGAAAAATGACTTAATTAGGAGAGGGTTTGTGAAATCTTTTATTTTTGCACCTTTTTCATACATTTTTTAATTTATTTTGTTGAATTCCAATAAATAAAATATCGAAGTAGCTAACCTAATGTTTAGATCGACTATAAGTGTACTAAATTTTTTTGGAGTAGACTCTCCTAATAAGGCCCATAATAAAAAATCGTTTGACTAACTTTAAACTCATTTTCTGAAGAATAAAGTTTTTTGAGTTATAGTATAAGTAAAATAGTACACAAAATCGCTCTTAAAATGAAAAAATTCCTCCCCTCAAGAAATTTGGTGAAAACGTTACTTTTACTATAAGAATGAAGAATCAAAAGAGTCTATAGAAATATCTCGTGACGAAGGGTGTTTTTTTAAGGGAAGGGGGGGCTGTTGCAGTGTATGCAAAGGAAAAAATTACTTTAGCGCAATCTTAACATGTGACACATGACTCAGAGGTAGTTTTCAATGCTGAATCTAATGACACAAAAACCAAAACAATACCACTCTCATGAAAAAAGTTATGGTCCTTTTTGTGTAGGGAATATTATATATTCAACACAACAGGTAAATAGTACAGAAATCCTTTTGAAAATAATGACTCATTGATGAAACTTATTATGCGTGTTTAATTTGACATAGGAATCACGATTAAAAAGGGTTCATGCAAATATCTACAGTTAAAGGGTGATTTTTTGAGGGGGAGAGGAAGATAGGGAATCGTTACCAAAAAACCTTCGATGCAAAATCTTACCTTGATAAAACTTGGTTTAAATCTTAAAAAGGATATTTTTTTATCAAGAATCAAAAGAGTCTATACAAATAAAATGCAGGGAAGGGTGTTTTTTTGAGCAGTGCAGAAAAGAGGCTACCGTTATCGAGCTAAAAAATTTGCTTTGGTAAAATAAATGCATATGACAAATGATTTAAGGGTAACTTTTAATGGTGAATCCAACAAAACCAAAACGATACAGTTCCCCTTAAAAAAGTTAGAGTCCTTTTGACATGTAAGCATCACTATATTTTCAGTAGATACAACAGGTAAATTTCATCGAAATCCTTTTAAAAATAATGCCCCATTAATATAACTTAGTGTAAATGTTGCATTTGTCATTAGAACCATGAATCAAAAAAGTTTATAAAAATATCTCCTTTTAAAGGGTGTTTTTTTTAAGTATAGTGTAAAATGGGGAATTGTTACTTAACACCTTTGAAAAAAATACTACCTTGATGAAACTTAGCTAAAATCTTACAATTAACATGAAAATCAACATTCAAAAGAGACTATAAAAATAAATTATAGGGAAGGGTGTTTTTTTAAGCGACACAGAAGTGAGGTTATCGTTATCGAGCTGAAAAATTTGTTTTGGTACAATAAATGCATATGACACACGATTTAGAGGTACCTTTTAATGGTGAATCCAACAACACTTAAACCGAAACTATATAAATCCTATTAAAAAAGTTAGTCTTTTTTCGTTTAAAGACAGTGGCGCAAAATTTTAAACAGCCTGTTATTAAGAATTTAGTATGATACTACTTAACATTTTATTAATTCTTTAACAGTTTACTAAAATTTTCTAAATTTTAAATACTTTTTAACTAGTATCATACTAAACTAATTTCCTTCATAAAATTCAGCTGAACACGTCCAAAAAAGTGACAGCTCGTGCAAAAAATTCACAAACACCCCTGATTTTGACAATTTTAAACGCCAAAGTGTCATATGGATTTAGTACGATACTAAAAAGATAAAATAGCCATTCGGTGGTTTTATGATGCTAAACTCGTTAAAAATTAGCAAAATACACTTTTTAACCTAGTAGTATACTAAAAATGATTTAACATCGTACTAAATCAACTAAAATTTTGTGCCAGTATTTTCAATTGTCATATTAACAGCGGATTATTACCACCCCCACTACATATTTCCTTACTGTTTCTTGGCCAGTTCGCTATAATTGAAAATCACCATCATTCTTGTATTACCTTTTATAAATTGAAACCATATTTTTTAACATTTTAAAGGAACGAATAATTAATAGAATAAGTAAATAAATAATAATTAATAAAAGTTTGTGGTAGTAAAGAAGTATGGGGCAGTTCTACTCCGTCGTTAAATGTCTTCTTTTTCCATTCTGCTATTATATAGAAGGTGTAAGTAAATAGTAGGTAATTGAATAAAACAAAACAAAATGTATTATACTCACTTGATTAAAAACCATCCACTTTACTGAGTATTGTCTTCAATTGCCGTTGCATGCACATGATACCAACTTCAGATTTTCTTCTAGTGCTGCTTCCAGTTTCATTTTAGTGGGTAACAACAAATCTTCGTACTTTCGCGTCCAACTCAACTGCTCAGGTATAAGCTTATTACCAAGCCACAACTCAGTTTGGTAGTAACATCGATTTAAATGCTGAGCAGCACTGTCTGACGTAGGTGGAAGAGACTCTTATTTCGCAAGGGCAATTGTTCAACCTCACAATGCAGTTATAAGAAAAGTGCCATTCCTTGCACTCGACTATGCAAGGTTTGTGAGGGTCTCACATGCCTCAATGTAGAAGAGTGTGAAGAAGAAGAAGAACAGATTTTGTTCGACAATGAAGACCTGGGGCCGAATAACGTCTTCAGTGAACGAGTGAGGAACTTTTACACGTTATCGAACTATCGAGTAATCACATTGGTATGATGTTATACGAAGTATCACGTATCGAATTGAGTTCGTATTGTACTAGGATAATTCTAGTACATTTTCCTAAACATCAATGGGCCTTACTTTTCATTGGTCGATCGTCAGAGCTACTCGTGTTGGGCTCATGTTTTGCTTACATTTGCCTTTGGGATTTAATTTGGCAAAAAATATTTTTTGGCTAAATCGAATTATTGTGCCTTAAAATCAAGCCAGAATAATTTTCTGGGTGATGTTTAATTTATTTTAATTTACCCTGAAATACCATCAAATTGATAGTGTGAAGGAATATTTGCAGAAAAGAGAATAATTTTATTTTTCTGCCATTTTACTGCTCACTCGTCTACCTAGCATCTATCGTATGAAAAATCACTCGTTCACTGACGAGGAAATGCCAAAAATCGGATTCGATACTCGATACTTTACTGAATATCTTAGGAAGGAATCCCAAATGCAGATAATTCAGTAACGTACTGCTCACTCACTGATGAGTTAATTCAGCCCATGTTTGAAGACGATACTTAGTAAAGTGAATGGTTTTTAATCAAGTGAGTAGGGAGACTGGGTACGGTTGAAACAATTTTGCTTATATCGTCCATAATATTGCCATATGAACATCGAGCGATGTTGATGGTATTTTGAATGAAAGATCATGTTTTTATCCACACATGGACAGGGTTATTTTAGAACCATGTGCATTATTTTAGGTTAACGTCAAATTAAAAAAAAAAATCCAATTCGTTTCCACCGTACCCATACCAGGGACGGTTGAAACAGTGATTGGGGTCAGTTGAAACAAACGTAAATAGTGCATGATATTACAAAGTTATGCATGTTTATGATTTTTTTTTAAATTAAAACGTTAATTATGACATTGTTTGACAAGATTTATTAGTCTTCAGTGTTTCAATGTGTCTCAAAAAAAAAAAAAACAAAACAATAAACAATAAAAATGAAATAATTTAAAAATAAAACGTTACTTTATTAAATAATTGAAAAGAAACTAAAAGAAAAGTTTTATTCAATTTTGATTGGTCAGAAACCAATAAAATTACCATTTCGGAATATTCCAGAACACAATTGTCGTACCCAGATACATTGTTTCCACCGTCCCCAACCCCTCCTGTAGGTAAACAAATATAAATTGTGTCGGTTACAATACTGACACACTGAAAATAGTCACCATATTCTACTCTATACTCTTCACTTCGATCACAAAAACATACTCAATACTCTCCAACGAATAGAAAATACGGTATTGGGAAAAACATTCGAACAAAAAAACTTACTTTTGGTTGTCAAAAAGCAAAAGGGCCCTCCGTAGACAACTGAAGCGTGCTACGACCAAAGCGAAATCGAAGTTCGTCCTTAAAACTGTTGCTTCTTCGTGCATCTCTGAGACGCATCCACCCACCACCCACGGTTTGCAAGATATTTGCGTTGTTTCAACCGTCCTGTGTTTCAACTGTACCCAGTCTCCCCTATAATACATTTTGTTTTGTTCTATTCAATTACCTAATATTTACTTACGACTTCTGGATAATAGCAGAATAGAAAAAGAAGACATTTAACGACGGAGTAGAACTGCCCCATACTTCTTTACTACCACAAACTTTTATTAATTATTATTTATTTACTTATTCTATTAATTATTCGTTCCTTTAAAATGTTAACAAATATGGTTTCAATTTATAAAAGGTAATACAAGGATGATGGTGATTTGCAATTATAGCGAACTGGCCAAGAAACAGTAAGGAAATATGTAGTGGGGGTGGTAACAATCCGCTGTTAATATGACAATTGAAAATACTGTCTTTAAACGAAAAAAGACTAACTTTTTTAATAGTATTTATATCGTTTCGGTTTAAGTGTTGTTGGATTCACCATTAAAAGGTACCTCTAAATCACGTGTCATATGCATTTATTGTACCAAAACAAATTTTTCAGCTCGATAACGATAACCTCACTTCTGTGTCGCTTAAAAAAACACCCTTCCCTATAATTTATTTTTATAGTCTCTTTTGAATGTTGATTTTCATGTTAATTGTAAGATTTTAGCTAAGTTTCATCAAGGTAGTATTTTTTTCAAAGGTGTTAAGTAACAATTCCCCATTTTACACTATACTTAAAAAAAACACCCTTTAAAAGGAGATATTTTTATAAACTTTTTTGATTCATGGTTCTAATGACAAATGCAACATTTACACTAAGTTATATTAATGGGGCATTATTTTTAAAAGGATTTCGATGAAATTTACCTGTTGTATCTACTGAAAATATAGTGATGCTTACATGTCAAAAGGACTCTAACTTTTTTAAGGGGAACTGTATCGTTTTGGTTTTGTTGGATTCACCATTAAAAGTTACCCTTAAATCATTTGTCATATGCATTTATTTTACCAAAGCAAATTTTTTAGCTCGATAACGGTAGCCTCTTTTCTGCACTGCTCAAAAAAACACCCTTCCCTGCATTTTATTTGTATAGACTCTTTTGATTCTTGATAAAAAAATATCCTTTTTAAGATTTAAACCAAGTTTTATCAAGGTAAGATTTTGCATCGAAGGTTTTTTGGTAACGATTCCCTATCTTCCTCTCCCCCTCAAAAAAACACCCTTTAACTGTAGATATTTGCATGAACCCTTTTTAATCGTGATTCCTATGTCAAATTAAACACGCATACTAATTTTCATCAATGAGTCATTTTTTTCAAAAGGATGTCTGTACTATTTACCTGTTGTGTTGAAAATATAATATTCCCTACACAAAAAGGATTATAACTTTTTTCATGAGAGTGGTATTGTTTTGGTTTTTGTGTCATTAGATTCAGCATTGAAAACTACCTCTGAGTCATGTGTCACATGTTAAGATTGCGCTAAAGTAAATTTTTTCTCTGCATACACTGCAACCTGCCCCCTTTTCCCCTTAACAAAAACACCCTTCTTCGCGAGATATTTTTATAGGCTCTTTTGATTCTTCATTGTTATGGTTAAAGTAACGTTTTCAACAAATTTGATGAGGGGAGGAATTTTTTTATTTTATATGTCCTATTTTACTCGTACTATTATGCCGGTTTTCTTTTAGGGCGACGATATGTATGTATATCGCAAGTAAAAATCTATGGCTGACTGCTATATTCACAGAAACAATAGTTGACCTTTTGTGACCACGACCATTTACATTTCAATGACATTTTAGAGAGAACATACCTTTTTTCACAAATATGTTTCTAGGATGAGGCGGAGCCCCATTTCTTAGATCTTACATTTCAATCAATCGTTTTGAACTTAGCAAAAAAGCCTTCTTAATAAATTGAGCAAAAAAAAATGAATTATCAGCACGAACAAAATTAATAGAAAACAAACAAGTAAAACCAATAGTCAACGCCTTTGGGGGATTCCAATGATCTATGAGAGTAGAGTAAATGAAGTCTTTTTAAAAGTCGACAACAACAACAAAAAAACGAATATCTGTAGAAAGTGAAGTACCTACTTACTTTATCTACCTCACATCATAATCATTTTAAATGCTTTTGAGCTAAAATAAAGATCTTTATCACTGATTTAACTTTGACTCTAACTCGTAGTCTCATCAGCTTGATTTTCCATCTTTCAGTTAACGTTCAAATAGTTCAATATATTGATGGCGTTGAATTTGAATGGACATCGCTGTTGCATATAAGATTGTTCGTATCGAAGTTCAATCGTTCAATATAATCTAGTCTCTCATCGACTTTTGAAGTGTTCGGTTTGTCTTGTGAAATCTCTATTTTTGTTGTGAATGTAAAATAACTAAGTGTGCAGTTGCTTCTCGTAAATATTAAAAAATGTTAAAACTAGGATTGTTCTTAATTTTTGTCATCGTTCATCTTAAACCCGATGTCCAGTGTGCTGGTTTAAACGAGGTTTTTCAATGGAAACAAATGGATTTTGAAAATCGAGGCAGTTCTGACATTGAAGGTAGCCTAAGGGGCAGTAAATCAACTCATAATGTTCGAGTATGTTAAGGCTCTCCCAAACCAACGCGAAAGCGGCACATTCGCCGACGCTTCGGCAGTTTTTGTTGTTATTTAGCATATACCTATAGTTTGTTTGTCATTTTTGTTATCATTTTGAATGATTCGCCCTACATAGCGAATGTTCCGCGTTGGTTTGGTAGAGCCTTTAAACTATTAATCAGCTATGTGTGAGAAGATAAGAAAACAAAAACAAAGTCAGCTATGTATATATGATTATTGATTTCAATAATTCATTGTTAAAAATTCATACATTTAGTCTTTTGTATGCATGTTGAATTTGCATTTTTTTTTTTTTTGTCAGATGATTATAAAGTAAAAATTAATCCACTCGTGGGATTTGTTTTTTGTTTTTTTTTTATTCGGGTTTTAACTTCAATATTAAGCAAATATTGACCTTGACTTGCTGTATGTATGTACCTACTCAGCACATTGGAGCTTGGAATGAGATAATTTGTAGAAAAAAACCCGCCATAAATAGAACCATAATTATTATGGATGGGCATCTACATTTTGTTTACAATGAGTATATACTATACATACACTGCAGGCCAAAAGTTTGAGTCCAACCTGGCTTACTAACTTCATTCATGCCTGGGGGTTGGTTTTATAAATGAAAAGTTGGGGTTTTTACCTGAACAATACACAACACGTTCAGGTAGGTATTCCAATTTGGATATTTTCAATCCACATTTTTTTAAAAAAGGGTGTTTTGTTATAAAAGTTAGAAAACTGCTTTTATTGATTGATTGGGAAGGGTGTTAGGGTTTTTTTTATAATTATTAATTTTTATGACTTTCGGTTGTTGATTTAGCACTACTTGTTTCTGAATGCTTACATAAAAAGGGTTTCCAAAACCCATATTTTTAAACCTGGATTGCAAGATTTGTATAAAAAAGGCATACTTTGCAGTCAAAGGAATTTATTTGTTAATCTTAATCACCCGTATTACGATTGTCGTTTCACTAAAACGACACTAAAACGACAAGGCTCTAGAGGCGACAGTTGGCGTTTAAATAAACCATAATCTTCTCTCTCTCCAATTCTCTCCAATCTCCACGCATCTCATCGTTATGACGAAATTGAGGGACTTGTCGTTTTAGTGAAAGGACAATCGTAATAATATGTTTTGTGTAAACAACTAGTCTTAAATGGGAAAATTCGCGGAAACCACCATTGAAAAACGATCTTCAATTATCACCCTTCTTAAAGAAGGCCAATCAGAGCGGGAAGTTACTTCGCAGTTAAAAATATCAAAGGCTATGTTCAACGTACCATTGAACGCCACACTCAAACCGGAAGTCCTGAGGATAAACTACGAGCAGGACGGCCTAGACCTACAACAAAACATGAGGATTTGCTATTGGAGACAACTAGCAAACGAATTAGGCGAAAAACAGCACCCGAAATAAGTGCCGAAGTGAATCAGAAACGGATTACGCCGCTGTCCTTAACAACGGTCAAAAGGAAGGCTTAGAGATGCTGGACTATTTGGCGAGTTGGTGTTCGAATACCCCTTCTTCCACCCCTAAAATAAGCTGACACGGTTTAATTGGGCCAAAAGACATAGAGACTGGACCGAAAAAGTTTTTTTTAACAGAGTTTTATGGAGTGACAAATCCAAGTTCGAGGTATTTGGAACCAAACGAAGAGTTTTCGTTCGATGCAGTGCTGAACAGAAGATTCCACCGGACTATCTGGTTCCTATACCGTCAAGCATGAAGGCGATTCTATACGAAAACTCGGGTTAAGCCATTTTTCCTTCATTTTAGTAAATTTCTATGTATTAAAAACACAATAGAAATATTTGTCCCTTTAATTTGGTTTTATACATATGTTCCCCGTTAATTTTGCATGTTTATTTTTCTACTAAAAAGTTGTTTTCGATGTTAGAATTAGGTTTTTCTTCGAAAACAGAGGATGGACTCAAACTTTTGGCCTGCAGTGTAGTACCTACTAACACTCCTGTTGTTGACTTGTTTTGGTTTTATAATCAAGCAAACAAAAGAGTAGTTATGTACCTATACGGTTTTGGTAATTCTTTTTCTGTTAGTTTTAATTTATGATTAGTAAATTATCAATTTATTACTTGAAAATTACATTAATAGTTTTCCTAACCGTTAATTACTATCATCACGAATATTATTAATTTTTCGTTTATCGTGTATATTTTGATGAGAGCATCGTCAACAATACAATATGCATCTGGCTTCGAACTGTGCGTGATTGACGGTATTTACATAAGTTTGTTGCCCACACCTATGAGCGTCTTGTCTATTGACTTAAAATATACATACTTACATTGTATGTACATATATGAGATAATAAAAATCTTAGTAATTTTTCGCTAGCATGAAGTAGGTATACAAGTATACATACATTATAGGTACTGTAACTGTCCATAAATTAATTTTGACAGGACCAATTTTAAACTAGAAAACCACTTTTACGATGAGAGATTTGAATAATATATTTTCAAATTACATCTAAAAAACCACAAAAAAACATATGTTTTTAGTTAATAATCAACTAAGAAAGCTCTAAACTGGTTTTAAAATTAGGCAGGTAATACAATTGAAAAACTTGACGGAATTGAATGTTCAGCCGGTGTTGATAGACTTAATTTTGGAATAAAAGATTCTTCATAATGTGAAGGCAAAACTCGATAAAGCAAAATGGTTTCCCTTTCTTGCTCTCAGACTAATAGGCCCAAAATTAACTGCAACTTATCGACAAGTTCAAGTACGATTTTCGTTATCGGATGAGTGCAGAATGTTTCTGGATGGAAGTTATAGCATAGATGTGAGTGTGTTTTATGATACAAATTCAATATACTACTGAAATACATCAGCCAAGTAGAAGACTTAGCATTATTTAATTGGACTTGTTACCTCAAATTGATGTAAGCTGGACTGAACTTAATAAAAATTGCGTCTTGACAAGGCCCTCACTGTCAACTGAAGAGTCCAAGTGAGAACGCCGGGACGAAACGCCAATTTGTATGGACTAAAGGCCGTTAAAAGCTATATTGAATCAATAATTCAACAAGTCCAATTAAATAATGCTAAGTCTTCTACTTGGCTGATGTATTTCAGTAGTATATAGAATTTGTATTATAAAACACACTCATATGTAAACAATGCCAGGCCACGGGTAACAAAATTTCCAACAATTCTTGATTAGAAATTCTAATTGGGTTGGATATAGTTCACAATTGATTTTCGCAGTAAAATTGATGTAAGCTGGACTGAACTTAATAAAAATTGCGTCTTGACAAGGCCCTCACTGTCAACTGAAGAGTCGAAGTGAGAATGCCGGGACGAAACGCCAATTTGTATGGACTTAAGGCCGTTAAAAGCTATAATGCTATAGCATAGAGGCATAGTAAAAAGATGACCTGTCTTCTATGGAGACCAACTCTGCACTCATCCGAGAAAGTAAATCGCCTACATTACTCAACTTCACAATTGTAGTGCATAGTGAAAATCGTACTCGAACTTTTCGATGATTTGCAGTTAATTTTGGTCCCGTGGCGGGACATTTTGGGGTAAGGTCTGCTTCCTTAAGTCGTCTCTCGTACCTGACTCTGCTATTGTTGGACTTCAACGCTAGTCAAAGCACGATTTCGGAGAAACACCATCACGATGAATATGTCATAACATCCGGGGGCACACAGATCCTGGCCTTTAACACTAACCTACAAGTTTGTCTGAACCTTCCGTAGATCGTTGATATGCAAGATTGACTTAGACCGAGCTGAAGGGCCACAGTACATTGGTTTAATCCTTGTTGCAGTAGTGTGTCAACTTGATTTACTTCTACAGGCGTGGTATCCATTTTTTTCTAAGTTAAGAAGGCCAAAAGCGGCATGATGTGTTGCAATTCACTTTTAACAGCACACTCAAAACCAAAGACCAACTATGGGCGCATTAATTGGGTATCAATGTTTCAAAGTCTTGCCAAATTTAGCAAGTATAATTTGTTATTTTTTTTTTCAAGCTTTTTAAGTTCAAGCTTTAAAACGTACCTTTTAACAATTAATTATAGATATTGTATCATCGCGATTGTTGTTTTTAGGAGGCAAAGTTAAGTTATTCCATTTTTTTGCTCGTGAGTGTTGTATCAGAGTACCAACACAGCTTTTCAAGTTCAAAATTCAAGAACAAAGTCTCGTAAATTCGCATATAATAAGAATATGAAGAAATTTAAATATTAAAACATTAAAATTACTTCTGTTTTAAGTGGAGTGAATGAATATAATTCGTACAAGTGACCTTAACTTCAGAAATGATTGTGTTTCGCCCAGATAAGACAGAGTGGGATCTTCAGTTAGTCTGTCATACCCTCCTAAGACACAAATTTTGGTCGATGTTTACTGAAGAGCACACTGTCATGTCTGGGCGAAACACATTCATTTCTGGAGTTGAGGTCACTTGTACTTTTTAAATTGAATTATATTCATTCACTCCACTTAAAACCGAAGTAATTTTAATATTCTAATATTTAAATTTCTTCATATTCTTATTATAAATTAAGAGGAGTTTTGGCATAAAATGGGGGCTATGAGAAACCCTCAAGGAGAATATATTTATTATTATTTATACTCCTTTGTAAAACAAAAAATGTTCACGCTTCCACACAAAGTGCGTGTTTCCTAAGGGTATTCTCTTAGTTCACAGTTTTATATAAATTAATAGTACCATTTTTTAAAGAATTGTATATACAGTAGATACAGCATTTATACTTACTTACTTACTTAGATCCTCGGACCTATTACGTCCGTGATGTTTCCCTTACGGGACATAGGGCCTCCACTACACCTACGCGCCATCGTGTACGATTTCTTGAAATGTATTTCAGCTCTCTCCAACTTTTCCCCAGTCGTGCCGATTCCTGTTCGACCGTTCTTCGCCATGTACTTCTAGGCCGGCCCACTTGTCTTCCCTCCTGTGTGAGCGGGTTCCACTGCATTGCTTGAGATGCAATGCACCGGTCGCCTTTTCGAAGCGTATGGCCAATCCACTGCCACTTTCTTCTTCGTATAATGGAGTCTATGGGCTCCTGACCCGTTCTCGCATGAAGTTCGGCATTGGAGATACGGTTGGGCCAGAAAATCCTCAAGATGTTTCGTAGACATCTATTAACGAAGGTTTGCAGCTTTCTAGTGACAGTTTCAGTGACTTTCCAAGTGCTGCAGCCGTAAAGCAGAACCGATTCAACATTGGAGCGGAACAGTCGTAGCTTGGTCTTTAAGCTAAAAGAGTTGTTTCTCCATATTTTGGACAGCATTCCGAACGCAGCCTTTGCTTTTCTGATTCGGCTGTTTACGTCCAGTTCAGTTCCGCCACCCGTAGAGACAATACTCCCAAGATATTGGAAATCCTGTACCATCTCTACGGGTTGTCCAGAAATATTTACTTGGATTGATGAGGAAGTTCCAAGGCTGATCCTTTTAGTTTTTGCCGAGTTGATCTTAAGCCCTACGATTTCTGCTTCTCTCTCCACCCTTGTTGTCATTTGATGGAGATCCATGATCCTATGAGAGAGTAAGCATACGTCGTCCGTGTAGTCCAGATGTTTGAGGTGAGATTGCAGAGTCCACTGAATTCCTCCATTTCCATTTGACAAAGCTGCGTGCAGTACGTCACTTACCACCAACAGGAACAGTATTGGTGACAGTATACAGCCTTGCCTAACTCCACTTTGGATTTCAAACTTCTCTGACAGCCTACCTTTGTGCAAAACGTGACACCTGGATCCATCATATGTAGCCTTGATAATAGCAATCAATTTATCTGGGATGCCCCTCCTGTGCAAAGCAAGCCAAATAAATTCTCTATTGACACTGTCGAACGCCTTTTCAAAATCGATGAACAGCAGGTGAAGTGGTGATCGATATTCAACGCACTGTTCGATGATGATCCGCAAGGTGTTGATGTGATCCACACAGGAAGATCCAGTGCGGAAACCTGCTTGTTCGGCGTCGAGTATGTCTTCGAGGTGGTCTTTAATTCGGTCCAATATTATCCTTGCTATTATCTTGGCTACTGCAGGCAGAACGCATATTCCTCTCCAGTTTTCGCACTGTGTGAGATCTCCTTTCTTTGGAAGCTTGACAATCATTCCTTTTTTCCACTCTTCAGGAAAGCTCTCTGTTTCCCAAGCTCTCTTAATAAGTGGGTGCAGTAGCTCGCTCGATGTCGTTGGGGCTGCTCCTAAGAGCTCTGCAGGAATACCATCAAGTCCAACCGCTTTGTTGTTCTTCAGTGCTTTGATGGCGGTGATAATTTCTTCTTTACTGGGGGGTACGGTGCGTATTCGGGAAATTGTTACTTCGGGTAGCTCAGTGGGAATAGGGTTCACTTCACTTGCCAAAACGCGGTTTAAAACCGCAGAAAAGTGTTCCCTCCACCTTATGAGCTGGTCCTCATCCGAAATTAGCAGGGATCCGTTTGTGTCTTTAACCAGGTGTTGTTTAGAGCTCTGGACACCAGTGAGCTCTTTGGTAATTCTGTAGACGGTCCTACTGTCACACCTACTAGCGGCTTCTTCTGCTTCTGTAGCCAGTGCGTTGATGTAGTTACGCTTATCACGTCGCACACTACGGTGAACTTCCCTCATCTTCATGCGGTACGTAGACTCAAGCTCGTTTCTCCCTGCTGCTGGGGTAGCTGCGATGCGAGCTTTAAGGTGTTTCCTTTCTTCGATCCTTGCCCAAGTTTCGTCGGAAAGCCAAGCACTATTTCTCCCTTGTGCCCGGCCGACTATACTTTCAGCACCGGATATGAACACATTTTTCACAGCACACCAATGATTTTCGATGGATGTGGTTTCCGTGCTGCTGATTGCGTTCAATCCTTGTGAAAGGTGGTCCCCTAGTTGTTGGCGCACTGCAGGATCCTTTAGTCTATCTGTATTAAACTTGGGCATTCGAGTGTTTCCTTGGGATCTCCGAACTGCAGCTGTACGCAATCTTACGGTAGCAATTATCAGATGGTGGTCCCGGGCCATTCCCATGTCAGCACCTCTTCTGTTACGGACGTCCTGGAGACTGCTTCTAAAACGCCGGCTGATCGCGAAGTGGTCAATTTGGTTGGAAGTTGCTTGTCTGTCAGTCGACACCCAACTGACTTTGTGGCACGTCTTATGCTCGAACATGGTCCCTCCAATAACAAGGCCGTTGGCGTTGCAGAAATCGACAAATCGTTCGCCATTGTCGTTTCGGTTACCAACACCATGTTTTCCCATGACATGTGTTAGCCCAGAGTTGTCATTGCCAACCTTGGCATTTAAGTCTCCCATAACCATAACTATATCACCTCGTGGAACGCTATCATAAGCAGCACTCAGCCGGTTATAAAAGGCCTCCTTCTCCTCGTCAGAAGAGAGCAAAGTTGGGGCGTAACACTGTATGATGGTGACGCGACGTACTCTAGTCCGGAACCTGGCTTTCAGGATCCTGTCACCTAAAGGCTCCCAGGAAATTAGGCTTTTGAGAGCTGTTTTGGAAAGCAGCAATCCAACGCCAGATTCCCGAGCGCTTCCAGGTGTTTTTCCGGAATAGAATAGTACAGTGTTACGGGTTGGTGACTTGAACTTCCCCGAACCCAGCCATCTAACTTCACTTATCCCTAAGATGTCCATCCTATACCGCATGAATTCCCTCTCTAGTTGCAGGAATCTGGCATTCTGAGGACCTTCTTTTCCGTTGTCAAGAAGCGTCTTCACATTCCAGAAACCAATCTTTGTCCGGGTACAATAGCCAAAAGTCGTCAACGAGTTATCATTAATTATCCGAGGCGTAGTGTTGGTTTCGGTAGCGGGTTGATTTCAGTTACGGAGAATGCTAACCTCCGTAACCTATCCTAGAAAGCTAGGCCTTTTCGCACTTATAATTTTGGCCTATTTATGTATATTGGGATACATAAATAGTTGCCCGGGGACCACCACGAGGAGGTAAAACAAGCACTTCATCGTGACTGATTGTTGCGCTACTGGCCCAGACCAAGTTCTGAGCAATCAATAGTTTCCCGATCAGGCACGATGCAGGTCGCCCAAAGCACAGCATTTATGAACTGACTAATTACTGAAACTAGCTGACCTTTTATCACGAGTCGTTGGCCTTTCAAATGGTATACTTCTTTTGCGAATATCCCACAAATGAGGTGCTAAAAGTCTTATACGACCTTGAAAAATAAAATTTAAAAACTCAATTTAACAAAAACTATGGCTGACCAATTACTGAAGTTAGTTGACCTTTTATGAGGTCTAGGTAACCTTTCAGATAGTGTATATTTTTTTCAAATATCCCATAAATGAGGTGCTGAAAATAGTTTTGACATTGAAAATTTTTAAAAAAATTATAAAAAAAATCTATGTTTGACCAATTACTGAAAGTAGCTGACCTTTTTGACCAATTACTGACCTTTTAGATCATCATTTTTTTTAATTCTATAAATGAGGTGCTGAAATTCGTATACTGTGACCTTGAAACAAACTTTAAAAATTCATTAAAAAAAAACCTATGGCTGACCTATTACTGAAACTAGCTGACCTGTTATCACAAGTCGGTGGCCTTTCGAATTGTACACTTTTTTTTGCGAATATTCCATAAATGTGGTGCAAAAAAATAGTTGGTGACCTTGACAAAACTTTAACCATTGATTACAAATTTCCTATGGCTGACCAATTTCTGAAACTAGTTGACTTTTTTTGACTAATAACTGACCTTTTAGATGGCATACTTTGTTTGCGAATATCTCATATATGAGGTGCTAAAGGTTATGAGCCGCCATGCTCTTAGATTTTCAATCGATGTCAATGATAAATTGTTAAGCCTCTCTTGTTCCATTGTGCTTCGCAAGTAATTTTTTTATTAATTTTAGCTTTGAATAAGGTCTTTCCACTTTTGCTGTGGTAACAGGCTACATCTGGATAGCTTGAAAACAGTGAAAATTGTTTAATAATCAAAAAAGTCGCCAATTCTTTATTATTTTTCATGGAACTTATGTACTGAGCAAAAAAATCAGACGATACAAACGAAAAATCACAAATATGAAAAATTAACCCTAACTTCTTTTTTAACAAAACGCACTATAATATTTAAGTCATATTGCAATGATGGAAAAAAGTTACAAAAAAATCATGTATAGACAATTTAATTTGCTAAAAGTTTTCCATATAATTAACTTCCCATTGGAAGTAATTGGTGCGATTTGTCGAATTGAAAATGTTGACATATCTTCACGTTTTGAGGTCTCTAGAATCAGAATACGTCGTTTTTAGCAAGATGTCTGTATGTGTGTATGTACGTACGTTCGGTACGTACGTTCGGTACGTTTCGTCAACCATATCTCGAGAACAATTAAAGATATCGACCTCGGATAAATTTTCGTTTGCAGATAAAATTGTCGTAACGTACTGAAAAGATTTTCTAACAAATTCAATAAACCGTTTTCTTACTACAGCAATTTAAAAAGAAGCTGTAAAATGTCATTTATCTGGAATATCTCGAGAACGGAATAAGATATTCACTTCAGACTAATTTTGTTTTACACATAATTATACAATACCAAGTTGGTACATATTAAAAAAAAAAATTCAACAGACACTTTTTTTTAAACTAAGAAAAACAGTTAAAAAATAATTTTCGTCTCAAATATTTCAAGAACAAAAAATGATTCCGAACCCAGTTTTTTTTACATATAATGACGTAGTTAAAAACTGATAATTTTTTTTTAAATTTAATAAACAGTTTTTAAAGAGTAAAAAAAAATATTAAAAATTCTTAACAAATGTTTTTCAACTCAAATATTTTGAAAAAAAAACTATGTTAAAGATTTCAAATTATAACCAAAAATATAAACCTATATCATCTAAATGTTATGTAATTTTGAGTTTTTTAAAACCATTCCTTAAAAAGCTAAATATTGAAATGTTGCAAGAAAAAACTTTTAAAAAATGTTTTAATTCGAAAGATTCTTACACTCAAAATCTCTTCAAAATCAAAATTTTGCATATGACACTTAATTTTTGACTTTTTAATATTCTTTGAAACCATGTTTTTTTTTCTCCAATGATCCCTTGATTTTTGGTATTTTTTTTAGCCAATAGCCTGTTTTTAAATAATTGGCTTAAGTAATTAATACCTCTATACCGAGAAGAGATAGGAAAAAAGTTTTAAAAGTAAGATTCTTAGAATTTTGTAAGCTATTTACAAAAAAATATATAAAAAAAATTACTATTATTACAAAATATAGGTAACGTCACTTTTTGCCCTATATCTCTATATATTATCTATACGTTCCTTTATACTGATAATGCAAAAACCCTATAAAATATATAATATATAATATATACTCTTCCACCCACCACTTAGGTAAAAATGTACATTATGTAATGTATGGTTTTCAAGTGCACCAATATGGGAAGTTACTAGTGTGGGTTGACCCCTGACTCATTTTTTGTTTTCTTGGATACAAACTATGTGAGTTACATGTGAAAGTAGAATTAACAAACAATAATAATCTTTCCAATACCGAATTCAAACTTCGTCTCGGGCTTTTTTCCCAGAGCACCATTTAATGAAATCCAAATGCACTGTACTAGTTCCACCATCTGGCTAGCATGAGCTTTCGCTAACCATCAACACATATTTTTAGAATTTTCGGCCTATTCTTATATTTTAATTTACAAATGAATAAACAACAATTAATTAAATATAGGTGCATAAACTACCAATTGGTTTATTACATCGGTTACTTTAATTCACTACACAGTGAGTTTATTATTACATATATTTTATTCGTCAATTGGATTTTAGTTGATGTGACTCTAAAAGTGGAATTGAGCTTAACCAAGCGTACTTTACAAAGTTAATACCGATTGGAACGATACATAAGAATATCTCAGTTGGGGGCCCCCTGGCCGGGGGCATTGCCCCGGTTGCCCAATAGAACAACAACATTAAACAGAAAGAGAAAACAACAAAAATAAACGTTTAACTGCCATTCCAAATTCATAATGAAATGAGATTTCAAAAGAAATAAGCCAATTTGATAATGAAAATTACTTCATTTCGGCTCTTATGAACACGTAGTATTAAGTCTACTAGCTTTAATGTGGTAACTGATAACGTAAAGAAATTTTGCGGATGACAATTTATCGTAAATAAAAAATCCATACAAATTGTGATAGTTCGTTTACGACGTTGTAAATTATCTAACGTTTACGATGATTTTAAGCATGTTGCATGAATACCCTTATTGTTTGAAAACAGATTTCTACACAAATTAGTGTCAGAAAGTTGTTTGAAAAGATGGTCGGGTATGTTCAAATTAAGAGTTAAGTTACTCTTGCTTTGTGCACCCCCAACCGCCCCAGGATTTTTCTTATTTCATCATAATTATAAACTACCTCAATTGTAGCAATCGCAGCAGAAAGCCCTGTATGCGAACGCTGTTAGTCTTTAAGATTATCAATTTGTACATTTATGTTAAATTAATAAAATAATAATACAAATAATCAAATCAACGAGAATTACACTACGGATAGTCACAAATGAATTCGACATTATTCAACAATTTTGATCATGGCATGGCACGTAATGAAGTATTCCTAATTTTTTGGAGTAAGAAGAAGGTTATTGCCTTTGAGTTAAAATAAGATAAAGTTGTTTGAAATACTGAACTGAAATTGTCAAGATTTTATTTTAATATTTTGATAAAGACATGATACGGTCTATCAAACTCGTATTCGTACAGTAGCTAACATGCAGTTCTTTTACAATTATTTCAAATACCACAAACAAATCAAATCAAAACCACAGTCAAGTCAAAGACATTATGTACAATTAATATGAAACACCCAAAAAGTAGCATCACTTATCAAGAATGGGACATTATTAACAAAATTCCAAAAACTTGTGTAAATGAAGACAAATTCGTATTCGTACACCGCTCTAAACAACACCTGGTTAAAGACACAAACGGATCCCTGCTAATTTCGGATGAGGACCAGCTCATAAGGTGGAGGGAACACTTTTCTGCGGTTTTAAACCGCGTTTTCGCAAGTGAAGTGAACCCTATTCCCACTGAGCTACCCGAAGTAACAATTTCCCGAATACGCACCGTACCCCCCAGTAAAGAAGAAATTATCACCGCCATCAAAGCACTGAAGAACAACAAAGCGGTTGGACTTGACGGTATTCCTGCAGAGCTCTTAGGAGCAGCCCCAACGACATCGAGCCAGCTACTCCACTTATTAAGAGAGCTTGGGAAACAGAGAGCTTTCCTGAAGAGTGGAAAAAAGGAATGATTGTCAAGCTTCCAAAGAAAGGAGATATCACACAGTGCGAAAACTGAAGAGGAATATGCGTTCTGCCTGCAGTAGCCAAGATAATAGCAAGGATAATATTGGACCGAATTAAAGACCACCTCGAAGACACACTCGACGCCGAACAAGCAGGTTTCCGCACTGGATCTTCCTGTGTGGATCACATCAACACCTTGCGGATCATCATCGAACAGTGCGTTGAATATCGATCACCACTTCACCTGCTGTTCATCGATTTTGAAAAGGCGTTCGACAGTGTCAATAGAGAATTTATTTGGCTTGCTTTGCACAGGATGGGCATTCCAGATAAATTGATTGCTATTATCAAGGCTACATATGATGGATCCAGGTGTCACGTTTTGCACAAAGGTAGGCTGTCAGAGGAGTTTGAAATCCAAAGTGGGGTTAGGCAAGGCTGTATACTGTCACCAATACTGTTTCTGTTGGTGATAAGTGACGTACTGCACGCAGCTTTGTCAAATGGAAATGGAGGAATTCAGTGGACTCTGCAATCTCACCTCAAACATCTGGACTACGCGGACGAGGTATGCTTACTCTCTCATAGGATCATGGATCTCCATCAAATGACAACAAGGGTGGAGAGAGAAGCAGAAATCGTAGGGCTTAAGATCAACTCGGCAAAAACTAAAAGGATCAGCCTTGGAACTTCCTCATCAATCCAAGTAAATATTTCTGGACAACCCGTAGAGATGGTACAGGATTTCCAATATCTTGGGAGTATTGTCTCTACGGGTGGCGGAACTGAACTGGACGTAAACAGCCGAATCAGAAAATCAAAGGCTGCGTTCGGAATGCTGTCCAAAATATGGAGAAACAACTCTTTTAGCTTAAAGACCAAGCTACGACTGTTCCGCTCCAATGTTGAATCCGTTCTGCTTTACGGCTGCAGCACTTGGAAAGTCACTGAAACTGTCACTAGAAAGCTGCAAACCTACGTTAATAGATGTCTACGAAACATCTTGAGGATTTTCTGGCCCAACCGTATCTCCAATGCCGAACTTCATGCGAGAACGGGTCAGGAGCCCATAGACTCCATTATACGAAGAAGAAAGTGGCAGTGGATTGGCCATACGCTTCGAAAAGGCGATCGGTGCATTGCATCTCAAGCAATGCAGTGGAACCCGCTCACACAGGAGGGAAGACAAGTGGGCAGGCCTAGAAGTACATGGCGAAGAACGGTCGAACAGGAATCGGCACGACTGGGGAAAAGTTGGAGAGAGCTGAAATACATTTCAAGAAATCGTACACGATGGCGCGTAGGTGTAGTGGAGGCCCTATGTCCCGTAAGGGAAACATCACGGACGTAGTAGGTCCGAGGACCTAAGTAAGTAAGTAGTCTATTTAGAATCGATTTGGAATTTGTTTGGCGTTTCTATTGCAATTTTACCACATTTCTTAACACTTGCATTTGTAATGGTCACTTTCCAAAGTGTCTAGTATTGATTACCCTATAGATTCTATATTAAGGATCAATATCTGCTTAACATGGTGAGGCTTCTATTACTTTTGGACAGTTGTAAACAATCAAAATGCAAGTTAAATCACTTGAGCGATATACAACTCTTTGAAAAAAAAGAGCGCGTGTAACTCAGTACTCGTGGCAGAAGTGAAACTTCCTTGGCTATCGTAAAATCTCGATATGTATAGGGATATTAAGCTTACATATATGTTTGTTTGACAACCAAGTTATAATTTTTTGAGGGTGTGCAATAAGAAAGTGGTAAATAAATACAAAATAAAGACGGAATGTTGGTGAAAACTCAAACTAATTGAATAAGCTATAATCATTTTCATTAATTTCAAAAAGTTTTTTGCTTTAACAATTAAATATTTAAAGAAAAGTTGAAATCTTATTTCCAAACATGTATGAGAATAATAACACATGTTGTTTTTTTTTTAAAGAGAGCGGAGAATGTTGTCCCACCAAATGACTCTGACTCCGTTAATCTGACATTGAGCGCTCAATGAGCGCTCAGTTTGTGGTACACGCCTAATGATCTCAGCGTTGCACATGTGGCGTTACATTTTTTTCGTTTCACAAAAATTCAACCTTGAAATTTCACTCTCAACGCGCACAAAGAAGTTTCACTTCAAAAAAGAAAAAAAAGTTGGGTACCAGCAGGACTCGAACCTGGAACATTCGGGTCCATCCTAGGGTGGTCATTCCATAACTCGATTATTGTTAGACGATATCGTTTAAGCGATAGCGTTTGGCTTATTTGCTTCACGTAAGTCAATAATCGTCAAAACGAACGGACGATAGCTGAATAGGTATCATACAATATTTATTGTATGTGACTGTAGTTCAGTGATTGAATACCCACTGTAATTTGACATAGTTTTTTTGTTATCTGTTGACAAATAATGAAAGTTATAATATTTCGGCGCAGCAATTTTCTTATTTTAGATAGGGAAAATGAAGACTAAAATTGGAATAAAAATAGAATTAATACGAGTTCAATATATAATATGTTAATATATGTGTATTATTGAGATCAGTGGTTCAACGACAGTTGAGAGACAAATCAAACATCTTTTATCCTCCGGGATGTTGTCTAATAAAATGTGTTAAATTTGATCGTGTGACTGCCCTATACATGTATATGTATAATGTATATGTTAATTGCATTTATTTTAATTTGTAAAAATAATGCGATCAAATAACTTATATTTTGTTGCAGTTATTTTACTTTTATACAAAATAACAAAAAAAACACATTTTATTGACATCATGACATCCAGTTTGACATTTCAACCACAGTTTGAAAGTACCAAACGCTCTCAAACTCTGAACGATTGACGACACGATAGTGAAAGAGTTACGTGAAGCAAATTATGGACGATCTGGTCGACGATCATTTTTTTGACGATTATTGTTTTGAAAATTACGGAATGACCCCCCTGGAGTAAATTTCTCATATGGATTTAGTACGATACTTAAAAGATAAAATAGCCAGTTGGTGATTTTAACTTTAGTAAAATAATAGGGGATAGTACCTTGCTAAACTCGTTTAAAATTAGTAAAACACAATTTTTAACCTAGTATCATACTAAAAATTATTTAACATCGTACTAAATCGTCTACAATTTTGTGCCATTGTTTTTGTTTTTGTGGATTGGAGGAAAAATGTGTGACGTTATAGACAGTATAGATCTATAGTTACTTACTTAATATTAAGATTTTTCGGATAAACGATTAAAATGTATGTACCTACATATATCAAGATAGGTATTTACATATCTAGGTACATAATAATGTAAGTAAATATGTCAGTTTTAAAACGTAAATCAACACTGAAGTAGGTACCTATATTATCTCTAACCACTAAATGAACATAACATACTACCATTGAATAATAATCATTATTCAATGATACTACCTACCCTCATAGATACAATCCTCACTGAAGCCGAGTTGCGGCAAACGACCAAGCACATGCATTTTGTTCGTTTTTCGTTGCATTTTTAACTGCTTTTTATTAGAGCTAAGAGTAAAGCGTGACAGTTTAAAAAATACGTGTTATACATTAAAATTATCGCACTTATTTTCTGATGCGATAAATAAAAATCCAAAGACAAGGATTCATAACGAAAAAAGTTATTAGCTGTTTTGCAAAAGCTTACCTTCTCCAGTTAACGGTGAACTAACAAAATTAATATTGGTATCAACATATCAGAAATATAAATAGCAATACGTTTTGTAATTTTTAGTAATTTAAACCAACTCATTGATTTTATAAAAATAACAATGTGGTAAAATTGACTTTTTAAAAATGTTGAATTTCCAAAAATTCCTACACTCCAAATCTCTGCAAAATCAATAATTCAAATTTGTAGCGGACTCTCCTGATTAAATTAAATTTTTTGAAATTAGGCTATTTTAAGAAAATTTTGTTTAAATATTTATATCTCCATACCAGTGGGAGATAGATACAAATATTAAACTAGTAAGATTCTTAGAATTTCATTATCTATCCACCAAAAAAAATTTCAAAACTCTAGCATTCTTATTAACGAAATTAGAAAAAAGACATAAAAGGACATTTTCCCTTTTATCTGCTACAATAATATAGATTATCAAAAAATCCAAACTTATTGCAATATAAAATATATTAGCCTATCAATAAAATTTTTTTCTTTTACTCTACCTCCCACCACTTATAGCTAATCAATGATCTCAGCGTTGCACATGTGGCGTTACATTTTTTCGTTTCACAAAAATTCAACCTTGATATTTCACTCTCATCGCGCCCAAAGAAGTTTCACTTCAAAAAACGCATCGATATCGTCGAAATCAATACAAAATCAACGATCGAATTGTCAAAACTTGTAATGAAGTTACTTCTGGTACTTTGCAATGGCTTTTAAAATGCAACTTTCAAAAATGTTAACATTAGATAACAGAAGAGTTGCCCGATAAAATTAATAATAAGTTCTATAAACAGAGAGTCTTTGCAAGCGACCATTATTCCATAGATTTTATCTTTTGCAAAAAAGCCATCTCATCCATGAGGCAAAGTCTTACATCTTTTAGTTCAAGTAAGTGGTAAATGGTTTTGCGAAAATCGAATTCCGAACTCTTTTCAAAGTACGCGATTTATGCAGTAAAATATGAAACAGGCTAGGTGATGATTTGGGGTGGTTCCTCGACAGCTAGGGTAGGTATGCTGGATACCATTAAAGGAATTTTCGACCATATTGATATTTGGAAGAAAAAAAAAATTCCCAAGAGTGCACAAAAATTGGAATTTAAAGACAATTCATTTCTAAAAGAACAATCACCCAATGAACAAAGTGTATACCACTTGCATTTTGCCTGTCTACAACTGTCCAAAATGAATAAAAGCTTCACAATTTTAAGCAGGTATTAATCCTTTAGAGGATTTATTGAGCCATTTACACCAGCGACCTTGGAAAGTGGCTATTACAAATGCAAGAGTGTTGAAAAAGAAGTTCTAAGGAAATGTGGTAAAATGTCAATAGAAACGTCAAATAAATTTTTAAAATTCTTGCTAAATAGATTAGAGCATGGCATACAGAATAAGTTTTATGCATCAAAATGTTGAAATTGTGTTAATTTTCTTTAAGAATCCCAGAAACCATTTGGTGTACGAATACGAATTTTTCTTCTTGAACGAACACAAGTGTTTGGAATTTTGTAAATAAATGTCCCATTCTTGATGAGGGATGGTACTTTTTTAGTGTTTTTATATTAAATGTACCTACACAAGATCTTTCAATTGACATCCAATATTGTTCGGATTTGTTTGTGGTCTTTGAAATAATTGGAATAACAACTGCATGTTGTCTACTGTAGGAATATCAGTTTGATTGACTGTACACTTAGAAGAAGAAATAGAGGAAGAGGTATTTGTCACATATACAGTGTACGTGAGGGAAGCAATTTTTGAGAACCAGAAGTGTCAAATCGTTAGCGTGTGATTAGAAAAAACAAAGAAAAAAAAATTGGTACAAGTTAAAACCCAAAATAATATAACAATTACTTTGAAAAAAACAAATAATTTAAAGTGCATTAGATAGACATTGTGGTGATCTTCTTATAAATTCAAAAAAAAAAAACATGAAGTGCATTGTTCAGGGGTGTGGAAATCAACAAAACAAGGTGGAAAAAAGCTTTTTCTTTCACAGGTGAATTTTATTATATTTTTCTCAAAAAAAGTGCTGTAATGTTTTGTTTTTAGATTGATGAACTATTAAACAATATATTTAGAATGAGTTACACTTTAAATTAAGTCAAGAAATGTTGAAAATGTGCACATAATTATTTTGCTAGAATTTAAGAACCAGAAATGTCAAACTGAAATTCTCGTTAACAGGTGTGAATGATTATATTGGAGGTTGAAAGGCGCAACTATCTGTTAAGCGCCCTTCTTATGAGAAAATTAACTTTTGTTATTAAATCGATTTCTTACGTTTTAAGTTAGTAAAAAAATATCTATTTGTTCCGTCGCCAACTTATAATAAGTTCATATTTCAATGTTAATTTGTCTGTTCAGTAAGGTGTCAATCAGTTCATATTTGGTTGTTCATGGTTCATGTTTAAAGTTTAATGTATTATAAATAATATGTTCTTCGCTGGTTAATTAATCTACATAAATAATACAAACAGTTAACAGCACTTGCTTTGAGAAAAATATAATAAAACTCACTTGTGAGAGGAAATGCTCTTACCGCACTTACCGTTTTTTGTTGATTTCTAAATAACTACAATGTCTATTTTGTTCACTTGAAAAGGTTTGTCTTTTCAAAGTTTTTTTTTATATATATGTGTCTTAATTTGTAACACTTTTTTATTGTTCTTTTTTAAAATCACACTAGCGATTTGACATTTCAGATTGACAAATTGCTTCACGCACGTACTCTTTCTTTTTTTTAGAACATTCCACTAAAACAACTTCGGAAAGTAACAAAAATGACTTTTCTGATGGCGCACTAGTGAGTTGCCTTCAAAGAGCACTCCGTCGCTGCTGTAATGCATTTGTGTTTGTGAGACCTCGCACCATTTTAAAAACTGCTTCACTTTTTTCCAACAAGGGCAGTTCCTCTATTTCTTCTTCTAAGACTGTACATGGAAAATAACCAATATTATGTAGTACATATATGTATATATATGTAGTACATATAGATAGGTCTTTTTCACTCAATTTGTCGTTGAATTTGTTTCTTAAAGGAATTGATGCATTTTATTGTTTCATCCGTTTTCCCAATTGGCAATAAAATTATAGAAGGAAGTCCAACGTGTTGGTTATTGAATATGACAAAATGCATTGCATGCAGCGTTCAATAGCTTTATTTTTCTTTCAAAAATACTTTCCCCGTGCCATTCTCCTTTTATCCTTGAGCGTAGGCTGATGCAAATTTTTCATTTTATCTTGAGGAATCCATATTATCTGATTTTAAACAAGAAATTTATACATTTAGGAAAGAAATGGGCAACAAATACTGCTGGCAAGATATGTATATAACCTTTATCTTATTGGGATAGTGCACAAACAATTTATTTTACTATCACAAAAGTGACGTTAGTAACGATTTGACTTTTAATGTTATTTTTTTATCAAATAAAGACGAGTCACTTCAACAAAACTAGTTTTATGTTCGAAACTAGAAACTGATTTGAAAAAGTAAACTAGTTCTATCTCGCAAAGTGAACAATACCGATTTATTTTCAAAACTAGTTTTGTTACGTTTTCTTAAAAGTCGAAACAAAGCTAGTTTTAACGAAAACTAGTTTCTTTTCTAGTTTTAGAAATTGTCAATAATATTGTTGAAAAACAATAATAAATCAATAAATTTCAAAATAATTTCTTTTATACAATTTTTTAGAAATATTTTCTCAAAGCTATTTAAGATTTTATATTATTAATTTTGAAAAGTTATTTTTATACAGTGTTTAAAACAAAAGCATATCAATAAATAATAATTATAGTGTTATAGACTTAGTTAACTCTGGAATTAGATTTATTGTCTATAGTTACGTCAAAAGTCAGTTTTTAAGTGAAGGATGAATGTAGGAAAAAGCATCTGTTTCCTTAGCCCTGCGAGTTAACTTACAAAACACTTTGGATTATTTTGAGTTCATTTTTTAAAACAGCTTAATTTTTTTTTTTTTTTATCAAGGGGACTTTGTCTTTCCCACCGATGATTATAAATCAAGGGTTCGTGGCCTTCGTGTTCCAGTAGTTCCTTCCCTCCAAAACGATTCATACATTCCATATAATAATGTTCCGATGGGTGTGAATCATTTCAATGGAAAACTCTTCATAACCATGCCTAGACGTCGCCTTGGAATTCCATCAACACTTAATTACATAGACTTGAAAACTGTCGGTTCAAATCGAAGCCCAAAACTAAGAGCATATCCTGATATGGAGACGAATGAGTTTACGGTAGTAAAACGTTGCTTTCAATACACAATCCGACATAATAGTAATATATATCTTTTCAGGATACTGAGAATACAAATCGAATCATATCAGTTTACAGAACTAGAATTGATGCCTGCAACCGGCTTTGGTTCATTGACACTGGAATGCTGGAACTACCAAGTAATACAAAAAAATTCCTAACGGGGCTCATTCACGTTGAGGTGGTTTAATAAAAGACTATGGTGAGAAGTTTGTAAAGACTTCCAACGTACCTCCAATATTTGATATGTCCCACCTTTCAATGTACTACATGGCGTTAACGATTGCCTCAATGTGAATCCTTAAAACATATCAATTTAATTTTAGAAATTATATAATTAATACTTTTGTTAAAGATAATCGAATTCAAGTTCAAAGACCTTCTATTTGGATATTCGATGTGAAAAAGAACAAGAAGATCCATCGATTCGAAATTCCAGAATCCATTGTTTCAACAGGACCAGGCTTAGCGAGTATAACCGTGGATGTGGATAGTTCAGCTTGTGACAAAGCATTTGCATACATTCCAGATTTGAATAATAATGCTCTTTATGTGTACAGGTTGGTGTGTTCGAATTTTAATGTTAAATTATGTACAAACTATATTTTTTTTTAAAGCTTGGAAGATGATCGTATCTGGTCATTTAATCATAATTTCTTTCATTTCGACCCAACTAAAGGGGATCTCAATATTGGTGGACAAGAATTCTCATGGACTGACGGTATATTTTCTATAACTCTAGGGAATAAGAATTACGACGGCTTTAGAACAGCATATTTCCATCCAATGGCTAGGTAAGTGAAACCGCAATTTGTGTTTATTTCATATTCCACTCATAATTTTGAATACATTCTCTGTAATTTCTTCTACGAAATTCTTTTGCATTGCGCATCGTCCCTCTTTTTCTTCCTTCTTCGTTTCCTTCTTCCTTCTTCCATCTCCCTTCTTCCTTCCTTCTTCCATCTTCCTACTCCATTCTTCCTTCTTCCTTCTTCCTTCTTTCTCATTCTTCCTTCTTCCTCATTCTTCCTTCTTCCTTTTTCCTTCTTCCTTCTTCCTTCTTCCTTCTTCCTTCTTCCTTCTTCCTTCTTCCTTCTTCCTTCTTCCTTCTTCCTTCTTCCTTCTTCCTTCTTCCTTCTTCCTTCTTCCTTCTTCCTTCTTCCTTCTTCCTTCTTCCTTCTTCCTTCTTCCTTCTTCCTTCTTCCTTCTTCCTTCTTCCTTCTTCCTTCTTCCTTCTTCCTTCTTCCTTCTTCCTTCTTCCTTCTTCCTTCTTCCTTCTTCCTTCTTCCTTCTTCCTTCTTCCTTCTTCCTTCTTCCTTCTTCCTTCTTCCTTCTTCCTTCTTCCTTCTTCCTGCTTCCTTCTTCTTCTTCCTTCTTCCTTCTTCCTTCTTCCTTCTTCATTCTTCATTCTTCCTTCTTCCTTCTTCCTTCTTCCTTCTTCCTTCTTCCTTCTTCCTTCTTCCTTCTTCCTTCTTCCTTCTTCCTTCTTCCTTCTTCCTTCTTCCTTCTTCCTTCTTCCTTCTTCCTTCTTCCTTCTTCCTTCTTCCTTCTTCCTTCTTCCTTCTTCCTTCTTCCTTCTTCCTTCTTCCTTCTTCCTTCATCCTTCTTCCTTCTTCCTTCTTCCTTCTTCCTTCTTCCTTCTTCCTTCTTCCTACCTGATAAACGAGAGCACGCATACTGCAATTCGATGCAATGTTGCCATCATCAACCGTTAAGAACGTTGTCAACAGCAAAAGTTTCGTTGCTGTTCCAAATGTTTCACCGTGGTCTGGGAGAACTTTAGTGTTTCAATTTGTTACTCATATTTTTCACTACCTCGTCAAATTATCCTCAAAACACTGTTTTACTTCTCACCAAAATGGCGCCCAACGTGGAAAAAATTATCCACTGGAAAAGAACAAAAGTTTTCTGTTTAAAATTTGGTAAATTCCCTCTTCTTTCGTCCATATTTTTGGCTTAAGTCTGTATTTCACACATGAAACAATTTTCTTGAAATAAACAATTTTTTTGAAATAATTATAATTCTACTAGTTGACCCGGTGAACTTCGTTCACCTATTAAATACAATGGAAATAAACGCAAATATATAACGTGTCTCCCAACCCAACCTTCCACTACACAACATTTTTAATTCTATTCTCGAGTGCGTACACATACAAAGCGGGAGGTTTGCAAACACCTGAGCGACGTTCTTGTTTTTCTCACCAAAAACCGCTCGTGCATTCAGCTAATCATGGTCAGCCTAATTGTAGGCCAAATATGAGTGATATGTTTCCAAAAAAATATATGGAGGTTTTGAAATATTTAAGCTTTATGGCCAGGTCAAACAGAGCGCGGTCTGGCGTTCTTTGTAAAAATCTACAAACTAATTTGACCGCTGCGTTTTTTCTTTGCTGGTGAAGGGTTGACCGCACCGCCAGACGGCGTTCTGTTTGATCTAGGCTTTAAGTTGGCAATTGTAAAAAGAGTACTTCAATTTTTTGTTGTTTAAACTTAATTTCAACAACGATTATACTTATTTTATTTCAATAAAACTCGCAACGGTTTTAATTATGAACATGAAAAACTATAAGATGCAGTAAACTCCGGCAGAACATTTTTGAATAAACGACAGTTAATTATGTAGAGTATAGGTTACCTTTTGTTAGACAACACCAACACGACCATTAATATCAAACTTTTTTTTTTCTATACAAGTACGAACGAGTTTGCAGTTTCAACCAGAGTTTTGCAGAATGAAAGTAATGCAGGCCGTCCAAGTCACGGGAGAGATTTTGAAGTAAGTAAAATATATTAATAAAATATTTGTATAACCTTTAATAAAATTATTTCATGAAAAGCTACTTGGGACAAGGGGTCCAGAAAAACAATCTACAATGCATGAATTCGATCCTAAAACTGGCGTTATATTTTATGCTGAAATAATGAAAAACGGTGTAGGCTGTTGGAATACAAGGACAAGCCAATTTTCAGCCAAAAATCATGGACAAGTTGCTTTGGATCCAGAGCGTATGATTTACCCAAGTGATTTAACGGTATAATAATACCCAGATAGACTGAATTAGAAAAGAAATTGTGATGTTTTTTATTTTTTTGTTCGCAGATTGATAAGGATGGAACTATTTGGGTGATGACAAATTCAATGCCGATCTTTATTTATTCCCAATTAGATCCAAATGCTATTAATTTTAGAGTTTGGAAACAAAAAGTTCAAGTTGCTGCAGAAAATACTGTGTGTGAGATATAAAGTGTACAAAATAAATATATGTACATACATTTTTGCTGTACCTAATTTATGTACATAGGTACATATGCCTTATGGATTTAAAAAGTATTTAATTTCAACTGTTTGGCCCTTATATGTATACCTATTTATATTTTGAGATTCATATTAGATAATAGACAATAAAGTATAGAAATTGATAATTAATGATATAAAGACGTTTCATAAATTATTGCTTTATTTTTCTTAAGTTTTAAAAGAAACAAAATTAATGTTATCCTTGATAGGTTTTCCGGAACGTTTCAATCTATTTTTATCCCAATGGATAACAAAAATTCGTATTACCAATTATAAAATTAACACGCACACGTTATATAACCAGAGTTTTTAACCAAAATGATTTCTTCAAACATTTATCACTCTGACACTGCAGTCTTCCTTCAACAAGTTACACAAATTATTTCTACGAAATACATCAACTCCAAGTCTCAATACGAAGAATGGATTCAGCTAATTGTCATTTGGTCAACCATCTCAGCTGGTTTATCATAATACCGCAAAAGTTGAGCAAACTCTTTGTTGTTACGAGCATACATATAATGCCTGCCGGCTACGGCCTCCATCAGGGGTGGACTATGGGCCACCGGGCAAACCAGGATGTTGCCGGCGGCCCCTTTGTGAGCAAAGAGTTCATAAAAGCCTCAGTTTTATGTTCTTAAGGGGAAAAGTTACTCAATAAATCAGTCCTTTGACGGTTTTCCCATTCCCAGAGTACAAATAAAGCTTTTGTGGCCCAAAAAGGGATATTAGGAGGCCTCTACACTACAGCCTTGTTTGAGGTCTCTAAATCTCTCTTCAAGTATTCTAGATCTTTGTTCAAAGCCTTAAGAGGCCCTTACAGCTCTGTTGAAGGCCTTTTATTCAGCTCGGTTGGAGGTCCTACAATGAATATTGAGATGTTAGGGTGACTCACAAATCTCTTGGATAATTTAAATAAAACCATAGTGGAGATATTGGCCCAAAACTCTCCACAAAAGGCTTATGTACAATGTACATACATCTATTAAAATGCCACTTGCACAAAAAGTTTTCTTTCGCAAAACATTATACAAAAAAAAACATGTATCCACATTTATTGCAGATATCTTCAAAAGAATGTCAAGAAGAGGACTCCTTCGTGCCAAAACAATGAAAATAAAATGCACGACTGGATCGCACGATCTTGCAGTTAGATTGTAACTAGAGATTAACCGATTAACGTAAAGACGATGTATGTTAGTAGTTCAATATTGTAATGTTAAAAACGAATTAAAATAAAATTTCGACATTTTAAAATTTTATTTTTTATCTAAAATCCTTAAAATCAAAAAAAAAAGTTAAATCTTTTGTTTGTTACATAGTTTTTTGAAAAAAAAAAAAAAGTTGAGCTATCAGAACGAGTACCAATGCTTAACTTTATTTTAAATTTTCTAGACACCTGCAGTGTGAGCCTTACTTTGACCGGACAGTTTAAAGGTGTCAAAATAATCGTGCTTTGATACAACAAGAGATGAATTTAATATGAACATTTTTAGGTGCCTGACTGATTTAGGAAACCATTGTAAAAGATGCTTGGAGAAAAAATGTAAAATTAGATTTGATACCAAAATGTACACGGCACGATTAATTTAACAGCTTTAAGATGTCTCGAAACGTAAGACTCTACTTTTGCTGTCTGGCAAGTTTAAGTGAAACCATCGCCTTTAACATATCAAAAAATCAGTCTGGCGGCCCTATGCGTTCTTAATAAATTTTGAATTTTAGAACAACTCAAAAATGAATCAATACCCGTGTTTTTTTGGCATTCTATAAATAGTACAGTAGAAAATTACCAAAAAAACTCATCCCCAGTAGCCTGGTTTTTGTATTTCAAAATTGGTTTAACTGAAAGAACACCTGTCAGAATATTAAAAAAAAAAAATATAGTATTTGTGAGAATCAGAAGCAGTCAAAATTAACTTCACGAAAAAGCTAATAGTAACCAACATTTTAGAATGAAATCACCAAAAATCCATTCGAGACTCGGAAAACTACCCGCAGTATGATTCTACTTTAACTTTTAGTATTCATACTGCCGATGTTGTTTTTGTTATTCATGTAAAATCCTACTATGGATAGCTACTATGGAATACTACTATGGATAGCTTTTCCAATAAAACACCGGTAATATGTGAGATTGGTATTCAAAAAAAAGGAATGATTGTCTGAAGTATTTGTATGTTAACGGGGTTTTACTAAAATTAATGGTAATATTTGCTTGAGACTAATTGTATACTGTTAAAGATGTAATGAAACACCAAATTAACTTAATTCTGCCCGTTCCTTTTTAACTCACAAAGCGGGAACCGAAACATATTACCTTATTTGTTCGTAATTCAATGGAATACAGGGTGAATAATTTCAATTTATTTTGCAAATTAAAAAAAAGTACGTATACGCCAGAGTGTACAGTACATAACCTCGAAACTAAGAAAACAAAAAGTCTAATGTTTGCTATGTGAATTTAAGGTTTATTGTTTAAAAGGTAATGAAAAAAATAATAACTCAATAAGTTACTGACGAATGCTGGATTAATTCAAGTATCCGTGAATTGGTTTCGTTGTTTACTTCTTTCAGGTGTGACAACAGGTGTTTTTCCCAAACAAAATGTTCATGAATGCTGTTTAACGTTTACATAAATTTGTGTTGTTTTTGTTGGCCGAATATTCGGCCACTGGCGATACTAATTATTTTTCAATAGGGACGTAACAATAAATTATTTTCTAAATAAAAGTAGAAAATTATCAAAACTCTTGAAGTCGTAATAATATTTTTCTGAACGGTTTTCATTATTTCATGGAAGGTACCTTTATTTTTGAATTAAGAAACAATATATTTTCAAATATTCTAGAAAATTGACCAACACGTTTTCAAAAAAAAAAAAAAATTGTACTTTTTTAAAAATTTCAAAACATTATTTTTATTATTATTATTATTATTATTATTATTATTATTATTATTATTATTATTAATATTATTATTATTATTTAAAGCTTTTTGTTGCCATAAAATTAAAAGACATCATAATTTTAATTTTTTATAAATAAAAATAAAATAAAATACAAATTAAAGAAATTATATAAATTAACGATTAGATTTAAAGTTAAAAGTACTATTTCAATAATAATTCCGTTATAATCGGGCATAAGCCTACCATAAATGTCTATCTTTCGTGTCGTTGTACCAACTAGAGTTAAGTTGGTTTAGATCATCGTCCCATCTTTTCCTTGGTCGGCCAATAGGTCTTTTATCATTTGGAATCCATTTGGTCAGCCCATCGTTGATCTTGGATCTTTGAAATGTGACCTGCCCAACTCCACTTTAACTGTTTAGCACGTTGTACTATATCTATAATATTTGTTTGTCTTCTTATTTCCTCGTTTGGTATCCTTTGTATCAACCTTATATTGAGTAGCTTCCGTTCCATTTTCGTCTGGTAAATCCTCAATTTTTCAAGTAAGTTTGATTTTAGTCCATGGGTTTGTAATCCATATGTCATTACTGGTAATATGGTGAGTCAAATATATACTTTCTTGTGTTTTGGCTCAAATTGCTGTCTAGTAATTGTTTGACATTCCAGTATTGTTGCCAACTATTTGTTATTCGTCTATTTAACTCTTTTTCTTCTTGATTCTCAAATGATTTCAGTTGGCCAAGGTAGATATACTCATCGATATAATCTATTTGTTTGTTTTCTAGAATTATGCTTAATTTCGCGTGATTTGTCATAGCTTTTGTTTTTGTTAGGTTTATTTTAAATCCATATTCCTTTCCTGCAGATGCAATTTGATTAATCATTGTTTGAATATTGTCTGAGGTGTTCGATATCAAAACAATATCATCTGCGAATCGTAGGTTTTTGAGGTTTTGTCCATAATTGATTATTCCATTATTTGTCCAATCAAGTTTCCGGAAAATGTCTTCTAGGATGTCTGAGAAAAGAGGTGGTGACAACGGATCTCCTTGTCGTACTCCTCTGTTGATATGGAACTCTCTCCCTAATGTGTCGGTTCTTATTTCTGCGTTGTTGTTTTTATAGGTATTTTTAAGTGTGTTAATGTAGGTTTGGCTAATGTTTTGGTTTTCCAAAGCTTTCCATATACTCGCATGCTCAATTGCGTCGAAAGCTTTACTGAAATCAATGAAAAGAAGGTATAATGGCTTTTTGTATTCATTGAATTTTTGAATTAATTGATTTATTGTTTGAAGATGGTCCGTTGTTGAATATCCCTCTCTGAATCCGGATTGTTCTATTAGTTGATTGTCATTAAATGTTTGTTTGGGTTTTTCGTATATTACTTTTGAAAAAAGCTTATATGTATATGGTGGAGATAAGGCTAATGGGTCTGTAGTTATTCACGTCGTCCTTAGAACCTTTCTTGTGAATTAGGATTATGGTACTTTGTTTCAATTGTGTTGGAACAGCTTGCGTCTTTAATATAGAATTAAAAAGTACTGTAAGGATTGGAGATGGCTTTCTTTCCGTATTTAAGCATTTCCCCTTCGATACGATCGTTTCATGCACATTTATCACTTTTAAGACTTTCTATTGATTGTTCGATTTCATGTGGATCTAGTTCTAGAATATTTGTTGTCATATTGCTATTTCCATCTGCATCTTGCAACCCATTGGTGTTACTGCAAGTATTTGATGATCTAAATAATGTTTCAAAAAATCTTGTCGCTGTTTCGTTAATATCTTTCCTTTGGTGTTTATGCTTATCGTTGTCGTTAATTGATATAATCCATTCTTTTTCGTCTCTTAAGAATGTCTTTGCCTTTTTATAGATTTTGTGTTCTGCAGTATATTCTTAACCATGTTTTCATTGTAAAGTTGTATATCTTTTTTGGAGTTGGTTTTGATTAATGTAGGTATACAAATTTCTTATTTCGTGTTTTTGTGTGTCTGATAGATTTGATGTGGCTTTTAATTGTTGTCTCTTTGTAATAAACGTTTTTGTAATGTTGGATAGTTTGTCGTTTTTAGTAGTCTTTGTTTTCATAAGTGTAGTTTTTGATGTATTCTTGATTATGCTCTCGAGTGTATTATAGATGCATTGTGTATTTTCTATCTTTATTGTAAGTAATCTATTATATTCTTAAATTTTTTCATCTGAAACAGTTTTAGGGAATATAAGTTCTTGTTTGTTTCTGTTGAGTGTTTTGTGATTTATTAATAATTTGGTTCTTACAATCCTGTGGTCACTATCAAACTTAAAGCTTTTAAGAACAGATACATCTGTTATTGTTTTAAGTTTATTTGTCAGTACAAGATCAATTTCGTTTTTAAATTTTCTTTCCGATGAAATCCATGTCCATTTATTTGTATCCTTTTTCTTAAAGAAAGAGTTCGCGAAACTAAGGTTCATTTCCTGCATCCATTTCAATAGTTTTTCTCCACGTTTCTTTCACCGTATCCGAAATTTCCGATTTCCTTTTCTTCTTTGTTTGATTTTTGACCCATATTCGCATTGAAATCTCCAATAATGTACATGAGTTCTGTTTTTGTTGTTTCATATACTTTTTCTAGCTTTTCGTAAAATGTTTCAATTTCTTCTTCGTAGCATTTTTAGTCGGTGCGTATATCTGTATTATTGTTAATTTCGTGTTTTGTATCTTTAAGGTTAAACTGCAAATTCTTTCGCTGATCAGCCTGATTTCTGCAATAAATTTGTTTTAATATGTTTTTATTAAGAAGCCTACTCCGTACAGCCCTTTTGTTTCTCCAATATGGCAAAAAATCTCGTCATTCTTTTCTACGATGCTTTGACCCAGAATTCGTGTTTCCGACAGTCCAACAATGTTCCAGTTGATGTTTTTGAGTGCTAGTCTAAGTTCTTGTTGTTTGGATTCAGATGATAGAGTTCTTACATTTTATGTACATACATATATACAAATTTGTATTCAAATTGTTAGAATCATGGCTTGTGTTTTCTCGTAATCCTAATGTTGTGCTGTTTGGGGGGTTTGCGCCTGAGTTCCTCACGATGGCTTATCGGCTTGAGGAAGGTATATATGTTCTTCTATTGATTGGTCGTTCGTTTCTGTTTTGCTGGACTGGTTGCTAGTTTTCATCATTTTTTGCTTGCTGGAAATTATCTGTTTGTCGATTTATTTTAAAGAAATCGTGAATGTTGGTATTACGAAATTTGTTTCCAGTCAGGTGTTTGTCATTATCTTTTACTCTTTTGGTTACATTTCTAGAGTGGATCGATTGTGTCTTCGTTTCATTAATATTATTATCATTTGTTCTTGGTCTTTTTTTGGAGCTTGTGTTTGGCTGGCTCTCATAGGTTTTGATTTGTGTAGCAGTTCTTTAAAAATGCTTGTTTAAACTTTTTTTGAAGCAAACAAATCGATTCAAAACTAGTTTTTTTTAAACAGGATAAAGCAAATTTGTAGCTGGTGAATGATATGGCTGGCAATAAATAAAGCTTTATTTTTGTCTGATTTTCCGATTAATCTCGATAGTGGCGTTAATATAGCACGGAGAGCAACACATGAGGAGCAAACCAATTCTCGTTTTATTGATATGTGGAGTAAACAAAAAAAACAAAGGAATCGATAAAAGCATTCAAGACTAATGTGTCTTGAATTAATACCCGAAAGACATGGATGAGAGCCCAGTGAACAATAAGGTATCATCTTCTACACCAATGGGTCGAAATGGAAGTGGAGTGTTCTGTGAACCTCTCAATATTAGAGAACCATATAAACTCCCAGATGAATGTAGTGTATTTCAGGCTCTGAGATTTACGCTATTGAAAAAGCGGCAGAAATGGTAAGCAAGAAAAAACTTAGCTAGTCGGAGATCACATTTTTTGTGGACAGACAAGCTGCTATCAAAGCAATAGACAGTGAGACTATTAATCCAGGAAAATAAGACATACATTCCTACAAAGTTCGGAAAAATTATATACAGGGTTTTTGTTTTTGAATTGTTATGAATTTTTGAGTAAAAGCCCCATCGCCTAGCTCCGCGTCTATTAAAAAGAGGGAGTCAAAGGTCACGAAGCATGGTATTTCGCTCATTTTGATCAAACAAAAATCGTCGACTAATGAAACAAGGCGTAAATATTTCAATTTATCATTGAAATATAGGATCAAAAGCGTGCCTACAAATACCTAGGGTGAAAGGGTGTTTTTAAGGTAGGGGGGGGGGGTTGCAGAATGAAGAATGGGGTGTGGATTTATATTAAAAAAAAGTTTATAAAATAGTGTCAGTGAAATTGTGCAAAAATGTGATATTTGTCATGATAACGCAGACATGAAGAGAGTAGACGGTTGTTTTTTGAGGGGGAGTCCGGGGGTATTCAAACCACACAAAATTTTTTTGAGGTAACCTACGCATATGGCAAATTGTTTTAGGGTATTTTTTGATGCTGAATTTAATTAAAGAAAAATCAAGACGTTATATCTACTCTTCATAGGGAAACATTCCCTACCAAATGAAAATGACTATGAGAACCAAACCAGGCAAATCACTCTTTTAATAGAACATGTTTGCGGTGATATATTTATATGGGATACAAGAAAATATGGCACATCGCGAGCGTTGTGATTGTGACAATGTAGATGTGTATGTGGGTACTCTATAGCCTGATCCACATCTGTGTCGTGTGTTGTGTTGTGGAGTCGTGTGTCGCTGTCATTCCATATATTTTATGCGCCACACTGCAACACAAGACAAATATGGTTCTACGCATATGAAATACATTGTAGAGATAGCGACACACGACTTAGGCTTATTGAACATCACCTTAGAGGTTGAGTACAAGATGCATTTTTTTTACTTAGTGGTATCCCCAGTAGGCCTTATCCACAGTTACATACCTAATAATATTGATTTATTTTTGTTGTTTTTAATTTTGTATTTTTTTTTTTTGTAATTTTGTATTTTTTAATTTTTTATTTTTTTTTTAATTAGTTTGATGGTCCTAGGCTGTCATCTCTAACATTGAAATCCGACTCCATTGTTGAATTTAGTATGCACGATAAATCTGCATCGTCTTCCAAATCTGAATCTGCAGCTGCAGGCTCTTCTTAAACAAATGATGGGTCTATATCATATAGTTCGTCTCCTCTTCATTACAGTTTTTAGGGTCTGAACAATTTAAACCTGCTCTACGGCAACCACATTTAGTACCACACCCTTTACTACAGTTAAAATCGTTTTTATTAGTATATCAGGGGCCGGTTGGAGTAGAGTTGTTACTGGTTCCAAAACCATATTATTTAGTGGTCATCCCCAGTTTTCAGGAGCTAGTAGGAGATTAGATTTCCAAGCCACACTTGAATTTGAAAATAAGCGCGATAAAAGTGTTGCTGAGTCGGTTCATATTTCTTTAACTAGATAAATCATTACAAAACACCCTAAAAAGATGTGCCATATGCCTAGATTATCTCAAAATAATTTTTCGGGTTTGAATACCCCCTGACCCCTTCTTAAAAACCACCCGTCTACCCTCTATATGTCTTCATTTTCGTTATCATGACAAATGTCACATTTGTGTACAATTTCACTGACACTATTTTATATACTTTTTTCAATATAAATCCACACCCCATTCTTCATTCTGCAACCCTCCCCCCCCCCTCTATCATAAAAACTCCTTTCACCCCAGATATTTGTAAGCACGCTTTTGATCCTATATTTCAATGATAAATTGAAATATTTACGTCATGTTTCATTAGTGGACGATTTTTGTTTGATCAAAATTAGCGAAATACCATGCTTTGTGACCTTTGACCCCCTCTTTTTAATAGACGCGGAGCTAGGATTTGGGCGACCTGCATCGTGCCTGATCGGGAAACTATTGATTGCTCAGAACTTGGTCTGGGCCAGTAGCGCAACAATCAGTCACGATGAAGTGCTTGTTTTACCTCCTCGTGGTGGTCCGCGGGCAACTATTTGTGTATCCCAATAAACATAAATAGGCCAAAATTACAAGTGCGAAAAGGCCTAGCTCTCTAGGATAGGTTACAGAGGTTAGCATTCTCCGTAACTGAAATCAACCCGCTACCGAAACCAACACTACGCCTCGGATAATTAATGAGAACTCGTTGACGACTTTTGGCTATTGTACCCGGACAAAAATTGGTTTCTGGAATGTGAAGACGCTTCTTGACGATGGAAAAGAAGGTCCTCAGAACGCCAGATTCCTACAACTAGAGAAGGAATTCATGCGGTATAGGATGGACATCTTAGGGATAAGTGAAGTTAGATGGCTGGGCTCGGGGAAGTTTAAGTCACCAACCCGTAACACTGTACTATTCTATTCCGGAAAAACACCTGGAAACACTCGGGAATCTGGCGTTGGATTGCTGCTTTCCAAAACAGCTCTCAAAAGCTTAATTTCCTGGGAGCCTTTAGGCGACAGGATCCTGAAAGCCAGGTTCCGGACTAGAGTACGTCGCATCACCATCATGCAGTGTTACGCCCCAACTTTGCTCTCTTCTGACGAGGAGAAGGAGGCCTTTTATAACCGGCTGAGTGCTGCTTATGATAGAATTCCACGAGGTGATATAATTATGGTGATGGGAGACTTAAATGCCAAGGTTGGCAATGACAACTCTGGGCTAAGGCATGTCATGGGAAAACATGGTGTTGGTAACCGAAACGACAATGGCGAACGATTTGTCGATTTCTGCAACGCCAACGGCCTTGTTCTTGGAGGAACCATGTTCGAGCATAAGACGTGCCACAAAGTCAGTTGGGTGTCGACTGACAGACAAGCAACTTCCAACCAAATTGACCATTTCGCGATCAGCCGGCGTTTTAGAAGCAGTCTCCTATTGTAATTATCGAATCATGCACATCTCTAACTCATCTTATACATATTATGTAACATGTACTAAACTTAGTCTCATACTAACCTTATGTTGGTATCAAATAAAATATGTATCCACACTTCCGTGTTGGCCTTCATAAGTGTTTGCTCTTTCATTTTTTATTTGCTTAAGCGTTGTCAAATCTTTAACCATCTTAATAGGTTATGGGCCCAGACCCACGAAATTATTATTAAAATAAAATTATAATAAATCGGAAAAATGACGACGTTTACTGGTAAAATTCCATTATTTAATGGAGAAAATTATTTAACTTGGAAGGCACAAATTGAAGCGGTGCTTCATAAGAATAGGCTTCTGAAAATAACAAAGGGACTCGAAGAGCAACCAACTGAGGCTCAGAAATTGGAAGACTTCAACAATAGAGACATGGATGCGAGATGCGAACTAATCATATCCATGGAACCAGCTCAGGTGGCGATTGTTAAAAATATGAAAACTTCTAGGGAAATTTGGTCATTTTTGGAAACGACATATGACAGGAAAGGAACCCGGCAAAAGGTAGAACTGTTTCGTAAAATTATTAATTCAAAAATGAATACTAATCAAAACATTTCTGAATACTTAATCGAATTCAATTGCTCAATTAATCGTCTACGAGAGATGGATGCTAAGCTCGATACCGATTTGCTTGCTGTACTGCTGTTGGATGGTCTTCCTCAGGAATATAAGGAAATTAAAGCTGCTTTTGACGCTGTATGTGAATTCCCTTCATATGATGTCATATGTTCCCGTCTATTGGAAGCTGGAGAAAAGAAAAAGGAAGCTCAACATCCTAATTTTGATAATGCTCTCAAAGCATCAAGGTATAATCCGAAGAAGAAAAGTTTTACTAAATCAGGTATGTCAAATTTTCCATTCAATTGCCATAAATGTGGGAAAAAGGGCCACATGATGAAAGACTGTCGTGTTCAAAAGGAAAAATCCCATCAGTCAAATTTAGTTGAGAATATAAATGTAGGTTTTATTGCGATTGAAAGACACCAACCACATGAAAATGCAAATAGTGCATACTTCCCAACAAAACCTAGGAGTACTTGGTGTTTTGATAGTGGAGCAACATCTCACATGTGCTGTGACGCAAGCTTCTTTGTTAACCTTGATAAAAAATTTGTAGGAACAGTTCGCCTTGCCGATGAAAAACCGGTAGAGATAACAGGAATAGGGACAGTTACATTAAAGATAAAGCTTAGAAACGAAACCAAACTTCTTTCTTTGTTTAACACGTTATACGTCCCAAGTCTTAAAAGCAATTTAATATCTACAAGTAAAGCGACAGATAATGGTTGCTGTGTTATTTTTAAGAATAATTATGCATGCATTACAAAAGAAAAAGAAATTTTAATTGAGGCTTATAAAAATAATGGATTATTTATTGTCGAATTAGAAAAGAATATACATGAAGCATGTAACAAAATCAATTCAATTAATAAGCATGAAAGTGAGAATGATAACCAAAGTAGAGAGCTTAATAAAGGTAGAAATGATGAGAAGTCAACTGAGTTATGGCACACAAGATTCGGTCATTTAAATATGGCATCTTTAATGAAACTTCGCAACGAAGAGATGGTAATAGGTTTGCCAAATCTCTCAAATATGAAAATTAACTGTGTGACTTGTATTAGAGGTAAACAAACCAGACTACCGTTTCCATCAAAAAATGAAAAATCATCGAATTGTATCTTGGACCTAATACATACTGATTTGTGTGGCCCAATGCGTGTTGAGTCTATAAGTAGGAGCTTATACTTTGCCACATTTATTGACGATTTTTCACGAAAAGTTCACGTTTATTTTTTGCGCCACAAAAGTGAATATCTAACCATTCTCAAGCAGTACAAATCTTTGGTTGAGAATGAAACAGGTAGAAAAATTAAAAAAATTAGAAGCGATAATGGGTCTGAACTACTGAGTAAGGATTTCACTAACTTTTTAATAGAAAATGGGATCAAGCGCGATCTTACGGTGGAATATACACCACAACAAAATGGTATTGCAGAAAGAATGAACCGAACGTTAGTGGAAATGGCTAGGTGCATTATGATAGAGGGGGATTTGCCAAATTTTCTCTGGGCAGAATTAGTTCACACAGCTGCGTACCTAAGAAATCGTTGCCCTACTGCATTGAATCGCAATATGACTCCCGAACAGGTTTGGACTGGCCGAAAGCCCATCATTAAGCACCTTAGACGAGTTGGAAGCCGAGCTTTTGCTGTCAATAATAAGCCTGGAAAATCAAAGTGGGAACCCCGCAGCGAAGAATATGTTCATGTTGGTTATTCTAATGAATCAAAAGCTTATCGCTTATGGAAAAGAGGTACCAGAACTGTAATTAAAAGTCGAGATGTCAAATTTATCGAAGATGCCCTTGGTTGTGCAAAACCTAAAGAAACTTCTTTTTATGAATTTAACATGAAACGACGAGGGGAAGAAAAAGCTGTTAATCAAGTTAAGGCGAAAGAAGATGACAACGAAAACAAAACTGATGATGATGTTTTTGCGGATACAGTTGATGATAAAAGTAGAGAATCACTTGAAGACAGCAGCGATGACGATTACGATATTTTTGAAGACACAGTTGGTGATGACACTATTGAATCTATTTCTGAGGAAGGTGAAGAAAATTTAGATAAGCCTAAAAAGGAACATAACCTAAGGAGTAAGAAAAATGAATTTCCTGAAGTTGCCAATTTAGCTATTCGGGAGCACGATCCAAAAAGTTTTATTGAAGCTAAGAAATCCAAGTTTTGTCATGAATGGCAAATAGCTATGAATGAAGAATATGAATCTTTAATCCAAAATAAAACATGGGAATTACACCGTCCTCCACCAGGCAGAAACATAATTGGATGCAAATGGGTTTATAAATCGAAATATAAGCCGGATGGAAACGTAGAGCGAAGGAAGGCGCGACTTGTAGCCAAAGGTTTTGCCCAAAAATTTGGCATTGACTACAATGACACTTACGCACCTGTTGTTCGGCAAAGTTCTTTACGTTTACTTTATGCTCTTTCAGTTGAACATGATTTGACGCTGCATCAACTGGACATTTCAACTGCATTTTTAAATGGTGACCTTGATGAGGAGATATTTATGTCACAACCTGAAGGTTTTGATAACGGCAATAAAAATGAAGCATGTTTGTTAAAAAAGGCCATTTATGGCTTAAAACAATCAAGTCGACAATGGTATAAGACTCTTGATGATACTCTAAGACAATTTGAATTTAAACAGTCAAACTATGACAAATGCATTTATTTTAAAAGAAAAGGAAATGAGATTGCAATAATTGGAGTCTATGTTGATGATATGATCATTGCATCCAACAATAAGAAAGACATTGACCTTGTAATAGAAAATTTGAAAACTGTATTTAAATTAAGAAATTTGGGAAAACCCTCAACTTGTGTAGGACTTGAAATAAATCAAAATAGAAATAGTATATCCATTTCTCAAACCGGGTATATTAAAAATTTATTAATAAAATACAATATGGAAAACTCAAAAAATATGAAACTACCGATGCAAAGTAAAATGAAATTAGAAAAAGAACCAATCATTCCTGGTGAAAATTTTAAAATTGATAAAACCAAATACCAAGAAATTATTGGTGCTTTTTTGCACCTTTCTGTGTTTAGCAGGCCAGATATTGCGTGCAGCGTAAATATGCTATCCCAATTTTGTCAAGATCCACGAAAGCAGCATTGGAACGCGGCTTGTCAATTATTACGTTATTTAAACACAACTAAGGCTGCTAAACTTATATTTAGAAAAACAAACTCACCACTTTTTTGTTTTGTAGATGCAAGCTGGGCGGAAGATTTAAATGATCGAAAATCTCAAACTGGGTTTTGTTTTATTCTTGCAGGTGCTGCAGTGAGTTGGGAGTCGAGAAAGCAACGCGTTGTTGCTACATCTAGTGCTGAAGCTGAGTACATTGCTTTAACTTGTGCTGCGAAAGAAGCCCATTATTTGCGATACCTGTTAGATGAGTTGGGCTACTTGGTCGATACCCCGACTATTATCTACTGTGACTCTCAAAGCGCTGGATACCTTGCTAAAGGGGGATCTTATTATTCTAGAACCAAACACATCCATTATAAATACCACTACATAAGAGAAGCCATCGAAGAAAAGACAGTAGAAATAAAGTTTTTACAATCTGACCAGATGCCTGCTGATGCGCTCACAAAACCAGTTGCCAATACGAAACATCTTTATTGTTTCAACAAATTAGGAATGCAGTTTAACTGATTATAATATTGAGGAGGAGTATTGTAATTATCGAATCATGCACATCTCTAACTCATCTTATACATATTATGTAACATGTACTAAACTTAGTCTCATACTAACCTTATGTTGGTATCAAATAAAATATGTATCCACACTTCCGTGTTGGCCTTCATAAGTGTTTGCTCTTTCATTTTTTATTTGCTTAAGCGTTGTCAAATCTTTAACCATCTTAATATCTCCAGGACGTCCGTAACAGAAGAGGTGCTGACATGGGAATGGCGCGGGACCACCATCTGATGGTTGCTACGTAAGATTGCGTACATCTGCAGTTCGGAGATCCCAAGGAAACACTCGAATGCCCAAGTTTAATACAGATAGACTAAAGGATCCCGCAGTGCGCCAACAACTAGGGGACCACCTTTCACAAGGATTGAACACAATCAGCAGCCCGGAAACCACATCCATCGAAAATCATTGGTGTGCTGTGAAAAATGTGTTCATATCCGGTGCTGAAAGTATAGTCGGCCGGGCGCAAGGGAGAAATAGTGCTTGGCTTTCCGACGAAACTTGGGCAAGGATCGAAGAAAGGAAACACCTTAAAGCTCGCATCGCAGCTACCCCAGCAGCAGGGAGAAACGAGATGAGGGAAGTTCACCGTAGTGTGCGACGTGATAAGCGTAACTACATCAACGCATTGGCTACAGAAGCAGAAGAAGCCTCTAGTAGGTGTGACAGTAGGACCGTCTACAGAATTATCAAAGAGCTCACTGGTATCCAGAGCTCTAAACAACACCTGGTTAAAGACACAAACGGATCCCTGCTAATTTCGGATAAGGACCAGCTTATAAGGTGGAGGGAACACTTTTCTGCGGTTGTAAGCCGCGTTTTCGCCAGTGAAGTGAACCCTATTCCCACTGAGCTACCCGAAGTATCAATTTCCCGAATACGCACCGTACCCCCCAGTAAAGAAGGAATTATCACCGCCATCAAAGCACTGAAGAACAACAAAGTGGTTGGACTCGACGGTATTCCTGCAGAGCTCTTAGGAGCAGCCCTATCGACATCGAGCAAGCTACTGCACCCACTTATTAAGAGAGCTTGGGAAACAGAGAGCTTTCTTGAAGAGTGGAAAAAAGGAATGATTGTCAAGCTCCCAAAGATAGGAGATCTCACACAGTGCGAAAACTGGAGAGGAATATGCGTTCTGCCTGCAGTAGCCAAGATAATAGCAAGGATAGTATTGGACCGAATTAAAGACCACCTCGAAGACACACTCGACGCCGAACAAGCAGGTTTCCGCACTGGATCTTCCTGTGTGGATCACATCAACAACTTGCGGATCATCATCGAACAGTGCGTTGAATACCGATCACCACTTTACCTGCTGTGCATCGATTTTGAAAAGGCGTTCGACAGTGTCAATAGAGAATTTATTTGGCTTGCTTTGCGCAGGAGGGGCATCCCTGATAAATTGATTGCTATTATCAAGGCTACATATGATGGATCCAAGTGTCACGTTTTGCACAAAGGAAGGCTGTCAGAGGAGATTGAAATCCAAAGTGGAGTTAGGCAAGGCTGTATACTGTCACCAATACTGTTCCTGTTGGTGATAAGTGACGTACTGCACGCAGCTTTGTCAAATGGAAATGGAGGAATTCAGTGGACTCTGCAATCTCACCTCAAACATCTGGACTACGCGGACGACGTATGCTTACTCTCTCATAGGATCATGGATCTCCATCAAATGACAACAAGGGTGGAGAGAGAAGCAGAAATCGTAGGGCTTAAGATCAACTCGGCAAAAACTAAAAGGATCAGCCTTGGAACTTCCTCATCAATCCAAGTAAATATTTCTGGACAACCGGTAGAGATGGTAGAGGATTTCCAATATCTTGGGAGTATTGTCTCTACGGGTGGCGGAACTGAACTGGACGTAAACAGCCGAATCAAAAAAGCAAAGGCTGCGTTCGGAATGCTGTCCAAAATATGGAGAAACAACTCTTTTAGCTTAAAGACCAAGCTACGACTGTTCCGCTCCAATGTTGAATCCGTTCTGCTTTACGGCTGCAGCACTTGGAAAGTCACTGACACTGTCACTAGAAAGCTGCGAACCTTCGCTAATAGATGTCTACGAAACATCTTGAGGATTTTCTGGCCCAACCGTATCTCCAATGCCGAACTTCATGCGAGAACGGGTCAGGAGCCCATAGACTCCATTATACGAAGAAGAAAGTGGCAGTGGATTAGCCATACGCTTCGAAAAGGCGATCGGTGTATTGCATCTCAAGCAATGCAGTGGAACCCGCTCACACAGGAGGGAAGACAAGTGGGCCGGCCTAGAAGTACATGGCGAAGAACGGTCGAAAAGGAATCGGCACGACTGGGGAAAAGTTGGAGAGAGCTGAAATATATTTCAAGAAATCGTACACGATGGCGCGTAGGTGCAGTGGAGGCCCTATGTCCCATAAGGGAAACATCACGGACGTAATAGGTCCGAGGACCTAAGTAAGTAAGTAAGTAGGATCGATGGGGACAACCAATAATTCATATACCCATATAAAAGCTGATTCAAAAACAAAAACGCTGTACATAATTTTTCCGAACTTTTTGTCTAATTTTCCTGGACTATATAACATCCAAGACAGTAGCAATATGCCGAGCCATACTGAATAATATTTGTAACACTAAGTCAAACTCTGCTGGGTTCCTATCTAAAACGGAACGATATAGCAGATGAACCGGCAAGGATAAGGTCAGTTATATATGGGCCAATTATATATGGGCCAGAAATCCCAATTGGCGTTATTAAAAGGAAAATAGACCTAATAACGAAAGAGGAAATCAATAACTCCTGGACGTCCAGGAACGACTGAGTTATCTCTAGAAGTTTATTGCATAGAATTAATGAAAAGGAAACTCAACTTAGAATTTTGTTGTCTCCATCAGTTAAAATAGACAATATGCCCAAAGAAAAAAAATATCAAAAGCATTCCACATAACTGAAATATTAGTAGCATCAAAATTTTGCTATTTTTTTGTCCATAGTTAGATGTATTTAATTTTAATTTTAAATGTCAACAATATTTCAGGGCAATGTTCGACAATCGTTTTAGTCTTACGCGATTTGGGCCCAGAAATTGTGTAATCATCTTATGTATTTCTATCGTTTGGGGACAATATTACCATTTCCCGATTCATCACAGAGCCAATAAACTATAGGTTTGTTTCCAAGATATTTGGGAAGAAACTGTAAGTATGTCAAATTTGAAGAGTGGGGATGAAATTTTCTCAGAGATATGAAAACTCTCCAAAAGTGTGGAACGGTTTGTTAGCAAAAACTCGACGTGACTTTAATAACAGTAAATTTGCAACCTGAAATTTGGCAGACCAAAAGTGTTTGTCCAAGGAAATTTGTCAGGGGGGAAATTTCCTTACTCTCTCGTGAGCGCTCTCTTCTGCCCAAAACTACAAAATTTGTCAAGTCTGGCACAGGATTTTGTCAAAAATTGTTGACAATTGGCAGTTCTGCTCAAGGTTGGGAAAAGACCTTATATAGGCCCTTATTGCGAGTGTCGTTCAACGTTCGATACGACAAAAGTCGAAAGTACCAAAAAGTTTGGTGAGTTAAAACTGCTGCCAAAAGCTATTAGGATAGATTTATATTATTGTGATCCTTTGTAAATACTAAGCTGCTGAGACCTGATGCAACCATAGATTAAGATATTTCGAATTTCCGACGATCCTCTTTCGACAAAAGTCGTTCATCGATAAAGTCGTTCATTCATAATAAACGACACTCATAATAAAGGCGATATCCTTGGAAAAGGTTCAGTCCCACAGATGTGTAGAAAATAAACATCATGGTGTATGTATGTGTACCCTTTTAAAAGGTAACCGTTTTAAAATATTTTTTTTAAAGAGTGGGTTTCAAAGCATTAAACTTTAGAAAATTATCATATTAATGCTTTGGATTTCTGGTGATCAATTGAAATTTATAATTTACTGATTTGATTCTTCCTCATAGGTATTCAACTTATTTTTTGTATTTCTCTTGCTTATCTAGCCTCTAGTGTTTTTTGTGTTTTTTTCTAGAAGTTTTTTGTGGTCGAATTTCAGCAACTGGGCTATACTAGTACTTGTAAATAAAAGTACTTGTAATAAAATTATTTTTATTTTTGTAAAGCGAATAATTTAGTGCAAGAAAGCACGGTTAATTTTTCTGCCCAATCATGACGATTAACTAGTCATTATGAATATACTTACTCTATGGGCCCTACCAATAATCAAATTTAGAAACGACTTAAATATTTGAGGAGAATAGACCATAGTGGTATGGACTATAAAAAATGAACCATACATATATGTTTCATATTTTAGAGGCTAGGACTATCGGGAATTGTGTTTCCCATGAAATGTTTCCCATATTCGAAAAATAGGTATCGTGAAGCTCTTTCGAAATTAGGAAGAGAAAAAACTACCTATCGTGAACAATTTTTGTATGGGAAATGTTTTGCTTTTTCCCTCGGAATATTCCCCTGTCATTTAACGTGGGAATTCAATACAATAAACAACAATTATCTAGAAAAAAAATTAATAAAAATAAAAAAAAAGAATTTTTTTAAGATCAATTTCTTCAAATTTGAAGCAAATAGAATTAACTTAATGGAAAAAAGCGATATTGCCAATTTTGGAAAAACGTTGAAAGTGATCTCAACTCCATTGGCCCTCCAGTAAAATCAGTTGCCGAGTGAAAAAAAGTAAGTGGTTATTTATTGTAATGGTGTTTTCATAAAAAAGCGACTGGCGGAGTTCCTTGCAAAGAGTATAAGTTCAGCTCATTGGAAGAAACCATCATTAGGATTTGTGCAATGGGCGATTCAGTGCAAAGATTTCCAAATGCCTCTACTTTTGGTTCATTTGGTACTCCTCTTGATCCATAACGGGCAAATTTTGTTCTCAAAGAAATCTAATACATTTGAAAAGACTTTTGAAAAGGAAGATTGAGCCAACCCGACCTCATGGTCTTTTCCCATTCCTGTCTGATACCCACCTTCTGCAAAGAAACGCAAGCGCGCACTTTTCTTAATGGAAGGAGGAATAGCGATAGGTTTCTTTGATTGAGGTTAGAAATCAGACAGGGTATCTATCAAATGTTTAAACAAGGGCTTGTTAACTCTATAACAACTATGGAATATGTAGATCAAAACTTTATCAAAATTGAATGAGTCAATCAAATGTTTCAACTTACAGTGGTTCTGGTAGCTCTTAAGGATTTAAATGATCCCTTAAACTCGCCTTATTATTCTCTGCTCATTTCGTCCACTTTCCTCTTTCTCGTCAATTAATAATAAAAACCGTATTCTGTGCATTATCTATCATTTTGTTTATAATTTAAAAACCTCACAAAATAAATAAACTTTGGTTATTGTTTACTACAAAATCAAATGTCAAAATCTTCGAAAACAATATTGGAATATTTTTTTTTCATTTTCATGTTGGTAAAAGTTGTTCCCAGGGAAAAGCATTCCGTGGGGAATTCCCGATAGGAAGTATGCGTTCCCGGGAACTATAAAATTCCGTGGGAAAAATATTTCACAAGGAATTCCCGATAGGCCTGCATTACCATGTAATATTCATTATTTAGGGTCCACCTAAATATTTAAGTCATACCATGGTTGGTTTATTATTTAGAGCCCATACAATTATGGTCCATTTTACTTAAATATTTAAGTCGTTACTAAATTTGATTATTGGTAGGGCCGTTTATCTACATATGATACACCATGTCTTGTGCGTCGATTTAGTGGCATTAGAGACATGATTTAAGGGTTGCCACCTGAACTGTAAGAAATCATATGATTTGATTCGACTTTCAACCCTTTGCACCAAGATTACAAATATGTATATTAGTATACCCAAACGAAAGAACAAATTGTATTGAAAATAAGGCACAAACAACTGAATTCAAATAGTTTTTGTTTTTAATATATTGCAGTCACACTTTAATATACAAAAGTGACGAACAAGGTTTTATTCCTAGAAATATACACATGTGTAGTGATTGTTTTCAAAATAAATTGAGAAGAAAATAATGTCGTTTAATATGTTTTTTTTATGGACTTGCGTCTACATATGAAAGTGTGTGTATATTATATTTTTTTCAAAGTTTACAATTTTATATAATATATTATTTTACCTAACGTGTTGTATAAGAATTTTGATTTATGTAGGTATGTATAATATTTATAAATGTATATAAAGATGTATATGTGAATTTTAAAAATTACATTTTTATAACCTTTTGTTGTCTTTCGTAGGCCGAAATTATTAAAACCTGATTTCATAGCATCAATCATTTAATAAATTTTGTTTAAAACCTAAATATTTTACGGAAATTTTCTAGTTGAAGTGCTCTTTTAAATTTAATTTTGATTTTTTTTAAAGAGATACATTTTGAGATATAAGAAAAATATTAATTATTGCGTCATATATTTTTATATAAAAGAAAAAAAAATAATTATATTATTTGAAGTTTAGTTAAGTATTAATAAATTAAAAAAATAATGAAACATTTTCCATAAAAATAATGTACTGCATAAAACTATAATGATGATGTAAAAATATATAACAGAGCTCAGAAAAGAAGTGTTTTGTATTTATTTATTTTCTCTTCAAAATAAAATATAAAATGAGCTCTTTTTTTTAAGTATCAAAAATGTCATTTTTTTTTGTTCATACAATTCCTTGTAGCAAAATATAAATTTCATTCGATTATGTATATGATTTTCTTATATTATTATTAATATATTTATTTATTTACTAGTGTTATAAAAAAATAATACAATTTCCTAATTATGCAATTTATAGTTGCCGCTACTAGTAGAGTTGTTGATGTTTTTTTTTTTTTGTTATATAAAAATATATATGTTTGTATATGAGTGTTAAGTAAAATGCTTACTAAGTCGTGTTGAGAAATAAAAAATTAAGTCAATTTTTTGTATGTTTGTGGAATGTATTATTTTTGTATAATGTACATCATGCGGTGTCATATTTGTCTAGATATGTTAAATTTTGTTTTACTGCACTATGTAATCCTTATGGCTACGTAAAGATTTAAGTTGCTTCTTAAGTTTCGTGATTAGATCTGAAGGTTGAACAAGAATAGAAATATCACGACCTATACAATTAAGTCTGTCACGAATTTCGTTCTCTTTGAAGAACAAATTCAGTGGCCTGCCGTTAATTTCGGTTAGCACCCAAAATGTCAAGGTTGTACCATCACATGATTGAGTCTGTAAAAAAAAAACCAAATTGCTTTCGATATTAAAAAGTTTAGAAATTAATTTTACCTTTGGAGGAAGACCATGACGAGCAGCCAAACTATTGGGCACAACATCAACAATTGTCGAGCTATTACCGTCACGAATTAAGCCCAGGCATTGGCCATCGCGTTCTCTACGTATTGCATACCCACGCCCAAATGGCACTCGCCGAATTAAGACTTCAAGCTGGGAAGAAGGGTGACATCATTAGTTAATACCAGTATTGAGAATAACAATTACATACTTTATACTTACAAAAAGAGTATTTGTGTTGCGAATTACTTTATTGGCTTCACTTGCTGAGCTTATTGTTATGCCAGCAATAGAGATAAGTTGGTCGCCTATATGAAGAGCATTGTATAGCACCGGATGCTCTTTTTGTTTCCAACCAGCGACCCTGAAAATTAAGTGACTATTATCTATCTTTGCACTAAATGTGTATTATAAAACTTACCACACTGCCCCGAATGCATCAACCCATGCAATAGATCCGATACAATCCTTCCGCCGGAGTTGCAATCTCACACCACCCGGATGCATAATCTCACGACGTAATTGCAGCACTTGTTGTTCTCGCAAGGTCATGCGTTTGGACGATTGGGCATTTAGGGCGTTCTCGTGGGCCAAGCGAAATGGTTGCGGCGGCTGTTGCATCCGTGTTGAAGGACGGGGCTCATTGTTATTTGTTCGGGGGCGTATTGATGGGGCATCCGATGTTGAAGAGCTGCGTCTCCGTTGCTCCAATGACTCCGAACGAGTGCGTTCGATCGCAGAAGGAGTCTCGCCATTATTGTTCGATAGTTGATTGCCTTTGAGGTGTGAAGGTCTATTCATATCCTTACGACTAGGTCGTGCAGTTATCACAGCTTCGGTAAGTCCTCGTGTGAGGAAGGGTCGATTTGCCAGAGCCGAAGGTGGACAGTTCTCTCGGCCATCTTGTAGCAGTCGCTTTCTATGCATTGCTGGGCTGGACTTTGGATTTCGGGTAACATGCACTGGAGAAGCAGTTGATGTAGAGGGCAATTGTCCACTATTACTGCTTACTCCAGTCGTCGAAGATGAAGTCTGTGTGGCGATACTCATCCGACTTAATTCGGTAGTAATCGATTTTTTCTTCAGTCCAGCTGAATTTGTGGGAGATGAGATTGAAGATTGGGGACTACTGGATTGACTAGCCGTATTCTTTACTCGTGACATTTTAGGTGAACTCATCGATGCAGCCCCTTGGCTAACGTTAAGATTTTCACATAGGACCGGTGTTGATATGGGAGCACTTGAGGTGAGAAAAACTTTTTCGTAGTGAGCCGTCTTTTGTTGGACATCATTATTGACTGCGATATTCGTCACCCCGGAAGTGTTGGTAGTTAAAATGACTTTCTTTGACAATTTTGGAGTTTGAGACGATGAGCTGGGACATACTGAACCATATGTATTTGCGTTACTACTTCCCGCAGTCACTCTAACCGTTGTAATTTTATGATTTTCCAAATGTGAAGAAGGCGCAGGAATAATTTTCTTAACAGCAGCTCTTGCTGGTGATGAATATTGATTAGCTACAGCAGCTTTAGCATGAACGGGAATTGTACTAAGATTGGACGGAATGATTTGAACATTGCTTTTATATTCTTCATCGTGATTGTTAAGCGGGTCGGGAAATTTAAATATTTCAGGTCCTTTAATAGAAGATGGCAACGGATTTGATACTTGTATTATTGTTATGTTCGTGGAGGAAGATTCGGAACAAGCTTTTTCTGGAGGGGGATGATCGTCAAGGTCTTTTTCAACATCAAATTCTGTGATATTGTTGTTCATGGTGGTTAGTTCAGGAGTTGTTTCTGATATTGAAAGAGAACGCGATGTTTGAGCTCTGAAATTAATATTTGTATTTATTTATTGTTTTAATAAATTCTTTCTATCTCCTATATTAATTAATAAAGCTCATTAACCAGAGGTCTGATTTTCAAAATTAAAAACTGTTTGACGGGTTATACTTACTTAAATATTATTCTGTTTTGAAAATTGTTTTGAGTTTTAATGCAACCTAATATTAAGAAAATGACATTCGAGGTTTATTTTAGGTATAAAAAGTAGATTTTAACCGTATTTTTAAGGTAAATTGGGATACAAAAAACAGGACGCCAATTTGTATGTCGGTATGTAAACATTGAATAACTTAGACATTAATTTATCAACCGATTGAATTGAGTAGACATGTTTTTGAAACGTTAATTCCGTACTATTTTAACCGTGAATCGATTCACATGAATCGCTCTCAAAAAATGGGCACGACAGGGTCGCACAAACTTGCCCTCGTAGCTACAACTTGAACAATGTGCAAGTGCATATATATTGGTTCTATAACATTATAATATCATTAAAAAAAAATTTTAAAGACAATTTAAAATATAAATTACAGTGGTGGTCCAGTATAACGAATGCCGATATAACGAATGATCGATATTACGAACACTTTTTTCAAGTCCATTAGGTATTCTATATAACGAACAAATAACGAAATTCAGAAAAAAAAACTGACTATAAATGTTTTAATATCTACCAAAATGTATGTTCATAATAATATTGGAAGATACATACACAATTTCCCATTACACAAGTGTTTTTTTTTCGCTTGCTTAGTTATGTCCTACGCACATTACACCTAAGGTATTATATTGCGCAGATTAAGATGGCTGTCAATTGTGCCCATACACAGTAAACAAAAACAAATTTATTGTGACTAATTTTTTTTACTATTGATTTTGACAAATGCGCAGAACTGAACGAAAATGAAAACGCTAAAGATATTAGGGCATATTCATAGTCATTTTAGACCTGGGTAGCTTTGGTTGAATTTTCGGACGTTGATTCTATTTTTTTAAGGTTATAATTTCAAAATATTTGAAGCTATTTGTGTAGTATACCAAGTTAGTTATCTTATAAAATTATAAAACCAACATTTTGAAATTAAAGTTGGTCTGTATTCATTGAGCCAAAATTGTCTTAAACTGTAGTTTAGTTAAACCTGGGTCTATCTGCGACTATGAATATGCCCCATTACCTTTAATATATGTACCTTGTGTCCTACGTATTCGTCTTTGTGTATGTAAACAGCTATTGCGTTCGCTATGCACAAAACTGTAACGGATTTTTAGTCCCATTTCTCGTTGTTTTACGTTTTTTGGCGTCTGAAATATTTTATATGGTTTCTCAGTTTCATGTCTGATGCTGAATAAGAAAGTTTCTGCAAGATGTCGTCGCGCAAATGTCTTACAAAGGAAGCAAAAATTAAAATCATTGACGAATATAAATGAGGAGTTTCGCTTTCGGACATTTCGAAGAAGTTTGGAATTCCAAAGTCGAGCATATGCACTATCGAGAAAAATGAGAGCAAGGTTCTCAAAAATCTGAAAAATACAAACAGTGGATCTTTTCGTTGACGGACGATCATTAAAGAAGGGTGAATATCCATAAATGGAAACCGCATTGTACAAATGGTTTATTGCCCAATGTGAGAGTCACGTTTCTATTCCTTAAATGTTTTGTTATATGTAAATGAAGTTAAATATGTTTTTTTTTTTTATTTTATTAAGTGAAGTAAGTATTTATTTTTTTTATGAAGTATGAAATAAAATAATTAAAAATACACTAATTGTACTTTCTATTTACCTAAAGATTTGTATGAAAAAAACGTTTCGATATAACGAAATTTCGATATAACGAATTGACTTTGGACATTATATCGTTCGTTATACTGGACCACCACTGTATTACTATAATTTTTTTTTTAATGGCTTAAAAAATTGCTCAAAAAAAGTATGCTATCTGATTTGTTTCATAAATATGAATTTATGAAAAAAAAATTTCAAAAATCGTTAAAGCGGTTTTTTTTTTTTAATAATTTTTTATATGTATATAAAAATTCTTAAAAATTTTAAAAAAATGAATTTGGTATGCAAATTTTAGTATTTAATAGAATACAATTTTTCACAAAATTAAAAAAAAAATCATTAGTCCGTTTTCAAGATATTGAATTTTCAAAAAAAATTCAATATTTTTTTTAAAAATCGAAATTTAAATTTTATATGCAAAATTGTAAAAATTGTAAAGGAACTCTTACAAACAAAATTTGGTTAATATTAATGTAGCCGTTAACGAGAAATTTGAAAACCAAAAAATCGGTTCTATGACAGGTACCGTTTATAGCCGTTATAATTTTTTTTTTCTACCAAAATATTAATTGTAGTAATTATAGTAGCTTGTTTTTTTTTTTTTTGAAAATCGTAAGAGCGGTTTTTGAAATAAATCAATTTTTGTATATTGGTTGTATGGTGGGTACCGTTATTTTTTGAGCTAAAAAAAAATTCAATTCCCCTCTAGGGAATCCCATAAGAACCTTAAGTCCAAAGTTTGAAGAAAATCGCTTCAGCCGTTTAGACTGCAAGTCGAGGTACAGACAGACAGACAGACAGAATTGCGAGACCCACTTTTTTCGCGTTCTCTATCATCGTAATGTTAGGGAAAATTATTATCTCGAATTTTTTTTGCACGAATCCTAAACTTACCCTATACTACGTATATCGCAAGTAAAAATGGAAACACCCCCAAACCCTCTATCTGAGGTATTTGATTTCAAACATTCTTTATGGTTAAATGGTAATATGTATTTGGAAGATGGACTACGAGGTTCACTTTAAGGATAAATATTTTTTTTAAAATTCAGTTATTTATGCGGAATAACATATGTACGATTTTTTGGATAGTAATATTTAGAGTTGGAGGATAAATTTTAGGATCAAATGTAGGTCAAAACTCTGACTTACTCGAAGTACGTTTATATTTTTTAAAATTTTCTTTTGTAAATTCATTACTAAAATTTTTCTATTCTACAAAATATTTTCTAATTTTAAACATTTTGAAAATTATGCTTTGTTTGAAGGTTGTTATGAGGGCGGTCCAAAAGTACTCTCCAATAACTTAACAAAGAAAACATTCATATTTTTGAAAAAATAGTCTTTATTTCTTTACTTAGTTCTCATTTAGCTTAATACATTTTTCTCACGAATGTGCGGTGGTTTCGATATCCTCTTTATAGTAAAAAGCGTACAAATTTCAATTGCAGATTTAACATCTTCATTTTTGAAAAATCTCTCATCACTATGGCATTTTTTTTGTACTTGTCAACTCAATCACTGTTCACTGTGCCTCATTTAAACAAAAAAAATAAACAAAGCAAAACTCAAACAACAACAGATTCAATAGGGGCAATGTTACTTCTTCCGCAGTCTTTGATGTTAAAAATATGCTACATCAGGAAGAGGTAAACTCACCGATTTTCTTCAGCTTTAACACCAGCGATCTGATAGGTAGTCTAACTCAGACAATTGCATATTCCGACGATCCAATTGCGTACTGAACAGCTCCAACAAACTCTAGGTCTTAAAAATTCTTTTCAGGCGTGACTTCGATAAGAATCAGCGACATTGTGATGATTGGGAGTTGAAAATCAACTTCCAGAAATCAGAAACTATTTCGTTTAGGACCCCGCTGATTGGAGCCTCTAGCGATACTTCCAATGGCCAGTAAAGTGTAAAGTGTTCGTCTCCAGCCTGATATATTATGTTTCTATTTAGACAGTCGAGGGCTGATTCAAGATATATAATTGCGGTTCCGATAATATACCAGTAAGATTGCAGAACTGTATACAGCCGACTCTGTTTTTATCAAGACGTCCTCGAACAAGGCTGAGTAAAGCGCTTTTGGTTCAGTGCTACTTCCAATCGGGGCCGAAGAGATATGGTTAACATAGGGGTGGCACAATATATTGGTAAGGCTTTGCACCGAATTGCATGAATCAAACCATTCTATCAACTCTACTGCTTGCACTGGCAAAATCCCGTAGATAAGGACCAAGGAAGCCTTGCAGGGAAGTGGGTAGGCCACTCGAATATCATGTAATTACAAAACACTGTCTGACTCGTCTTTTTCTTCATTTTTCATTACTCTGATTTTGTTTCTTATTTTTCATAAATAATCGCTTTATTTGATATTTTACAAAAAAAATATTCAATTATATTTTAATAAAAACAATGAAATTTAACAACACAGAATGGACAGCAGTTTCGAATTCGATCCAGAAGTATTGGATAATTTATACAAACATCAATTACAACAACTGAAAGAATTAACTCTCAAACTATATGACACTCAAGATATAAATCTATGTCGCAAATGGTTACAGGTTTTCAATAAGACTTCAGAAGATGAGAAAGTCTCAAGAAATTGTCTTTGTGTTTTGATGTGCGAGCAATTGAAAAAAGACGGCTCTCTCTCAATGCCATTTACAGATTTATCAAACTGCAATCGTGATTTAACTGAAGTTTTAGCAACTTTGGATAGGAGCAAATCGGAGGAAAATTCTATTTTATCGACTTCAAGAGAAATTGTTTCTTGGATTGCTGATGAGAAATTTCAATACCAAGAGAATGAAATTGTAAGACTTAGACAAGAACTTATGGAAATACGCGACGATATTGCCAAGAAAGAAGTAAAAATCCTAGAGTTGAATAGAATTATTGACAAATGTAACCAATGTTCAATGGAACATGATGTAATAGACCAAATATCTCGAGTTTTGGAGAATTTTAAAAGCGACAAAATATTAGAGAATCTCTTTATATTTAGTAAGCTTTTTGCTGAAGAAAATAATTTGGATTTAGAACAAAAGCTTATGGAATTGGATACAAAATTGCAAAAAATGTTGCAGGAGATACAAGCTGCACAGGTGTTGGTGACTCAAAAACAACTTACAAAAGTCATCAAATCCAAAGAGAAGCATTTGAATAATTGTCAACAAGAAATACGTATGCAAAAATGGCAGCACAAACTCAAAACCAAGGTGGCCAAATTACAATTTTGTTCCGTTCTAAGTAGAATTTTTCTCAAAAACCGACAAAATAGCCAAACACAGTTCATGGCGATGTTGGACAGCTTAGAGGCTAGTTATAAAGATATTATTCTTAAGTTCTTTGAGGGCTTACCTTATGATCTGCCGTCCTGGGGACATTGATTTTCGATCTGTATATGAGAATTTTATTTGATAGGAATTTTTTGTTTTAAATAAAATATTATTTATCCAACCTTTTTCTTTGCTTCCTGAAGAGCTTATATCCAGCCGAACGCTGAGCGTGTCTGTTATTGTGTTTTGAAATTCTGTGGAGCTACGATTTGATGAATCATTTAAGCTATTTCTCGGGGACAAAGCAGCATGGACGATCTTTGTATGTGGTATTAGTTTAGGTCGTGCTAGGCACATCACAAATTCTTCACTTAAATCTGAAAAGTCTTCCTCGTCATCGTCGGCGCTAGTGCCGCCACTATAATTACCCGTATTTAGCTGTTCACTGTAATTGCTTATGGGATCCGAGAGCATATTCAATAAATTCTGAGTGAGAGTGTTTGACATTGATGTTAGACATGCCGATGTTGACGGAACTACCACTGATACATTACTTGTACTGATGGTAGTTGTGGAAGATGTTGCTGCTATTGTTATTGAATTTCTAGCAGTGTCTTGCTGCAGAGATGATGTTGTTGAAGTTGTTAGAGCGGCATTCGAGGATGATGTGGAGGCAATTACTACAGGTGTTGTCGTCGTCGAAGAAGATGATGTTGATGAAGATGATATTGATGGCACAACACGTTCAACACCTGGGACAATGGCTGCTGGGACAGGTGGTGTAGCAGGTAGTGGTGATGTTGGATCTCTGGTGGGCAACAATGGTGCCCGTACCTCTGGCAGTTTTGTGTAGAGATTTTCTCGTGGTGAAATTATTTTCATTTCTCTTAGTTTCGAACGTAAGGTCTCAACCCATTCCTGCATAACTTCCCTAAAAATAAATTATTTGATATTTTCAAATGAACGTCACAAGCAACAATTTTAAAAAAAAATAGCTATTTAAACTTCTACTATATTTTTGTTTAACACATTATATTATGTACATAAGTACATAAGTAAATGCATCAAGAGGAGGTTCAATACGATTCAATGGCTCATTGAGAACATAGTTAGTACGATATCATTCGGGATGAAAAATGTCAGAGTTCCGGAATCAGCGATCATGTGTGAAATTGAAGAAGATAGGGATTTTGTTAAAAGTGCGGTGGAAAAGAACCTGAGGGCATTATTTGAAATTAAATCACCATCCCGGGTGTAAGTGAAGAAAACAATGAAGAGGATATTGAGAAAAGATTAATAGAACAAAACCATGGGCTGTAAAAGAATGAGATCAAATGTGAAAATTAAAAAAAAAAGGATAGTAAAAGCTGTTATTACTGGAATGGTGAAATTAAACTTTTATAAGAGCTTTCAAGCATCCAACCTTGGTTGGTTGGGATAGATGCTAGGTTTTTGAAAAAAGAAGAGTGAATCGACGTTATATATTTTTGGGATTTAATCCCAACATTATCAATACTGTAAAAACTATGGCGAAGAACATGAATCAAAACATGTAGTGAATTTAAGAAAAATGTTTATGTTAACTTTGTTATATCAAATGAAAAATTAAGTATTAATGTAGGTACGTAGATACAAATCTATTGAAAAACATAAGCTATCGTTTTTAATTTTTAAAACGTTGTAGATACAACAGCTTTCTTAAATTACTTAAATAAATATATACCCTGTTTATAAAAACCAACCAGACTAATAGAATCATTATACAATAGACTAAGAGCCGCACCGAATTTATTGTCGGGAACATTATTGCCGGTGAAAAAGTGACAGCTTTTGTTTTTTTTTAGAAACAAAATGGACAAAAATTATATTTGGTTTAAAATTCAATTTTCTTAAGAAGAAATAAGTAGATAATGACATGAAACAGTACAAAAAATGAAATTAAAAAATGTTTTTTGTATGAATAATTTCTTACAATATTTTTTTTTTTTTTTTTTTTATTTTTTGACATACATATGTACCTACTTGTACATACATCTGATAGAGCTCTCCATAGATATTTTTCGTAGCCTTTTCGTTTATGTTTTCGCTATTAATGTGGAGAGCAGACATTTTTCGTTTCACTTGAGCTGCGTACTAGGCTTTACGCTTTAGAACTCTTATTTAGTTCTCAATTTGAGATAGAACTTCTATTTATTTGTACCCCAAATTTGAGGGTCTAGGAAATAAGAACTCGCTTTAAGAATGTTTTCATTCCTTCCAAAAATTGTTAGTGATAGAAATTTGTGTTTACCATTAAAAAAGAATTCAGTTGATTTCTTAAACGGTCATTGCATAACCGTAGTTGAGCAACTCAAATAATATTATTTATGCGAGCTTGAAAGATGTCAATGCTGCAGGTAGTCCTCCTCAAAATGACAACGCATATACATATACCAGCACTAAGTTTCAGCTTAACAGACAAAAAGTGCATCTAAATACCTTCTTTATTTTTAAAATTAAGTTTATGGGGTTGATAATTTCAAATGCATCACCGTACACCTTGACAAACTTTTGTTTGCATTTCTAAGATTCACGGTAAGATCTTGAAATTGGTTACATAGAGACACGATAAATTTATAGACGCTACCCCTGAGAGCACTTTGTCTATGGGTTTCAAAAAATTTCAAACTTTGTTGCATCATATTGATTGGTTTAATATATTTGTACTTCCGTTATGGTTTTAAATTCTTATTTGGTGGGTTTTGCATGTTAAAATTTCTGAATTTCAAAAGTATAGGTACCATATTTGTTTACTATATTCCAAAATAATATCCGTATATCATGGATTATTTGTACATTTATTCTATTTTTAGAATAATTGGACTTTTGGTCCACTTTGCACATGCACTTTTCATACTTAATATCTGCGAGCTCTCTGTTGGTATATCATTTTTGAACAAACATTAAAAAATCAATACCTACACGCAAAATCAAACAATCACAAAAAAAAAATAACACCAAAATGACATTCCAAACAAAACTGTAGACGGTGTTCACATTGGTCTGACTCCTCCGAATTTACAAAAGAGAACGTTAAAAAAAATCCACAAATTTTTAAATTTTTTAAAAATTTACTACTTTTCACCTTTTCGAACTATGAAGTGGGAGTGAGATAAATTTCAGAGCAGTCAAAAATAGTCGGAAGATTCACCGTCAAACTTATTTCAATATACATAGCTAAAAGATGGGTAGTAGCCCGTAGCGTTAGTGCGTTCGACTGTCTAAGATCGCTTCTCAGCCTCGTCCACCTAAAAACTAAAAAGTTTTTTTCAGGGCTACTGCCTCTTGCGAGGAATTGACAAATCCTACAAGAGTATCACTTGTCACGAATACGTGCATCTCGTCTAGCCGTTCGGAATCGGCATAAAATTGTAGGTCCCTTCCATTCCTGTCGAAAGCCGCACACAGGAATGGTTGCGAGTTGTTAGTCACTAGGCCCTGGTTCTTCATGAGCCGTTGGGCCACCCGATTTATTTATTTTTTTTTAGCTAAAAGATGGTGTTCTCATTGGCCTGACTACAGAATTTTTTTGACTTCTCTGAAATGTATTTCACTCGCACTTCATAGTTAGAAAGGGGGGAAATTAGTAAATTTTTAAAAAAATTAAAAATTTTTGGATTTTTTTGACGTTCTCTTTTGTAAATTCGGAGGAGTCAGTCCAATGTGAACACCGTCAGACAGCTTAACAAAAATGTATGTGGAAATAAGGTTACCGCCAAAGCAAAACTGATAGATTTTGTTTAAATTTGTAGAATGTCATAAATTTGTGTCAAAACAATCTACGGGGTCCTGCGCAATAAAATAAAAACACGAGTTAGATCTTAGTTTTCCTAAACCGAGATCTATAGTTCTAAAACTCAATAATGATTTTAGACCGAGTTTTAGGGAAATGATTTGAAGCGAAGAGATGCTCGAGTTCTAAATAATTTAAAAACAGAGTTACAAAAAATAACCGAAAATTAGTAGATCGAGTTCTAAATTGATTTAAGAACTTTGTCAAGAAATTGGCCGTAAGACTTTTTTTTTAAATAGTCGTATCTCATACGAATAATTAAAAGAAAAGAGTAATACAAAATCTTTAGATTATTTATATAGAACATATCGTCGCCCTAGTGACACAAGAACGTAACTACATTTTTTACGATTTTGGACTGAGTATGCCACCTTTCTTAAAATATAGCTTTCTATGTTGTGGCAAAAAATGTGGGCTTCTAAGTGAAGTAGATTAGCTGTTAGCACTTGCCGTATCAACATTTTGTTCAAAATACATCGAAGCAAACAAACGTATGCGGCGTTACGTTTCTATGACCCAAACTCTAGAAATTTGAATCAAGATACGTTTCCTACGGAAATAAGAAATAAGCTTTTACCGTTAGACCTGCACATGAAGTTCAATGTTGTTAATTTATCAATTAATTTTCTTGTCATAGCCCGATCATTTTAGACAAAATTTCACCATATATCAAATTTGAACGAAGTACAAAATGTTTTGATGCAGTTTGGTTCAAATGATGGAGTAGAACATAAAACCACAGTTTGGGGCCAAAATTTTATATGGTGTGTGCCCGGAATTTTGGATTTTGTGTTTTGTCGCTTTGCAGGCGTATTTTGCATTTCTCGCTTATAATGGTTATAACCAAATTTATTAATAATTAAATTTTCTACCATTTTTTCTAGACAATTTTTCTGTAAAATAATTATTTATTGCTAATAATAAGCAAAAAGGCATACAAATTATGAGATTTCCCTGTTTTTTGAACTGTTGGACCATTTTTATTAAAAATAAGTGACACGTTTAAATTGCAAAGTTGTAGAAGACTGAATTTCCTACAACTTTTGAAGATACAAAATGTACGTACGACGAATTGATCACGGCCGGGAACTCGCTCAAAACAAAGACATGGCGGAAACGACTCAACACTTTTCCACACCACCGTAGAGTATAATAGGTCTAGTCCTTTCTTGTCCGAACGTCTTTCACAATAATGGCAGCAGCCTCGCGTAAAACTATTAATCTTTCTCACTTCGGATCAGATTTTTTTGATTCATATCATGTTTTTGCAAGTAAATAAAGCAAACAATTATGGGAGCATTTTTTTTTCGATTCCAAAAGGACTATACAGTCCTTTAACGGAAGAAATATGGGACTTGTTATCAATTTTAATTTCCTTTATTAGGTGTGCAATTATTGTAAATTGGCAATTATAACAAGCAATTTTGGCTTCTTTGCAGACATTGTTACAAACAATTATCTAGATTTGTTGTTGTTTACAGAAACCCATTATACTGATCAATAAAAAAACTGTAAAATAACTTTATGCGGTTATAACAAATACGCAAATCTTTCTCTTCTTCAAGGCATCCAGGAGTTAATAAACTAGTAACTAAAAAAAAAATTTCTACGCCGAGCTCAGAAATGGATTTCATCATAATTTTTAAGGTTTTCAACAATAATTGGAGTGCGATTAATCATTGTATTTTGTATGTAATAAAGTTCTCCTCTCAAGAAGACAGCAAGACCTATTAATTTGATTGTTATAATGTTTGTAACCAAAATAGCCAATCTGTGCATTTGTGTGATTTACACTCCAAAGCCTTTCCAGTACTCAAACAATCCTCTTTTGGGTTTTGAATTATTATTCTTTTTGATTTAAAATGTCTTTTTTTAAGAAATTTCTTAATATTAAAAAGAATAATAATTGCATTCAAAGCCCAAAATACAACCAAAAGAGGATTAAACCTTGATATTATTTTTATAAGAAAAAAAGTTAGATCTGAAGAAAAACGTAACCACGTTTGAAACGTGGTCTGATTTAGATATTTAGATACAAATATAGACCTAAAGCCCATTTAGAATTTTTTGTTTTCTTTTGGAGTTCTTTAAAATATGCTCAATTTATTGAACATTATGAAAATAAAAAATCATCAAAGTGTATGCAGTAGCTAAATATGTATAATGTACCTGATTCCAACCTTAAAATGTACCTAGTTCGTCTGGAAATTGTTTATTTTGAATTGTTGTTATGTTTCGAATTGGTTCAAGAATTTTAAAGGTACATGTTTCTCACTTTAAATTTTAGGCTAATCACAAGTTTAAGAGAAATATTCTTTTTAACCACTAGCTTCCTAACAATATCGCTTTAATGGTACCTAGGTAAACACAATTTAGATTAACTAAATAAAACCATCTTTTTTATTGGTTCACCTAATAAGACCTAAAACTTACTGTTAACACCGATGGATTCTATAAAATGTAATTAATCAAAACTTACACATCGCCCCTCGCGACTTCCTGCTACATTAAACAATTCAAATCGTTGTAATTGTCTACTGGTAGGTACCCACCAAAAACACAAAGAATTTCAGTGATAATAATACCTACCAGCCCAACCTTGACTTGAATATTTCATTATAGAACGACAATTGAATACAAAAAGCTCATGCAATCCGTACACAGCTGTGAACGGCCTGTTTTTGTTTTTAATTCTACCAAAAAAAGACAAACAAGACAACCAGTGACCAAACAAAGCAATCCATCATTTAGCCCAAAGCGTTGCTTTAACAATAAATTATTTATGGTAGAAGGTAGTAGTTACTCATTGCCAACTTACCATGACATTGCGTGGAAACGCACAACTTCATTACTCAGAGTAACAACGAATTCGAATTCATGTGAGTTTGGTATGAGCGCGTGCGATATATGCTGGGTATCTTGCATTGAGACCACCCACTCAGGATTATGCGATGGTGCCAGCCTTGGCTCTGCATAGCCTTCCAACAGAGCTTCTGTATCGTCGTGAACGCAAAACACCACCCAGCTCCTATCGGACTTCTAAAAAAAATTATTGATAGCAAATTAATGGCTCTTAATCCTAGATACTTAAAGAGGAAGGTTAATGATTTTTTTGTTGTATAGTTACCTTGGGACCAATTGTAATTTTTTTACCATCAGTTGTTAGACGTTTGAGCCAACTATTTTTATGAATTTCTCGAAACAATGCACCACGGGACGAGCTCATTTTTATTATGCACGGATATGGATTTTTTTTTTCTTTATCATTTGGATGTTGAATTCGAATTTCATAGAAATATTTTTGCAATTAACGCGCTAACAAATCAAAAAAACACATTTTATTTTAATCGTTGCAATGGGTATTTTTCAACTTCTACTGTGACATGTCATATTGGACTATGAAAAAAAAAAATATTATGCGGAAGAATTTGTATTCTTCTAAACGAATTGGAAATACTTATTTTTATAAAACTATTAAAAAGTTTAATCAAAAATCTTTAGTATAATTGTACGTTTAACGATTTATTTATTTAACTTTATTATTGCACTGTTTGCACAAAACGGAAACAAACAAAAATTACTTTGCACACACGAAATAAAATATAACAAATTTAATTGCACACCGCCATGTTTGCATTTTTCTTGCAACTGTCAGTTGTCGTTTGACAGTAGTTGTTGTCGAAAAATTTCCAGTTGGTTCCTTCCAGTTCCAATTGGCTGCACTTCATCATTGCCATCAGTTTGCTTAAGCGATGACTGCACTTTTTATAGTTGATCTAAATTAGTGCCGTTCATATGAAGCCGCGACCTGCGTCTGCGAATTGCGAATGGTCGCAGAATTTTTACATTTCATTCATAAGAGTGGTCGCAGAGAGCTATGAACTGTCACAAAAAAAGTGAAGTTTCAAAAAAAAAAAAAAATGATTGTCTATTTTTAGAAAGCAAAACAAAGATATTTAATTATTTGCAAATAATTTTACCTGTTTTCTGCAGTCAGTAATTTAGACATTTTATTTTTGAGATTTAATTCGAGCGAATTATTTGTTTGTTTCTTTGTGGAATGCTAGTTGTATTTCTGGACCGTTTGACAGTTCTCAGGTCGCAGTTGTTGGTCGCGCAGAAATTATTAAAATGTGTTTTATTTTGTAGGTTTAACTTATGTGGATTTCCTTTCAACAAAAAAATCAAATCTGTGAAGGGGAAATTTGATTTGTTTAAAAGAAAAGATCAAATTTTCTAAACAAATCAAATCTTTAATTTTAGAAAGATTTACACCGACTTGCACACACACTAGGAAGATTTGACATTTCTCTGGCTATTGTTTTCCGTTTGGCTTTTCAGTCAATTTGTTCAATTAAATTATTTTCGTGGTGTAAAAGTATAAAGTTCACGTTCTTCAGTAAATAAAATAAAATAAATTAAATAAAATTTACTTGTAGATAGAATTGCAATTTTCCATTTTCAAAAAAAAAAATTAAGAATTGTGCGTTCGGGCCTGTCAAATTGCACACACATAGTCCCGGTCTACATTGAACGATTTTTCCAGTGCTGAATGGAAAAATCGGCCGAAACTAGAAAGAACTTGTCGGCTGTACTTCTTAAACGCACACGATTGCAACAACAATTTTCCGTTGGCACTGGAAAAATCGTTCAATGTAGACCGGGACATACAATCACAGAAAAAAATTTATTTTGTTTGCGAGTTCCTTACAACAAAAAAAAAGATTTGATCTCCAATAGTTGAAAAGAAATCGACATTAATTTAACGCAATATTTTCTATTTTTAAATTTGATCATTTATTCCATTATTTGTTAAACAACTAAAATAATAAAAGGTTGATTTGCTTCAAAAATAGCTAAAAGAACTATTCGCAGACGCAGTTCGTAGCTCATATGAATGGCACTTTATAGGCCCGTTCCTATTTTTTAAACGGAATATCAGAAACAGTGAAGGAAAAATATGCTTATATGAACCTTTGAGTATACATGTTTATAATATAGATTGCGCGTTCCTATCCCTTACACCTCGACTGCACAGGAACGATCCAATCTACAATCCAATCCACAATCTGATTTGTATGGATGTAACTGCTTGGACATGGATTTTTGCGACTCCATTGGATTTTTTTTTAGACATGCTCCATAGTCCGGCCATCGTTCATGGCCTTTGTAGGCGGTATGTAATGCATTTTAGTACTTGAGCTTGCGATAGGGGGTGTTATTCATTACAGAGTGGTATTTTGACAGCTGGCAGCCATGACGGTGTTCGCATTTTTAAAGCCCGGGTCACACAGAACGCGGTCTGGCGGTCAACCCTTCACCAGCAAAGAAACAACGCGGCGATCAATTTTTGTTTGTAAATTTGTACAAAGAACGCCAGACCGCGCTCTGTTTGACCCGGCCATTATTGTAATGTTTGAATTTTTTGCACAAAACGCGAACGCGTACATTTAATGTATTGTTAACTTATTGGGGCATATTGATAGTCGCAGATAGTCCCGGGTTTAACTAAACTACGGTTTAAGACAATTTTGGCTCAATGAATAGAGACCGATTTTAATTACAAATTGTTGGTTTTATATTTTTATATGATAATTAAATTGGTATACTACACAAATAGCTTCAAATATTTTGAAATGATAAACTTAAAAAAATAGAATCAACGTCCGAAAATTCAACGAAAGCTATGTTTAACTTAGACCCAGGTCTAGAATGACTATGAATAAGCCCCATTGTGTTTTTTACACAAACAATGCGAACACCATCATGGCTTCCAGCTGTCAAAATGCCACTCTATAATGAAATCTAATAACGGCGCCCCCTATGATGGGTACGTATTTGGAATGTAAACGAGCACTCCATATTATATATACTCAAAGGTAGGCACTTGAAATGTTAATGCCCATCTATAATACCTGAAAGGCTCTCCCAAACCAACGCGAAAGCGGCGTGGAACATTCGCCGACGGCAGTTTTTGTTGTTGTTTAGCATTGTTTATTTGTCATTTTTGTTCTCATTGTGAATGATTCGCCCTGCAGAGCGAATGGTCCGCGTTTATTTGGGGGAGCCTTAAACTACGTTTCCACCGATCACTAAACCGATACTTAGATAGTTAGATTTATTTGGTGTTTCAACTGCACAAAAAGATCAAAAAGAGGATTATGACAAAACATCCAAATGGTGTTTCATTTTTTTGATATGAATGGAAGTGAGATAGATATAGTCTAAGAGCCGGCAGCAAATTTTGGGAGTGGATTGATAACCAAAATCTGAGTGAGGGTCTTAAAAAGCTTATAGGTATCTTGAAGTCTATTGGTCAGATTGCCAAGTGCTGGGATACACGAGCACAAAAAAGAATTAATTCACGAAAGAGAACGGATGATTTTTAGAAAGAAAGAAAGAAACGAGAAAAATGACATCCCTTTCTTTCTTTCTAAAATTCATGCGTTCTCCTTCGTGAATTAGTTCTTTTTTCCGCTCGTGTATCCCAGCACCAAGTTTATGAAGTTTTGACGTAAAGAAAATGACAAAGCATCATGGCATATTTTTTTTATAATTAATTGAAGTGGTAATGCCTCTGATCGCTATTTTCAAACCTTCACACACGTCAAAGGCTGAACAAAACCTGCCAGACTTTTGTTCGCCCTCTTATACTAAGGACACACATGGGGTTTACATACTATGGTACTGACGATACCACGATGGGTGACACACATCCTTGTTTAGTTTCAATTGGCAGATCTACATTTTTGCTGTCAATAATTAATTATACTTACAAAATTTTTTTTTCTGAAGAACTGAATATTTTCTTTTTTTGTTATTCATTTTGGTTTTGGTTTTGTTTTGTTTTATTTTTTTTTTTTTTTTCAAAGTTCTGACCTTTATATTTTGAATTCTATTTTAAAATTTATAAGACACAAACAAAAATTATTTTCCTTGTCAAAATTGTAGTTCACGTACTCGTCACTTTTGGAGAAACGCGCTAGTAACAGTAAAAGGCAACGTATACTACGGTAAAAACCCAAGTTTTGATACCATGCTGATACTAGCTTGCACTCGTGGTATAAGGTATCTTGAAGTCTATTGGTCAGATATTGCCAGGATTATGAAGTTTTGACGTAAAGAAAATGGCAGAGCATCATGGCATTTTTTTTTTTTTTAATTTATTGAAGTAGTAATGCCTCTGATAAAAAAATTGGAAAATCGCTACATGCAAACCCCCACACACGTCATAGGCTGAACAAAACTTGCCAGACTTTTGTTCTCGATACCACGATATACACACCTACAAGCCCTCTTACTCATATTTTGGTTATCAATCCACTCCCAAAATTTGCTGTTGGATCTTGGTCTAATAGTTTTGTTTTACATTTCCATCCGTCAAAGGAAGAGAATGGTGTTTAAATGGGGCGGTTTCACAAGTGTTCTCCGAAAAAAATTTTCGATTTGACAAACGGGTTAGTGATGTGAAAATCGAGCAGACAAAATTCCCAAAAGAAAATTTCACAAAAAAAATCCCAAAATTTGCGATATTTGCTTTAAAACATTTATTTTAGATATGTATGAATTTAACGGATAGATATGATAACGGATTTTTAAACATCGTCCCACTGGCGACGATTCATGTAAGGAATTGGATGTTATGAACTCAATTACCGTGGTTTAACCAACTTATCCAACCACCCAATCGGCAGGTGAAAAAGGTGAGAGAGCAACTATCAAAATGACCAGTACGATCGATCGTTTTTGTAATGGGCCCAGCAGTCCGCTACCAAATGTAATGCTAGGTTTCCACTTGTCTTGCTTTTACCAACACAAAAACCAAAGAAAGTAGTAGCAGCGAGCAAGTATAACTCACCCTGTCTTGGAAAGTTTGTCAATTTGCGTCTTTTCAATGACAAGTGGAAACCTAGCATAAAGTCAACACCTTTTTCAAACTTCTACGTCTATACATCTATATGATATAAATAAGAAAAACAATTTTGTTTTTTAAACCTATAATACTTTTTTTGTATTGTTTATTATAATATATTTTTATCACACATATTTTTTTGTTGCTGTTTACAGGGATACATACATATTGCTAATTTCTTTTAAAAACAAAGAAGAGTTATAATTTAAATAAAATATGATAATTATATTCTACAAATTTGATAAGGTGTCAAGACATTCAAAAGAAAAGGAAAACAAATAATTAATGAATGTATAAATAGTAAATAGATAATGACGTCATAGGTGTTTCTACATTCATAAGAGCTTAAATTTTTTTTTCTTATTCATATTCGAAATAAGTATTAAAACAAAAAAAAAAAACAATCATTTTAATAAGCTATACATAGTATATTACAGTACTAAATCTCGAGACTTAATTTTTAACATTATTGAAAATTATAAAGTACAGTTTTTTGTCTGTTGAAAAAATATCACATTTAAGTTATTTTTTTTTTAAATTAAAAAAAAAATCAACATAAAATCTTTACGAAGCTATTGGTAAATAAATAGAAAAAGGTCTCAGTTCCGGTTTTCTTTTGCTTAAAAGTTTTTTCCTTGCCAATTTTTTACTTTCTCTCAAATTGGAATGGCCATTTTTAAATATTTTCTTTTCAAAGTTCCTTATGTTAAACAGCATTTTTTGATTTTTCGTAAATTGGAAGTTTTGTTTTGTTTTTTTTTCTTTTTTTAATTTTTTGAACTTTTTTTAAAGATTTTTTTCTCTCTTGCAATAAAGAGAGTTTTTCGTTTTATTATTTTTTTTTTTTTTCTGATTTTGATGTTTTTTTACAGTTTAAATTACAATTAAATTTAATGCAAGCATGCTCAGAAAAATATCGATATAAGTAATTTAAATAAATTTACAACTTTTTACTTTTTGTTAAGTAATCAAGTTTATGGAACAAGAAATAAGCTTGTCTAACAAATTTCAAATTAAGTGAGTCATTTTACAAAGCGTTTTTTTTTTGTTTTTTAGTATTGTTATGCATTTTGTTTTTGTAAGAAAAAATTTTCAATACTTAACATACACTACACTAAGGTGTACTTAAATATTTAATATTAAGTCTGTCTAACCATTAATGAGGAAGAGAAGTTTTGCATTTCTTAATCTCACAACATGCCTGCACTTTTTGATTCTTGTAATTATTCAGTTATATATTTTTTTTTTTTTGATTTTTTTCTTTTAAAATATATTTCAATTTTTACTCGATTCGGGGATGAACTGATTGTTGAGGGCGGGTTCCAGTTATTTAAGGAATATTTCAGTTTATGATATTATCAGATCTATAAAATAGTTTTCCATTGGAATGAATTCATCGGCCAAGGGGTTAAGTGATGAGTTCTCAACATTGCACTCGGTAACGGCAAGATCGGAAAGGGCTCTGTCTAATTGTTCTGCCCTATTTTTTGTTGATACATTGGTTATGTCAGTCAAGTAAATTTAAATTAGAAATTAAATTAAAAACTTACTTTTCTTTTTGCCACTCATCAATTTCAGCTTCCAGTTCATCGACGAACATTGCTTCTAAGCATTGTTGCATCATTTCTTCTTCTTCAAGTCGTTGTAATTCCTAGAAAATATTATAATAGATGTAGGTAACAGATAACAACAACGGATTTATATTTATTTTTTTTTTTCTTACAACTTTGTCGAATTCTTCTTCATTTTCCATCCATAAGTACTCAGAGAAATCAGTCTCTTCTTCTATTTCTGACAGTGAATCGTAGTCTTCTTCGATAACATCAAACTGATCGGACCAGTCGTTAGATGGGCTTTTCATAATCATTTTTGAAATTCTAAAAAATAAAAGATTTTAAAAATGAATTCATGAATACAAAAAAAGGTTGTAAGACTAAAGAAAGAGGTCATAGACAGTGGTCTATGAACTCCCACCCCGCCTCCTTATAAGCGGGAGTGGCAATTAAAAAAAATGAATTAAAACAGAAAAAAAAATGTAAAAAAAAACAACGACAACACTAAAAATACCATGTTATACATTTATTTAAAGCCAAAGATTCTTTTCTTTGTTGTTTTACTGAATTACTTTTTGAAACATGAAAGTACTATTTAAGTTTTTGTCGATTCTTTGTGAAACACTGAAAACCGAATGGTTTTATTAGTTTGAAAGTAGTCACTCGGTTTTTAATAATTTTGCTGTTAACTGTTATTTTTAATATTTTTATTGTCTTACGTGATTTCTTAGAAAATTGACCACGAGATTTTTGTATTATCTTGACCTTACCTACACGCTCTAACTTTTTATCACACTTTATGCGAATCACCAGCAAACTTTTGTAAATAGGGTCCAAAATCGACACAAGACGCATATCAAGTTTGGCGAAAAATCCATAGATTTTATGATAATTTGCAAAACCAACGGCAAGTAAAATTTAATAAAAATTTTTTTTTTTTTGCTTAAAACTCGAAAGGCTATCAATAAAAAAATGATATGCGTAGTTATTTTTATTTTATGTGTAAACTAAAACAGTTACAACAGGTGGTCAATGAGTCCCCTTTAGTTTTGTATGCATGCTAGAGCCCGTTTTCGTATTTCACTGATATTGATATTAATGATTCTAGCTACAGCCTCACTTCTGAGGACGCTTTGAGCATGCGCTCTTCTAATTCACTTAAAGTTGCTATTTTGCTTGAATCAAATATTTATTTCATTCTTCCCCGGCTACACGAAATTTGGCCTCAATGAAATATGGCCCCAAACTTAAAATGAAAAATGGGCCAAAAGCTTATATGGGAAACAACAAAAAAAAAGTTTAAAATTTGTAAATTGGGGCCATTTTTCATTGTTTTGGGGCCTTTTTTCATTTTAACTTTTATTCTTAAACCAAAATACTTTTTAAACGAAAACTTTGATAGCAGACCGACTGACAACATAGGCGCCTGCCAGGCGACTGAGCATACCCTAAGCGGAGCGACGGAGTCGCGTGAGCGGGACAGAGGACCCGAAAAGGGAGTTAAAATCCTTGAACCCACGAAGCGGGCCAGCCAATGTACTGTTTATTGCACATAAACTGAAAGCACAACAACTGACAACATAGGCGCCTGCCTGGCGACATAGCATACCCTAAACGGAGCGACGGAGTCGCGTGAGCGGGACATAGGACCCGAAAAGGGATTTAAAATCCTTGAACCCGCGAAGCGGGCCAGGCAAGGTACTTTTTATGGTCTCCCAAGCCAACGCAAAACATTTTTTGTGCGATTGTAATTTTTCTCTTGTTGTTGCTTCTTATATTAATTTTGGGGCAATTTTTCATATTGTGTTTGGTGCCATTTTTTATAAGTTTGGGGCCATTTTTCACTTTTGAAAATGGGGACATTTTTCATTATGAAAAAAAAGCCCCAAATCTGGGGCCATTTTTCATTTTTCGTTTGAGGCCATTTTTTATTGGGGCCAAATTTTATGTAGCCTTCTTCAACATTCAAAAACATCCAATATTGTAGGGCCAGGAGATCTTGCAGGCCATTGAACTGCTCTAATTTTTTCCTATCCAGCGATTACCGCTTACTCTTCGTCTTATCAATTTTTAACCGCTCGACCTTAGTGGGCTGAAGCACCATCAAGTTAGAAATAAGATGAAGTTAGTTGAACCTGTGGAATGTCCTCCAATAGTTCTGATAAATCACTTTGCAGCAACTGCAGATAGTTTGTAGAATTCAACTTAAGTGGCTACTAAAACTAGGATGTATTCAAACCAAGAAATGTCAAAATGCACCCTAGGGTGGTCATTATAAGGGTCATTGTCTTACTTTGAATGACAAACACCGCAAATTGGTTCTAAATAATTAAAAAAAAAAATCCTTAACGTTAAACCGGCCCCCAAGAGATCTGAATTTTTGTATGGAAATCCCATGTACTTTTGTAAATCCAAATTTAAAAAATCTTAACTTTGGTAATAATTGATCGCTTCTCACTTCTGTCATATTTATAAAAATGTATCTGAAAAAAATTTGCAACAGTTATTTCCCTACTTATAGACATTTAAAAAAAAAACATTTTTTTTTAAATAATTTTCGGTTTATAAATGTTGTAAAATTGTTTGTAATACATTTCTTTAAACATGACAAAAGTTACTACATGTGTGCAAAAATTCAATTTTCTTTGTCAATCTTTACTATTTATGAATTATGAAGTTGGATGTACAAAAATACATTGAAATTTCCCATATAAAACTTCAGACATCTTGGCCGGGTTAACGTTAATAAACCTGAGCTAAAATTGTACAGGAATTTTTTTTAAATTATTTAGAACAAATAAGGGGGGTGCGTCATATAAAATAAGGCAATGACTTTTATAAGGACCGTCCTAGTGCACCCGTAATAACTGTTTTAGTAACATACATACATACTTAAAAAATTATCTAAAACCACAAAAATTATTTTTATTCAAAGCTTTTCTAGCTTAAAGCTAAAAAAAAGCATTTTTTTTAAATTTTACCTGCCGCTGGTTTTCTAAATTATCATATTATATCTGTGGGGTTTTCGGCAAAGTTGTAATTGATTTTTGTTTTCATTATTGTTACGTTCATTCGAAAAAAATAGTAAAACGTTAATCGTTATTACGCATTTTATGGAGAAAATTGACCCCAAAGTCAATAAATTAGAAGGGACAGGAAAAATGGAACATGCTAATTTTAATTTAATCGCAAATACAGAGACATAAACTAAATAATCTAAAAATAAAGGCCTAAACGAAGTTCCTATCATAAGTACTATCAGCGCGATTACCGTTGACATGGACCAAAGTAAGACTTTTCTTAAATCCCTAATAAATGATTTCAAATTATCAAAATTGGAGATAGGCCTTACTGTATAACGATTTTTTTCTTATAATATATGCCAGATTCATGCCCAAAAATACTATTGACGAATTAAGGAACACCCTGTATATGTCCCCGTATAAAAAAATCAATAAAACAATAAGTATGTCCATGGACTGTCGATTTTCGTTTTTCCATACCATATCTAAATTAAATATTTTCAGAGTGTAATATAACCCATTTAATTATATTGCTGCTTGTGACACTTAAATTTGTTTGAGTTGATAATTAACACATTATCGATGAAAACGGACAAATTAATTGCTTGATTGTAATGGCCACAAGTCACGTACTATATTCATTAAAAACAATGAATTAAATGTTTTTATTTATGAAAATAAAAATAATTTAATGTTTTATTTGCAAAAAGGCATATTACATATCGTCGCTGTTTAAGAAAACCGGCATAACTCAAAAAACACGATTTTTGAGTTAATGATGCCAATCCACTAAAAAAAAATTCTCTACCTTTCTGTCAAACTGGCATTACTGTAGCACTTCCGAATCCCTTATGTGCATAACATATGTGAATAACATAAGTTTTTTCCCGAAAAATGACTTAATTAGGAGAGGATTTTGGGAAATCTTTTGTTTTTGCACATTTTTCATACATTTTTTAATTTATTTTGTTGAATTCCAATAAATAAAATATTCAAGTAGCTAACCTTTTGTTAAAAAAAAAAAAACAAATAAAACAATTCTAAATATTAAAAAAAAAATAAAACAATGAAAAATCGTATGACTAAAAAACTTTAAACTCATTTTCTGAAGAATCAAGTTTTTTGAGTTATGCCGGTTTTCTTTTAAAGCGACGATATGAATATTCAAGGGTACGGTTAGAAATATTAATTTGTAAATTACTTCCTCATTTTGTGTTTTAAGACGACATATCAGTGATTTTTACTTGCGATATATAAGTACTATATGGCAAGTTATGGATTCGTAAAAAAAATCGAACTCGAGATAATAATTTTCCCTAACATTACGATGATAGAGAACGCGAAAAAAGTGGGTCCCGCAATTCTGTCTGTCTGTATTCGCCATTAAAGCCTAAACCCCTGGAGGGATTTTCTTCAAACTTGGTATATAGTGGTTTTTGACTAGGTGTAAAATAGTTTTTTATTGTTTTATAGAATACTTGAAAAAATCATGTTTCTAAATTCAAAATTAACGGTACCCCTTCAATACAAATGTTGAAAAATCGTTAAGAAAAAACTAATTTTTGTCAAAAACGGTTCCAAAAATTTTGATAAAAAGATGTGCGTTTACTATTTAAGGTATGGTGAATATTTTGATGGAAACAAATTTTACTTATAACGGTTAATAACGGTACCTGTCATAGAACCGATTTTTTTGTTTTCAAATTTCTCGTTGACGGCTGCTCCGATTTCAACTAAAATTTTTATACCTCTTGTATAAAAATTCCTTCACAATTCAAATAATTTTGCATATATAAATTTTCCAAAATTTTTTTTCGATTTCCAAAAATATTTTTTTTTTGAAAATTCAGTATCTTGAAAACGGGCCACTGAAATTAGGTTTAGATTTAAAATAATTCTTGTTTGAAATAGGTAGACATAAATGTAACTATTAATCGGAATGTTTTATTCAGAAAAACAGTTAGACTTTTTTTTACCGGAGGAGCGATTCAGTAGGAGTTTTTTCTCGCAGAAATCATTACACTGAAGATAAAAGTGATGCCAAATCCGTTTTGTCAGCGAAATTCCTTACTCTCTGCCAATTTTTTTATTATTCAATTATATATTTTTTTTTTTTTGCATTTGATAAATTTAAAAAATAAAAAACGATGTTGTGTAGAAAAATCAAAAATACGCCACCCAAAAATTTAGGTTTCTGTTTGACTTTTATTTTAAACTGCATGTGAAAATTTTGAAGCAGTAAAATGGAGCGGGTTATTCAGGCGTTTAGTATCAATAGGTACCTACCAGTGGCGTGGCGTCAATAATTTGAAATGGGAAGACGTACCGAAAATGATTGATCTACGAAAGTAAACAAAACTTACCTATTTGTATCTTGAACAAAAAAAAAAAAAAAAAAAAAAAAAAACAAGCAAATACATTAAAATTAGTTAAAAAACAACTCTGCAAACAGTCTATTTTCATAGGACGCATAGAGTGGCCTTTCATGAAAACGACTTTTTACTAATAAAATATACATAGTTTCAACTGTCACGCTGGAGGTCTGGGTTCGCTTCCCAGCCTCGTCCACCTAAAAACTAAAGTTTTTTTAGAGCTACTGCCTCTTGCGAGGAATTGACAAATCCTCCAAGAGTATCACTTGTCACGAATAACTGCTTCTCGTCTAGCCGTTCGGATTCGGCATAAAATTGTAGGTCCCTTCCATTCCTGTCGACAGGCGCACACAGGAATGGTTGCGAGTTGTTAGTCACTAGGCGCTGGTTCTTCAGGAGCCGTTAGCCGTTGTGCCACCCGATTTATTTATTTAGTTTGCCTAATTCATTTGATTCCTCCAAGAGAAAATCTGTTAAGCAACAATCTATGCTTTTGAAAAAAATTAAAAACAAATCAAAAACCAAGACTTAAAACCTAGGTCTAAAGTATTTACATAGCACAAAACCTTCAACTTCACAACTAACTAAATAAACACTATTTCATTACAGATATTTTTAGGGAATATTTTGTTTCTTGTTTAACAATACCTCAATGAAACTTTTATGCCAAATCTACCATTTTTTCTTAATATTTAACTTGTTGTTATAAGAAAGAATAGTTTTTTTTTGTTATATCCATCGTTAAAAAGTACCCTAAAATCATGTGAACTAAAAATGATTTATTGACCAATTTGGAGTTAATAATTGTGATTGGAAGTCACATTGTATGGCTTTTTTTGGTCACTGTAGTTTTTGCAATGAAACAATTAAGTTACATTAGCTTTCCCGACGTTTCGGCAGGGGTTGCTGCCTTCTTCAGGGGAACTTTATTTGGACAACAAGAAAAAATATATTGTTTACATTATAATAACAATAATTGAAACAATACAAAATACACTCACTTTAATAAAACTGTGTTTAAATTTAAACTGACATTTAAAATTATTGTATCTAATAATTGTAATATTATTTACAAAAGTAAAGAAATAAACACTTCAAACGAAGTTTAGTCTATGGAATTTAAACAAGGAGTAAAGAAATTGAAAGAATACTGTGTTATGATGAGACAAGAGAACAATAGATGGCAGAGATGTTTTGGGTGTCTTGTTTTCTGTTCATGTTGTTGTTGTTGTTGATGATGTGAAATGTTTCTAGGGTGTATCGTTTCGAAACATGTTTCTCTGTCTGTAGGACTTTGACACCTTCAAAATCTGGAGAGTGGCCGTTTTCGATACTGTGGCTCGCCAGGGCTGTCTTTCCAGGATTGTTTGATTTGATATCCGATTTATGATTAGAAATTCGCTGTTTAAGAAATTGTTTTGTAGTTCCGATGTAACACTGGTTGCATGGTTCATTAGGTTTACCCTTACAATTTATTTTGTAAATGACATCAGTAACTTTATCCTTATCCGCTTTCGTTTTAAGTTTAGTGAAAAGGTGACTCAGAGTTTTATTTGATTTGAAGGCCAGGCGAACATCTGTTAGTTTTTGGTTTATCACTTCTTTAAAATTCTCAGTCAGTCTTGGGATGTAAACTATACTTTTGTAGTAACCATTATTCGGGTCTTTAGTAAATAATATTACAATTATTAGATACAATAATTTTAAATGTCAGTTTAAATTTAAACACAGTTTTATTAAAGTGAGTGTATTTTGTATTGTTTCAATTATTGTTATTATAATGTAAACAATATATGTTTTCTTGTTGTCCAAATAAAGTTCCCCTGAAGAAGGCAGCAACCCCTGCCGAAAAGTCGGGAAAGCTAATGTAACTTAATTGTTTCATTGCAAAAACTACAGTGACCAAAAAAAGCCGACGGAAAGATTATTTTTAATCACTTCCAATCACAAAATCATGTGGCATATTCTTATATTTAACCATACCAAATATTTCAGATTGACAAACCATACCTTATTCTCTGCCTCTCTTTAAATGTCTTTATATCAAAAGCCAGAGACTTTTGATATGCTGTAGAAGATGAAATTCTGCAATTATACCTAAATCAATATTTTATGAATTAATTTTTCACCGCTTACCGATATCATTGTATATAAATATCAATAGTACTATCAAAAACCCAAAACGACGGTGGCGGTGCCACTGGCCTGGGAGGGCATTTCCTCTGTAGATAATGTAGAGTTAAGGACCATTCACATGAGAGCGACCAACGACCGACGAATAAACAAACAAATGGGAATTACAAAATTAATAAACCTTAATATTTCACAAAATCTAGGCAAAATGGTAGAATTCGATTCAAGATTAATTTTAAAATTGTAAAATCTGAATTTTTATTTGCTTAAATATGAGAAATTTGAGAAAATAAATTGGTCGTAACGAATTGCGGCTATTTGCGACGAACAAATTGTTTTCTTAAAATTCTCTTGTTTCAGCAATTAAATTGAAAATTTTAGTATCTTATAATAATCCTCAATTATATATCTTCTATTTTGTCTAGATTTTGTAAACATTGGGCTTTATTAATGTTTTAAATCCCATTTATTCATTCATTCGTCGGTCGTTGGTCGCTCTCATGTGTACAGTCTTTTAAAAACACATTGAAAATCTCATTAAATCTCTCTAGCGATAATCATTCCACCTATAGGCCTAGACTATCGTCCCGAAATTCGACTCATTAATAGTACTATAGGTTTTATATACAATGACGATATTAAATTACGCATTTAAATCTTTCCTGGACTACTAAAGCTGGCCATAAATGACGAACATACTCGCCGAACATGCTCGTGCTCGCCATATTTTCGTCGTCTATGGGCCATGGGGTGGTTCGCGAACCGCTCGCCGTTGGCGAAAAATTTCGATTTTCTCGTGTTCGTTTCCTTTGATGTTCGTCGTGTACGGGCATGTTCGCGAGCAATTCTCATTTTTTCTGCGCATATATATCACCGGGTTCACATCGCGGAAGAAATGAATTATCATGAACGCAACTACTTGTTATTTTTTTCACACATGTTTACGCTTTGAAGAATCATCAAGAAATGAATGTTCGGCAAATATGTTCGTCGTTTATGGGGTAAAGCAAACGAGCATGTTCGGCCGGCATGTTCGTCGTTTATGGCCAGCTTAAGCTTAACCAAAAAACAAGCAAACAAAAATAGAAAATGTATTTAACAATTTTCATAGCAAATAAGTCGAAGAAGAGCGTATTATTGTTCACCCAACAGAACGAATATTAAGAGAAACGGAGATATGCAAGGGAATAAAAAACATTCCATTTCATACCAAGTGCCAGTGCCAGTATAACACGAGGACCAGCGTCTTATTTTTTCTTATGTTGTTGCGTGTTGGACAAAGAGGATCTAGAAACAAAAATGCTAAGGGAAGAAAGGGATACAAAACAAATTTTATAAGACGGTGAAAGACGTATTTTATTTCAAAATTAATTCTTTCAAAGAGAGCTTATGTTCAGCAGTTGAGCAAAGAGCGAAGAGAAGAATGTATTGACGGTGTTTATGTTTATTCGATAGCTTATGTTCGTGCGTTTGTGTGAATTTTATAATTCAATTGATAGGGTTGCATAGTTTATGTTTATTTGAAAGTATTTTTCGTGCAATTTTTAAAAGGGAAGACGGTAGGAATCGTGTTATATAGACGCCACGCCACTGGTACCTACGTTTAAAATCTCGAGGTAAGGTAAAAGTTAAACAGCTTTTCTGTCCCTAAACGTAACAGATATGAATAAACTTTAATAGGTCGAAATTAAAATAACATTATACTTTGTGTTGAACTGCTCGAAGAAAGGTAGTTCTTTTAACAGCTACATGAAATTTGGCCCCAATAAAAAATGGTCCCAATTTTGTTCTTATTTTTCAAAATGAAAAATGGTAACATTCTTAAAATAGAAAAATGGCCGCAAAAAATTGCATCAAAAATGTATTTAAAAACAGAAATAAAGAGCATCGTACAAAAGAATCGCCCGATTTTTGTGCACGATTTATTTAATCACTGTCTCAGAATTGTAATTTTAAAGGATTTTAACTCCCTTTTTGGAGCCTCTCACCCCTATTGCGATTGTCAATTACTGATTGATAGTTGATAAATATTGAAATTTTGCATTTTAGAAGGCAATTTATTCAAAATCTAATCTAATCTAATTCATCGATTTTTATTATTTTTTTAAATTTTATATTAAATTTTAGCGGTTGCATTGATTAATATAGAATTTCAGTATTAATCAACTATCAATCTATGATTGGCATTCGCAATAGGGGTGTCAGTCGCGATTTTTGGGTTTTGTTATAGAATACAATTGTGGGGCCATTTTTCATAAAAAAGGGCCCCAAAATCATAAAAAACGACCTTTGAGTATCAATTTAAAACTTATCGTTCTAATAACCTACTTATCTATTTACTAATAATTTAAAAAAAAAAAACACATTTGTTCTTAAATTTTGCATCGAGCAATAATTTAATAATTTTGACAGATGTCTGTTACTTTTTCATTGTTTAAAAATCTGTTACAAAAGAGAATGGGCAAAGTTTGTTTTCCTACTCAACTACTGTTGAGTAGGAAAACATACGTCATACGTCGTTAAAAATGAAATGACGTGTACATCAGTTAATTATAATGGACGTAAAGTTCTAAACCATGGGGTTTGAAAGACTTTGTCCTTCAAAGCACCGAAAAAGACAGTAATGCAACTCTTCATTTGCAGCTTGTCTTACCACCCACAGTAAAGTGTCTCACATCGTTGAAAAGATTATTACATGTGTTATTTCATTATATGGCCCTTGGGGTGAAATACAACATGTAAAAGTGTGTAACGCCAAATTAATTTTAAATGCTATATGTTACCTATATGGCTCTACCTAATGTAAGCGGTAGCCTTATAGTTCATAATTTTTGTTTTACCGCCAATTTGCAAAATGGTAATACTCCATGACCAGCAAGAAAAGGGTGTATGTGCCATTATACGCAAGAAAATATTTGGTATAAGTATTACCTTTACACAATCTTCAGGAGTTTCACCAACATATATCAAAAGACAAACATGTCATCACAAAAATGCTTAAATTAACTTTTTTACCATCTCAAGATTAAGATAAAAAATAATAAACAAATCAAACAAGCATGTGGGTAGTGTTTATTGCTTCAGACTCAACAAATGATTGATAACAAAAACATGCCATCAAGGTCATAGTTCAATAAACTAATAAGTACCTATTTTGTTTAGAACATAATAAAGCAATAAAATGTTGTATTTTTAATTTTTTGTAAAAAAAAAAATATTTAAACAATTATCTAGCATGAAATACAAACATTTTTATCCAAATTCGTATGCTTGGGTATTCTCTATAGAATTGAAATATAAAAAATACATCATACCCCGTGTCTAGATAGGAATTTTTGTATATTGGTACCTATATTCTTATCAATACGTGCATTGACTTCTTGAGGTTTTTTTTGTTTGTTTTCCATTTATTAAATTAGCTCAATGCCTACATTAAACAAAAGACCTTGGTGGGTTCATTTATCTACTTAAAGTTAGCCAAGGGGGAACGACGGAGTTGAATCAAAGCAAGAGGAAGTCGTTCTCAGCTGAATTCGACTGAGGAAGAGGAAGCCAATTATGAAGGTACATGAATAATAGGTTCACAGATACCTCCTAGAACTTGATAGGTATCTTTTGCAAGCTATTGAAGGTCAATAGCTAATTACCTACCCATTGAATACAAACAAAACACGTGTAAGGGCAGTTAATAAATAAAATATTAAAACAAAACGATCAGAATACACCACAATAACCACCAATGTCTGAAGTCTGATTGGGATTTTCTCTCGTTTTCTTTGTTTCACTATACTATATAGCTAATTCAATTGGGTTTCGTCATTTTTCAATATTGAAATCCGGTATATGTATGCAGGTATGTATGTCTACCCACTCAATTAGCGCGCTCTCTTGACTCTTCTCATCCCTTTTTAACAGTAATTTAGCTACAGACTGCAGATGCAACCTGCAGGTTAAAGGATTTATTTTATAAAATATAAATAAATCTAATTCATTTAATTTCAACAATACAAAAATCATAATAGGGAAGAAGTAAAAATTTTCTAGGTCATACGGAAAGCAACAAATAGTGCTTCTTTTTGTTTGATACTCATCATTGCCAATGTTATGCAAATGATGAGAATACACCTCAAAAGCAACTTGTAGGTATATGCGCATCAGAATTATTCAGAAAAATATGTTATTAATCATACAAGAAAATTTCACAATAAAATGGAGAATATTTATACAGTTAAATACACAATAAAAAAAAAGAGTTCACCTTACCTTTAAACAGTTTTATTCCAAGAAAAAAATATCCACTTGATTCTCCCTTAATTAAATAAGATTTGCCTTTATTTTTCTATGCACACACAATTTTGTATCACGAAAAATTTTGATTGGAAAAATGTTTTCTTTTTTAGAAAGATATGCGAATGAAAATGTGAACAAAAATGTGTCCTCAGTTACAAGATGTGGAAATTGTTTAACGGGAAAATGTACATATATATTCGTATATTATGTGGATTATTTCAATTATTATTTTTCTCTTTTTGTAGCCTTTTAAGAAGATCAAAACGACTTGTACTTGTATACCGGATGGTTGGGAGTGCGAAAATGTATTTGGATTAAAATCGAATGAAGGAAAGTTATTTATTTATAAAACAGTTTAATAAAGTTCCGAATTCCAATTCCAAATAGAAGGGTGAGCAGGAAAGATAATGTTTGGAAACAATATGATTGTCTCTTCTGTCATCCAATTTCCAATAAGAAAATTCCAATGATAAAGGGGCAATTACATGCCGCCTTCACTGCGGTGCGTTCTTTAATCTTGCCAAAGTTAACTGTCATACAGATGTCCCACATCACAGCAACAATCCAATCAACAAACAGTGCATATCTACTCACTGGGCAAATTATGTCATGTCTTTCATTAGCTTTTCACAACTACTTCTATCTTTTCCAATGAAACTCACTTACAAATTCATCAAAAACCAGGAAATTTTTGGTAAATTAATAGAGAACTGGCTATTTTTTCCTTGTCTTCTTCATTTTTTTATTTCTGTGCTCTTCATTTTGCATTGATATTCACTCACACCATCAACCCAATAGCACACTGACACCGAACACACACAAAAAACTGGAAAGAGGGCGAAAGAGAACATAAACAGACTGGAAAAATCGTTCGAGTTTTCTGGTACAAACGATTTGATCCCTACCCCTCACTTTTCACTCCCTTCACCTACGAATAAAAGATCGGCACTGGAAAAATCTTTCAATGTAGACCGGGACATTCACTCACACCATCAATCTAACGGCACACTGACACCGAACACACACAAAAAACTGGAAGGAGGATGAAAGAGAACATAAACAGACTGGACAAATCATTGTCCCGGTCTACATTGAACGATTCTTCCAGTGCCGATCTTTTGTTCGTAGGTGAAGGGAAGGGAGTGAAAAGTGAGGGGTAGGGATCAAATCTTTTGTACCGCAAAACTCGAACGAGTTTTCCAGTCTGTTTATGTTCTCTTTCGCCCTCTTTCCAGTTTTTTGTGTGTGTTCGATGTCAGTGTGCCATTGTCCCGGTCTACATTGAACGATATTTTCAGTGCCGACAAAAAATTGTTGTTGTAATCGTGTGCGATTGAGAGGTACAGCCGACATGATCCTTCCAGTTTCGGCCGATTTTTCCATTCAGCACGGGAAAAATCGTTCAATGTAGACCGGGACATTGATGGGGTGAGTGAATATCAATGCAAAATGAAGAGCACAAAAAAAAAATTAAGAAGACAAGGAAAAAATCGTTCTGTGTGTACATTTCACACGATTTCTGGAAAAATCTTCGTGGAAATATCGGGCAATGTAGATCGGGACATTCGAGTTTTGTGGTACAAACGATTTGATCCCTACCCCTCACTTATTTTCACTCCCTTCACACACAAACAAAAGATCGGCACTGGAAAAATCGTTCAATTTAGACCGGGACTTACTGAAGTTTCAATGTTGTGTTAACTTGTTGTTGTTGCTTTTGTGTGTAAAAATTTGGCTTAATGTGAAACATTTCTTAATGTTCACATTAGGTACTCAACAAAACACGCCTATTGTAGTGATAGCGACACACAACTCCACAACACAACACACGACACAGGTATGGTTCAGGCTTTTATTCCGTTTTCACTGGGCCAAATGAGGTAATTTCGTTGAAAATTTCCAAATGAAATCCGAAATTATTAATTAGGAGGTAATTTCAACCTCATTTGCACGAAATTAGGTTGGAAATTAGGTGAATGCATCCAGCGGGAATCAGTTTCAAAAGCTCTTAAAAGCTTTTGTATGAAAATATCAATACACTTTACTCAACAACATAAAACAGAAAGAACGATGGCCGGACTATGGAACATGTCTTAAAAAAATCCCATGGATTCGCAAAAATCCATGTCCAAGCAGTGACATATATCCATACAAATCAGATTGTGGATTGGATTGTAGATTAGATTATGGACATCGTTCATGGCCTGTGGAGTCGGGGTGTTAGGAACTGGTTCAAGAAAATATCCCTGGTTTTCGAGTCAAATTTTGATTGGCCGCATTCGGAAACCTATGTAGAGCTATCCCAGATACGTTCGTGTTGTTGTAATCACGTGTAAAATAACGGTAGATTACAAAACAGCTTTTGCTGTTGCATAGTCCCGGTCTACATTGAACGATTTTTCCAGTGCCGATCTTTTGTTCGTAGGTGAAGGGAGTGAAAAGTGAGGGGTAGGGATCAAATCGTTTGTACCAGAAAACTCGAACGATTTTTCCAGTCTGTTTATGTTCTCTTTCGCCCTCTTTCCAGTTTTTTGTGTGTGTTCGGTGTCAGAGTGCTATTGGGTTGATGGTGTGAGTGAATATCAATGCAAAATGAAGAGCACAGAAATAAAAAAATGAAGAAGACAAGGAAAAAATCTCATGGAAAAAATCGTTCTGTGTGTACATTTCACACGATTTCTGGAAAAATCTTCGTGGAAATATCGGGCAATGTAGATCGGGACAAAGAATACAAGATTACGACACTTCGAATTTTTCGCTTTGTTATTGTAATTTTCAACACGCTTCGTGACTCAAGTGGAGACAAAAAAGACTAAACTTTGGTATAATTTGTATGAGATATAGGGGTGCGAAAACTTAAAGTTACTTGAACTTGTTATTAAAGTGATTTTTTACCATTATTTTTTTTTAATGTTGTGGGCTATATTTTGATGATATAAAAACAACAATAAAAATAATAATTCAAGAATGGAATCTATCTGATATCTGAATTTTTTCATCGCACTCTCTATTTTTGCTTCATATTTTGACTATTAACATAATTTAAAACAATTGAATAACAATTAAAAACATTTTTCGGTAATATTTGTTGTGTTTTAAGAATGAAAATTTATATTAAACATATACGGCCGAATCTATAAAGTGATTTTAAATGCTTCTTTAAACTTTAAACTGCCTAAATATCACTTAAGTGTGAAATTGATATCTATAATCAATTTTCACATTTAAGCAAAGTTACTTAAACCCCTCGTAACTTAAACGCCATCCACCGCGTTTAAAGGCTACGCAAAGCCAATTTAAAAATATTTTGACACATGAGAATTGTTTTTGTATGAAAACAAATTGTGCGTAGGTTCTGTAAAGAAATATTTATGTGTGCACTGTAATTGTAATGACCGAGTTTTAATTGTTTTGATTGTTTTTTTTTTTTAAGAAAATAATATAAGAAATGATGTTTGGTTCCATTAAATAAATTGAGTTATTTGTTTATGTCACATACCTATATTTTCTCACCAATAAAGAAAAGAAATTTCTGAAATCAAAATTAAAAAAAAAAAAAACAAACCAAAATGGAGTGGTTTCATTTCTTCTGTCTTCTGTGTTTGACGATGCATACACACATACAAACAGTTGCTTCCCTTTCTGTCTTAATGTTTGTGCGCTGTTTTGTGTATGCTTTTTTTTCGCAATCTGACAGAAATAGCCTGAGAGTGAAAAATGTACTAGAAATTTGTAGCAGTTTTGTCACTTTTCTTGCGTTAAGTTACATTACGGCTGTTTAGTTAAGTATGAAAGCAATATTGATTATAGATACAAATTTAAGTAACGTCATTTAAAGGCAACTTTAATATTTAAGCAGGCTTAGCTAAATAACCTCCAAAAGGCATTTTTAGATAATTTTATAGATGCGGCTGATAATAATTCGCGAACAAAAAATCATCTCTATACAAATTTTCTTGGCTGTCACATCTGTTGTTACGTTTTGTCTCCAAAAACGTAGAAAGTGTCATAATCTTGTATTCTTTCATTCATGATAGCTATCCAACCTATTCGAAAAATGTTGGTATACGTTTATATCCCCATGCGAAATGTCAAAAACAACCAATACGTTCGAAAACCTTTATAGATTCGAACCTATCTTAGATAGGCTATCGCATAGGTTGCGAATGCGGCCATTCTTAATGTTGGCGTTATTACCCGTGTTTTTTTGGCATTCTATAAATAGTACAGTAGAAAACTACCAAAAAAACGCATCCGCAGTAGCCTGGTTTTTGTATTTCAAAATTGGTTTAACTGAAAGAACACCTGTCAGAATATAAAAACAAAAATATATAATATTTGTGGGAATCAGAAGCAGTCAAAATTAACTTCACGAAAAAACTAATAGTAACCAACATTTGAGAATGAAATCAACAAAAATCCAATCGAGACTCGGTAAACTATCCGCAGTATGATTCTATTTTAACTTTTATCGGCAGTATTCACACTGCCGATGTTGTATTTGTTATTCATGTAAAATCCTGCTATAGATAGCTACTATGGAATACTACTATGGATAGATTCTCCAATAAAACACGGATATTGCTGTTATATTTACGTAAAATGTCATAAAGACGTGTTTTTTTCTCTCAAGCAAATTGGACCACATCTCAGTAAAGGATTAATTACAATCAATTTAAGTTAATTTATCTATTATAACGCTATTTTGTATAGATTAATAGAGAACTGGCTATTTTCTACAAAGAAATACTTGTCGAAATAATATTTTCTTCAAGCTGTTCGAATAGCAAACGGTTTGTCAAACACGTTTGATGAATATCAAAATAATTTGATATTTTACAGGTTTGACAAACATATTTGAGAATATGAACGCATTTTTGTCAAACCAGGAGGAAATTTAATTTTAAAAAAGTTTTCAACCTGTGTGCATCAAAGGAAAAGCAAAAATAATGATAGCTGTAATAGTCTAAACGCTATACCCCCTTATGTAGGTACTTGAATGTCACCTCAGTTTGAGGGTGGATTTATCATCAACCTCGATTTTTCCTGTTTTTACTAAGACCCTGGTTTCTTTATATTTTAATATATTGAAAAGTCAAAATCCTAGAACCATGCGGTTTTCAGTGTTTGACTTAAAATTAAAAAGATTTTGAAAAAAAAAATAGTTTTTTTTTTTTTTTTTTTTTTTAATTTCGAGTTTGAAAATTAATTTTTCAAAAACCGTTCACTCGAACAATTTAATTTGAAAATAATATTAAAGAATAGACTTTTGGCTTTTCAAAATGCTACAGCATGACTCTGTAAGTATTACCGTTATTTTTTAATATTTTTTTTCTGCCTAAACGGGGGGAAATAGACCCCCCTCCCATACGATTTTTTTCTTGTCTAAGTCCAACCTACCTAGCCTTTTGTGACACCTTATGCAAATCACCCTGTATAAGCACAAGCTGTTATTATATTAAAAAATTGGAATGTGGAATAAATCAGTCATCAGCCTTAAAAAATGTATATCTTTAAAACTAGACGCTATAAATACAAAATTGAAAAACGCTTTTATTAGTTAAAATCAGGATTATAAATTAAAAATACTTGTTTTATGCTTTATCGTGCGGAAATTTTAGTAAATTGGTCTTCTTTAACCATGTGAATGTGAAAAATCTTATCCTAAGTCTACGTTTCTGTGTATATCTCCGAATCTAATTATTCAATTGAGACAAAATACAAACGAAAATGTTTGTCAGAATATAGAGAATAATTTCTTCTATGACAATTTTAATGATAACTCTGACCGTTTATTTAAAAAGCAAGTTCTTCCGTCTCGCGCTCCCTCAATTGAGCACGCTCCGCAATTATGAACCGATTTACATAAATAAACAACAAATTTCTTCGTTAGAAAATAAGGAACAACATTTACTCGGAACATTTTTCCTAACATTAATAACTTTTATTGCATTACAAAAATGCATCAAAATTCGTTAATAACAATGACTTCGCACCGGATTTTGCAAAAAATAACTCCGGATTCGGATTCTCCACCCCCGAAAACATAAAAAACCACCCTCAAACTGAGGTGACATTCAAGTGCCTACGGGACTATAAGTGAAAATTGCGAATATCGGAGATTTTTTTGAAATACATGCAAGTTATGGCAGATTAAAAATGAAGAATATATAGGTACCCAAAAAAACACAAAGCATATCACATTCTTTTGGACAAATTTTGAGAAAAAGAGCCAAATTCGAATGTGGGCTAATTTAATAAGAAAATTAATTTGATTCGAACAAGTTTTCGAATAGAATTAAAAAAAAAAAAAAAAACAAGACAAAAAAAGAAGAAAAAAGACAATTTTGGGAACTTTTTGAGTCATTCCTTAGTCCAAATTCGTTTACTCTTTTTTTTGCCATGTTTTTTTTTGCAGTTTAATATCTATAGGTTTCAACAATTAATTTTGAGTTGGGGATGATGGTTTCATACAGTTTCCAATTTACACATCGATATTATAGATTGGTTATAGTTTTGAAAAAAATTCAAATTCCATGGAAATATGCCATGTGGTCATATCGATTGTATAGATGTGTCAGTATATGCATTTAAACTTCGATAAATTTGATAAGTTTGTTAATTGAGGGTTCTTTTTGCTTTCCTTTCATAAAATCTTTGTGAATACATACCTTCATATTCAAGTCAATATTTTATTATTTGAATGAAACTTAAATTAAAGAGTTTTTAAATTAAATTAAATTAAATTAAATAGCCCAGTCAATAATAACAAAAAAAAGGGCTAAATTCGCAAAGCGCGATGTAGTTCTGCATTTTTGATATTTTGTTAGGGCATGTTAGAGTATGTAGTATGTAGCTAAGTTTGCAACTTCGAAAAACCTGTGCTCGCTGCAGGAAAAATGCAACAGTGAAAATAACGCAAAAATAACCCCATTTTTCCGACATTTTTCCTTATAACTTTGGAAATATGCAAATTAGGAAAAAACCATCCATCACTATATTTTTGTTTGTTATAAAATTTTCTAGAAGACCACATTAGTTTAAAATTCATGTATGTTATATTTGAGTAACTTTCTAACCATGAGTAAAAACAGAAATTCTGAAAAACTAAGTATTTTTGAAGCGCCCAAAAATTAGGTCAGAAATTGTGCAATTGTGCTCAAAATTTCAAAATAAATCAAATAGCCTAGAGTATTGTAAGACAACATTTGAAAATTCGATCCAAATCAGTCGAATAGTTTTGGCAAGAAACATGATGTTAACTAAGTGCAACAAGCAATGTTTCCATCATTTTTGTTGTCAAAGTAGGACACTTAAGTTTGCACTGATTTTTGTACACGTACTTGGAACCCTTAACTATGATAAAATAAAGTTTAGATATTTATATCTTTTTGTAAGCAACATTAGTAGCGATTTTAAAAGTTCGGAAAATTGTTCACTTGGCATGTATAAATATGTAATTTCGTGAACATTTTCGAAACTTTAAAATTCACTACCAAAGTTGTTTTAAAAAAGATATAAATATTGTAACTTTATTTTATCATAGTTTAGGGTTCCAAGTTCGTGTACAAAAATAAGTGCCAACTTAAGCTTCCTACTTTGACCAAAGCATTGATGCCAACATTGCTTGTTGCACTTAGTTAACATAATGTTTCTTGCCAACACTATTTGACCGATTTGGATCGAGTTTTCGAATTTCGTCATATACTGCCGTCCTAAGTAAAAAGGGCACATCTCCATTTTTGTAGTTTGGAGATAAATGCGTTTTAATGTTTTTGGTTTCTTTGAAAAGCATACGAAAATGGATTTATGCAATCGTGATTTTAAGCCATTTGCAGTTGGATTATGATATTTTTTTTTCACATAAAAATAAGACACTGTTTGAAGATTCCAAATATTACTCAAACTCGATTTTTGATTTTTGGCGTTAAGGCTCTTTTTATTTGGGACGGCAGTTATAATACTCTAGACTATTTGATTGCAAATTTTGAACAAAATTGCACAATTTCTGACCTATTTTTTGAGCGCTTCCAAATAACTTAGTTTTTCAGAATTTTTGTTTTTACTCATGGTTAGATAGCAACTCAAATATAATATACATGAATTTTAAACTAGTGTGGTCTTGTAGAAAATTTTATAAAAAACAAGAATATTGCGGATGGTTTTTTCCTAAGTTGCATATTTCCAAAGTTATAAAGGAAAATGTCAGAAAAAATGGGGTGATTTTTGCGTTTTTTCACTGTTGCATTTTTCCTGCAGCGGGCACAGGTTTTTCGAAGTTGCAAACTTAGCTACATTCTAGTCTAACATGCCCCAACAACATATCAAAAATGCAGAACTACATCGTACTTTGCGAATTTATTGTCGAATTTGACTGGGCTAAAAATAAAGTAGTTGGAAATGTTGTGGTTAACAACTTTTGTTAACCACATTTTGTACGTTGGCAGCTAGCGCTTGTGGATTCTGAAGGGGAAAATTTACATCAACGAAAGCCTCTTGCACGTTGCACCGAAGAGGACTACCAATTCTTCCTTATTTTTTTTTAGGATTCGTTTCTGGTTATTCTAGAAATAAAAACAATTTTTTAATTCTGATCAATGTTTCTCTAAATAGAGAGAAGTTTACTTTAAGATGACTCTTGAATTCCCTCGTTGATCATCAGGGAAAGGTAAATGTTGGGTACTCCTGAATGCAGACAGGAAACTCACTGGCGGACTATGGCTAACAGCCTTATTCTGGCAACCTCACTGATGCCTCACAAGTCACAATAACCTCATAACTCGAGGTGAATTTGATTTTGTGACTTTTTTCGTATTCTAGCGAAAACCTCACAACTTGTGAGCCTCATAAAAACTTGAAAATTATGATCTGGTCCTTGGCAGATCACAACTCCCATACGTGACACATCTTTCCCTCAAAACTATACAAAAATAGCAAAATAAGAAGAAATATGGAATTGAATTTGATTTTAATACATCTTTCCAAGAAGTTTCATCAAGAAATGAAAAAAAAAAAAAAATTTACATACATATTAACAAAAGCAAATAAATATTTTTTTTACATAAATGACTTAGATTGGTGAAGGAGCGAAGGATAATATGCTAAGACAATTAGGAGATATGAATGATCCATTGGCCCTTGGAAACACATCTTTTATTAAATTTTTTCGTTTTTCAAAAACTTTGTGCCTAGATATATAGATATTATCCAGGAACTCAAAATGTGGGTCATTTTTGTTTGCTAGGAGATCGGGGTTTCTCCGAACAAAATCGATGAAATACTCGAGCTGCTCCCGCGACGATCGATCGTTTGATTTTCTGATCATCTAGAATTTATAAAATAATAATTATTACATACAAACATCAATGTTTAAACGAATTGCTTACCAATAGAATTCATTATTATTATAAGGTATTTAATTCCGCCAAATAAGTTTTATTTTTTTTTTAATCTGTTTGTTTTTAGAAATCAGCTGGCCAATAAAAAATTCCCCTACCTATGGTGAGTTTTCTTCTGAGGTTTCTTATACTACGTTTCCACCAACCACTAAACCGAGATTTAGGTAATGAGATATGTTTGGTGTTTCCACTGCACAAAAAGAGTATTATGGCAAAACATTCAAATGGTGTTTCATTTTTTTGATATGAAGTGGAAGTGAAATAGATAATTTTTGTTTACATTTCCATCTGTCAATAAACGAAAATAGGTCGGTTCCACAATTATTCTTGGAAAAAAAAGTTTGTTTGATTTGACAAACTAATGTTTCCAAGTAGATTTGAATGAGTTTTATTTGAAATCTTCATTTGAGGAGATTAAAATTTGTATGGTAAGTCTTGTAGATTTCAAGGAGATTTGTGATAATCTTGCTAAATCTCGGTTTAGTGTCTGGTGGAAACGTAGTATTATGAGGGCTTAAGCAGAATACTAAATTGTGACCGCCTCATAAGAAACCTCACATAAACAACCTCTCAAAAAATTGTGACCTGTGAGCCTCCCACCGGCAGAATAGGGCTGTAAATATAGGCGGTCTGTAAGAAATCATCATTGATTTTCTAATTAGTTTTTTTTTCTAGAAATTTCAGATGCTTTCCGAATGTGTTTTTAATTAAGAAGTTGATGTGTTGCTGCGTAAATTAATTATGTTTCATTTATTACACTTGAGTTGAAATTTTATTGTATTATTGATTGTAGGTTAGTTTGAAGTTATTTGCTACTTAAACTCACTTAAAATTTCATTCTATAATAAATAAAAAAAAAAAAAATGAAAAGTTAATTATATGAAAGTTATTAGGTATATAAGAAGTTACAAAAATAATTTAAATGACATACGTGGATGTTAAGAAAATGTTTGTCGAGTAGCTGAAACCACTACTGCACTAAATAATATTTTGCTGTTGCAAGTAGTTAAGGCCCGTTTGCTGATACGAAACTTAAGCGTTTATGCTCAACATAAACGCTTAAGTGATACATATTGCTTTGCACCAAACTCAAACCTAAACATAAAAGTCGTTAGGTCGAACATAATTTATGTGTAAGAGGAAGTGTCGCATAAAATATTTAAGTAAGACATAAATGATTGATTCAATCGTTATATACATTTTTTGGACGTTCTTGTAAACTAATATAAACAGAGATTTCAAAAAAATAATTATAAAAACAAAATAAAATGGACTTCGAAATTCTGGATGTATTTGATGATGACGTTGAAATCCTTGAAATTGTTGAATTTGGAGTTCCACGTCAAATATACGAGAGAAATTAATATTTTTCGTCGTTTGATGAGCTCTCGTTTTACAAAAGATTTCGTTTAACAAGAGAAATAACAATTGTTGTTTTAAAAAAAATAGAAAGCTTATTAGAATGCACATCAAACAGGTACAGTTATTTTAATTAAATTATAGAAATTAAATTCTGTTTGAGTTCTCAGAAACAACTCCATTGCTTCTATCAACCAACTTTTGGTCGCCTTGCGGTTTTTTGCAGCTGGAAACCACCTTCTAAGCAAAGCTGAATTTGGAGGGATGCATGTTTCGACAGTTTCAAGGATAGTTTTGAAAGTTTCCAAAGCAATAGCTAGACTTGCGATTGACTACATCACATTTCCTGAAAGTACAACTGATATATTAAAAACTAAAAGGGATTTTTTCGAAAAAGCATCGTTTCCAAATGTTATTGGCGCCATTGACGGCACTCATGTTAAAATTCAGTCTCCTGGTAAATAATGTTTTTTTATTTATCTAAATATGGATTATGATTATTGTGTATGTTAAGGTGGGCTTAATGCAGAAGTTTTTCGAAACAGAAAAAGTTATTTCTCTATAAACGTTCAGGCAATTTGCAATGCTAAAATGATATTCACCAATGTGGTGGCGAGGTGGCCTGGATCAAGCCATGATACAACGATTTTTAATAGTTGCGGGTTGAGAATTTTTTTGGAAAGAGAGCCTAGCTCATATGCAGATTGTTTTATTTTGGGTAGGTACTTTAAAATGTTCCATATGTGTTCGAATATTATTTTCCTTTAATATTAGGTGATTCAGCTTATCCTCAAAAACCTTATTTGATGACGCCACTGCTCAACCCACATGGCACACAGAACAGTTGTATAACGAGTCTCAAATTCGTTCGAGAGGAGTAATCGAAAAAGCTTTTTGGCATTTTAAAACGAAGATTTCAATTTTGGCCTACGGTGCCCTTTTGAAATTGAGTACTATTTTAGCCATTATTGTTGCAAGCTGTGTTTTGCACAATATATTGAGGCACAATAATATAATCGATGATCCGCCTGAAAGCATATAGACTTCAGTAATGAAGATCTAGAACGTGTTATCAGCGCTGGACAGATAGATATTGAACATTCTTCCCAACAAAATAGTTCAAGAACAAATTCCTCAAATTTTAACATGCAAAAACGTATAAACTTGATAAATAACTATTTTGCACGCTTGTAACCATTTAAATAATAAGATAATAAAACGCATTATTTCGAAATAAATAAAAAGATTGTTTAATTCAATCTAAAACGATAACAATATAAACTAAAAACAAAGATAAAAACTAACAATAAATTATAGGCAAATTCATATAGGATTATATGGTATACATACATGTGGTACAAAATATGTATGATGGTACGTTCTACGATATTTAAGAAAGCTTTTCTCGGGTGATCTCATTAAAATAAACTTCAATGTCATTTGAAATATTTTGGGCATTTTTGGCATTGCAGTTTTCCTTTCTGATTTTTTTTTTAAACTTAACTTTTTATTTCGATATCGAGTTCCATGGACTTCCTCTTCAGGTCATGCTTGGTATTCATCTGATATTTTTTTGCAATTGCTTCTTCTTTCAGAGTATCGTTCTGTAATTTGACAAGTTCTATTTTAATCGTAGAAAGTTCTGAATACTGTTCAGTTATTTTGTTGCTTGGTAGACTTGAGGCAACGGGTCTTCTTCTAGAAAACCATGGCATATTCACCTCTAGCTCACTACTTTCAAATTGTTTTTTGAAACCTTTTGACAAAACAACTGTTGGTGGATTTTCAATTTCAGGCAAGTTGCTTTCTTCATTGAGATCACGTAAATCGGCGTTACTAATGGTATGTAGTGGGATGAACAGTTTTCTTGAGCAAAGAGGGTTTGTAGCCGCCCCACTCGTTGTTCGAGTTTACAACAATCTAAAAAATAGTTAAGAAATCAAGCAGGCATGCAGTGATTTGTTGTTTTATAATTTAGATTTTCGTCTTGTTTTTCTTTGACTTGATTGTTACTGTCAAACTCATTCTCCAAACCATGAACAGTTTTTGGATTCATAATGGAGATAGCCAACTCAAAATTTGAATCTGTCGGCTTAAACGGCTTTCCACCACCAGTTTGCACACTAGAAAAATTTTCTTGAGCAGCTTCCTTCCGTGTTTCGGCTTTGTAGTTTCCATAAAGCCTTTTTAAAGACTCGCTATTCCTATAACAGGAAGCTCCGGATTGGCTGTTGAAATTTTGCTCAATACGACGCCAAGCACTTTCCTTTTCCTTCCATGTAGCGTCATCAGTTTTTTTGTTCTCTATTACAGCTCTTTCTTCATAAATGCATTGAAGAAGCAATGTTTTCTCGTTTAATGAAAAGTTGGGATTTCTTTTCTTCATTTTGTCTGCCATTATATTTAATTTAATTTAAAAAACAATTTTATAACACAATAATAACACGCAAATAACAAAACACCACCGTTTCTTTTTTGAATTTGTTCCACGAATTTTAATATTGACGTTTTTTGTAGAACGAAGTGAACTTAGTTAGATGTGGTTTTAATCTGCTCCTTTGCTTAGTTCATTATAAATTTGTATGTGCAACATAAATTAATTTATGTATTACTTAACCGCTATGTGAAACTTAGCTAGTAACAAGATTTATGTTTCGTATCAGCAAACGGGCCTAAATAAAGTATCACGCCTATTTGTTGCCGAACCTGTTGATGTTGAGTTATCGGCATCGAAAGGAACAATTACGATTTCATCTTCATCTTGTATTATTTCGTTATGCAAATCATCATGGGTTATGCAAATGTTATGCAAGACACATGCACTCACAACTATTTTTGTAATTGTCCTTAAATTGGTCTGCTCCGTAAATTTCAACAATCTCCGAAATCGACCTTTTAGTAGTCCAAATGTGTTTTCCACAACCATTCTTGTTGAAGATTTATCAGGTTTCCAGTGTCCTTAAAAGGTGACACTAACCAACTCTTAAAAGGATAGGCGGAATCACATAAAATAAACACTCCATTAGGAAATAAGTCGCGATAGTGCGTTTCTACTCTAGAGTATAGATGCGATCTCCTAAGAACTCGGCTGTCATGGAGGGAACCTGGTTCACCGCAAGTAATATCAATGAAACGTTTATTTGCATCAACAACTGATTGCATGACTATACTATAGTTTTGCTTCCTGTCAAAGTAGCACTCTTTGTCGACATTTGGGGCTTTTATTGAGATATGTGTACAGTCTATCGCTCCAATTACAACAGGTATTCCCTTTTTATCTTCAAATTTCCTTTGAACTTCATCTGCGAATGCACCTTCAGGTCATTTAACGTACTCGCGACCAATTGAGATGAGAAAAGAAGAAACGCTGTGCACTACTATCCATGCTGATGATTTTGTCACTCCAAAAAAATTTCCAAGCTGCCTGAATGTAACGGTATTACTTATATACCATATATAGATATATGTGGATTATCTCCAGCCAATTCTACACCTTCCACCTCCAGAAACTTGTGCCAACAACTCAGATTGGGATTTCACATAAATTTAATAAAAAAAATTAATTTACTCTACAAATTCGTATACAAATTTTGTAGCAAATTTTGTAGCACGGCATCAACTAAACAATAGCAGCCGAATCTATAATGGCATTTTAAATGCTTCTTAACTTTAAACTTCCTCTAAATATCATTTAAGTTTTAAAACGATATCTATAATCAATTTTCACATTTAAGCAACGTAACTTAAACCCCTCGTAACTTAAACTCCATCCACCGCGTTTAAAGGCTGCTGCCAACTTAAATATATTTTGACACATGAGAATTGTTTTTTTTTTTTTTTTTTATGAAAACAATTTGTGCATAGGTTCAGTGTGCACTGTGTCTGTGCTTGTGATGACCGAATTTGAATGGTTTTTATTGTTTTTTTTTTTTTTTTAAGAAAATAATATAAGAGAATGATGTTTGGTTCCATTAAAATGAGTTGCTGAAAATTGTTTTATTTGTTTATGTCCCCACAAACTTGCTTACCAAAGAAGGAAAGAAATTTGTGAAAACCAAATAAAAAAAAACAAACCAAAACTGAATGGTTTCATTTCTTCCGTCTTCTGTGTTTGACGATGCATACACACATACAAACAGTTGCTTCTCTTTCTGTCTTATTATTTGTACGCTATTTATTGTATGGTTTTTTTTTTGCAATCTGACAGAAATAGCCTGAGAGTGAAAAATGTACTAGAAATTTTTAGCAGTTTTGTCAATTTTCTTGCGTTACGTTACATTACGGCTGTTTAGTTAAGTATGAAAGGAATATTGATTATAGATACAATTTTAAGTAACGTCATTTAAAGGCAACTTTAATATTTAAGCAAGCTTAACCCCTAAAAGGCATTTTTAGATAATTTTATAGATACGGCTGTAGGTTTACGACATTTTTGTTTTTACGTAAGGGAGAAGTTGTGTTAAAAGAACTCTTGGAGTAAAGGTTAGACCGCACATAACAGCAGCGGAACTACGCTTCACGACGCGGCAAAACATTATTTGTATGAAATTGTATGAGCTATATCGCACTAAGCGGCAACTGAACTTCATACAATTTCATACAAATTATTTTGAATCGCAGTTCCGCTGCCGTGCAGTTCCGCCTAGTGCGGTTTAACCTTTATAAATACACTGAATAATATGACTGCTCTACAATTATTTAAGAAAGTACGTACATATAAGGTACTCCACAGTTTGCCGCCTCATGTTTGATTTAAAATCACTATCTCCAAATTGGTCAATCGTATCAATAAAGCTAGCACATTTAGGGTGACATATCGTTTCAAGATCTGATTCTTCTCCGGAACTACTCGTAGATATAGAGTCTTGATGTGATAAGGTCACTGTGGACAAAATATCTTGAATCTCCTGCTGATGCCGTGTACTCTGGTATGATTCGTCCTCCAACAAAAATGCTAGCATCTAAAGTTATAAAAGTAGTAGAAAAACTATAATCTACAATTAACTGATTATTGACCTTTAGTTTTTGTGAATTTTCTTTGTTTTTCATTATAAATTTTGATTTGTGTTAATAATTTTTATTGATTTGATTCTTAGGTTTTTTTTATCCATACAGCTGTTAAAGAAATGACATTTGAATGTACAGTGCTGCCAATATCTTTCGACGAATTTCCTAAGTTCCGATGTCGTTTTTTTCGTCCAATTCTATTTGGACCTGCAAAAAACACGGCTTTTGTTGCCTTTCTTTTCATCTTGTTCTTGATATTTTAACATTTTATTTATTATCAGAGCTGCAATCATAACATCCGCCATGGTTAAAATTCTTAAAGAGAAATGATGTTTGACAGATTGTTTGACAAATGTAAACGCAAATGGCTTCAATCCATCAAATATTCATGAAACCATATTTGTCAAACATATTTGACAATGTGAACCCCCCTAATAGTGCAATATTTAAATGTCCCGGTCTACATTGAACGATTTTTCCATTGCCGACAAAAAATCGTTGTTGTAATCGTGTGCGATTGAGAGGTACAGCCGACATGATCTTTTCAGTTTCGGCCGATTTTTCCATTCAGCACGTGAAAAATCGTTCAATGTAGACCGGGACAAAAGGATGTGTTTATTAAAAATGGTTATCAACCAGTGCTGTAAAGAATGTCGTCATATAATTTCTAAGCAATTGGGGAGAATATTTTTTTTATAATGTCGTTTTCGGTTGGATGTTCGAAATTACTCCTTTTTGACTTTGCCTACTCCAAAATTATTCGATTGGCTGTTCCGAGTAATGTTTTCGGAGTATTTTTCTGTTCCGAAATTAATAACGGAGTAGATCCGGAACACACATATACAAGTAAGTAAACCCTTTCATCGGATTAATTGTCAAATGAATTTTACTCGACTGAACGTGCAAAATATACATAAATATCAGACAATATCGGAAAAATAGAAAATAATTCGATTGGAATCAAAAAGGAGTAGTGCTGTTCCGAAATCCAATCGAAAACGATATAAAAAACATATGTAGGTATATCATCGAAAATGTGTTTTGTTATTTTTTCATGAAATAATTTGTTGTACAGTTTTAAATGCAAAAATCGGCCGAAACTGGAAGGAACTTGTCGGCTGTACCTCTCAATTACAATAACAATTTTTTGTCGGCACCGGAAAAATCGTTCAATGTAGACCGGGACTTACTGAAGATTCAATGTGCTGTTAACTTTTTGTTGTTGGATTTTCATGTAAAAATTTTGTTTATGTAAAACATTTCTTATGTTGAATTCTTTTCAACCTTTTGACAGCCAAAAAACCGATTATTTTCTAAACATATCGATTTGTTTAGAATAAAGTATCAATTTTTCTAAACAAAATCAAATAATGCCTTTTTAGCAAAATTAACACAAACAAATTCACTCCCTGTCACTTGTTTGAGGCTCGATAAATACCTGTAAGCAATATTTTTACTGAAGTTTTTGATACGTGTGAGTATTTTGCAATAAAAAAGGATAAAGTTAAAGAGTTAAGCCTCAACTACATAGACCTACTTTTGTACAAAAGTGAGAAATTAAAATGCTCGCTAAAGAAACATGCTTGCAAAAAAACATACGAAAATTGTTCTGACATATAAATTAAACCACCATGCACAATTCTCCATTGTTTTTTTGCAAGCAGGTGTCTTCAGAATAGATATTTATTTCTCACTTTTGTACTTTTGTACAAAAGTAGGCCTATGTGGTTAAGCCTTTAACCTGGAAAATCCATAGAAATTTCCACAAATTATGTGAATGGACTGCGAAAAATGGATATAAAAAGTTGCGTCACTTGATTGAGGCCATTCCAAAAATAGCTTGGAAAAAGTTAACATCGTCGATATTTTTCATACATAAAGGATTGAAAACTATATTTTATTTTGAATTTCAAGTTAAAATGGGCTCTGCAATCACGTCGGCACTAGCAGAAAGAGGATCCATAGGTGCTTTAAATGAACTGGGATTCTCAGGCCGAGAAGTAGCTAGGAGATTGAATAGAAGTAAGACCTTTGTCAACAACTATCTAGCAGAAACTAAAAACTATGAACAAAAAACGAAAAGGACGCACAGCTCAAGCAACAACAAAAGAGAAAATCGACTAATTCTGCGGCTAGCTTCAAATTCCACACTATCAGGGCTTAAAATAAGGTAAAAAAGTGGGGTATTACGTATTAAGGTTAGACCGCACTAGGCTGCACTGCAGCGGAACTGCGATTCAAAATAATTTGTATGAAATATTATAAAGTTCTGTTGCCGCTTAGTGTGATATAGCTCATACAATTTCATACAAATAATGTTTTGCTGCGCTCCGCTGCAGTTGTGTGCGGTCTAACCTTTAACCAGTATTTCGACGGTTTTAAGGATAATTAATAATCAAGAGTACGAACATCAAGAAGAAACCGGTTCTACGGCAGCTACAGAAGGAACTACGGATGAATTGCGCCAGGGAGCATGTTGTCTGTAGACTGATGGAAAAAGGCTGTCTTTTCAGATGAAAAAAAGTTTAATCTTGACGGACCCGATGGTTACTGCTTTTATTTTCACGATTAAAGAAAAGAAGAACTTATTTTGTCAAGACATCACAGTCATACATCAGGTGTTATGGTGTGGGGAGCTATCACCTATTATGGAACAAATGAATTGGAGGTTATAACTACAACAATGAACGGAAATAGTTACAAATGCCTGCTGGAACGGTTATTTCCAAAGCTAAAGAACGTTTTTGAACCTCTACCCTGGATATTCCAATAAGACAACAATCCTATCCATACAGGGTGGCTAGAAGCTGGATTCAGTCGGAAAACTTTGGTCTTTTACCATGGCCACCCTAGTCACTGGACTTAAACATCATCGAAAACGTTTGGGCTTGGCTATCTTGAAATGTTTATGATGCTGGTAGACAGTTTGAAGATAAGGACGTCTTGGTTGAAGCTAACTGCGATTCCTGGAGCCAGATTTCATTGGATTATTCCAAAAAAAAACTTTATTATTCAATTCCAAACCGTTTATTAGAGCTAATTTCATAAAATGTGGGGCAAACTTATTATTAATTGACAAAGACATAATTCATTAATGTTTAAACACAAACAAAAGTAAACATTTTTATAGTTTTGTTAGTTTGATTTTTCAAGTGGCTTCAATCAAGTGACGCATTTTTGTATACCCATTTTTGCAGGCCATGCTTAATTTGTGAAATTCCTATGGAATTTTCAAGTTACCCCTTTAAATTTACCCTTTTTTATTGCAAAATATATTATCCTACTCACAGGTATCAAAAATTTCCAGGAAAAATATTTCCTACAGGTATTTATCGAGAAAAAACTTTTGTGAAAATAGTGGCCTCAAACACGTGACTCCTTGTCACTTAAGTAAGTGCTTAAAAAAAGTTATCAGTCGTCAAACAGCACTGAATATTTATCAATTTCGGGCGCCATAATTTATGTATACAAATTTCTGTCAAATGGTACCAACACAATTACATAAAAGAAACGATTTTTTTTACAAAATTCTTTTCAACCAAGAATATAATCGATTTGAAATAGTTGACAGGAATTTCACATTAATGATCTCATGAGCAGCTCAAAAAAACACGACTATTAAGAAATGTTTCACTTTAAGATATATTTTTACATGGAAAACGCAACAACAAAAGGCTGGTATTCACCGAGCGCTCATAAACTGCTCTTAACTTTATGAGCTTCTTAACTTGGAAATTATTTGTGCTATTCACCAACCACTCATAAGTATTTTTCTTTGTTCGAAAAACAGAGCCAATGTTTGAATATGAGAGCAAATGTTCGAAAAACCAATCAAACATTCCCAATTCCAAAACGATAGACAGCTGGCTAGGCAGACGCCAAGAGAATATCAATAAACTAAAAACATTTTTTACTTTTGTGTGTAAATAGGTATAATCTTTGAACAAAAATAATAGGTAGTAGTTCTTTTAATAACTTAACATAACAATATTATGTTAATCTATTATCATCTAAAAATAACTCTTTTGAATTTGTCTTCTTTAAACAAAAAACTATAACAAAAGATGATTGTGAGCTGTGACGTCATATAAATACCCAAAAATACCATGATGGCGAATTGGGTGCATCAAATGAGCATATTTTTTCTGTTTATCTTGGGGAGAAGGGACGTTTTATTGCGAAAGTTTTCGAACAACTTTTCGAAGTGACCGCTCGCAACTAGGAGTGCTCGAGACCACTCATAACTTTTGCGAGCGCTCGTAAATGTCCATTAATATTGCTTGGTGAGGCTCTTAAGTTATGATTGCTCGGTGAATACCAGCCTGAATCTTTAGTAAATCTAAAGCTGGAACCACACCTGTCTCGTGTGTTGTGTTGTGGAATCGTGTGTCGTTATCGGTACAATTTATTTCGTAACTGTAAAGCAATATTTGTCACGTGTGCTGTGTTGCAGTGTGGTGCATTAAATATATGGAATGACAGGAATACACGACTTCACAACACAACACACGAGGCAGGTGTGGATCCGGCTTAATGTGAACATTAACTTTCCAATGATTTCAAAGGAATGTTCGTTGAGTATGTTAGTTTTGAGCAGATTTTGAAAAAAAAACTTTTATACGAATATTTAAAATTGTACAACAAATTATATCATGAAAAAATAAAAAAATACATTTTCGATGATAAAGGTTAGCACACAACTGCAGCGGAACTACACTTCACGACACGGCAACTGAACTTCATGAAATCTCATACAAATTATTGTGAATCGCAGTTCCGCTGCAGTGCAGTTCCGCCTAGTGCGATCTAACCTTAAAGATACAATTTTTTTCTTAAACATTTTTGACCCAAGTTTTCTGTCATTTGAGTTGAGAACCCAATTTGAAGTTGAGTTGATATGGTGTTGAGATTACAGTTGAAGAAATGACTTGAATATATTTATGTACCTAATGAATTTTAGTACATAATGTACTTCGCTTAACTATCAAAGCAAATAAATAACTTTACTCGCACATGTGCAAAAACACTGTCGTTAAAACATCCATCACACTGACTCTTCGGCCCGTTTTTTAAAAACAATTTCGACTCGACTCCGCTCCTGAAGTGGAATTGAGTCGGTTGAAGCACATTTCAACTCAATGCAGGTATACAAATATCCATTAAATGGAAATCTAGATGTAAATGTAAATGAAATGATATATTTCACACGAAAAAAATGCTCGTAATAGTGCCATTAAGGGAATTTTTACGAACAGGTAATATTTTTCGCCCGAAACTAACAATAAGGGAAGAGTGAAATGTAATTTTTCCGGGCGGATATTCTTTCACGCGAAACTCACAATAGGGCTGAATAGGACTAGGGCCTATTGTACCTTTGTGAAAATTGTTTTTCGAAAAGGGGATAGATTCGGCACATATATGATGTTCAGCTACGTACTACATAAACCTACCTACTTGCTGTTGGGTCTCGGTATTATTTTAATTGAAAACAAAATAAGAGAAGTTTTCTTATAAAATATATTTTAAATATGTATATACATTTCCCCAATTCAAGAAACAACTAATCGGAAGACTCATCAGAAACACAGCTTTTTGTATCATTGTCATGACTTCTGATGCTTACATTACTTGAAGAACGTCGATAGCCTCCCAGCTTCAAATACTTTATTCCCATTGCATTTATTTTTTCATTTGCATCCTTAAGAGCATTGGTGAGGGTTTCATTTTGTTTAAGTATTTGTTCCTAATAAAAAAAAACTATAAAATTATCACTTGATATGAATTTGAAACAAAACGCATACAACAACACTTGATCGTTCCTGAAGATGCATTTTGATTTCATGCATTTCTCTAAGCAATGCACTTCGTTCAAGAGCTTGGTTATTTCTATCTGCCACTTGTTGCAATCTCATATCTTCATTATTTTTCTTAAGACCGAATATTTCTGTTATAAAAAAATGTTGCTCTTCTATCATTTTCTTCATTAGAACCTCCATATTTTCACCTGAAATCCTATAACTTGATAGATCTTTTTGAAGTTTATGAATTTCGGCTTTACAATTTGTCAATTCTGATGCGTTTACTTCCCCAGTTATCACTTTGCTATTAATAAAAAAAACACAGTTCATCAAGTTGTAAAGTTCAAAACTTAAATAGTTTTTCAATTAACGAGCTTACCCTTTTTCACAATATCCATTTCCGTTACCGCCGCCGTCGTCGGTGTCTTTGACATCCAATGAAGCCTTGACACGCAGTCCTAGCTCAGTTGCAAAATATTGGCATAGGCATGGCATGTTATCACTTACAACATGTTTGTCCAGTGCGTCCCTTTTCACAAATGACTTTTATAGAATTTTGATATTTGTCTACGTCCTTGCTGCTTGAGATTTCCTTGAACTTTTCAGTCGTTTTTTTCTACTATGTTTGTTTTTTGTATTTGTTGTTGATTTTAATTGTATGGAAATGCAGTAAAGTATTTAAGTTTAGGGTCATTTAATTGGCATGTGAGTTTTTTTTTGTTAAGGTTTATGTTTAACAAAATAAGAAAAACTTCTGCGATTGCCCTATGTTTTGTAGAAAAAAGTCATATATCCCGGTAAATAATTGGTTCAACTTATTTTTAAATACTTAACCGATTGTGTTCTCTTAGGACGTACAAGATAAAGATCTATGATATCTATTTTTATTTTTCGTGTTCTATAGAATAGGTTCCAAAAGGAACATATCGGTTTTATGAATGGTAACAGTGGCTTAACCTAATCTTCCTTATTCTGACCAGTCTATATAGTATTAAGCAAACTTTTTAACTGGAAGCACATACCGCAAATATAGACATATTAGTCCAGTGCATTTATAATCTGACCCAGCAGTTTGTACCACCCCCAATTTTTTTTTTATTCAATAGAGAGTTCGTCGAATATGATAAATCTCAGTTTTCGCATTCGTAACATTTACCGTTTTGCCGCCATCTTGAATTTTATTTTTTACTTAATATCTCGGTTCATATTAGTCCTACAAACAAAATTGTAAAACATAAAATGCGTAAAAAAAAATTTCCTCCTATTTTATGTAATAAACTTTTTTTCGTTATTGATAATATTTAAAAAGATTTTTATTTTCCTAAACTAAGGCCATTTTCTATCAAAAATTTGAAAAAAAAACTTTCTAAAAGTTTGTTGGGCTCAAAATTTCAAACAATTTTGTCATAAAATTTTTTTTTCTGTATTTCAATAAATAAAAAAGTTATGAATATTTCTCTATTAAAAAAAAACTTTTTATACCAGAACTCATTTTTTTTTTTTTAATCTGATGCTAGGTTTCGACTTTTCATTGAAAAGACGCAAATTGACACACTTTCCAGGACAGGGTGGCTTTTACCAACACAAAAAGCTAAGAAAGTAGTAGTAGCGAGCAAGTATAACTCACCCTGTCTTGGAGAGTTTGTCATTTTGCGTCTTTTCAATGCCAAGTGGAAACCTAGCATAATATCTTGGCTGAAAATCTTGACATGGGCTCGCTATAGTTAGATTTTCTCTTTGCTAAAACCGTGTTTAAGATTTTCGAATAAGACCCACCAACCAATTTTTCCTAAGTAGGTATTGAAAATGTATTTAAGGCTACATACGCAAATTAATTTCTCAGCTATATCATTTTGTTTTGTAGTCTGCAATAAAAGTTCAAGGAGCGATTCAATGAAAGTTAAAATAAGTGAACAGTGACAAAAATGAACGCGTGTTTCATTTGCTGTGAACCGTTAGAATTTGGTAAGATTGCTAATGTTAAGAAAGACATATAAACTCTTATGCTAGGTAGGGTTGCTATGCGTCCTCTTTTTGGAGGACATGTCCTCTTTTTAAACCCGGCGCGGAACGTCCTCCAACGTTTAAAGAAATTGTCCTCTTTTTCCCCTTACAAGTAATTACGAAAATTAAAAAAGTCATCTAACTCTGAATTTCAAAGAAAAACATAGCCAAATACAAATCTGATAGAAAACATAAAATGAAACAGATCTTATTTTGACTCCCGTGTGTCAATCCTCTAAATTTAGTTGAACGCGCCCATTTGTTCGGCTTCTGTTATTGGTTTTGTTTTTCTCCCTTTTACCACAAACATAGCTACATAGACCTACTTTTTGCAAAAAGTACAAAAGTGTGAAATAAACATGTTTTCGTATTGAGCCTTAAGTTGTAAAATATCAAACTTTATTTTATTTGGTGGTTCAATATATTTGCTCTAATATTTTTTACAAGATCATTTTAAGACCATGCCAAAAAGAAAGTGCTTATTATGATGATCCTTCATTTTGAAAAGGAAGAAATGATTCCGAAGCAGATTGCACAGTTTGTAACTCCAAGATTTCTATTGCAAGCAAAGGAAAATACGCGATCAAGATCCCCATAACATCTCAAATGCACTTAAATAACAGAAGATCGGCTACATCAAGAGTTTTGGAAGCTTTCATTTTAAACAAGTCAACACAAGAACATACACCAAGCTGGTTGCAGCAATCGTTTAATTCTCTCAATTTGACCACTGAGTTAAACAAAAAAATGTTTTTCGAATCGGATTTGGGTAAATGTCAAATGTCAAATGAATGTGTAAATGTAGTCACCAGTGTAATCGCTCCCCTGTGCGTTCTTTTATTAACCATAGTTAACTATGGTTAACTATAGTTACCAATGGTCGTTCCTTTATTACAAAATAGTTACGATTTGTAACTATATGACGTCATCACATCGTTCCTAAATTCAGTTTATTAGTGTCAAATAGTTACAATTCGTCACTATTTCCAACTCATCTCCATGATATGAGTTGAAAGTGTTGATCTGTCAAAGCACATGTGAGAAGGTTTGTTTACAAAAAATAAAAATTGAAGAATCAAAACAAAGCTTTTGGTGAAGTGAAATGAATTAAAATTGAATTTTCTACCATTTTTAATGAAAAAGGAGATTATATTGTAGAAAAATAACATGATTTTATGGTAATTAACGATAAAATAAAGTTTTCCAAAGTTTTCGTTTGACAGATGAACAATATCTAACAATAAATCGTTCCTAAATGAAATGTAACAATTTCCAACTAAATCTAACAATGCCACTTCAACAATTTTTTTTGACATAACAACCATAGTTAACTATGGTTAATAAAAGAACGCACCACTGATGTCTATCTCTGACTCAGTGGCGATCCAGAGGAAGGGGCATAGGGGTCAAACGCCAGAGAGAAAAATAAAAACATTTAAACTTCAAGAAAACAAATTCTTTTAAAGTAGGTAGACATACTTAAAAGAAAATAACTGTAGAAGCAGATTTTTCTATTCAAATAGTGGATGTCCAAATGGATTCTCATTACCAAAATGCAAAATGTTCATTCAGAAAAAAACGAATTGTGTGTTTAACTTAAAAAAAAATGTTCCGGCCAACCAGAACCTCACGAATTTTGTATTTACACATTAGGAGCTAAAATTTTGAAAAATTAAATTTGAATTTTAGAGGTAAAGTAATGGCTAAAACAGATGTGCAGTGAGTCTGCACGCATCTCTGCATGCAGAGCTGCACACGAAACACAAGTGCATAGTTTCTGACATTCATGATGCATAGTTATGTCAAACAAATACATGAGAGCACAGCGTTGCCGATGTCACACAATAGTGTTGGAATGAGATTTTCTTCGTTGGACGATGGCAGGGTGGCAACGCCGGCTTCATGGATTCTTAAACAAAAATCACCAACACAAAAAAATTTTTTGAAAGAATGGCAGGTGATGTCAATATGAGTAATTCCAAATAGCAATTATTTAGAAATTTTCGTTTTTCAGTTGTGGCTGCAATGAAACTAGGCAGCAAATTTAGAAATAGAGACATCGTGCAGCGCTGCGCTGCATGCAGACTTTGAGTGAATCTGCTCCCATAAGAACCTGTGTAATTTAATTTCGCTGCATGGAAAAAGCTGCACATCTGTTTAAGGCATAATTCTTAAAAATAACCGGAATTAAATAATTCAAATTTCACTTTTCAAATAATCTTAACTTTAGTTTATCTGAAAATGTTCTCACTTATAAACTAAAAAAATCCAATCTGAACATAAATATAAAAAGTACTTTATAAAATTTTCTATTTAAATATAATTTATTAATTTTTTGTATTTTAATTTATGTTCGTGGACCTAGTTTTTGTTTTCTTTTTGTCCTCTTTTTTAAAGTAGATGATGCATCCAAAGTCCGGGATCTTAAAACTTTTTGTCCTAGGTTAGCTTAGACAGCCATGGCAACCCTTATGCTAGGTTTCCACTTGTCATTGAAAAGACGCAAATTGACAAACTTTCCAGGACAGGGTGGCGAGCAACTATAACTCACCCTTTGTGTATATAAATATGGAGTACTCGTTCCTATCCCTATAATGCATTGTAGTACTTGAGCCTGTGATAGAGGGCGTACTTTCAATATAGAGAGCGTATTTTGACAGCTGCAGCTATGATGGTGTTGTTGTAAAAACCCTCTCTATATTGAGAATTGAATTACCGGATAGACTACCACGCCCCCTATGATGGTTATTTTTTTGGAATGTAAGCGAGCACTCCGTATTATATATACTCAAAGAGCACAGCCTGTCAGTGGAAACCTAGCAGTAGGCAAGGGCTGAAAAAGTATGAGTTAAATGCTACGAGATGTAAGTAGCACAGAAATCCATGTGGCATGGTGCACAAAATATGGTGACTTATGTATATCAAGTTTCGGTATTGTTGGAAAGTGCTACTGACAGACGCACGTTATCACCAGAACCATCGCCATCGTTGGATTGGAATTGGAAGAGCCATTGGATTATATTTCTGGACTAGACTATGAAGACTTGTGCTTCATATGCGGGCAATCAGGAGAAACTTAGTCGCAGGAGAGAGTTGATCCGGTAGGAAAACTTCACTGAACCGCGCTTTGAACTTTTTCTTGATTGTGCAGTAAAATATTACAGACTACAAAACAAAATGGTATACCTGAAAAATTAATTTGCGTATGGAGCCTTAAATAAATTTTCAATATTCGGTACTCAGGAAAAATTGGTTGGTGGGTCCAATTAGAAAAACCGTTTTGCATAAGAAAAGGGACAAACTAACATTTTAATCTTAAATACAGTTTTAGCAAAAAGAAAATCTAATTTCGGATGAGGACCAGCTCATAAGGTGGAGGGAACACTTTTCTGCGGTTTTAAACCGCGTTTTCGCAAGTGAAGTGAACCCTATTCCCACTGAGCTACCCGAAGTAACAATTTCCCGAATACGCACCGTACCCCCCAGTAAAGAAGAAATTATCACCGCCATCAAAGCACTGAAGAACAACAAAGCGGTTGGACTTGACGGTATTCCTGCAGAGCTCTTAGGAGCAGCCCCAACGACATCGAGCGAGCTACTGCACCCACTTATTAAGAGAGCTTGGGAAGCAGAGAGCTTTCCTGAAGAGTGGAAAAAAGGAATGATTGTCAAGCTCCCAAAGAAAGGAGATCTCACACAGTGCGAAAACTGGAGAGGAATATGCGTTCTGCCTGCAGTAGCCAAGATAATAGCAAGGATAATATTGGACCGAATTAAAGACCACCTCGAAGACACACTCGACGCCGAACAAGCAGGTTTCCGCACTGGATCTTCCTGTGTTGATCACATCAACACCTTGAGGATCATCATCGAACAGTGCGTTGAATATCGATCACCACTTCACCTGCTGTTCATCGATTTTGAAAAGGCGTTCGACAGTGTCAATAGAGAATTTATTTGGCTTGCTTTGCACAGGAGGGGCATCCCAGATAAATTGATTGCTATTATCAAGGCTACATAAGATGGATCCAGGTGTCACGTTTTGCACAAAGGTAGGCTGTCAGAGGAGTTTGAAATCCAAAGTGGAGTTAGGCAAGGCTGTATACTGTCACCAATACTGTTCCTGTTGGTGATAAGTGACGTACTGCACGCAGCTTTGTCAAATGGAAATGGAGGAATTCAGTGGACTCTGCAATCTCACCTCAAACATCTGGACTACGCGGACGACGTATGCTTACTCTCTCATAGGATCATGGATCTCCATCAAATGACAACAAGGGTGGAGAGAGAAGCAGAAATCGTAGGGCTTAAGATCAACTCGGCAAAAACTAAAAGGATCAGCCTTGGAACTTCCTCATCAATCCAAGTAAATATTTCTGGACAACCGGTAGAGATGGTAGAGGATTTCCAATATCTTGGGAGTATTATCTCTACGGGTGGCGGAACTGAACTGGACGTAAACAGCCGAATCAGAAAAGCAAAGGCTGCGTTCGGAATGCTGTCCAAAATATGGAGAAACAACTCTTTTAGCTTAAAGACCAAGCTACGACTGTTCCGCTCCAATGTTGAATCCGTTCTGCTTTACGGCTGCAGCACTTGGAAAGTCACTGAAATTGTCACTAGAAAGCTGCAAACCTTCGTTAATAGATGTCTACGAAACATCTTGAGGATTTTCTGGCCCAACCGTATCTCCAATGCCGAACTTCATGCGAGAACGGGTCAGGAGCCCATAGACTCCATTATACGAAGAAGAAAGTGGCAGTGGATTGGCCATACGCTTCGAAAAGGCGATCGGTGCATTGCATCTCAAGCAATGCAGTGGAACCCGCTCACACAGGAGGGAAGACAAGTGGGCCGGCCTAGAAGTACATGGCGAAGAACGGTCGAACAGGAATCGGCACGACTGGGGAAAAGTTGGAGAGAGCTGAAATATATTTCAAGAAATCGTACACGATGGCGCGTAGGTGTAGTGGAGGCCCTATGTCCCGTAAGGGAAACATCACGGACGTAATAGGTCCGAGGACCTAAGTAAGTAAGTAAGTAAAGAGAAAATCTAACTTTAGCGAGCCCACATCAAGATTTTCAGCCAAGATCTCAGATTAAAAAAAAATGAGTTCTGGTATACAAATTTTTTTTTAATAGAAAAACATTCATTACTCTTTTATTTATTGAAATACAGATAAAAATTGTACAACAAAATTGTTCGAACTTTTGATCCCAACAAACTTATCATGGAAAGTTTTTCAAATTTTTGATCGAAAATGGCCTAAATTTAGGAAAATACTAAATTTTGTTTTTTGTTGACCTGTAACTTTTTAAATATTATCAATAACGAAAAAATGTTAAACACATGAAATGTCTTACAATTTTTTTTGTAGGACTAATATGAACCGAGATATTTAGTAAAAAGTAAAATCCAAGATGGCGTCAAAATGGTAAATGTTACGAATGCGAAAACTGAGATTTATCATATTCGATCAACTCTTTATCGAATAAAAAAAAAAATTGGGGGTGGTACAAGCTGCTGGGTCCCCCATATAAAATTTTATAATTGCACTGGACTTGTACATATGGATGAGTTTGAGTCATATTTTCTTTTATACTACGTTTGCATTGGAGACGAAATGAGGTAATTTCGAAATTAGCTCATTTGGAACGTCAAATTTGCATAGGAAATGACGTTCCAAATGAGCTAATTTGGAAATTATCTCATTTCGGCTCCAATGGAAATGATGTATTAGACAGCCCGAAATCTTGTTCTTGTCTTGTATGTCCAAACGAAAATGCATTTTTTCGCTTCACTCGATCTATACCTTAATAATAAAATGCCATAAAAGTGCCGGGAGTTACCTTTAATATGTCTTAGCTGCAGAGCTCCAACTTGCAACAAGACAAACCAACTTCTAACGAAAGCACAGTGGGATTGTCCGTTTCAGACATAAGCCGGTCCTATAAACTCATAGAGCCTGATTATACGGTTGTAGATCGGGACAATACACCCGGTCTACAATTAACGATTTTTCCAGTGCCGATCTTTTGTTCGGTGGTGAAAAGTGAGAAGTAGGGATCAAATTGTTTGTACCACAAAACTCGAACGATTTTTCCAGTCTGTTTATGTTCTCTTTCACCTTCTTTCCAGTTTTTTGTGTGTTTTCGGTGTCAGTGTGCCGTTCGTTTGATGATGTGAGTGAATATCAATGAAAAATGAAGACCACAGCATTACAAAAATTGAAGAAGACAAGCAAAAAATCTCATGGACAAAATCATTCTGTGTGTACATTTCACACGATTTCTGGAAAATCTTGGTGGAAAAATCGGGCAATGTAGATATAAAAATAAATTAAATTGGGTGGCACAACGGCTCGTGAAGAACCAGGGCCTAGTGACTAACAACTCGCAACCATTCCTGTGTGCGCCTGTCGACAGGAATGGAAGGGACCTACAATTTTATGCCGAATTGACAAGTGATACTCTTGGAGGATTTGTCAATTCCTCGCAAGAGGCAGTTGCCCTGAAATTTGTTTTTTAGTTTTTAGGTGGACGAGGCTGGGAAGCGAACCCAGTCCTCCAGCGTGACAGTTGAACGCAATAACCATTACGCTACGGGCTCCTACGGGCAATGTAGATCGGGACATTGATGTTGAACAATTTTTCCAGTGCTGAATGGAAAAATCGACCGAAACTGGAAGGACCATATCGGCTAGCTGTAGGTCTCAATCGCACACGATTACAACAAATTTGTGTCGGCAAGACAAAAATCGGTAATTGAATATCGGGACATTCTATGACAAATTTGTCAATGTAAATACGGAGTTAGACCGCTTTCACACAAGGAAACTGAGTTGCCAGAAACTAGGTAGTTTGTAGGCGAGAAGGGTGTGAGGGGAGATTTTTTGTCTTCCTTCTACGGCCTTCTCGCCAACAAACTAAAAATCGCCGGCAACTCAGTTTCCTTGTGTGAAAAGTTGAGTTTCGGCCGATTTTTCCATTCAGCACTGGAAAAATTGGTCAATTTCTCTCGTTAAATGCCCGATTTTTCCACTAAGATATTTCCATAAATGTCCCGGTCTACATTGAACGATTTTTCCCGTGCTGAATGGAAAAATCGGCCGAAACTGGAAGGATCATGTCGGCTGTACCTCTCAATCGCACGCGATTACAACAACAATTTTTTGTCGGCACTGAAAATATCGTTCAATGTAGACCGGGACAATCATGTGAAATACTGAAATGTACACAGAATGATTTTTAATACTAGTTTTGTCCTTGTCCTCTTCAGTTTTCATTGAGATTATGATCCATCCAGCGTTGCCGATTTGGAATGATAGATAGTCTTTTTTTTTGGTACGGATGGTCACACGAATAAATTCAATATGGCACTATTTTAAAATCTTCATCATTTTACTTAAACTTAATTATTGAATTATATATTTACGCTCATCCCTGACTCACTGCCTGGGTAACGCTGCTGTAATAATAAGCTAAAATCAGAAAATCGGTTCCTGCTCTTAAGCAAAAAATCGGAAAAATACAGGCGATATTTTGGAAGGTAGGCCTTGAATAGGCCTATATTGGTTAAATTTTTTAGGGTTGCCACTTTTCTAAAAGTAAGATAGTAAATTAAAATCGAAAAATAGGCTCCTGCTCATTAACGAAAAATCAAAAAAATACAGGCAATATGTCGGGAGATAGGTCTTAAATAGGCCTAAATTGGGTAAAATTTTAAGGGTTGCCACATCTCTAGAAGTAACTTCTTTATTTTTATTTTGAAAGTGAAGGGTGGAGTTGTCAACTAAATTATATATATATTTACGCTCAGCCCTAACTCACATGAAATAACATAACACGTTCGATGGACGCCTTTGGCGACTTGCAATCTACTAGTATAACAATATTCATTTTAACGACTTAGGAAATTTAAGAAAAATTGCAAATAACGTAGTAGAAACTTATATTTTTGAATAATACAAGAAAAGATCAAGTGGCAATGTTTGTAAAAGTAGAAGAACTTGTTTTTTTTCATGTGAAGATGACATGTTGTTTTTTGAAATTGTGGCGCCAAAATAGATTGTTTTTTGGGTGGCAACGCTTCAACATGTGTTTGGTTGTCCTATTGATCCTACATTCCATTGACCGCTTTCACACAAGGAAACTGAGTTGCCAGCAATTTTTAGTAAGAAGGCGAGAAGGGCGAAACGGGTAAGGGCAAGGACTTAAATCTACCCTCACACCCTTCTCGTCTACAAACTAGCTTGTTTCTGGGGCCCTACTACGTAACTTTATTCTACTTTCGAATCTATTCGCAAGTTTTCAATCTTAATTTAAAGTGGTAATAATGCATGAAAGAAGGATCCAATAAGCGCTGTTTTATTTAATTTTTAAAGTCAATGCTATAAAATTAACCAATTGAGATTTTACAAATTCGAACATTTTTAAGCCTTAACTACATAGGCCTACTTTGGTACAAAAGTACAAAAGTGAGAAATAAATATCTTTTCTGAAGACACCTGCTTGCAAAAAAAAAAAACAATAGCAAATTGTGCATTGTGGTTTAATTTAAGTGTCAGAACAATTTTCGTATGATTTTTTGCATGCGTGTTTGTTTAGCGAGCATTTTAATTTCTCACTTTTGTACAAAAGTAGGTCTATGAAGTTAAGGCTTTAGTGTAGAATCGAATAACATAGTTGGGCTCCTGGTAACTTAGTTTCCTTGTGTGAAAGCGGTCATACATGCAAGGCGTTCATTTTGTAAGATCAACATTACAACCAAACACATGTTGAAGCGTTGCCACCCAAAAAAAAATTCTTTATGGCATAGAAAAGTCAAAAATCAAAAAATGGTACTTAAATGTGAGTTTCACAAAAAAACGACACAAATTTGTTCTAAAAAATAGCCACTTTATTAAAACAATTAAAACTAAAGTACATTTTTATTATTGACAAAAATTTAGAAAAAAAAAACTTTTATGTATTTAAGTGCAAGGTTTCTTTTTTTGTTTGTTTGAATAAATTGTGTAAATTTAAATTTATATAAGTCCATGTGATTCTTAATTATGTTTGAAATTTTAAGTGATTTAATATCCAATTCCCGACTTATTTGATAAACATACATAAACATTATACACATACATATACCTACGTTCCTACAATCATAACTAAATTTCCTACTAATTTATTTAACACTTCCATTATTTTAAATGTTCATTATTTTTTGTATAGCTCGATGCAATAAATTTAAATAATATGATTTTTTATCTGAGCAAATTATTATAAAAATCAATAAGACAAAAAAAGAAGAATATAATTTTATTTTATAAAGCTAAAAGCTTTTTAAAAATATTCATAAAACTTTAAACTTGAATAAACACTTATGCCCACAACTATAGATGCAGCTGATATAAGGATATTGGAAATCGCTTGCAAGGCAGCTGTAAACAGAAAAAGATAATTAATTTTAATAGGGAAATAAATTTAATAAACTTTAAAATGTACTACCTCCACTGCATATGCTGTCCAGAGTATTTTCAACGTAGCCACTTTCGTTGTCACAGAGACACAGTTTGACTTTTGATGACATGAACTTTGCTACTCCTGTTGTCCTATTTCCATTTACCATGGTACATATCATATTGGGTTCGCAATCACTGGTGCTGGAGCATTTATGACGTAGCCCTGTGTAGGACAAATTTTGTTGTATTTTTGTTATGATTTTATATAAAAATGCAAAAATTTATATAAAATATTATAAGTTAAAATTTTGTATAGTATAGGTACAAGTTAGTATAGATTGGTATAGATTTAAGCCTTTTTGAGTAAATACCCAAAACTCGAAAATTTGGTAGTCCGAGTACCTATACAGGGTGTCCCATTGACAATGTTCCAAACTGAAAACTTGGTAGCTTATACACACAGAATTGTGACCGTTTTCGGGTAACGGCTATTTTTTGAAAAAAAAACTTGATTAAGAACCAGTTTTTGCTCACCTAGCTCTTAATTGATTTTTGTTTTCTTACAATTTGTGTACTTAAATATTTGTTAATAGTTGTATTAATTTTAATGAGAGCGAGATGCGGGATCATGCCCTAACTCCTCTCTTGTGGGGATGGAGACAGAAAACGGTTTTTTTAAATCTGTACGGGGTGTTTTGTAGTCTGTGCATACATACCCCTCCGTAAATTTATTGATCATTTGTGCGTGACCTACAGAGTTCCTTTTCCAGCTATTGGTTTGGCTTAGTCTTAGGGCACTGTAGGCTGCAGTTTCTTGAACAAGTTGATCTAGGGGTTTTAGGTTGAGTATCGTTTCCATATCCGCAGTGGGTGTGGATCACATTACCCCTGTAATTACTGTACACGCTAGTCCATGAACTTTATTAAGCGTTTTGCAATTAGTTTCTTCATCCATCGCGCTCCACCAAACCAGGCTACCATATGTAGGGATCGGTCTTATAATGGCCGTGTACATCCACATTATGATCTTAGGGTTTGGACCTCAGATCTTACCAAATATACTGTTGCAGGAGTAAAATGCGATCATGGCCTTCTTAGCTCTTTCTTTAATGTTCAAACCCCACTTTAGCTTTTTTTCAAGAATTACGCCCAGATATTTGGCATGTTCTGAAAGACTAAGTTGGGTTCCTTCTATTGATGGTAGGACAAAATCTGGTATTTTCCTTAAAATTGGATTTTCACTTCAAAACTAACTCAGAAAAAGGTGAACTTTGGTGAAAAGCTTTAACCTTGTCTTAGCATTTTCTAAGAGAAAACAATTGTTCCTTCCTGAAGAAACAAACACCTCAATTGATATCGCCTTGGAATTTTCAATAATCTGATGTTATGATGATTTATGATATATTTGATGTTATGATGTTTAACAAAGTTTCTTAAAAAATTAGGTATGTATACCTTTGAATCATATCTTTTCAAACAAGAAGCTTACTAACCCAGCCATTGTCAATTTTTGAGGAAATTAAGGAAGACGGTTTAGCAAGGGAAATATTGCACGGTACATGGAAGGCAGTTATTGCTTTCCATCGTTGAGGCAATAAATTTTAAATTTTTGCCTTTTTGTACAAATAGAGAGGCAATTTACCCCCTCAAGTATTACCAATGGAACCGTTAAGCAAGATTTCTACGAATAAATTTTCTCTTTCATGTATATAGGATTCTTTGTTAAAAATAATTTTTTTTATCATTTATATGGGAGTTTATGCAAAGAAACATTTAATTAGTGGTTTTTGAAATCTAGCATTCTTTTTTTTTTTAACTTCCATACGATCTAGCATTATGAAATTTGAGATTTAAAAAAAAATTTAAGATTATGGCCTCACTGCTCTGGATTTCTCAAACTGGCTGCAAGCTCAACACCGCTTCTCTTCTCTTTGCGAAGTCCTCTATCTAGAATTTATTGACAAAATGCAAAATAGCCTGATTTCAGATACCAGACGCTTCTACCAATTTATTAATATTAAACGTAAATCGGATGGCTTTCCCTCAACTCTTAAATTTTTGAACTCGTCATCTGGCAAACCTAAAATAATCACAAACCTTTTTGCCTCATTATTCAGTCAATCATATAGTAATAAATAATAATCCTCAGGAACCTAACTACGATTTTTTTAAGTACTTAAAGGTGTCTCATGGCCCATATGCACCTCCTTAACCTCAATTGGAATAGGTGTTGATATTGTCGCCAAAATGATAAGTTTCCTTAAAGATGATTTGGATTTCTCCCCTGGTCCGAATGGATTGCCTGCCATTTAACTGAAATGTGCTAACTCCCTATGTGAGCCACTTTCAGCAATATTTCGACTTTCACTCTCTCAATTTATCTTTCCAAAATTATGGAAGGACTCTTTTATTTTTCCTGTTTATAAAAAAGGAGTACATAATGATGTTGATTACTACCGTCCTATTGACAAGCTTTCCTCAATTCCCAAGCTCTTTAAAAGCATTGTCTACGATTCTCTCTATTTTCACTGTAAACTTATATTCTCCTCACAACAGCACGGCTACTTAAAAGGCAGTGCCCCACAACTAACCTCACGGAATTAATTTCTAAAACTCTTAAATGAGCAAGAGAAAGGAAATGAAGTGGACGTTATCACCACAGATTTTAGTAAGGCCTTTGATAAAATCAGTCACCAACTCATTTATCTTAAACTTGAAGCTATCGGTTTCCCGGGTCTTTTTATTTCTTGGCTCAGATCATACCTTGAGAGTTATCTTCAGGATTTCAATCTCTGATCCCATCCTTGCCACTACAGGTGTTCCTCAAGGGAGCCACCTTGGCCATCAGAGGTAGTACATACCTACATACTTCAGCAATTTCAAATGGCTTAGAAACATCTCTCAACGTATGTGCGTCTTTTTATTTTCTTCTCAAGTTCTAAGACTTTACTAACTTTAGATGGCACTCACAGCCCAGGGTATGTGCTTCGGCCTTAACTAACAAGCCCCTCCAGCCAGATCTGTCCCTAGCTAGCCTCTTCCAATTGCGCACACCGAGTTGTTTGAGGTCATTCTCCACTTGTGCGCACCACCTGTTATGGGTTCTTCCTCTGCTACATACACCGATTCGAAGACTGCCGCTGTCCATACGCTCCACGTGCCCCAGCCATATCAGCCGCTGTATTTTAAGCTTTTTGACCAGGTCAACGTCGCCGTATAGCCCGTATAGTTCGTCGTTGAATCTTGTCCTCCACACTCCTTCGATACACACCGGACCGAAAATCACACGAAGAATCTTCCTCTCAAAGCACCCTAGCAGATTTACATCCGATTTTGTCAGTGTCCATTCTTCTGTCCCATAGAGCAGGACCGGGATGATTATAGGTTCTTGTATAAAGTCTCCTTGGTTCTCTGAGAGAGGGCCTTACTACTTAAATGCCTTCTTAGACCGAAGAAACAGCGGTTGGCAAGCGTAATCCTTCGTTTGATCTCTGCACTGATGTCATTTTGCGAGGTAATAGTGGAGCCCAGGTAGACAGAGTCCTTGACAATTTCGAAGTTATATCTGTCCATCGTGCGATATTTTGCCCGAGTCAACGATTTTGAGATTCCTCTCTCGATGACAGCATATACTTCGTCTTGTCCTCATTAACCGCCAATCCCATTTTAGCCGCCTCCGATACAATGCTTGCAAACGCACCTGCCACAGCTCGCTTCGTTCTGCCGACAATGTGTATGTCATCTGCATACGCAAGCAATTGAACGGACTTTTGATAAATTGTACCGCTGCGCTGGTGCTGACATATGCGTTGCGTACAATTGCTTTAAGAACGATGTTCAATATGTTGCATGATAACGCGTCGCTTTGCCTCAATCCTTTCTCAACATCAAAGGAATCCACTCTCATCTCGGCAGGCTTCCGTTCTAGCTTTGTATCCCTGGGTGGATCGTTTCACCCTTTGATAACATTTTCGAACATCACCCCTGCCACTACAACCTCCAATAGACTCGGCCGCACGCTTCTCGTGCTCTCTCTTTTTCCACCTGCGAAGTCAGCGTTCCTCTTTCCTTTTCAGCCCGTAGAGCTCCCAGGCTACTCTCTCAGCAGCTCTTGTTCGAGTCTGCAGTATTGTCTGATAGGCCTCGTCCTTAGCTGCATGCGCCAGCCGGCACTCTTCATCGAACCAGGGGTTTCGTTGTGATCGCCTATTGAAACTCAGCACATCAGAGGCGGCACTTCTGATGGCTTGGTGACAGTGTTTCCACCGGTCATCATCAAATGAGCATACTTTTTTCTGTTTATCTTGGGGAGAAGGGACGTTTTATTGCGAAAGTTTTCGGACAACCTTTCGAAGAGAACGCTCGTAACTTAGGAGTGGTCGAGGCCACTCATAACTTTTGCGAGCGCTCGTAAATGTCCATTAATATTGCTTGCTGAATAGGTTTATGAGGCTCTTAAGTTATGATCGGTCGGTGAATACCAGCCTAAGACTGCAGCAGTGAAAACAGCGCTCATTTTTTTAATTAGAAGAAAAACAAATAATATGGAAATTGAAGAACTCAAACAACAAATTAGAATTTCCTACATGACAGCTGTGAGCTATTTTTGATTTTACTTGAACTGATTTCGAAAAGCTTTCGAAATTGGAACACGGAAAATAAATTCACTCGATTTTCAGTTTTGATTTCATTTCACGTGATTTTGGGAACCTAGCTGTAGACTTATTTTATAAAGTCTACCAAAACACCATTTTCGCGCTCGATTTGAACTTATCTGGGAAATAAAGTTAACAAAATAAAGTTAACCCCGTGATTCTTCATATGACATATTTGTTTTATTACTTTTAACCAGTGGGGTCCAGAATCCATACAAAAGTGTCCATGGTCCTTTAAATTTCTGATAGGATATTTATTCCAAAATCCGAAATGATAACACAACAACATACTACATATAAGGCGAACTGTTTTTTTTTTTAATTTTAACTTGAATGCATGATCTTTTCTTGAGGATGAACTCATTAGCTTTAAGACTTTCGTTGTTATTAAATTTCACAAAATATAAACTTTCTCGAAAAAAAAAAAAAATAATGACTCATGTAGGTATCATGTATACATATAACTTGAGAAAAAGTTTTTTAACTTCATGTCGATTTTTGATATTATGAGTACAAGCTTCTACACTTCAGTTAAACAAAAAACATGGCAAGACGTTTCATAATGTGCATGCTGATTTTCTGTATTCAATAATGCACAATTTTCGTGCTTATCAAAATTTAATTAGATCTTACCATGAAGCACAAGCATTCATGATTAAAATTGCTCTTTGGATTTCCACGAGTATTATAATATAGTTAAAGTATTTGGTCAAAGGCAAAAAGCGAAATTCGTGTTAAACCCTTTATCAAAACACGAACCTAATAAAATATAAAAGTCCTTAAAAATGAAAGTTGTTTTCTTTAATGTCAATACTTTAATTGCACATGAAATTCAATACTAAAGTATACGTCTTAATATTATATTTAAAACTTAACTATATTTGAAATCAAAATAAACCTCGAATCCGTAATAACATGGAAAATTAATTTTAATTGTATGTCCGTTTCAATGTTTAACATTTGGGCAATGTGAGTCACTGTGATGGTCTTCTCTTTTCTCCTCAGTTATATTTAAGAAAAAACAAACTCCACCCATGAGTGGGCTGAACAAAAGATCATTAGCCTTGCACAATAGCAAAGCATTTCCAAGCTCAAGTGCAAATTAAACAAATATACATCCCAAGAAAACAAGCGACATACTCATAGAAATAATAGTGTTTTAGCAAATTTAAGGTTTCATATTTGATCCAGAGACTGAATTGAATATACCTACACAAGTAAGATATAGTAGGTAGGAGGTTGGTAGAGAAGTTCTCATTCTTTAAGTATTTGCTTGGAATGTACAATTTGAGTTGGAATTCCGTGACACAGGTGCCAATTTAAGACATGCATAGCATATACTATAGTAAAAGGACTTCTCATGTACACGCTTAAGAAATCGCGTATTTACAAAAAATTAGCTATGACCTATTCTGGGTAACACAAGAGAAAGAAAAAAAAGAGTCCTCTTGTAAGCGCATACACCATTTAAGTGCTTAGTCAAATATTTCACGCTCAGGTAAGTAAACAAAGGAAGTTTTATAGAAGGAATGAAAACTAAAGAATTGGTTCAGTGTTCAGTCTAATTAATTCTGTTCTACGTCTTGGCTATTTGGATGTTCAACATCCATGAAGCTCTGGAGCCGGCCTTTGGAATAATTACTAGCTTCGATTGGAAAAGATTCATGCATCAGTTGTCGGTTTTACTGTAGATTGGCACATCGTTAAACTTGCTCGAGATAGCTTTCTATTGTGTTATTTCTAATTGTGCTGATTATTCTGCAAAATCTCAAACGTTTACGGGACTCATCATCACCTGATGAGAATTCGCCAACTGTTAAAATGAGCCAGCAAAAAAAAATGACAAAGAATCCGGGAATCTCCCAACATAATTCATCATCGTTTAGGGCCAGTTTGTTCACAGTGGGTTAAATTTAGTATGTGACTTTCATAGGCTTTAATTAACTAACGTTAATCAACCAAAATTGGCTGATTAATGAAATCCATGATTAGCAACTCATACTTTGAATTTGTTAAACAAAATTTGATCAACAAAAACATTTGAGGATTTCCCAGCTTCACTAATCATGGATTAAAGATGATCAGCTGGGAACAAACTGTCCCTTAATCGCTTTAGTGATCTTTCTGATTTGTCTGATAATGAAGAATCAATGTCAGAGGCTGTACATGAAGTACCCATAAAAATCGAGTTACCTCCTATTCACTTGATAGTGTTTATGTGACTCAATGCATGAAAGATATCGGCATAGCCAAATTTGATTGCAAAAATACTTCAATTGGGTGCCGTTTTAATCTCTTCAGTGAAACTGAATTAAATAAAATTAAATTTACCCTTCGCGAAAATAATCTCCAATTTTTAACACATAACTCTAAAAACCCAGAAACCATTTAAAGTAGTGTTATATGGTTTGTATAAAATTAATATTGATGTCCTTAAAACTGAATTGTGTACATATCTAAAACTAGAAGTTCTTCAAATTTCAATAATAAACATTAAAAGTCCTAAATACAAAGAAACAGTGTAATTATTTAGTTTACCTTGACAATAAAAGCATTAAAATGAATGAACTAAGAAGACAAGCTAGGTTTGTCAACCACGTTTCAGTATATTGGGACTTTTATCTCGGAAGAATTCACACTTCGTCCCTCAATGCCATCAATGTTTAATGTTTGGACATGGCTTTTCTTTTTGTAATGTCAAAAAAGCATGCTCTCACTGCTCTGAAACTCACAACTCACAAGAATGCACCAACAAAGAAAAACTACCTAAATGCGTTATTTGTGGTGAACAACACACTGCAACTGACGCCACATGCAAAAAGAGTTTAGAATTCATCAAAATACAAAACCGACTTAAAGCCAGAAATAGGAGAATGCGTCCTGGTTTCGAACATGTTATTCATGATCCACTTCCAAGCAAACATACCGGATTTAACCTCAACACTTCTGATTTTCCTGGGTTTATTCAGAAAAAACCTAATCAACCAATGTATAATAGAACACTAACTTCCAACAACATCTCCCAGCAGCAATCACCAGTGGCAATATACAGTTAACAACAGATTCACGACCGTCAAACCAAAACAGCAATTTATTTAGTCTAGATGAACTCTCTATGTAAAAGCAGACAAGATCAATTTAACGTTATAGCTGTTTTAAGCATTAAATATCTTTATCGTAACTATGGACAATAAATTAGAAAATGCTTTTGTGGAATGCTAAAAGTTTAAAAAACAAAGAAATAGAATACTTTCATTTTTTAATTGAAAACAAAATTGATATCGCAGTGATAACCGAAACCTGGCTAAAGCCAAACATAAGTATACATGACAGAAATTTCTATTTAGATCGGACAGATTATCGGAGAGGGGTGGATGAGTATGCATTTTCGTAAACAAGTCTGTGAAACATAAACTAGTTCCAACCACAAAAACTTATTTGATAGAAACTTTATCAATTGAAGTCGAATTTAGTCCCTCAAAAGTTATCAAAATTATAGCTGCCTATTTTCCTAGCGGTAGAGTAAGCAACGAAAAAAACAAAAATTTAAGCCTGACATCTTGAAGTTTATAAGAACAAACGAAAATTATCTCTTATGCGGTGGCTTTAACTGTTAGAAGTATATTGAAATACTTTAACAATAACTACTTTATAATAATATAGAAAACTTGTGTACTTATGCTTAAATTATGTTTATCTAAAATATTCTGTAAAATATTTTATTATTTTATATCTTTTGTTATTTTATATAAAAGGAATTGTTTCTATTGCTATACTAAGCTAATAGGTTATGGACCCTCATATTAACTAGGATAATAATTAAAAAAAAAAACTGAATTTATTGCTTTTTATCCTGGTGGCAAAAAGATGGATGATGAACTTAAAGGATCTGTCCAGAAACTCAACTCTCAGAATTATCAAATCTGAAAATATAAGCTGGAATTACTGTTTATGAAAGATTAGCTCTGGGATGTTGTGAACAAAGAAAAACCAGATAAAGTAGATGAAAATTTGTTGATGAAGGATAGAAAAGCCAGGGCTACAGTTGGGCTTTTGGTTGAAGATAATCAACTCATTCATCTCCGAAAAATCGAAACTTCTAGAGAGAATTGGCTATAGCTTTAAAGAAAAACCACGAAAAACCATCGCTATCGAATAAAGTTTCTATAATGAAGAAACTTTGCAGGATGCAACTTAAGGAAGACCAATCAATGGAGAGTCATATAAATGATATGTTGGATACAGTTGATCGTTTAAGTGGACTAGGTGAAGTGTCCGCTGAAAATTTAATTGTTGCTTTTCTACTTGGAAGTTTACCTGATGTATACAGCTCACTTATAACTGCTCTTGAAGTCTGTGATGAAGAATGTCTTATGCTGGATCTAGTGAAAGAAAAACTTATTCAAGATTTTAAAAGCCGGCAAGAAGGAATGATAGATCTGAGCGCTGAAGCTGTTTTGAAAACACAAGGTAAATACAAATTCATTCCAAAATGTTATTCTTGCGGAGAAAGTGGACATTTGAAAAGAAACTGCCCAAACATTAAAAGCTTCAAAAGAATGAAAATGAAATCAACGCGAATTTTTGTTTTAAAAATGTGTCTGTTAAGGAACTTTCACAAAACTGGTACGTGGACTCAGCAGCTACCTGTCACATGAGCTGTGATGAATCATTTTTTTCCTATCTTGATACAAGTTCAAATGATAAAATTTACTTAGCTAATGGAACCGAAATAACAGCCAAGGGTTCTGGTCAAGGAATTTTAAGATGCAATGACAAAACAATATGCGTTCGCAACGTTTTATTTGTGCCAGAGTTAGATAGTAATTTGTTATCGGTTGCAAGACTAACAGCAAATGGTTTTGAAGTCATTTTTAAAAACAAAATCTGTTATATTTTACATGACCATTCTGTTAACGCTACTGCCTCTTTAGAAAAGAATTTAAAAAAAATAAATGTAAACCACTATGTTAAAAAGACTTAAGGTAAGACCGCACACAACTGCAGCGGAACTACACTTCACGACGCGGCAAAATATTATTTGTATAATAGCGGCAACTGAACTTCATACAATTTCATACAAATTATTTTGAATCGCAGTTCCGCTGCAGTGCAGTACCGCCTAGTGCGCTCTAACCTTTATTCAATACACAACCTGAATGCATTCATGTATGGCATCGTCGTCGTTTTGGTCGTCGCAGAGATGAAGACGCAATCAAAATTGGAGTTAATAATGGTTACATGACTGGTGTTTCATTAAAAGGTTGTTCTTGTAAATTAAAATGTGAAACTTGTTTACAAGGTAAAATGACAAGAAAAGTATTTCCAAAAGTTTCAAATAATCGCGCCTCTAGTATTCTGGACTTAATTCACAGTGATTTGTGTAACTTTAATTGATGACTATTTAGTCGATATTGTATGGTATATTTTATTGAAAAAAAAAGAGTGAAGCCTAGAACAGATTTAAAGAGTTTGTTGCTTTGACAGAAAATAAGTTTTGCAAAACTGATGTTAAAGTCTTACCTTCTGATAGAGGGGGTGGATATTTGAACAAGGAAATGAGTATTTTTCTGAAAAGCAAGGGAATTATTTATCAGCTTACTGCGCCATATACTCCAAAGCAAAATGGAGTTGCAGAGAGAAAGAACAGAAGTCTTGTGGAAATGGCAAGATATCTTTTGATTGAAGCTGGAATGCATTTGAAGTACTGGGCAGAATCTGTAAACACAGCTAACTATGTTCAAAATCGTCTTACAGGGAAAGCAACAAATGTCACACCATATGAACTTTGGTTTGGAGGGAAACCATCAATGAATCATATCAAATTTTTCGGATCAGAAGCGTATGCCCAAATTCCTAAAGAAAAACGTAGATAATTAGACAAAGATGCAAACAAATATGTGTTTGTTGGATATTCAGAAAATTAAAAAGCATATCGATTATTTGATACAAGGACCAATGAAATTTTGGCTAGCAGAAATGTTGAAATTATTGAGTCGAAATTTAATAAAAAGAATTTTTGTGAAAATATTTTGGGACATACAAATTTTGGAGAAAATTATCTATGTATCAATAAATTTAGACTGTCAAGAAAACCATACAAAAACATCTGAGGCTGATGAAAATAGGCAATCAGAAGATGTCGAACATACTCAACAGGAAAGGGATATTCAATTAGAAGATATCGAACATATTCAGCAAGAAAGGCATATTCAATTAGAAGATATCGAATATACTCAGCATGAAAGCAATATTCAGTTAGATCAAAAAAGAATTTCTTCGAAATCAAACAAAGGCATTCTGAAAAAAAGGCATAATGAAAACAACAGTAATTGAAGAGCTTAGAAATTATCGTGAAGCTGTGTCTAGTACTGACAAAATTCATTGGATCCAAGCTATGGAAGATGAAATTGCATCTATTCATGAAAACAATACTTGGAATTTAACGGAACTACCGACAGGAAGAAAAGCTGTTGGTTGCATATGGATTTACAAACTAAAAAGATCTGCTGACGGTAATTTTAAGCACAAAGCTCGTTTGGTTGCTCAGGGATTTTCTCAAAAATATGGAGAAGATTACGATCAAGTTTTTACACCGATTGTGAAACAGACTACTCTTAGAGCACTATTGGCAATATCTATGAATAAAGATATGAAAGTAAAGCATTTGGATGTGAAAACGGCTTTTCTCAACAGTGATTTAGACACCGAAATGTATCTTAAACAGTCTATGAAGGATATCAAGTTCGTGGAAAGGAGAACCTAGTATGCAAATTAAATAGAAGTATCTATGGACTTAAACAATCAGCTCGATGTTGGAATAACAAAATTAGTGAAGTTTTCACTAGATTTGGATTCAGAAGGCGAAAGGCTGATCCATGCATGTATATAAAAGAAGAAAATAATAATCTGGTTTTAATTTTGTTATACGTAGATGATATAATAATTTCCAGCAAAGACCACTATTTAATACAAAAGACTATTATGAAATCAAACAACATTTTGTAATATCAGACTTGGAAAATTTGTCGTTTTATCTGGGAATTCAGTTTGAAAAGGATAATGGCCATCAGTTATTAATGTACCAAGAAAATTACATTGATACTTTATTAGAAGAATTTAATTTGGCAGATGCAAACATTTCAAAAATTCTTATAGATCCCGGATATACATATAAAGGAAATTAATAATGTAAATTTCTTAAGTTCGAACGAATTATATAGAAAAGCGATTGGATCATTACTATACCTTGCAGGAAATACGAGGCCGGATATATCCAATGCAGTTTCACATTTAAGCAGAATAGTCAGCAAACCCACGCAAACTGATTGGATAGAAGTAAAACGTGTGTTCAGGTATTAAAAAGGAACTAAAAATTGTAAGCTTTGTGTGGGAACTAAAGGAAATAGGGACTTAACTTTAACTGGACACACTGACGCAGATTGGGCTGGTGATTTGAAAGATCGAAAATCAACAAGTGGTTACGTTTTAAAAATTGGCGATGCAGTTATAAGCTATGCAAGTCGTAAGCAAACAAATGTTAAGTTATCGTCAACTGAAGCAGAGTTTGTTGCTTTAGCTGAACCATCTCAAGAGGCAATTTGTCTTAAAATGTTATTTGAAAATTTTCAATTCAAAATCTCTGATGTCGTAATAAATGAAGATAATCAAAGTTGCTTAAAACTACTAGAAGAAGATAAAATAAATTCAAGAACTAAACATATTGACGTCAAATACTATTTTTCTCGAGAACTAAATTTATCAGGAGCAATAAAGTATAAATTCTGCCCAACCGAAGATATGATAGCAGATATTTTAACAAAACCTTTATTAATGTTAAGTTTGGTAAATTTAGAAAATTACTTGGATTATCATAATATTTTGTAGAATACTTAGTTATTGAGAAGGGGTGTTAGAAGTATGTATATTGAAATACTTAAACAATAACTACTTTATGATAATATAGAAAACTTGTGTACTTATGTTTAAATTATGTTTATCTAAAATATTCTGTAAAATATTTTATTATTATTCTGTTCGAGATTCAATAAACATCTTTTGTTATTTTATATAAAAGGAATTGTTTCTTTTGCTATACTAAGCTAATATTAACTGTCGTCATTCAAAGTCTTCGAAGATTTTGATATTGCTTATCCATCTGAATCAACTTATATACCTTCCAATGGTCGAGGACTTCCCTCAACTCTAGATCTGGTTCTTTCAATTACAGTTGACAATATTTCGCGACCAATTGTTATAAATGATCTTTCATCTGACCGCAAACCTGTTGTTTTCTATCTTAATGAATCGTTCAACATTGCAGCTCCAACTGAAAATTACAATTTCAAACGGGCAAATTGAAAAAATTTAAACGTTGCGTAAACGCTTCACTTTCTGGCTTTTCTCAACCCTCTACCTTTACGTTAGAGGAAATTGATGATAAAGTTAACACATTTGAATGTTCCATTAATGAAGGGATCAATGCGTCTGGGTCTATCCCTTTACTTTCCGCCTCCCTTAAAAAAAAACAGCGAAATTTCTTTGCTAATAAATGACGTAAGAAAGACGATTACATTTAGGAATTTAATACGCGGACGTTATCAAAGATCTAGGGACTTATTTCTCAAGTTTCAATTGAATTTGCATAACAAATTAGTTATATAAAAAATTCAGGAAATACGTAATAATGAAGGAAAATGTTATCCGAAATTTGGAAACTTTCGAAAATTTTTAAGAAAAAAAATAATAGAATCCCATACCTTGAATGCAATGGTGAAATTCTTCATACCAATGAAGAGAAGGCCACTGACTTCGGTAAATATTTTCATTCTAGTCACTCAATAACAGAGGGCTATAGTGAAACATAAACCAAATAATTAGTTCAAAACAGTGTCAACTGTATTAACCTAACTTCAATAGAAATAAATAATATTCATATATCAATATCTCTGGTTAAAAATACTATTTCTTGTATTCGCATAAAAAAGCAGCTGGTAATGATAAAATTTCAAACAGGGACATCAAATACCTACCAAAGAATGCTGTTCAGTATATTACATCCCTATTTGAAAGTTGTCTGCGATACGGACATTTTCCAAGAAGATAGAAGATTGCGGAGATCATTCCAATAGCTAACCAACTCAACCATTGATGCAGCTTACTTAGATGTGCAGGTAAACTTTTTGAAAAAATTATTTTCCTAGAGATGAACGACTTTGTTGAATCAAACAGTCTTGTTCCAATTGAACAGTTCGGTTTTAGAAAGGAGCACTCGACGACTCACCAACTGAAAAGAATCACAAATACTGTAAAAGATTCTCTTAAAAACAAAAAATCACTTGGTATGATATCATTTGATATCCAAAAGGCATTCGACAGTGTTTAGCACGACGGCCTGCATCACAAATTATTTACTCAAAATTTTCCTGCCTACATCCTCAAAAACATTCAAAGCTTTCTGTCAGATAGACTTTTTTATGTCAAAATTTTTTCCGATTCATCTCCTCTGTTTTCCATAAAAGCGGGCGTTCCACAAGGTTCAACCTTATCGCCACTTTTAGATAACTTGTGTATTGCTGATTTTCCTAGAAACTTTGACCCCTTTCACACAAGGAAACTGAGTTCCCAGTAACTAGCTAGTTTGTAGGCGAGAAGGGTGAGAGGGGAGATTCTTTTCTTTCCCTTACGCCCTTCTCGCCAACAAACTCCCAGTTTTCAGCAACTCAGTTTCCTTGTGTGAAAGCAGTCTTACACTGTGAAAATGCCTTCTTTGCTGATGATACAGCAGCTCTAACGATTGTCAAAGTATATTAACGAATCTACAAAACGCTCTATTTGAAATCGAAAAGTTTTTTCACAGGTGGAAAATTAAAATAAATCCAACGAAATCACAAGCGATATTTTTTTCAAGAAAGAGAAAAGCTTCAAATCTACCTCAATATAATCTGTCGATCTGTAACACTCCAATAGAATGGACAACAACAATAAAATACCTAGGTATCACTCTCGATAAGACATTAACTTTCTCAAACCATATTACTGCATCTATCAAAAAAGCAAATCTTTTAATAAAAATCCTATATCCACTTATTAATAAGAATTCTTATCTAAGCAAGGATAATAAGCTTCTTCTCTATAAAGTTGTCATACTTCCTACACTAATATATGCTTCTCCTTGCTGGAATAAATGTGCCGAATGTCATTCAAGAAAACTTAAAGTTTGTCAAAACAAATCTTTAAAATGATTATGCATCTTCCCTGGCATTTCTCCACACTAGCGCTGCATGATATTACTAAAATTTCAACAATTAAGTCTAAAATTACAATAATTTCAATCAATTTTGAGAATAAATGTTTGAGCCACGAAAATGTATTAATAAATTCACTGGTTTGCCATACCAATTTAGTTTAAGTTATTATTAATTTAGATTTTAAGATTATTTTATTCATAGTTTTAAGATTTTGTTTGCATCCTTTGAGTATTTTTTTTTTTTCAATTTTTCTCATAATAATCACCACTTTCATATGAATTCTCTATATTAAAAAATCTTTAGTTGCTAAGAATCAAATGTATTCTAATCGTTATTTTAAAAGTATTCTACCATGTAACACGATTTCACTGAAGAAGAAATAAATTTAAATTTGAGTGGTTTTCAAAACACTAGTGGAAATATTTAGCTTTCATTGTCAAAATACAAGTGTTAGTACTTATATCCCGCCTAAAATAACCATATTGTCTTACCTTTTTGTACGTTTGGACAGAGTCCATTTTGAGGTGCTGAATCATCACCACAAAGACAGCGCAGTTTATAATCATTAAGATCCTTCACACAACTTGATTTGTCGATTGATACGCAATCATCATGGCTGGAACATTCACGTCCTTTCACTGAAAAGAAAATAATTGATTTTAAAAAAAAGCATTTAACATTTGTATAGAATTGTAGCCACTTGTAGCTAGCTTTAAGAAAATAAAATCATCTTATAAATTTGGTAGAGAATGCCCATTAATGAGAGATACATGTGTATGTAGTACTAGCTGACCCAGCTAACTTCGTTCCGCCCAAATTCGTCAATGTAGTGAAAATATTAATTCCGAGCCTGTGGCACATGCTGCTTAAATTGGGTGGCGCAACGGCTCATTAAGAACCAGGGCCTAGTGACTAACAACTCTCAATCATTCCTTTGTGCGCATGTCAATAGGAATGGAAGGGACCTACAATTTTATGCTGAATCCGAACGGCTAGACGAGAAGCACTTATTCCTGATAAGTGATACTCTTGGAGGATTTGTCAATTCCTCGCAAGAGGCAGTAGCCCGAAAAAACTTTATAGTTTTTAGGTGGACGAGGCTGGGAAGTGAACCCAGACCTCCAGCGTGAGAGTCCATGTCCATCGCACTAACCTATGGGCACATGCTGCTTGATGAACATAATTCGTTCAATTCAAATTCTTACTTCAAAAATTCTATTAAAAACAAGGGACAAAATTGAAGTATAACTCAATGTCAACGTATTTTTTAATCAAACTGCAATGATTCACGTGTCGGTCATCTCACTTTTTCACTGAAGTGCTTTATGGTATACAACATTTTTCGTTCTATTTTCGGATGGGTACCCTTACAAAGTGAGATGTTTGCCGACACGTGAGATGTTTGCCGACATAACTGACCATGTCAGAAACATGGGAATTCAAGACTGATGCCACAAACATCCAGCAATGATCCTTGCGACTTATTAATTCTCATAGCGAAAGCGATCCGCGCGGGAAACTGAAGACGCTTAAAACGAATAAATAATCGCTCGGAATGAGCGGAATATTCGTTTCTACATCGTTGCTTAAATGTCAAATTCCGTGAAATAGTTTGTGGCTTCGTTTTCATCCATTAAGGAGTCGATGGATTTGTATGAATGTAACTCTTCGGCGATTTGATTTGGAATGACGAATTCAAATGATCGACTTTAAATCGCAATGGCAGATGCTTGATAGAGCTTCTCGAGAACTTAGGCTTGTTTGTGCTTAATGGAGTAACCGAAGGTGATGTTGGTGGGGAGCTCACATTTGTTAGTGGTCAGGGACATTCTGTGATTGACTTTTGTGCTGTTTCCGGTCAGTGGATGCAATCAGTCTCGGATTTCGAAGGTATGGCAGCCACTTTTTTTGCTCACTTGCCCATCTTAGTAAAAGCTGTTTTCGCCCAAAAAGTGCCACGCAGAGTTGCAAATAATCCCCAAATACTGAAGTGGATTGATAACAAAGCCCCTCTCTATCGATTTGATTTGAATAGAAACTACGATATCCTAACATCCGTACAATCTTCAAGGTCAATGGATCAAATTACTGAAAGCATAATAAGAACCATCAAGATTTCGGTACCATTCGCTCTCAATAATAACCACAGACTTCAAACTGAAAATAAATGGTTTGACAGAGATAGCGAGAAGTTACGTGAAAAATCTTTTCGTTACTTAAAACTGTTCAGATCGACAAACAATATTTTTTTCAAAACCCAATACTTGCACTTAAATAAGGAATATAAACAACTATGTTCTTCAAAAAAGAACAATTATTTAAAAAATATAGCTCAAAACCTAGTCATTTGCAAGGATTCAAGAGCATTTTGGATTAACGTGAGGGAACTTGGAGGCCGCGAACGAAATGCTGCTAATAATATTGTTCTCGGACCGGATGTCAGCAGATGTTTCTCGCTTGTCGTTTAGTTACGTACTACCAAACACCTATGTACAAGAACTCGATGACACAATATCTCTGAGGGAACTGGAGATATAGTTCTGTAAAAAATGAAAAAAAAAGCACCTGGTGTTGATGGAATCCCAACAGAGTTCTACTAATACTCTACCACTCATTTTAAAAACTATTTGGTTGACTATTTCAACAAACTTTCTAACGATGCCTGTGTACCTAGCTTCTTCAACGATGCCATTATCTACGCCATATTTAAAAAAGGGGATGTGAGTCTTGCAGAAAATTATAGAGGAATATCTATTCTTAACTCCTTAAGAAAGATATTTAGTTCTATTCTTTATGACAGACTTACAAAATGGATTGAGACAACTAACCGCTTAAGTATATTTCAAGCTGGGTTCCGTTCCGTATTCTCAACTGTGGATCATATTTTCGCCCTCTCGAGCATAGCAAACAAATATCTAGAGAAAAATAAGAAGCTGCACTCCTGTTTCATTGACTTCAAAGCTGCCTTTGATACGGTCAACAGACAAGCATTAATATACAAGCTATCTTCCCTTGGTGTTTCGCGAAAATTTTTGATGTTGTACTCCAATTTCCTGGACCCAACTAGTGCGGCAGTATGGGATGGCAATACCCTATCAGAAAGGTTTGAGACGTCAACAGGGGTTCCGCAAGGGTGCATTCTTAGCCCAATTTTGTTTTCTCTTTATATTGATGCTGTTTGTGATATTCTTCCTGGAGGTATTGTATTTGCTGATTCCGTAGTCAAGGTCCTGTTATATGCAGATGATTTGGTACTGTTGTCGGATAACCCATTTTCTCTGCAACTGCAAATCAATAGACTTCAAAAGTATTGTCAAACGTGGGGTCTACGAATTAATACCCGAAAAACAAAAGTTTTAATTTTTGAACCTAGACAGCGGCGTAGACGGGCGGAAGAATCATGGAACATCAACAACGAACGCATTCAAATAGTCAGCGAGTTTAAATACCTTGGAGTGTGGTTAACTTTTAACCTAAATTGGAAAAAGCACACGAAGGAGAAAAGTAGGGAGGCGAAGCTGGCTTAGTTTTTCAATTATCACCACATTGACCTTTCATCAAAGTACCGAGTCTTCAATTCAACAGTAAACACCTGCTTGTGCTATAGTGTTCAGGCCTTCGGTTACACTCAACTTGAAGAATTTGAAGCTGTACAGCGATACTTTTTTAAAAGACTGTTCCGATTGCCTAACGCAACACCTACGTTTGCCATTCAAGTTGAGTCAGGGATAGCACCGATTTTTATTCAAACCCTTAAATTCTATTCCGAATATTGATTTAAAGTTATGAGAAGAGAAAACGGACTCCACAAGTCAATTCTGTTAAGGCAACTTCGAGCAAAAGCCTCTCCCTTTATAGATTGGAACCAGCTTGCTGATGCACATGATACAAGATTCTAGTTTAGTGAAAATAATATCGATGAATGGATAAATATGCTCGATGATCTGATCGCAAGAACTGATGAAAAAATATATTTGCAAAACCTTCAAAGTGCATCATCATCACCGAGTAGAAACATATATAACAACCTAAACCATCAACTACCATCGCATTTGAGCTATTTTTGCGAAGAACTGTCTGCGGACGCTCTTGGTCCCATTTTTAGAGCTAGAATCGAAATCCTTAACCTCAACTTTGTTCCCCATAGATCCGATCCCTCACAAATGTGTACTCCCTGCAACAGAAGAGGCTTGGAAGATATTGCAAGAAATACGACGTTTACATTTTAAAGCGAGTTTTTTGTCTAGGGATCAGCTTCTTGATACCCTTAATGGTTCAAGTGGGTGGGTTAATCTTTTTAAATATTGTAAGTATGCCCTAACTTACCGTAATAGCTTCTGATCTATCGTTTTGTCCAGTTACGACTATAAGATCTTTCATTTTTTGTGTTTCAAATCACGTTAAAATTGTATTTCTTATGTTACAAATCATTAAAATTGTTAACTCTTAATTGTATGCTACTAAGAAAATTAAAATTGTATATAATATGTAATTACGGTTTTTAATTGGTTGAATTGTTAACAAATAATCATATTGTAAAATGAGAACAACAAAAAGATGTTATTCTTTTATTTTTTTTTTAAGAAAATCATATTAGTTGAGGCGTTAAGAGAGCCAACCTTGCACTTCATTCTGACGGGATGAGCTTTGGTACTCTAACAGCCCACATCCTAAATTTACTTTTAAGAAGTGTTGCCACGGTGGCAACACTGGCAGACCGGAGATATAAGGGTTGTCTTCTGACCATGTTTTAACACGAAATTTCACATAAATTAGCCTATAAATGTGGAACCAGACATCGGTTGATATCGTGGAATGTCTCTTTGGATTAAGAATACTTGAAGCCATAGGGATATGTTCATTTTTTTACCCCTTCCACACCCTTGTACGCGGGGGGAGCAAAATACCCTCCGCGGATAAGGGTCTAAAATGAATATTCATACAATTTTAAGATGAGCGTTGACGTAGAATTTAAGTCTTCGTTTCGATGAAAATTTAGTCATCATTTTATAAAATGGTTATAACTATTTCCAGGGAAATTATATTGAAATTATATTGATTGCATAAGATCTCCCCCGCCGCTACAACCCTGAATAGACTCGGCCACTCGCTTATATCTCTTGCTCTCTCTTTTTCCTCCTGAGAAGTCGGCGTTCCTCTTTACTTTTCAGCCCGTAGAGCTCCCGGACTACTCTCTCAGCACCTCTTGTTCGAGTCTGCATCATTGCCTGGTAGGCCTCGTCCTTAGCTGCATGCGCCAGTCGGCACTCTTCATCTAACCAAGGGTTTCGTTGTGGTCGCCTACTTCTGATGGCTTGTTGACAGTGTTTCCAATGGTCCTCTGCACTTGACGCTAGTGGCGGACTTTCTGAGAGATTAAGAGTTACGTGGTCCGCAAAAGTTCTGGCGGTCTCTTGCAAATTAAGCTTCACGACATCGTTCCTTTTCACAGCTGACGTTGTGGCGTCATGGATATCCGTATACGTAGTCTAGCTACCACCAGGTAGTGATCCGAGTCAATGTTGGCACCTCGGAACTTTCGGACGTCCAAGATACTAGAAGCATGTCTCGCGTTGATCACGCGACCTCCAATATTGTGCATATTGAGGTGTGGGAAACAGGTGCTTGAGATGATGACATTTCACTTCACCCTCCGCCGCAAAGTCTGCCAGCCTGTATCCGCTGCAAGCTCAACGCTGTTAGACTTATTCTAGGTTAGTGACTTAAGAAAAGTTCTACTTTATGATTAACTCTCGGCTCCAGCCTTCTCAAGGCATGATTTTATATTCTTGGCCTTTGACTTCGATGTTTTGAGTGTTTCTTTTAGTTTCCAATTCAGGGACTTTAGAAACATTGATTTATCAAACACTAGAGACAAATGCTAGACTTATAAACTGGGCAGCTGTCTACTATATAGCCTTCTTCTGGGAAACAAGTTGACTTTCTTATCGAAAATGTAAGGTATCTATATGATAATTTTATACCGTTACGATCTAAACTTGCAGACCATAATAATCCACCATGGTTGACGATCAATATCCGTTATTTAATGTTGCAGCGAGATCTTGCATATATACTACTTGGAAACGATATATACTTCCAGTACTTCGACGAACTAACTGCTTGTTACGAAACAACGTTGTTAGGGAGATACGAAAAATCAAGACCCAAGTTTTTTCAAATCGTTTAGAGGGCGAAATTTTTGGGCGAACCTGCGAAACATTCACATTCACCTGCGAAACAGCTTTAGTCCTATCGAGAGTGCAGAAGTGGTATTTTAGACTTTTAGTGTTTTTATTTAAATAATGATGTCATAAAAATTATTATGGCTTATAGAAAAAAACTGTTAATGCATGCTTATATAATATTAAGTAATGTAAAAATTTTGTTAATATAATTTTTCGGTTAAGCTTAGGGTTTAAAAGATATATGCGAAAAAAACGGTTTTTTGACAGTTGACATCATTGAAGTCACAATATCTTGCGACTTATCACTCGTATGGAAAAACGCTTCATATTTTTTTTGAAGAGAGTATTATGGTGTTAAAACTGAATGTAAGATTTTTTCGACAACTTGTGCTTTTTAGAGTAAAAATAAAAAAAAAAAAAACAGAACTTTGAAATTTTTATCAAACTTTTAAAAAATATATCTTTAAAACGGTTGTTTTAAAAAAAAAAAATAATATTTTCTTCTTGCAGGAATTCACATAATATGCAAACTTTGTGTTCAGATGTTTTCAAAAATTTGAACCGTTTAGGAGTTATACGTGAAAAACGACCATTTTCGACATTTTACACTTTTTGAAATCTCGTTATCTTCTTAACAGTGGGTCGTGAGAAAAAAATAGTTATAACTTTTTTTTGGCAAATGACATAATCTACAAGTTTTGAGTAAAAACTTTTCGATAGTATTTACCGTTTCTGAGTTTTATGCGAAAAACTGATATTTTCGACATTTAACCTTGGATAACTATTGATGCGCACACAATTTGGCCAAAATGAAGACAATTGCGTTTAAAAACCTGCATTTTTTTTGTAGGTACATTTTGCCTGGGCTAAATAATGAACGACTTAATTAAAACCATTGATTAAATTCCTAAGCTTCAAGATGGCGTCCACCTTTTGCGGATTAATTAGTGGGAACATGTTGGGGTATCTCCCCTACCCACTTTTTACCCGAAAAACTTCGAATTAAAGCAAATCTAAGCTCTTTTTTGCCAATTTAATTGAAATATTAAAAAAATATATATATTTTTGTTTACAAAAAGTGTCTGGCTGGGCTTTTGCAACCGCAGAAATGTATTGCTTTTTTGGATTTACATCTCCACAAGCCTATAGAACACAATGAAAAAAAATTAACCCTTTAAAAATGAAGTTAAAATTAACTTTATAACCGTTATAAACGTGACGCGCGCGTGAAAACGCAACTTCTCCTACTTCCCAGACTACCCGCATTCGAATCGAGCGAGTGATAAGAGAAAACATATACAAAAAATTAGCCATCTCGAAATGAAGGTTCGGAAACGTTGCTAGCTCATATACTATAAGTGGTAGATAAGCAACTCATGCACTCGAGCTTTTATTTTTTTGTGTTTGCCCTAAGTAAAAAAGTTTTGTAACTATGACATGAAGCCGAAAATTTAACGAAGTTTAATGCAGAAATGTGGGTTAGTAGGTACAGATTCAATTTTCGTAATTAACTCAACCCAACTAACAATTTAACTTGTATAAGGTCCAATTTTCAAAATTGGATAGGCTATTGCTAGAATCTTGTTAAGGCTAAATAATGCAAGTCAAGCATTTAACGATTTATTTATTTCAAAAAAACTTGTTTAGTGCCTTTAAATTTGTTCCTATATGAGACTTCATGTAATGAGTTCTACGGAGACCTCTTCAAGGCATGCCGAAATTGGTTACATAAGCTAGAAAAATAATAGCTTTTATAGAACATTCAGCTGAAAGTCATTACAGATAACTCTTTTACGGCTTGTTTAAGAAGGTAATCGCGCATCATGAAAATGACATGTTTAAATAGTTTGATTATAGTCAGTGTTGTTATATTGTTTTGAAGAACGGATTTTTTATAAATTTATAAAGCATATTATAAATGCTTGAACATACGCTTACCTAAATTTCTAAACATGAAACAAATAAAAACTATAATCTGCTTCTGCAATTTTGTGCATAAAAATATCTCCGTTTGAGTTTCTCAAAAGTTAAGTCTTGCAAGAAATTTGTTTAAAGTATTTAAAACTCCAACAAGTTTAAAAAAAGTTTTTCTCATATTTTACTTAATAGCCTCAATTCGTTTTAAGAGTAAACTATTATCCTTCGTTTTCATTGACCACTTCACCAAAATTAAATCAAAAAAAAAAAACGAGATTCATTTTTGAAATCGGTGTATAACAAGACTGATGACGGTAATCAAATATTTTGCACGAGTGGGACTTGCACTTTTCTTGTAATAGATATTGACTAACGTAAGGGAACATTATAGCTTTTGCATTTTGTTAATAGCAAACTTAAGGAAATCAAAAATTAGTTAAATATAGAGCGGGAATTTAGCTTTGGTTGTAACATCTAAATTAGCTTCCGTAATGAAATTATAGCTTTTGCATTTTGTTAATAGCAAACTTAAACAAATCAAGAATTTATATTTGTGACAGATATTGCCATCCATTTGAAATGTATAGCTTTTGCATTTTGTTAATAGCTTGCCTACATAAATCAAAAATGAAAGCTAAGAAAAAAGAGGAATTTTGTTTTATATTTATTGCCTTCCTTAATTATATCTTTTGTATTTTGATAAAATAAACTTAGGTATATCGAAAAATGAAATATTATACATACCTAATTGTCCCCTTAGGTGAGACTTTGGTAGAATTAAGCAACTTAATTACACTACTGCATCGCACATACATATCTATTTGCTTGAAAAAAAAACTAAGAACTTTTTTCAAACATATGGTACGATAAAAAGGGTCATGCATACCTTATGTTAATGTAAGTTTAAAATATATACTTAACTTATGGTATATATATTTCAAATACTTAAAGAATTTAATGATTGGTACTTCAAATTCAATCTTATAAAACCCTGTTATGGGGTACCAGGGTTTCAGAATAAATAGAAAAGCGGTTCTAACTCCCTAACGTAATGGAAAAATGAAAGGAAAAATAAAAACAATAATAATAATAAAATTTAAAGCAACGATTTTTTTTTTAAATAATACACTGCTTTACTAGGCCTTTGAAAGGCCTTACAATGTGAGTCATTTGATTTATGCGTCCTGCAAGTGAATTTCTTATAAAAGTCAGATAACTTGTTTAGTGGAGCAATAACACTGTTTTGCTATGATTATTTTATCAATAAGACTTTCCATGGAAAACTATTTAATTATATAGAACTTCTGGTCAAAGATCTTAAAGGAAATGAAATAGCTTGTATAATATGCGCCAAACTGATTTGCATAAGGTCTTTATTAGTTACTATACAAACTAGAAAATAGCTTGTATAGACACTTAAATAAGTTAAATTGTTAGTTGGGTAATTTCGATAAAATTGCAGTTAGGCCACTATAGCACTCACGGCTTGATATGTATGTACTTTGCTTATTTTTTGTTGACGTTTAAGAACTGTCAAAAATGTTTGCTTCCAAGCGCGTTCATTTACTCTGGAACATTTTTACTGCGCTAACCTATACTCATCAAAAAGTGACAGAAGATACTTTTCGTAGTTGTTTGACATTAAACCGTCCGACATTGTAACTACCCTGCAAACCAAAACTCTGTAGTTTGCCTTGAAACACAACCCCAAACAAAACGCATTCTATTGACACCTGGTAAGTTGCTTTCCACGCCACCTGCATCTCAAGCGCTTAAGCTTCAAAAGGCGATAGAATTATTTTCGATTTGACGTTCAATGTATTTCCCATAAGAGAAAACAAAAAAAGCGCCTGATGAAAATTAGTTATACCAAATTATTTTATATCAACGGGTATCCATATTATGATTGAAATAGAACCAAAAAATGTGTAAGCTTATAAATCAACCCGAAAATATATTAAAATAGATAGCTAAAATGCTTTGCTTTGTAAATGAAAAATGTAAGCAAACCACCTTTACAACCAGAAACAACAACAAAAGAACTCGATTAGAAATTGAGAAAGGCAGTGGCGTAGTCACGATTATTAAAAAAATATGTTTGTTCGTAAATGAATAAAAATCTTCTTGTTAAAAAATTGTTAAAAAAAATATTTTTCAATTGGCTATTTACACATTTGTTTCTTGGTTTACAAAAGAGGCAAGGTATGAATGAAGGTCAAGCTCGATCACTCTTAATTAGTTCTATTTTTAAGAAAAGTTTACTTTAAAAGAGTGCTAACCTTTTTTAAATGGAGGATAAAAGTTTTTTTTTGCCCGAAATTACGTTAAAAAATTATTCTTAGAAAGAAACTTACGAGGTAGGATAAAACAAACGAACACAGAGAAATCAAATGATGCCCCTATAATTTATATTAACTTTATATTAACCTGCGCGTACCTAATACAAAAAATTAAATGAAGATTTATATCACTTAAGTGCATTATAGGTGTCTCCTTTTGATAATTTGGAAAACTAATTTTAGTTGGCTTATTACATTTACTTAAGTGAGCGCTTTTGACTGTTATAATTCTATTTTTACGAAAGCAAAAGTGAACGAAATTAATCGAAAAATAGAAAACCGCAATTATTGGTGCAACACATAATTTCCTGGTACCTATTATCTTTTTTTCTTACGATCACTAAAGTGGACCTTTAACATTTCTACTTCATTCTTTACTTATAATAAAAAGGAAAATTAATGTTTTATTAAAATCCATAAGAAACTCTAGCCCCCTAAACTACTACCTACCTACGCACATGATATCGTTCTGACTGATGCCTTGCATCCATTTTGAAAAACAACAACAAAAAAGCACGTTTGTTTACATATTTCATCTGCAAAATAAAGCAAATTAGTAATAAGTTTCGATATATTTTACGTTTGATTTGCAAACTAGCATGTTTAATTATTCTATTGCAATTATAATACAAACAACTGTTCATATAAAATTAATTTGTTAAAATAATGTTTCTACGAGCTGTTTTTGTTTTTCCCTTATGGGCAATGCATTCAACGTCAAATGGAAAAGAAATCTATCTCGTTTGTTAGTTTCACGCGCTGGCTGCTAGGTGCCGTGACTCCATGTGCCAATAAATGTTTGTGTTTTTTTATTTACCTCAAAAAAGGTACTTTTGTTTCTCCTAAAAAAAAATCAAAAAAATGTATTGACACTTGGTACTACGGCACCTAGCAGTCAAAGCGTGAACCCTGTATGTGATATAAATTTTGTTTCAATTTCGAATTCAATGTATTTCCCATAAGAGCAAACGAAAAAGGTTCCCCAATAAATGAGTTTTTCTAATTACTTTTATATGAAAGGGTATGCATATTATAATTGCAATAGAATAATTAAACATGTGAGTTTGTAAATCAAGCGTGAAATATATCGAAACCGATAAATAAAATGCTTTACTTTGTAGATGAAAAATGTAAACAAACTACTTTCACAACGGGAAACAACAACAATAATGCTTGGCTAGACAAAAATCAAGACAGAGGCGTAGTTAGGATTATTAATAATTTATATGAATTGTTTGTTTCATACATATTTGTTTTAGTTTTTAAAATGAAGTTACATATGTATTTGAATATTATTATTATTAATAATAATAATAATAAATATTTGAATAGATGAACATTTTTTTTTTCACTGCAGTTTTTGCATTAAAACAGATGAGCGTAATCTTGGTTTCGTGTTGACGGTTTAGAATTACTCTTTCTGCTCCAGATTTGTAATATTTGATAGGAATGCAACAGAAACAATAAAAAAAAGACTACCTCTGGACTACCAAATGAAAAAGAAATAAACACATAATTTTATTTCTTGTTCATGTCAAGTTGCCATAATTTTTTACAATTCTACATTAAAGATAGTGTAGGCTTTTAGTGCAAATTTGCGCATTTTCTTTTGAAGTTAGACATCAGTTTTTTGACTTTTCGCCATAATCTTGGAGTTTTCTCGGTTTATTTATATCTTACCCCTAACAACCAACTGTCAATGTGAAATGTGTGATTTCTCGGACTATCAACAACTGTCAAAGTGTCGAGTGGTATTTTTTCGATTTCCACTGCGTTTAGAGTGCTGGCCGTGAAAGTAGGTAAAATCCACCAGCTTAATCGATTGGCGCCCTCAGATTTTGACATTTCGACACTTACTTGTCAAATTGAAAAGTGAAATTTCTCAGTTTCTGTTGGTGCTAGAGATCCTCAGATTTTGACATGTCGACACTTGTCAAATTGACGAGTGAAGTTTCCCGGTTTCTGTGGGTGATAGAGCGCTGGCCAAAACACTAGGTAATACCACCCTTCTTAATTGATTGGCATCCTCAGATTCTTTCATTTCGATACCTGACCCGAAACCCACAGAAGAGAGGAGTTTTAATATTAAATATTTTTTTTTTAGTATAGGGGATACAACATTTATATTTTCTTTTCGCGCGAAAAGAAAATATAAATGTTGTATCCCCTATACTAAAAAAAAAATATTTAATATTAAAACTCCTCTCTTCTGTGGGTTTCGGGTACCACAATTCTTCCTCTTCTTTTACTGAAAAAAATATTTAAAAATAATATTTCATTTAAATCCATGGGTAACTCTAGTTCCCTAAAAGCCCTTCCCTCTACGCACATAATATCATTTTGACGGCGACATTCATCCATTTTAGAAAACAAAAACAACAACACAGGTTTGTTTACATTTTTATCTGCAAAATACAACAAATAAGTATTAAGTTACAATAATATTTTCCTCTTGATTTACAAACTTACATATTTTATTATTCTATTGTAATTGTGTTATGTATGCCCGTTCATATAAAATAATTTGGTAAAACTCATTTTTCTTAGAGCCGTTTTTGGTTTTCTCTTATGGGAAATGCATTGAATGCTAAATCTAAAAAAAAAATTATATCACATACAAGGTACTATTTGTGATATGCAGACGGCGTTGAAGGCAACTTACCAGGTCTCAATACGATGCAAAAAGTTTTGTCTCATTTCGAATGTGCACAACATGAGAAACAAAAACATTTATTTTATCGGCGAGCGCGAGTTATAAATAATTGTTTTTTGGTTGTTGTTTATATAAGAAACAAAGAAATTATATTTAATTATTGTCATTAAATTTTAATACAAAAAATTTTTTTATTAGTGTTTTATACTTTTTTATTACTGCATTTCAGATTCATCAAGCTCAAGGAAACCATTTTCGACGATCGTCGTGTATTTTGAGATTGCAGCAAATTGTTCAATTATTGGAACGGCTCTAAAGTCTGAACAATTTTTTTATTTATTTTGATAAAACTAGCAATAAACTGATGACGAAAACTATTCGTAAAATTCAATTTATCATATAAATTATTACATATATAATTTCAAAAGGCTCAGTTTCAGAAGAAAACAACTACTTTTACGTACCTAGAAGTTTCACCAGTTATATCCGTACCTACTTCTAGATTCGAGAAGAGAACTCGGTATGTAGTAGTACGAATATAACCGGTGAAATGTATACGCATGAGAAGCAGCGATGCCAGATCGAGGAATTTATACCTTTTTGAGGGATTTTCTTGTCTAAAATAAGCTAAAAGGGATAAAGGGATTTTTCTTACCCCATAGTGTAAAAAATGGCATTTTACGTGAGGCTCAAATACCCATTACTCGTTTTATAAAAAAAAGTCAATTTATCCAACTAAACAACAAATTTTCAAAAGAGAACTCATTCATTATATCTGAATTAATTCATTTTCATACACTGATTCATAACTTATATAAACTTGGTGAATTTCATCACAACATACACATGCACAAAAATACGTCTACTATACTTTTTGCAATTCTCAACTCACACATACCATGAAACAAACGAGGAATACGTCGAATGCTTTACGGCTAATAATTCAGGCCATGGTATAAAGAATACAAGGTATGCTTGACAGGTCTGGTCGACGCCATCGCGAGTGAATCTTCTCAATCATGGTACTCTTTGGTTCTCAATTTTCAGAGGGAAAGAAAAGGAAAGAAAGTATACATATTTACCTTCGCAAACGAAATCTACGAATGGATTTGTCGAGACGTATAGGATGTTACATCGCCCATTAAGGCCATAATACATAATGATGTAAATATTTATATATTTATTATTCTTTAAACTTTTATAATTATTGTTAATGTATCGCAATATTACAAAGAAATAACCTCAAATAGTTCCTAATAAAATAATAAAAATACTGAATTATAACGAAATATATGTTTCTTAATCTTTTTCCTTTCATGGGATAAGTGAGGGATATTGACAATAATGGTGTGAGATAAAAGGGATTTTTTGGGTACCGCTGTGGGAAAACGTGCTTCCGAAGTCTGGCATCACTGATAAGAAGTACTTTTAAAGGACACGTTTCAGTGCCTTCTTCTACGTACAAAGTAGAAAGAAAGTGACATAATGCAGAAATGAATACGAAAATGATCATCTTCTTGATGGTTCTCTTTCACTTGCTCGGATTTTTTGTATACATCTGTCCTGCTCTACTTTTCTGCATTATGCAGATGAAGATACATGTAAATCCACCAATAGTTTCACCTTTATGGCACACAAACTGTGTAATCACGAACGTATGTGCCAAAAAACTAATATCAAAACAAAAAGGGAATCGCTTAATCAGGCTTACATATGGCGTTTTTCTTTTTTAACTCTGAGCAGATCACGAAACTGTCAAACAAAAATTCCATGTTTTTTTTTAGCTCAGACATATCAGAGCTCAAAAAGTGCGTTTCTTTTTCCATCTGAGCTAGCTCAGAGCTTAATCGATTAGCTCAGAATAAAATGACCGAGCAAATCGAGCGAAGCCAACTTCACTTTTTTTCAGTGATATGACAGACGAAAGAAATACAAAAAATTAAAAATGGATTCCCAGGACAGTCGCCCGTCTTAATCAGGTAAACAAAAATGTATTTTAGTAACACACCTATGAAATGACAGTTCAGTGCTCAAATGAGTTTCATAAATAAGTCTGAGGGCTCTGATCATAACCTGCTGAGAGCTCTGCTCTGATCGCTCAGCCTCTGCTCAGAGGTTTATTTAGAGCCAAAAAATAAAAACGCCAATACTCGAATATCTCATATGTATATACAGTATGACACTAATATGTATGAATTTTAATCTTTGAAATTGATCCAGATAGAAAGGAGGATGTTTTCTTAAGAGCGTCTTAAACATTTGCAAATACACCGAAGTCAAAGAATCGCAAGCAAATTCGTCTACAAATAATCTGTTGGTGCGTAGCTTCACGTATCAGTTTTCAGTGTGGTATATAATTGATTTTTTTGTAATTTTAACGGTTCGTTTACACCTTTACCAAAAACACAATTATTTAATTGCACTTAAGTACTCATAATAAGATAAATACTATGTATTTATTTAAACTGATCAACATAAAACTTATTAAAATGGTAAGTAGTGCGTGTTACACGAAATAGCCTCTCTCTAATAAGACAAAGCAAATACTTTGTGGTATCTAAATCACATTCCATTTTTCGATCCTTAAAACAACCTAGCAAGAGAATTTACCCATGTACCTTGGGTCAATTCTAAGCAATAAATCAGTGTCCTTATTCCAGATTAATAGATTGATAAGATTCATATTCAACACAGTCTTGCTAGTTTAGTTAACTTGATTTAACTAGTTCTTAAAAAAAATGAAAATAATCATATTTCGATAAATAAATTATTTTTTAACATTCCATGTTATAGCTTACTTCAAAGAGAAAAAATATACTTAACCACATCCTCATTCCAATTCCATCATCTAAAATCCAGATTATTTAATATCTAAAGGAAACCAACTTCATTGAAATTAATTTGTTAACGTTTAAAACATACAATTTATATCGCACAATTTATTGCCACCAATAAAATGGTCGCACTATGCAACTCATATCTGCGGCCGGCCTGCGGGCAACTAGTTAATTGTGTATAGGTAAGGTACCTATATCACCTATTTATGCAAGAAAAAAACTCCGTCGTCGTAGTCGTTGCGTCGTCCTGTCGTGTGTCGTCAGTTCTCTTGAACTGATAGGATCTTGATTTGGCCTAGTCACGCGCTTACACTTTAAATATTCAAGCTTTTTTTTCTTCTTCAACTCTTGTTTTCAATTAGTCTGCGAAAGTATTCAAACACCGAAGGACATTCTTATGATCATTGCTACTCCTTGTGAAATAATAAATTGAATGTCCTCTGTGGAAATGGCCTTTGTTGATGGACTGAAATAAAGAGTCTTGCGGCCATTGGCCGACACATATATGTATGTATGCAGGAAGACATCAGTTAACATTGCAACACACTCTTTTTGTTTTTGCGGAAGGTTAACTCTTTTTATATTGGGGTTAAAGGAGTTAAAGTATGTATTTTTCTACTTAATTCAAGCCATATAGAGTGGAAAATTTGCATACAAACATCCTTTGGATAGCCTTGCCACCTTCGTATAAGCAGTTTATGTTCCGTATATGGTCGGTCAACGTGGGTTGCTGCTTAGTGTTTGTTTTTTGTTTTCCTTCGAAGCTTACAAGGAGAACAACGGACATAGGTTTGCATTGATTTGCAAACATCTAGCAGCATGTTGTTGCTTAGCCTATGGACTTTGGAATTGGGGGCTTCTCGCTGATTAGCATACCTTAAATAAAGTCAAAGTAGGGCAATTGTGCGTTGTTGTGTTTGATTGTATACTTTACGAGCCCCACTCACGAGGCCTCCACCAACCATTCTCATAGCTGAGTTGTAGGTATAGTTTTTTTTTTTAACGCTAAATACTTGGTGGTGTTTGAGAAACTATAAGTTTTTTGTCGATTTTTTTTAAAGTTTTATTTTGATTGCATGTTTATTTAGTGAAGGTATTTTCAACTGTTTTATGCGTCAAGCTGTCAAGAAACTTTCAGTCTTGACTTTTTTAATTGAAACAACATTTGTATGCCCTCATATAAGTGAAAATAAATAACGTACTATAGAGTTAAACCCCTTTTATGAAGTAAAAATACAGTTTACCTGCTAAACTAAAATACAAATCATTCCATTTAACTAACGAAGTCGGTGATGGCATGCCAAATATTTCCGCATACATATTAAAAGAGTTATAATATGTGTGTGCTTGGTTGTGGACTTTATTCAGATTCAAGAATAAATGTGAAAATTATAAAAGGACAAATGCGTCATAAAAAACTCCAACATTTTTAAAAAAATAAAAATAACTAGAAATTCTTCGAACTTTCGGCTGCGATTATTTAGCAAAAGATTGGTTAGGAAAGGTGTTAATTCCAGGGCTTCGGATCCACAATCCAAGCAATAATGTGTATCTATACATTAAATACTATAGACCCGGATGAAAGGCCAATTTTTATGAACTAAAGGTTAATATGGCTATTCTGAAGTCATAGCACACTGAAAAATTACTTTTGAAGTATGACCTAGCAGAAGTTGTAGGTATGACTGAGTATGAGTACATCATATTATGGTAATAGACCCTCGAAATTTCAATTTATCATCAAAAAATAGCTTTTTAAACTTTTAATTTTTTAATGATTTTTTACTTATTTATTTTTTGACCGAATTTTGATGTATTTTGAAAAGAAAAATTTCAATATTTTTTAAAAATGAATGAGAAAAATATCTTTAATTTGAATGTTTCCACAATTAATTTTAGCATGAGTAAAATAGGGCTGAGGGGTTCAATAGGGGTAGAAATGTGCATCAAAACCTACCTCTGTCTACCAACTACTACTTTCACATCCCGTCCTTGGAGTTGTGCTAAGGTTTGGTTCTCCTGGTTGGGGGTTGAGCCGTCGGGGTGACTTCCCGGCCACGTGCAATTATTAAGTTGCGAAGCACCAACAAGCCTCGGATACAGACGGATTTACTGATGACGAACCAAGCAAAGAAGTGCGATGGGATAGACCGGGCATATGGAAGATGAAAAACTGCGACATTTACTACGGTGACTGCTACCCCGAACAAAAGCAGAGTTTATTTGAGTGTGGATTCGTCGTTGGAAGAAAACTTAGGCAAAAAGTCTTGAGTTTAAATTATTTGAACGAGCGCCTCGTGACAATTCGCATCAAGGCTAAATTCGCCAACATAAACCTCATATGCGTGCATGCGAGTTCTACGAGCTCTTGTAGAAGACGTTCGACCAGTGCCTTAGGAAGAGAGGACGTTTTTGGTGACATTGTCGTAAAGCACATCCTGCACGACTATACCTCCGACAACGGGCGGCTACAATCGGAAGAGATTGCCAGGTCCTTCTCCGATCGGAGTAATAGCCCGTAGCGTAATGGTTAGTGCGTTCGACTGTCACGCTGGAGGTCTGGGATCGCCTCCCAGCCTCGTCCACCTAAAAACTAAAAAAGTTTTTTTTCAGGGCTACAGCCTCTTGCGAGGAATTGACAAATCCTCCAAGAGTATCGCTTGTCACGAATAAGTGCTTCTCGTCTAGCCGTTCGGATTCGGCATAAAATTGTAGGTCCCTTCCAATTCTGTCGAAAGGCGCACACAGGAATGGTTGCGAGTTTTTAGTCACTAGGCCCTGGTTCTTCATGAGCCGTTGTGCCACCCGATTTGTTTTTTTTTTTATCCGATCGGGTCTCAAACAATGTCTTAAGAGGTCCTAGCAACCAGCATCAAGTGTTGCAAACCAGTGGCAACATTACCAGGAAGCCATCAGAGATGCCGCATCTGACGTGCTGGATTTCACTCGACTACCACAACGAAACCCATGGTTTGACGACGATTGCTGGCAAGCACATGCAGCGAAGCAGCAGGCATACAAGGCGTCGCTGCACAGAAGAACCAGAGCTGCTCGCGAACTCTACGAGCAGAAGAGGAGAGAGGAACACCGGCTTCTCAGAAAGAAAAAGAAGGAGCATGAAAAGCGCGAGATCACGGAGATTGAGGGATTTCATTACAGAAAGTTTCATCAAAAGGTAAAAAGAAGCTATCATCAGGGCTTCAGAGCCCGAACCGAAGCCTGCAAGGACGAGCAAGCGAACATCGTAGTAGATTCACAGTCGATGCTGAGAGTATTGAAAGATCACTTCTGTAGACTGTATAACGGCGATGACGAATCTAATTCTGCTGTCAGGCAGATTACACCAATCAACCTAGACGATGACGGTCAACAATTCCGTCTACCCGACCTCGACGAAGTGACGATAGCAATATCTAAGCTTACGTCGAACAAAGCTGCTGGAGCCGAGGACGGGCTCGCTGCCGAGCTATTCAAAGCAGCAGGAGATGACTTGGTAAGGAGTATGCACTAGCTCATCTGTAAAATATGGTTGCAGGAAAGTATGCCCGATGAATGGAATTTTAGCATTGTTTTCCCGATCCGCAAGAAAGGAGATCCTCAAAACTGCGCCAACTATAGAGGAATTAGTCTCCTTAACATCGCCTACAAGATCTTATCTGCCTTATTATATGAACGCCTGAAGCCGTTCGTCAACAATCTGATAGGTCCATATCAGTGTGGCTTCAGACCAGGAAAGTCCACTATCGACCAAATATTCACACAACGGCAGATCTTGGAAAAAAACCCAGGAACTTCAAATCGACACTCACCGTTCATCGAAATTAAGGCCGCGTATGACAGTATTTATATTACAGTATTTATTTACGAGCTATATATAGAGCAATATCTAGTTTTGGTATCCCTGGCAAACTCGTCCGTTTGTGCAGGATGACGATGGAGAACGCACGCTGTTCCATCAAGGTTGGCAAAGACCTCACCGACACCTTCGATGTCTAAAAAGGATTAAGGCAAGGCGACGCCCTGTCATGGGACTTCTTCAACATCATTGAAAGAATAGACTGCTGAACTCACACGTCAACACTAGATGCACAATCTTTCAAAAGTCCATCAAATTACTTGCATACGCCGACGATATTGACATAATTGGAAGAACAAAGCGTGGTGTCACTGGAGCTTTTGCAAGCATTGAGAAGGAAGCGGCAAAGATGGGTTTAGCGGTGAATGCGGGCAAAACAAAGTATATGCTATCATCTAGAAAGGACGCTCAACACCAACATCTTGGACAGAACGTCACCATAGACAAATATAACTTTGAGGTAGTTAAGGACTTTGTCTACCTGGGCTCTGTATATATTCAGACAACGACACCAGCGCTAAGATCAAACAAAGGATAACTCTTGCCAAGCGCTGTTTCTTCAGGCTAAAAGGCAATTTAAAAGTAAAGCCCTCTCTTGAATGACTTAAGTATCACTGTACAAGACACTCATCATCGTCTAACTTTAAACATGGAAATTGCTGTGTTAAAGGGACCAGTTATAGCTTTCATTTACACCATCTTTGAAAACTTGAAAATTTGAGACGGAAAAAAAGTAAAGCTCAAGATATTTTTTGATTTCATAAGCTTCACATCGGCATTGGCAAAATTTGCATTTAACATTTTCAATGATGATAATTGAAAACCAATAATAACTATAACAGGTGCCTATTTAGAGTAGGATTAAACGATAGTTCAATTTAAATACTTGAAAACTCCAAAGTTCCACTAATTGGAATACCTACATATTATGTATGTATATTTTTACATTAGCTAATAGTACTTGAGGCGACTGTAGATTTACCTATCTTATCGCGTCTGCTAAGAAAAATAATGCAAATTCTTAGCTTAAGTCTAAACATTAACAAAACCTCTGATGGGACAAGGTTTTCTAGGTGGCTAAAGTAGGAAACGCACTTTTCAGGGAGGTGGCAGCAGATATTATTGGGAATTCAAAGCCGAAAAAATCAGCCGGATCAGACGGGGTTTCAAATTACATCCTGAAAAGGCTGCCACATGCAGTAATGATCCTTTTAACAATCATAATGAACAACTGCATCAACAACTGCTACTTTCCTCAAAAGTGGAAAACAGCAAAGATCGTGGCAATCCCGAAGAAAGGTACTTGCAACTTGGTGTCCAATTACAGGCCGATTTCGCTTCTGAACAGTATAAGTAAAATACTGGAAGAAGTATTACTTTGGAGACTACAGAGATTCTGCAGCGAAAACGTCATCATCCCGGACATGCAGTTTTGCTTTAGGGGAAAGCACTCTACTTTGCATCCGCTCCTGAAGTTCCACCATGACATCAGCATAGCCCTTGACAATCATCGTGTCACCGTTGGATGCTTTCTGGATGTCGAGAAAGTATTCGATATCGTATGGATTGAATCCCTTATCCATAAGATTCAGGTAATTAAATTACTTCCTTCACTAACAAAAATTCTTTTTTCTTTTCTTTCTTCCAGAAAATTCTACGTTTAACTGGACAAGTGTAAATCACAAGTGTAGAACATCAAAGCCGGAGTTGCCCAAGGTTCGAAGCTAGGCCCCTTTCTTTACAACCTGATGACAGCTGATCAGCCTATTCCAACTGGTTGCCAAAATCTCCTGTATGCTGATGATTAACACCTCCAAATCGGAGCTTATGTGCTTCAGGAGACCCAGTAGAGGTAGTCGCAGCGCAGCGATCTGCAGAATGCTGGTTCTGAATCTTCCGGATGGATCCACGACAGCAACCCGAACTCACGAAACGTTCTCAAAAAAGCCAACTGGGCCTTCCACCGACTCCACCCATTGATGAGACGCAGAAATGGAATAATCCAGAAGGCGAAGATACTTATGTATAAGCAGCTCCTGCGGCCTGTCATCAGCTATTCCTTATTCTCTTATTCTGGTTTTTCATCTGGAAGACGGCCATGAAGGAACTTTAAATATTCGAAAGAAAGTTACTACGGATCTGTACCAGACTACATTTCTACCGCCAGCGAATAAGACATCACAGCAATGAGCGTCTTTACACAGTGGCGAACATCATCCTCCTGCACCGGTACCTAGTCCTACAAGCAAAGAAGCTTGTAGGACACACCAACATTCACCCAAATAAACTAATAAGAAGGATGGTCACCGAGCAACGACAAACCGAGCCGAGATACCTCAGTACGATGGACATCCTGGGACGACAACATCATTACAGGCAACGAGCAAGCAGTTTCGTTCTACGCTGTAACTGGGTCAGTATGTCACCGCACTTTTTCAGTTGAGTTTTTGGTTTATTTCTATTTGATTCTTTACATCCTGTTGTGATAAAGGAAAAGTTCGATTACTCCGTTAACTCATAAAACTTTTTTTGATGAATTTTATTTAATGGCTTGAATTCAAATCGATGTTAGAATTTTGTTTTTGAATTTTAGCAGTATACGATATCCAAGGTTAGAAATGTTAGTGTGAAGATAACCTTAAGTTCTTATAAACTAAACGCCATCTAGCATTTTAGTAGGTTAACACTATTCTTGCACCTATTCGAATATAACAATCGAACTAACCTTTTATATTCATTCAAATAAACTTCCCGTTTAACCAAAGTATCTTGTGTCGGCTATCAACTATTTATTTACTTAAGATAGAACTCCATCAGGTTATGGGCCCAGACTCACGTTATTAGATAAAAATAATAATTGATATATAAAGTTTCTTGAATTTTAAACTCGAGAAGCGTAAAATTAAAAACTAAAAATACAACACAAAAATGTCGAGTTCTTCAGCGTCACACGGTTTCCCGCCAGACTCAGAGGCTGAGAAAATTATCCAACTTGGAAGATTGCGGTTGAGGCCTACTTGCAGTATGAAGATCTATGGGGCTGCGTCCAGAGTGATGTAGTATATTGTGCTGATGCAAAAAAGGACATCAAAGCGAGGTCACGTATCATTTTGACGATAGATCCCATAAATTATGTGCATGTCCAAGACACCAAAACGTCAAGGCAGGCATGGGAGAAGCTGCAGGCTGCTTTTGAAGACTCGGGGCTGACACTTTGGTCACAACAACTTTGGGGAATGCGCCTCAGTAGAGGAGTATGTGAACGTGATTGTAAGCACGGCGCATAAACTAAACGGCGTTGGCTTAAAGGATTCGGACGAGTGGGTTGGGACTCTCCTTCTGGCTGGTCTTTCGGATGAGTACAAGCCTATGATTATGGGTTTGGAAAGTTCAGGCATCGACATCACAGCAGATGCAATAAAAACAAAGTTGCTTCAAGAAGTAAAGACAGAGCCCATCAAAACACCAAAGGCATTTTACTCCAAGAATTTTCCACCAGACACTAAACCGAGATTTAGCAAGATTATCACAAATCTCCTTGAAATCTACAAGATTTACCAAACAAATTTTAATCTCCTCAAATGAAGATTTCAAATAAAACTCATTCAAATCTACTTGGAAACATTAGTTTGTCAAATCAAACAAACTTTTTTTAACAAGAATAATTGTGGAACCGACCTATTTTCGTTTATTGACAGATGGAAATGTAAACAAAAACTATCTATCTCACTTCCACTTCATATCAAAAAAATGAAACACCATTTGAATGTTTTGCCATAATCCTCTTTTTGTGCAGTGGAAACACCAAACAAATCTCATTACCTAAATCTCGGTTTAGTGGTTGCTGGAAACGTTGTATAAGAAAGATGTCAGTTAAATGTTTCAGATGTGCTACAGAGGGGCACTTTGCAAGCAAATGTCCTGAAAGGGATGGAGCTTCAAAGTTCATACCAGGTGAAAGACAAAAGCGTTGTAACGAGACAACATACCTTGCATTCATGTCATCAGCTGCTACAAAGGACGGTTGGTTGAGGGATTATCACAGCGAACTGCCAAGATATGCATGCTGAATCAACTGGTTATTCTGTCATCGAAATACTTACGGATGCTGGCGTGCGTCACGGCTAAAGATGTGTTATATGTACCCGGAGCTGCAGCAAATTTACTTTCTGTGTCGAAAATGGTGGACAAAGGGCTGTCCGTGCATTTCACACCTGCAATGAGTTTCATAGAAGACAGTGCAGGAAGGAATTTGGGCAACATGGTGAACGAGGGTGGCATTTTCAAGCTGGAAATGCCAGTTCGAGAGAAGGTGTACTATTTGGCCAGCAAACAATCCAAGGAACTGTGGCACAGAAGCCTCGGCCATTTAAACTATTCGAGCTTGGAAAAATTGCAGAGTAGTTTATCGTGTGGCATATCTTTTCAAAGAGCTGAAAATGGGCCTTGTGTACCATGTGTCAAGGCAAAGCATCATCGTCAACCGTTTCCAGAAAAAGACACCAGATCGACTTTGTTTTTGCAACTGGTTCACTCGGACTTGTGTGGGCGGATGGAAATGCCATCATTATCCGAGACCAGGAAAGGTGAAGTCGCAGAAATATTCAAAGGGTTTAAGGCCCTTGTGGAAACCGAAACAGGCAATGGAGGTGAATTCACAAGTAATGAACTGGAGGGCTTTCTTAAACGATCTGGAATGTGACATCCGCTCATTGTGCCATACAACCCAGAGCAAAACGGTGTTGCTGAGCGGGCAAACAGATCACTCGTGGAGAAGGCCAAGGCAATGCTGCTTGGAGCTGAATTGCCGAAGTCGTATTGGACGGAAGCCGTCTCAACAGCAACATACCTCACGAACAGATCACCAACTGCGGCATTGGAAAAGAAAACACCAATAGAAGCGTGGACAGGACGAAAGCCAAATTTAAATCACCTCAAAGTATTCAGTTGCAAAGTTTTTGCACATGTCCCAAAGGAACGGAGACAGAAATTGGACTCGAAAGCTGGAGAAAAGATTTTTGTTGGCTATGGTACAGAAACCAAAGGATACCGGTAACAGCAGAGATGTGGTATTTTTTGAGGAATTTAAGGCTAAAGAAAGGGGTAAAGAAGTTCAACCAGAAATATGTGGCCATTACCAACCTGTTCATATAGAAACACACGCAGAGTCAGAAAGTGAAGCCGTTTTAGATGATGAGTATGTTAACGACGTATACGAAAATGAAAATGCATCCGAAGAGACGTATGAAGATGCAACATCGGATCCATTATATTTTCCCGATAATTTTGAAGAAAATCCAATTCAAAATTTAGAAGTAGATGAAGTTGCACAGAGACGTTCAACAAGAGTGCCCAAACACGTGATGATGAATGACTACCTTACTTACTTGGCGATGAAAGGTTCAACAGCAGATCCAATGACATTGGAAGGAGCCCTTAAAACTCCTGAAAAGGATTCTTGGTTGAAGGTCATCGAAGAAGAGAAACAGTCACTGGTAGAAAACCAAACTTTTCAGTGGACATCATTGCCCAAAGGAACAAAATGTTTGGACACAAAATGGGTTTTCAAAGGGAAATGAAACTCCCTTGGTGAGACGGAGCGATTCAAAGCCAGACTAGTCGTGAGAGGTTGCAGACAAGCAGAGGGAACCGACTATAACGAGACGTACTCACTAGTCATCAGATATACTTCGATTCGATTTCTATGTACACTGGCAGCCAAGTACGACCTAGAGATACACCAGATGGATGTGGTGACGGCGTATTTGAATGGCGATCTAGACGAGGACATTTTCGTAAAACCACCAAAAGAACTTGTGAAATCAGGTGGAGGAGACCAAGTTTGGAAACTCAAAAAAGCCATCTATGGTTTGAAGCAGAGTGGTAGATCCTGGTACAAGAAGCTAGACAAAACTCTAAAGGATTTACAGTTTAGTGCTTCGAAAACTGATCCATGTGTTCACTTCCAACGCAAGGATGGGAAGCTGTTGATTTTAGGAGTTTATGTTGATGACATGATGCTTTTGTCAAACGATATTCAACTACTCGATAATACAAAAAGAAAATTAGCAGATAAATTCAAAATGAAGGACTTGGGAGAGGCGAAACACTAAATTGGGAGGAGGATAACCAGAGACAGACAGAGAGGAAGAATATGGCTGGACCAGGAGATTTACATTCAAGAAATTCTCGAGAGGTTCAACATGGTTGACTGTAAATCGGTATTAACACCTGCAGACCCGAACCAGAAGCTGTTAAAAGAAGGTAGTCCTACCAAGCAAGAAGACATCGATCAGATGACTTAAGTGCCATATAATGAAGCTGTAGGCAGTCTTCTCTATGCAAGTCAAGGAACCCGACCTGACATATCATACGCTGTAAATATGGTGAGTCATTTTTCAAATAACCCAGGTAAAATACATTGGTGTGCTGTGTGCTGTCAAGCGCATATTCCGGTACCTAAAGGGGTCTCTAAATGTGAAATTGGAATTAAGTAAAGACGCGAACCCAAGAATAGAAGGCTACGGAGATGCAGACTGGGCAAATGATTGTTCTGATCGTCGTTCAATAACAGGATACAGGATCGCATGGCAGAGCAAGAGGCAAAATACAGTTGCTCTTTCTACGACTGAGGCCGAGTATATGGCCTTATCGTCAACATGCCAAGAAGGTTAATGGCTTAGATCATTAGCCACTGAACTGGATCCGGATGCTGTAGAAGGAGGCGTCGATATCTACTGTGACAACAGAAGTGCTGCAGATCTAGCAAGAACAACCGCTTATCGACCGCGTAGTAAGCACATCGACGTAAGGTATCATTTTCTTCGCCATTATTTCGAGCAGAAGGATATTGTTGCTAAATACATTCCAACGGAGGAAATGTGTGCTGACGCTTTAACCAAAGCATTATTTCATCCGAAGCTGAAGTCTTGCATCGATGGCATGGGTTTAAGGGACAACTAGAATGCACGAACTTTAGCTTATGGGGGCGTGTTAGTGTTATGATAACCTTAAGTTCTTATAAACTAAACGCCATCTAACATTTTAGTAGGTTAACACTATTCTTGTACCTATTCGAATATAACAATCGAACTAGCCATTTATATTCATTCAAATAAACTACCCGTTTAACCAAAGTATCTTGTGTCGGCTATCAATTATTTATTTACTTAAGATAAAACTCCATCAAGAAATATACCTATGGAGACCAATGAAGATTTTGCTTACGAAAAAAAACAAAAACAATATAACACGTGATCTAGAATCTGGATTCCAGATCTTTATCAGGTTCACATTTCATCAGCCAAAAATTAGTTCTTACTCTGGCGGGTAGGAGGCACTTTCATAAACGTGTAGTGTAGTGTAAGGAAAAAAGCCAACCTATTGACACCTGGTAAGTTGCTTTCCACGCCACCTGGATCTCAAGCGCTTAAGCTTCAAAAGGCGATAGAATTATTTTCGATTTGACGTTCAATGTATTTCCCATAAGAGAAAACGAAAAAAGCGCCAGATGAAAATTAGTTTTACCAAATTATTTTATATCAACGGGTATCCATATTATGATTGAAATAGAATCAAAAAATGTGTAAGCTTATAAATTACACCGAAAATATATTAAAATAGATATCTAAAACGCTTTGCTTTGTAAATGAAAAATGTAAACAAACCACCTTTACAACCAGAAACAACAACAAAAGTACTCCATTAGAAATAGAGAAAGGCAGAGGCGTAGTCACGATTATTAAAAAAATATGTTCGTTCGTAATTGAATAAAAATCTTCTTGTGAAAAAATTGTTAAAAAAAATATTTTTCAATTGGCTATTTACACATTTGCTTCTTGGTTTACAAAAGAGGCAAGGTATGAATGAAGGTCAAGCTCGATCACTCTTAATTAGTTCTATTTTTAAGAAGAGTTTACTTTAAAAGAGTGCTAAGCTTTTTTTAAATGGAGGATAAAAGTTTTTTTTTGCCCGAAATTACGTTAAAAAATTAGGATAAAACAAACGAACACAGAGAAATCAAATGATGCCCCTATAATTTATATTAACTTTATATTAACCTGCGCGTACCTAATACAAAAAAATAAAATGAAGATTAATATCACTTAAGTGCATTATAGGTGACTCCTTTTGATAATTTGGAAAACTAATTTTCGTTGGCTTATTACATTTACTTAAGTGAGCGCTTTTGACTGTCATAATTCTATTTTTACGAAAGTAAATTTGAACGAAACTAATCGAAAAATAGCAAACCGCAATTATTGGTGCAACACATAATTTCCTGGTATTATCTTTTTTTTTACGATCAATTAAGTGGACCTTTGACATTTCTACTTCTTTCTTTACTTATAATAAACAGGAAAATTAATGTTCTATTTAAATCCATAAGAAACTCTAGCCCCCTAAACTTCTACCTGACTACGCACATGATATCGTTCTGACTGGCGCCTTGCATCCATTTGGGAAAACAACAACAAAAAAGCACGTTTGTTTACATATTTCATCTGCAAAATAAAGCGAATTAGTAATAAGTTTCGATATATTTTACGTTTGATTTGCAAACTAGCATGTTTAATTATTCTATTGCAATTATAATAGAAACAACCGTTCATATAAAATTAATTTGTTAAAATAATGTTTCTACGAGCTGTTTTTGTTTTTCTCTTATGGGAAATGCATTGAACGTCAAATGAAAAAGAAATCTATCTCATTTGTTAGTTTCACGCGCTGGCTGCTAGGTGCCGTGACTCCATGTGCCAATAGATGAGAAATAAACAAAAGTACGCAAAACAGACAGTTAGACCCCTTTCACACAAGGAAACTGAGTTGCCGGCAACTGGGAGTTTGAAGGCGAGAGGGGCGTAAAAGGAAGACACAAAATCTGCCCTCACACCCTTCTCGCCGACAAACTAGCCAGTTTCTGGCAACTCAGTTTCCTTGTGTGAAAGCCGTCTTATATTGACACTAGGCGTGTTTTTTTAGTGCTCTCTATGTTAGCTTAAAAAAAATGTCCATGTAAAATAAACAAATATGATTAATTCGCGGCGATAAACATCTCTGCTTAAGAATTAAGCTAAAATAAAAACAGTGCTTCTATATACAATTTTCAACGTTTATCCGATGAATTCTCAACAAATGTCAAAAATTCATCCAAAAATTCATTAATTTGGCAGATGCATCTTGAAGCACGAGTCAAATGATCGAGAAACAGATGACAGAAAAATAGATAAAACCAAACATTTTTTTATTTGTTAAAAAAGAATATTAATTTAAAATAAATGTTACTTTCCCATAAATAAAAGGAAGATCTGGTCCAGGAAGGAAACGTTTCTTTTAATTTATAAAAATTTTAACGAAATTTAGTTTAATTTTTTTTTTGTTGACACACAGAGTTGACATCCAAAATGTCAGAAAATGTCATTGTTATATCAGTGCTGTCAAATTCTTTTCTGAAGCAATGATGAGCGTTTTTTGTGCCATTATTTCTTAAGCTAATATAGAGGGCACAAAATACACGCCTACTATTGTCAATCTTATTTGTAGTGTTTTAATTTATTATGAAACATTAGTAGTAAAATTAAGATAGTAAAATTAAGCTGATATCGTAAGTGTTACCATTGTTCAAAATCCTTTCTAATTGCTTAGAATAATGCAAACTACAGTTCATAGCCTGTAATCTTGAAAACACATTATTAATTCAAATGATATTGACACATTTTTCCTTGATTTTGAAAAAAACTATATCTAAAGACAACCATTTTATCGAATTTAGTTTATATTACTATCACAAATGAAACTACAGCTTTGTTCAATATTTGTTTTAACATTCTTTTCTTGTAAATAGGAACAAGTATGTACATAGCTATTATTTAAGTGCATGTCGGACGAAAAACTTAATGTCGACGCCTTATTGTGGGTACTTACATATAAATAATCAATGACATTGTAAGGGGCTTAATAAGTTTGCATTTTCCTATAAACAACAATAATCGAATAATTCAATCAAATTGTGTGAGTTTGTTTTTTTTATCTTAAAGCCTTTATTGACAAAACCATTATAAACAAAAACTGTTTGATGATGGGTGGTCTTTCAAGCAGCCTTCGGGACAGCTAGGTACTTAATTATTTATGTGTACATTTTCGATTTGTATAAATAAAAAGCTGGTGGAAAGTAAATGTTTTCATTAAGTTTAACGTGAAGAAAACCATACAGCCATTAGTTTGTTGATGAGTTGTTAATGATTTTACTTCTAGATAGGACAGGTATTGATTTCGTGTAAATACAAATTTCGTGGTTTAAGAAAATACAAATTTCATTAAAGGTTAATTTTTAAGAAGCACAAGGAAATAATTCGAAGTAAAATTAAAAATAATATTAGGCGTGTTTTTTTGTGCTTTCTATGTTAGCTTAAGAAATAATGGCACAAAAAAACGCTCATCGTTGCTTCAGAAAAGAATTTGGCAGCACTGACATAACAATAGTCGTGTTTTTGTGTCCTCTATGTTAGCTTAAGAAATAATGGCACCAAAAGCGCTTATCGTTGCTTCAGAAAAGAATTTGGCAGCACTGATATAACAATGGCATTGGCCGCGATCAAAAACCTATGTAGAGCTATACGGATAGGTTCGTGTTGTTGCAATCCCGTGTGACAAAAATGTTGGTATACGTTTGTATATCAAGCCAAATGTCAAAAACCGCTGACTGCAAAATGCAAAATTGAGATTTATTTGCCGTCGTCGAGTTGTATTTTTGATTTTTTCAGAAAAATAATTTTAATAATATAATAATAAAATATGCAAATAAATATGTTTCTTATCGCATTGATTCTTGATCGTGACCATTTTCTGACATTTGGGCTGTCAACTGTTTGTCAACAAAAAAAATTTAAACAAAATATCTTTAATATTTTGGTAAATTAAAAGAAACGTCTCATCCCTGGGCCAGGTCTTTCTTTTATTTATTGGAATGGAAAGTAACATTTATTTCAAATTAATAAATTATATTTAAAAAAAAAAAAATGTTTGGCTTTTACCTTTTTTTCTGTCATCTTTTTTACGATCAGTAGACCCGTGCTTCAAGATCCATCTGTCAAATTGATGAATTTTTTTGATGAATTTTTGACATTTGTTGAGAATTCATCGGACAAACGTAGAAAATAGTGTATGGAAGCACTGGTTTTATTTAAGCTTAATTCTTAAGCAGAAATGTTTGTCGCCGCGTACTAAGTATATTTGTTGTTGTATTTTACATGGAATTTTTTTTTAAACTAACATAGAGGGCACTTAAAAACACGCCTAATATTTACGGAAGCAGAATAGGTTAGGTTAGGTTATAGTGGCTACCAGCAAAGAAGCCGACATACTTAGACCATCAATTAGTCCATTGTGATACCACATGAATCTAAAATTTTCTCCTCACTCGCTAAAACAAGTTGGAGCTCTTTACAAAGCGCATGAGACTGTTAACGTCCGAGCTTACTAGATCCGTTGGATCATCGAAGAAGAAATCCCCAAGATGGAGTTAACGTCTTTGGAGATAGGGCGGGACATGTACAAAGAAGATGAGGAATAGATTCTTACTTCTCTTACTACTTACTACTCTTCATCCATACAGCTTCTGCAAAAATCATTTGCGAATGCTCCAAGCCGCGTCGCGTGATTGGCTATGAGAGTTTTCGGTAATGACACCAATTATGGAGCTGATATGCAATCTGCTTAAAGATATCAAACACTAAGAGCACTTCATGTCCAACATTGACCAGATCTTTTTAGTTGCCAGGCAAGTGGTGATGTTATTCCACCTAAGGTTTGTTCTATTTATAGCATCTTGCTTCAGCATAAGTTTGCAAGTAGCGATAGGTATACCGATATCTACCCTGTCTGGTGTTGTTGGCGAGTTCGACAGCTTTGCAATTTCCCAGAATGTCACTATGGCCTGGAATCGTACAAAAGTGAGAGATAAGCGACAGTTTATGGCCGTTTTAGAGTTTGTAGAGACAGAGTCCAGAGATTTCAGAGCAACTTGGCTATCTGAGAAGATACGGATATACGAGGTAGATACCAGTTTTTCCTTGAGTCACGATAAAACTTCCTTTATCGCCAAAAGATCCGCTTGGAACACGCTACAATGGAAGAATGGGAGAGACTAAGGCTGGTATTCACCGAGCGATCATAACTTAAGAGCCTCATAAACCTATTCACCAAACAATATTAATGGACACTTACGAGCGCTCGCAAAAGTTATGAGTGGTCTCGACCACTCCTCAGTTACGAGCGCTCTCTTCGAAAGGTTGTCCGAAAACTTTCGCAATAAAACGTCCATTCTCCCCAATATAAACAGAAAAAAGTACCTTAGCTCATGTGCTGATAATAGAATAACATAATATTGTAATGTTAAATTCTTAAAAAAACTGCTACCTATTATTTTTTGTTCAGAGATTATACCTATGTACAGACAAAAGTAAAAAATGTTTTTAGTTTATTGATATTCTTTTGGCGTCTGCCTAGCCAGCTGTCTATCGTTTCCAATTATTGGGAATGTTTGGTTGGTTTTTCGAACATGCTCTCATATTCAAACATTGGCTCTCTTTTTCGAACATGGAAAAATACTTATGAGTGGTTGGTGAATAGCACAAATAATGTCCAAGTTAAGAAGCTCATAAAGTTAAGAGAAGCTTATGAGCGATCGGTGAATACCAGCCTAAGATTTAGTATGTCTGAGTACACGCCTCTACACGCAATGAGAATAGTTTGTTCTGAGTTTGTTCTCATTTCAATAGAAAAAGGATTGAATACTGGCTGCTCTGAAACTGAAATTGAGGAGACTTTTTTTAATCTGTAAGCAAGAAACCAAACTCTCGTCAGTCTTCTGGTTTATTATAGCGAGTCTCATGGCATCAGGGTGCCCTTTCTATTGACATGCTAATTTAGTAATTAAGATGATGGAGAAGTAAAAAAAAGGATTAATACAAAAACTTCTCCAACATCCGAACCACGTGTCTGTAATTTTTAAAGTGGTCTTTAAAAAACGGCATTTCAGGTTTTTGACAAAAAAAAAATCTCTAAATTAAAAAAACGCTTTGAAAGTTTTTCAGAAAATTTTTTTTTTTTTTTTTTTTTTGAAAAGGAGGACGAATTTTCGGACAGCACTGAGAATAAGCGGTAATCAATTTGAAATGAAATTGTGAGGAAAGTGGACGATGGAAGTGGAAGTGGAGAAAGTGAGTACTTTCGGAAACAAGATGATTGGTGTAATACGATCAAAATTTAAGTCAAGCTGTCTGCCTAAGTTTTTAGTAATGCCGCACTAACTTAAAAAAGACCTAGGTCACAGAATCGATCAGTATATGTAGTTGAGGCGTTAGAGGTACATTTTAGGGCACCCTTGGAGTGGTTTGAAGACGTTGCAAGAAAGAAGCAAGGAGAAAATGTGCACAACTTCAAGCAGGGAGTACGAGTCATATATTGGGAACTGGAGGAAATATCTGCTGATGCAAACCAAGCTATTCAGGAACTTCGACATGCCAACATGAACAAGGGCGTAACTATTTTAAAAATCACTGCACAGAGAAGGAAAAATGCTCAGGAGATTTGTTCACCAAAATTCATTTACAACGCCAACTCCTTGTGGATGACGACAAAATTCTGCACAGATGGCAAGAGTATTGTGGAGGTGAAGATCACAGTCGAAGAAGTTAGCGATGCGGTGAAAAACTCCAAAAAGGGAAAAGCTATTGGGCCAGACGAGATAACCTCTGAGTTCTGGAAAAAGATGGGAGACATCGGGTCCAGATGGCTCATGATTCTTATCTCCAAACTTATCTGCAGTGACCGAATGCCTAATCAGTGGAGGGAAAGTTACCTTCTTCCAATCTACAAGGGGAAGGGTGATACACGAAATAGCGACAGCTACCGATCGATCAAGCTGATGTAACACACCGACACCATGAAGATCGTCGAGCCTATATTGGATGGCCGCCTACGAAAAATAATATGGCTATTTGACGACCAGTTCAGGTTTGTTTCGGGTAAATCAACCACAGATGCTATTCAGAGTATAAGAATCAGAATGGAAGAATATCGGGATTCCTCGAGAGATTTGCATATTGTACTGGTTGATTTTAAAAAGTTTTCGACAGACAACCACGAGATCTGATATCGGTTGCACTTAGGCAACGAGGAGTTCTAGAAGTCTACGTACGTGGTCATGGACATGTAGGAGCAAGTTAAAACAAAGGTAAGATGCCCCGCAGGAATCACCGAAGAGTTCCCAATTAGAGTAGGTATGCACCAGGGAAGCGGCTTCAATCCTTTGCTATTTATTACTGTCCTTGGCTTTCTGCTTGGGATAAGGTGACGGACCCTAAAGTAAATCAGTTATTCTTTGCTGACGATAGAGCCATCATAAGTGAAGATCCTGTGTCCTTGCAATGAGCACTTGATGTATGAGTGGATGTTTTGGAGGGAAATGGATACCGCATTAGCGCGAAAAAGACCGAATACCTTTGGTGTCCATTTTCTTAACCACACAGGCCTATTCCAGACATCTATTTGAATGAAATAGTGCTTTAAATATCTTGGATCAATGGTCAAAAGCGAAGGATCTTGTGATGACGACATCAAACATCGCGTAAGCGTAGGGTGGATGAAGTGGCGGAAAAACTCTGCCATCTTCTGTGATAGAAAAATGCCCCCTAAACTGAAAGGAAAGCTCTTAACGGCAGTTGTTCGTCCAGCGCTTACATGCGGTTCACAGTGTTGGACAATTTACAAGAAGTATGAGAGTAAATTGACGGCAGCTGAAATAAAGATGCTTCGCATGACAGCAGGAGTGACAAAGCGTGATCGAATAAGAAGCAGGAGAATCCGAGGAAGCCTACACGTCAAAAATACCATCTTGGACACAATACAGTATGACTAACTTAGCTGGTACTGTCACGTACAAAGAAGATGCCAAGAGAACCCAGCTCAAAAGGCAATAGCACAAGATGTTCCAACACTATAGCGGAAGAAAGGCAGGCGCAAAAACTCCTGGATGAAACAAATGCAACGACACCTGCATTTAGTTTGCCTCAGACATGGAACAACCTAAAACCGGGAAGCCTGTCGACGCCTTTTCTGAGGTCAACCCGGCGAACCCCACAAGTGGAACCTTAAGTGAAGCAGTTGAGTGGGAGAGTTGTGGTCCCCATCGAGATCATGACAATCGCCGGTTAAATGAAGAAGAAGAGGATATACCTAGTAAAACTCAAAACTAAACATAACAAATTTCTTTTATTTCAAATTTAATTAAAAGGTGTGAAATTTATCATATTAAACAGTCATTGTCAAAGCAATATACAGGGGCTTATTGCGAGAGTCTACACCGAAAAAAATCTGGTCAACTTAACTCGATCAGAAATTCTTGATCGAATTTAATTTTCTATTAAACCTACCCAATTTCATAGCAATCTGACAAAAAAATATTAACGAATAGATTTTTGAAATATCGATAGTAGACTTAAAGAATAGACTTTTGAATAGACTTTCGCAATAAGTCCCACTTAAACAAAAAGATATTTAGAAATATTTTGACATCAACATAGGTATGTATATAATGTATATGTACTATTTATAAAGAATTTATGGGTATTAACGAAGTTGGAGAAGTTTATAAATTAAAATTACTTTTGTTTCTAGTTGATTTATGAATATCTTACCAATTGGTCCAGGTGTTGCAGGTGGTGGATTTGAATTAGTTTTTCCAAAAGTTGTTAATGCCGTCGAACTTACTCCAAAAAGCACAATAAAAACCACAAACATAATTGTCAAACTACCACATTGGGTATAGCGTTTAAGTGGCTGCATTATGAATTAGTTTTTGTTTTCCGTTATCTTTTCAGCCTCAAAGTCTGTTTATTATAATGCTATACGATAATTATAATTTTAAACACTCTTTTTATAGCACAAAGTAGAATATTTATTATTGTTTATATTTGTTTTGCTTGCAACGTATGTAGATATTCTTCTGCGGAAATATTTCCAAACCACTGAAAATGGTCTCATTAAAACTTATCCACAAAATCACCAAAACAAAAGTGTATTTTTTTTGTTGTTGTTCCTGTTTCAAATAAAAGAACAAACAAGCAAATAAAAATAAAAAACCGAACCCCAAAATCAGAAGAGAAGAAATTTTTCCTTGCCCTTTTGGATTCCTTAATTCCAACCAATATTTCCTGTTAGAATTACAGTTTTACTATAAGGCACTTAATAATTCTTGCAATTCACTTTTCAAACTAGATCTAGAGTGCCCGATAAAAATATGTAGAATGAGCTATATGTGATTTTCAAACTAATAAGCTACAATACTCGGCAGTCGGCAACATCAGGAGCTATAATACTCTCTGCGCGATAGCTGATTTTAGTGTGCTTAACAAATAAAATGTTTCTTAAGGCACGAACAATAACAAACGAAATTAGAACAACAACAACACCATATAGTATTTAAAAACACTATTTAGCGAACGGGTACAACAGTGAGTTCAGAAACTAAATCCAACCGGCTTGCTTAAAACCCTCACAACGATTGAAGGATATTCCTCGAGTCCGAGGCTTAAGTTCTTTCGTTTGGAGGGAAATCTAAGAAAACTAACACACAAGAAATGATCGAATTGGTGTAGCTAAACTGTGTTAGTATGTGTGCTAGTTTTTTGTGTTTGTCTTAAACGGAGTCATGCTGTGAAAGTGAAAGACTATGCTTTCGCTTTTTATTTCGTAGCCTGGAGCTAAGAAAACAGCCGAAGAACTTTGACCAGGCTTAAGCGCATGATTGCAAAATATCTAACATGAACGAGCGAGGACCACAACGACGACGATGGCGATGGACGTCGAGGACATGAAGTTTAAGGATCAGGGTTCTTTGGTTTTTCGTGAATTCATGAATTCGTCGAAAGAGGGGTAAGGGGTTGAGATTATAATTACACTTGGAAAACAAGGTTGGAGCGGGTGTTGTAGGCTTACTAACCAAAAAAAAAAGGACACAATGCCTAAACTGAATCTAGCTCAAAATCTAACGGCTTCCATTCATTTATGGCATATTCATAGTTGTTCTTGACTTTATTATGCGTTTGATTTGATTCCTGTATAATAACAATATAATTATTAGATTTCAGAATAACTTAACACTCATTATATATTTATCAAGAACTGCGAATCAATAAGGATATTATAAGACATTTTTACTTGCGGAGACATATAAATTCACCTCAAGGTTCTTGAACTTATCAAAATGAAACCCAAAAAAACTGAATATATGTTTGGTTTTCCTTAGGTGCTGCCAAAAGCATATTTTATTACTAGACAACAATTCCATAACATAAAAACTTCAATAAATTAAACGACATCCATATGTAAATATTGATTGCAGTTGTTTAACTCGTAAATAAAATATTGCTATTATGTAGATTAAGCGGGATACGATTAATGTAGTCTTGATGTATAACTGATAGTATTGATAAAACAAAATATGTTTACAAAAACTAACTTAGCAGAAACATTGTCTTTATTACTATCAACCAATAACTGATAGTTAAAATAGGGGATTTAACACGAAACAGGAAGAACAAGAACCGAGTTATGGACTATACTCCCCTTTTCATATTTATTTGCTTTATATTTTATATTTTATTTTTATTATTTGTTCTGCTAAGCCATCAACTTCTATTTTTAGAGTCGTTAATTATAGAGTACCTCTAGGGGGTCGAATATTTGTTTTTTACTTATGAAATATAAGGAGCAATATATCTTTGAATTAAAAGAATAAATAAATGACCACGTTATGAGGCTTTTGCCTTATGTTACTGCAGTCACAAATTAGTTGAGAAAAAAAATATTCAAAGGTTAAACTATCTAGTACATATATTGTTCTAGAAATATGTATACATATGTATACCTATTCATATTTTTAAATACTCTTTAGCATGATAAGCTATATTTAATCATACAAATCAAAAGAATATATTACTCGGCCGAGACAACAAAGACCGCGTTTTCTTTTAGTTAACTTGTTTTTTTTTTTTGTTCTGATTGCAAATTAAAGTCAGTTTTTGTACACATTTAAGAAGCAGCTACCATAAGTATTGGGTAACTCTTGCTTTGTTTACTTTTGCCTTATGGAAAATCCCAATTAACTATAAGGCTTCAATTCAAAAATTATCTCCTTGAGCTGAAATCCATGAATTCACCTCGATTAAAACATATTTTTAGACACACACAATTCTAGTTTCTTAATTTATCTAATAATTATTCCTTCTTCTCGACCTTTCTTATAAAATTCTAAATGGGCTTTAGGTCTATATTTGTATCTAAATCAGACGACGTTTCAAACATATGTGTATAATTCTACTGTATTTCAAATTAAATTTAAATTAATATTAATATGTTTGGTTACTATACAACTATTACTAATTATTTAACAAATAAATTCAGCTTAAAATTGCATAGTCTTCATATTTCTTTAAAAAAAAAAGTAAACAATAAAAATCTCATATAAAAAAGTACGTATACGCCACAGTGTTTATTTCATCCATACATATAATACGAAAGTAAGTAAATATATTGTATTTACTTACTTTCGTACGCGAATTCTTGATAAGAACTAACAAGGGCGTACGCAGGGGTGGCGGGCTAGGGCAGGGGGCAGTTGCCCCGCCCCCTAAATTTTTAAACTAGTTCGAAAAAAATATCGATCTTTTTATTTAAATCCTTTTTTTTTATCAAAATGCATTATTCATTAGGTACGCACTTACATTCAGATGTATTTCAAGACTTACTTCGACTTCAAGTCAAGGCTGGTGATTGAAATCTGAAGCAGCATTTTCAAGTAGGAAAGAAGAATGCCTCATACCTTTCTCCGAGAATTCAGAACGAAATTATTTATTTGTATGGGCAAGTGATCAGGGATGAAATTATTAAGGACGTTAAGGAAGCATCTAACTTTTTACTCTGGTGGGAGATGGAAGTTGCGATATATCGCACTTATATCGTAAACTTTGTGAAGTTTACTATTACAAAACTATTAAGTTTTTAACAACTGGTTTATAGAACAACTTTCGATTGGTGTTCGTTTTTACGATCACAAAAAAAGCGTGATTTTCGAAGAGTTCATAGGTTTTGTAGAGCTGGATGCAATGGATGCAAAGACTATATTGGCTCTGCGTCAGACAGATTTATTGAAGATTCAGGCATGCAGGGCTTGATCCAAAGAAAATCAATTGCCAAGGTTATGATGGCGGTTAAACAATGTCGAGCAAACAAAAAAAAAAATTTGAAAACAAAATATCCTAATTTTCTGTACTTTCATTGTCTAAGCCATAAGCTGAATTTGGTGTTTAATGACCTGAATGATGTTCCAGAAATTCGAAACACAATAGCAACGATCAAAAATGTTATTTACTTTAAATGCAATTCCCTTACAAGCAGAAATTTTGTCCCAAACATTTTTTGCATTTTGTGAAACTCGCTGGTCTGAGAAATATAAAATAGTTGAACCTATGCCTGATTCGAAATCTATTTCAGAAGAAATTGAAGAAGATTTTCTAAAACCTCGGACAGTAAACTGCCAGACACATCGCTCTAATCATCCTTCGTCATTTGTAGATGAATTTTGGAAGAGATCGCTCCTGATTCCTTACCTAGATTTTTTTAATTGCAGCACTACTCTTGAACGTAGATTCCCAGATAAAAACTTACCAGTATATTTGTTATGTCTGTTATGAATATGTTAAAAATGTGCATACATGATTTTAAAGAAAAATCAAAGAGTTTTTCCGAGTTCTACAATTTCCAAAGCTTTATAAAAGAGGCCGAATTGTGGAATAACAAAAAAATATCTACAATAGAACTCCAAAACCTAGACATGTTAGATGTCCTACAAGAAGCAGATGACTTTTACCCCACAATAAAACTTACTCTACAAACTGCTCTGGCACTACCTTGCACCACAAGCTCCAATAAAAGAACGTTTAGTACGTTAGAATAGTCAAAACTTGGCTTCGTTCAACCATGGTTGAAAATCGTTTAAATGGTAATTTAATCATCTAAAAACTAACAAAACATAATGTTTGAATTTACAGGGTTATGTATGCTGAGTGTTCACAGGGAAGCGGTAAAGGAAAATGAGATGGAGATTGTAAAAAAATGTTCTTGAAAGATTTTCTGAAGACCCACGCCGCTTAGCATTTAATTAATTAAACAGATATCTAACATACGTACATCAATGACCCCCTTTCTTTAAAAAAGGTATCATATAAGTACAAAATAGTCACATACAGAAGTTCCTTGAGTACTAAAAAGAAGATTTTATTTTTATATTAATTAAAATTAATCAAAAGTTATTTATTTTTATTTTCCTATTTATTTATGCTAAAAAAATTTGTTTCACTTTCGTATTAACGAAAAAAAATAAATACTTCAAAAAAATCATCTAAATTGTTTATTGGACGGTTTAGACCCCCCCCCCCCTGATCAAAATCCTGCTTACGCCCTTGAGAACTAACACTATTCAGCACTGAGTCTCACCTCCACCTATTATAATGTGACTTCCATTTAGATTTCACTCAAGGGAGATCACTAGACTTGCGATATATGTACATAAATAGGTACTAGAGCAAATTTTGGATTCTTAAAATAATGTCAACTCGAGATGTTATTCAGACTTAACATTAAGATAAAAGAAAATGCGAACAAAGTGGATCCCGTAATTCAGCCTGTCTGTACCTTGACCTGCCGCCTAAGCCCCTAAGCGATTTTGTTATTTGTTTTAACTCAGCTACTTAACGTTTTTAAGTGATTCCTGTGAACCTGAACTTTGCAGACAATTTGAGTATCATATTCTGGACTGCCACCAGCGGTGTTAATGTTGTTCGATTTTGAAAATTTAAATGGCCATTGATTTGCCGTCTCAAAGTCTCGGTACGTAATTTTTTTTCTTTTTCATTTACCGTTACAAAAAAGTTATCATAAAAAAAGTAAAAAGTTTCTATGGAAAACACCTTTCAGAACTTTTGGACTGTTATTAACTCCGTAAAAATTGTTAAATTTTGAAAATTCTAACGGCATACGATGTATCATCCTAAAATCTCGATCCGTCACTTTAAATCTTAATTTATTAACCGTAACAGGAAAGTTTCATGAAAAAAAGTAATAAGAACCGCTAAAAAGATGACCCTGAACTTTGCAGACAATTTGAGAATCATTTTTTGCACTGTCACCAGCGCCGTAAATCTTGTTCGATTTTGAAAATTTGAATAGCCAACGCTTTGTCGTCTCAAAGTATCGGTACGTCATTTTTATTCAATTTCCCCTCTAGGGAATCACATAAGAACACATCGGAAACTTTCCGACATCGTAAAATCGTAAGGTTTCCGACACATGTTTCATGAACGTCCCTTAATCTAATGTGATAAATGATGCGGTGAATAAGTTCAGAGGACGGCTTTTATTTAGTTCAAGCGTTTGAAAAGAAATAGTTTAAAATGTTATGTGTTATTGAAATATTTGGTTTTGACAATTTTTGATGTATAAATGTCATAACACTTTCACAAAAAGTTTTCAACGTTTATTATATTTTCATTTATATTTCATTATTTTCATTTACGACACAAATTTGTGTGGGAAAATTTACTTACTTACTTACTTAGGTCCTCGGACCTATTACGTCCGTGATGTTTCCCTTACGGGACATAGGGCCTCCACTACACCTACGCGCCATCGTGTACGATTTCTTGAAATATATTTCAGCTCTCTCCAACTTTTCCCCAGTCGTGCCGATTCCTGTTCGACCGTTCTTCGCCATGTACTTCTAGGCCGGCCCACTTGTCTTCCCTCCTGTGTGAGCGGGTTCCACTGCATTGCTTGAGATGCAATGCACCGATCGCCTTTTCGAAGCGTATGGCCAATCCACTGCCACTTTCTTCTTCGTATAATGGAGTCTATGGGCTCCTGACGCGTTCTCGCATGAAGTTCGGCATTGGAGATACGGTTGGGCCAGAAAATCCTCAAGATGTTTCGTAGACATCTATTAACGAAGGTTTGCAGCTTTCTGGTGACAATTTCAGTGACTTTCCAAGTGCTGCAGCCGTAAAGCAGAACGGATTCAACATTGGAGCGGAACAGTCGTAGCTTGGTCTTTAAGCTAAAAGAGTTGTTTCTCCATATTTTGGACAGCATTCCGAACGCAGCCTTTGCTTTTCTGATTCGGCTGTTTACGTCCAGTTCAGTTCCGCCACCCGTAGAGATAATACTCCCAAGATATTGGAAATCCTCTACCATCTCTACCGGTTGTCCAGAAATATTTACTTGGATTGATGAGGAAGTTCCAAGGCTGATCCTTTTAGTTTTTGCCGAGTTGATCTTAAGCCCTACGATTTCTGCTTCTCTCTCCACCCTTGTTGCCATTTGATGGAGATCCATGATCCTATGAGAGAGTAAGCATACGTCGTCCGCGTAGTCCAGATGTTTGAGGTGAGATTGCAGAGTCCACTGAATTCCTCCATTTCTATTTGACAAAGCTGCGTGCAGAACGTCACATATCACCAACAGGAACAGTATTGGTGACAGTATACAGCCTTGCCTAACTCCACTTTGGATTTCAAACTCCTCTGACAGCCTACCTTTGTGCAAAACGTGACACCTGGATCCATCATATGTAGCCTTGATAATAGCAATCAATTTATCTGGGATGCCCCTCCTGTGCAAAGCAAGCCAAATAAATTCTCTATTGACACTGTCGAACGCCTTTTCAAAATCGATGAACAGCAGGTGAAGTGGTGATCGATATTCAACGCACTGTTCGATGATGATCCTCAAGGTGTTGATGTGATCAACACAGGAAGATCCAGTGCGGAAACCTGCTTGTTCGGCGTCGAGTGTGTCTTCGAGGTGGTCTTTAATTCGGTCCAATATTATCCTTGCTATTATCTTGGCTACTGCAGGCAGAACGCATATTCCTCTCCAGTTTTCGCACTGTGTGAGATCTCCTTTCTTTGGGAGCTTGACAATCATTCCTTTTTTCCACTCTTCAGGAAAGCTCTCTGCTTCCCAAGCTCTCTTAATAAGTGGGTGCAGTAGCTCGCTCGATGTCGTTGGGGCTGCTCCTAAGAGCTCTGCAGGAATACCGTCAAGTCCAACCGCTTTGTTGTTCTTCAGTGCTTTGATGGCGGTGATAATTTCTTCTTTACTGGGGGGTACGGTGCGTATTCGGGAAATTGTTACTTCGGGTAGCTCAGTGGGAATAGGGTTCACTTCACTTGCGAAAACGCGGTTTAAAACCGCAGAAAAGTGTTCCCTCCACCTTATGAGCTGGTCCTCATCCGAAATTAGCAGGGATCCGTTTGTGTCTTTAACCAGGTGTTGTTTAGAGCTCTGGACACCAGTGAGCTCTTTGGTAATTCTGTAGACGGTCCTACTGTCACACCTACTAGCGGCTTCTTCTGCTTCTGTAGCCAGTGCGTTGATGTAGTTACGCTTATCACGTCGCACACTACGGTGAACTTCCCTCATCTTCATGCGGTACGTAGACTCAAGCTCGTTTCTCCCTGCTGCTGGGGTAGCTGCGATGCGAGCTTTAAGGTGTTTCCTTTCTTCGATCCTTGCCCAAGTTTCGTCGGAAAGCCAAGCACTATTTCTTCCTTGCGCCCGGCCGACTATACTTTCAGCACCGGATATGAACACATTTTTCACAGCACACCAATGATTTTCGATGGATGTGGTTTCCGTGCTGCTGATTGCGTTCAATCCTTGTGAAAGGTGGTCCCCTAGTTGTTGGCGCACTGCAGGATCCTTAAGTCTATCTGTATTAAACTTGGGCATTCGAGTGTTTCCTTGAGATCTCCGAACTGCAGCTGTACGCAATCTTACGGTAGCAACCATCAGATGGTGGTCCCGGGCCATTCCCATGTCAGCACCTCTTCTGTTACGGACGTCCTGGAGACTGCTTCTAAAACGCCGGCTGATCGCGAAGTGGTCAATTTGGTTGGAAGTTGCTTGTCTGTCAGTCGACACCCAACTGACTTTGTGGCACGTCTTATGCTCGAACATGGTCCCTCCAATAACAAGGCCGTTGGCGTTGCAGAAATCGACAAATCGTTCGCCATTGTCGTTTCGGTTACCAACACCATGTTTTCCCATGACATGCCTTAGCCCAGTGTTGTCATTGCCAACCTTGGCATTTAAGTCTCCCATCATCATAACTATATCACCTCGTGGAACGCTATCATAAGCAGCACTCAGCCGATTATAAAAGGCCTCCTTCTCCTCGTCAGAAGAGAGCAAAGTTGGGGCGTAACACTGTATGATGGTGACGCGACGTACTCTAGTCCGGAACCTGGCTTTCAGGATCCCGTCACCTAAAGGCTCCCAGGAAATTAGGCTTTTGAGAGCTGTTTTGGAAAGCAGCAATCCAACGCCAGATTCCCGAGCGCTTCCAGGTGTTTTTCCGGAATAGAATAGTACAGTGTTACGGGTTGGTGACTTGAACTTCCCCGAACCCAGCCATCTAACTTCACTTATCCCTAAGATGTCCATCCTATACCGCATGAATTCCTTCTCTAGTTGCAGGAATCTGGCATTCTGAGGACCTTCTTTTCCATTGTCAAGAAGCGTCTTCACATTCCAGAAACCAATCTTTGTCCGGGTACAATAGCCAAAAGTCGTCAACGAGTTATCATTAATTATCCGAGGCGTAGTGTTGGTTTCGGTAGCGGGTTAGCTAAGAAAATCTTCTTACGAAAATAATGCACATATTATTAAAAATACTATTTATTTTTTGTTAAACCTACCTGAATTTTATGTTTTATGTAAATTTTATCCACCTACTTTTTACTGTGAAAACTTTCTATGAATAAAAGATTATCATTTACATTTTGAATATTTCTGCAGCATATTTTGGGTTTTTTATGGCATATTTTGTATGGCATATTTAGTAATTTTAAGTGCATATTTTAGGCGCATGTTTTGTGTTTTTTAGAGCATGAGAATCCGGGCCCTGCTTATTATGTATGTATATAAAGGGTATTCCAATAAGAATAGCTCGCTATTTTGGTAGTTTGCACTTTTGAAGCTGTATTTTTTGATATTTGACAAGTAGAAACTATGCCATTAATAAAAATGGAACGTTACACGCTTCAAAAACGCATTGAAATTATTAAAATTCACTATAAGAAATGCATGAAAATAATCCGGAATTCCATCGAAAAATCATCTTGACTGATGAGGCCCATTTCCACCTCGGTAGCTACGTCAACAAGCCAAATTGTCGCATCTGGGTCTCGGAAAACCCAAGATTTATTGTTGAAAAGCCTCTTCATCCTTAACGAGTATGTGTTTGGTGCGGTTTATGGTCCGGCGGGGTCATTGGACCTAAATTTTTCGAAAATGAGGCTGGAGCAGTAGGTTATGATGAATGGATTGCGCTATCGAAAGATGACTAATAATTTTTGATGGCCGGTATTGATCTGGGCACTGTTTACTCTCAACAAGACGGCACTACGTGCCACACAAGTAACGAAACCATCGATCTTTTACGGGAAAATTGAGTGGGTGGTATTTGCTCTGGTGTCCACAAGTCGTGCTGTGTAAGCTGACAGAGATATTCGAGAAAATCAAAAACAAATGGTTCAACCAGAAGTTGGTTTTTGGGTAAATTTAGACTAACAAGACGGTTAGACGGTTCAAGAATATAATTTGGCTAAGCATTTTAGACATAACTAGACGTTTTATTTTATAAATACAAAAATTTCATAGTTTTGGAAAATTAAATGAAAAGTCAAAAGCCTAAAAAAAATGTATCATTTTTATTTGTTTATTATTTTTTTTTTTGTAAACTTCTAGAATATATTATTGTTTGCATTTTTTTTTGTATACAAAAAGCGCGCGTGTAACTCAGTACTCGTGGCAGAAGTGAAACTTCTTTGGCGATCTAAAAATCTCGATATGTATAGGGATATTAAGCTTATATGCGTAAGACGCAGCTAAGTGTTCTATATCAAGATGATCGATCGGTTGGGGTTGTAAACTTGAAAATTAAATAATAATGGTGAAAATTTAAAGTAAAAAAAGGTGACAATTTAAAAGATATAAATCTGTTTATTTGAGTAGGTTTTCCGACTATTTCCAAAAATTCCTACACTTAAAATCTCTGCAAAATAAAATATATAGATTATCAAAAAATCCAAACTTATTGCAATATAAAATATATTAGCCTATAAATAAAAATTTTTACTTTTACTCTACCTCCCACCACTTAGCTAATCAATGATCTCAGCGTTCAACATGTGGCGTTACATTTTTTAGTTTCACAAAAATTCAACCTTGAAATTTCACTCTCAACGCGCCCAAAGAAGTTTCACTTCAAAAAAGAACGTTTTTAGAATATTAAGATGAAAGTGGCGCAGCCGTTTATGAGATATGAAGGAATGACACAAAAAAGGCATTTTTGTATAAAACGGCAGGCGATCGATCCTATATGAACGTATTCGGAATTCATATATCATAATTCATAAGCATAACATGTGCAACATCAACATTGCTATCCGCACCGGTTTGCGCTAAAATTAATTAATCACAACTCAAATAGTACGTATACGCCACAGTGTACAATTCGTACTTACGTACAGTATGTACAATACTGCATATAATTATTAACATTATGTGTGTGTATTTACTTCCGAAAATAATGTTGCAGATTTAAGTTTTTCAAAATTATATGTTTGGATGTTCAAACTGAATTTGGTGGCACTAAGGCCATAAATCAGAATAAAAAGCAAAGAAAAATTAAAGCGAGCCAAAATATTGACTTAAACACAAAGACAAATTATAAAAAAAAAACAATGGCAATACTTACAATGCCCTGTTATACTTTTTTGCAAAGCCAGGAATCCCTTCTTATATTTTATTTAAATGAACGGTGAAATAAAAATATTTTTCAAACTAAAAATTTGGAAAAAAAAAATATAATTTCCTTCAAAATTCTACATAGATAAGCATTATTTTTGTTACAAAAAAAAAAAAACACCGAAAACAGGATGTTTAAAGGATTCTTATTTTTCAAGCGATATTAAAAAATAAAAGACCCAAATTTCTCATAAAACTAAGAAAAATCAACGTCGTTTTTTTTATTTTTTCTAATAAGTTGGTTTCTTTATTTATTAATATCGTGAAAAGTTAAAGTCCTAGAAGCACCCAGTTTTCACTTTTTGACAAGAATTGATAAGACCATTCGATTTTGAAAACAAAAATAAAACTTAGTTACGTAAAATTTTGAAAAAAAAATAGTCTGATTTTTTTTTTGTTTTAAATTCTGAGTTTGATAATTATTTTTTCAAAAACACTTCATTTTCATTCAAAAATAAAATAAAAGAAGAAATTTCTGGCTTTGAAAAGAAGCATAACAGGACATTGAAAGTGTTGCCGTTGTTTTCAATAATTTGTTTGGTGTTTTAAGTTATTTTTTTTTTAAGAAAATAGCGTCTCCCGCCTAAACGAATGAGGATAGATTGCCCAGTCAAATTCGACAATAAATTCGCAAAGTGCGATGTAGTTCTGCATTTTTGATATGTTGATGGGGCATGTTAGAGTAGTCTGTAGCTAAGTTTGCAACTTCGAAAAACCTTGCTCGCTGCAGAAAATATGCAACAGTGAACAAAACGCAAAAATCACACCATTTTGTCCAACATTTTACTTTATAACTTTGGAAATATGCAACTTAGAAAAAAACCATCCACCATATTCTGGTTTGTTATAAGGTTTTCTACAAGACCACATTAGTTTTAAATGTCTGTATGTTATATTTTAGTTGCAATCTAACCATAAGTAAAAACAAAAATTTTGAAAAACTAAGTAATTTTAAAGCGTTCAAAAAATTGGTAAAAATTGTCCAATTGTGCTCAAAATTTGCAATCAAATAGCCTATAGAGTATTATAAGACAAAATTTGAAAGTTCGATCCAAATCAGTCAAATAGTTTTGGCAAGAAACATGATGTTAACTAAGTGCAACAAGCAATGTTTGTATCATTGCTGTGGTCAAAGTAGGACACTTAAGTTGGCCCTGATTTTTGTACACGTAATTGGAACCCTTAACTATCATAAAATAAAATTATAATATTTTTATCTTTTTAAGAGCAACTTTGGAAGCGATTTTAAAAGTTCCAAATGTTCACGAAATTACATTTTTACTTGCGAAGTGAACAATTTTCGGAACTTTTAAAATCACTTCCAAAGTTGCTCTAAAAAAGATATAAATATTATAACTATATTTTATGATAGTTAAGGGTTCCAAGTAAGTTTACAAAAATCAGTGCCAACTTAAGTGACCTACTTTGACCACAGAAATGATGCAAACATAGCTTGTTGCACTTAGTTAACATCATCTTTCTTGCCAAAACTATTTGACCGATTTGGATCGAATTTTCAAATTTTGTCTTATAATACTCTAGGCTATTTGATTGCTAATTTTGAGCACAATTGGACAATTTTTTGACTATTTTTTGAACGCTTTAAAATTATTTAGTTTTTTCAGAATTTTTGTTTTTACTCATGGTTAGATAGCAACTCAAAAATATCATACATGTATTTTAAACTAATGTGGTCTTGTAGAAAATTTTATAACAAACAAGAATATAGTGGATGGTTTTGCCTAAGTTGCATATTTCCAACGTTATAAAGGAAAATTTTGAAAAAATAGGGTGATTTTTAGCTACAGACTACTCTAACATGCCCCAACAACATATCAAAAATGCAGAACTACATCGCATTTTTCTTCTTCAGTGAAGTCGTGTTACATTGTTGAATACTTTTTACATAGAGATAAGAATACATTGATTCTTAGCAACTAAAAATTTTATAATATAGAGAATTCATATGAAAGTGTTTTTTTTTTTTAAGTAGCGATACATAAGTCAAGTTTTTTAATAGTGGACTGAACTTGAGAATCTATGCATATGTATGTATGTATGTATGTACATAAAGCAAATACCCAATTGAATAACAGCCAAAACCTGCATATCATAACTCTTAATTTTTTTAAAATAGAATTGCACGCGAGCACTTCATTACCAATGTTATACATATGCACCTTATACCTATATAAACTTTCTTTCCAAAAAGATTGAGGTTATATCTAGTGTCTATAATTTATCATTTGGTAAAGTGGAGCAAGTGCACTCTCGTATATCACCTACAATTTTCACAATATTACACTTAAGAAGGAGTTTTTTTTTCTTAACAAAGGTAAGAGTTCTGCATTTTACAATAAGATTTAAACATAAAACATTAATACAGAATATCTTAGTTTTCTGTTTGCAAAATAATTTTACTTCTTTTTGCCCTAAATATAGAAAGAGGTGATTCTTAAATCTTTATTTCTGAATAGAGGCTGTTCGCTGCCTCTATTCAGAAATAAAAATTTTAGAATCTAATGTTTTAGAATTTATAAACCTAACTTAATTTAAGTTGAATAGGAGCGGTGTTATATACGATATGTTAAAAAGGGAACCATTCATATTGAAAGTGATTTCGTTTAATGGCAGTGCCAGGAATGATAGTAAAACAAGACCTGTAACAAGAGGTGAAATAGTCTACAGTAAATTTTAGTATTGGATTGTATAACCCAAATACGAGTGACAGAGTAGCTTCATGTGTCGGGATACCAAAAATAAAAGTTTGGCATCCTTTTTTCTTGGCCTTTTGGTAGGGTGGGGTTAAAAAGGCGATCTCCCGAAAATAAAGTGCGATATTAAGTGGACCAAAATTGTTCAAAGCTTACCATACAATATTGTTGTAAGTGCAGTGGTAATAAATCTGCCGAAATATTTAGATCGGAGAAATTGATTTTAAATCAAAAAATAAATCGATTTATTTGCCCAATGGAATATAAAATCTGCGTTTTAACAGATCCAAATCAAAAATACAAAAATTGATTTATTTTACCAATTGAAAACACCATAAGCTATTGAGTGAAAGAAAGTGCCAACAGTTGAAAAAATATTAAAACCGTTAACAATCATTTTTATTCAAATTTTTTTTTTTTTATTTCCCTTTTTTAATTTTATTTGTTTTATTATAATTTTAAATAAACTGTTTTAAGTTTTTTTAAGAACATAAATTTGGCTTTCATATCAAAATCTTCAAGGGTGCGTCAAGCAGTAGGCCTTCACACTTGCCATTGAAAGACGCAAATTGAAGCTAAGAAAATAGTAGTAGTATGTCCTTTAATGACAAGAAACTGAGAATTATATGATTAAAAAAGCGAAAAGTCCTTACTGGCGTGATTTTGTTTTGTTTTTTGTATTCATGGTCTACCGATGAAAACTGTATATTACCAGCACGAATTATCACTTTGATATCGATAGTTTTTATAGAAACGTCAAAATATCTGATCTACCGAACCAACAAATTTAATTAAGAAATTAATTTGCTGGCCTATCAGTGACTTGAAATTGAGTTTTTTTTTTATATCACGCATTTTTTGGTTGCGAAAAAATTTTCTATTTGAGATTTCATTTTATTTGAACGCCCTATGCTGCTATGGATAAATAGTTTTTGTTTTGCATGCTTACCACAAAGCTAAAAAGAAGTGATGGAGTTTTGTGTATTTTGTTACAATTATGATATTTTTTGAATCGATGACTTGCTAAGTTTCGATGTCGTTGCTTGCATGCAAACTTGGACTCTTAAAAAATCACATTTATTCATCCCCAGTTTCACAGTGGAAGATTAAACTCTACTTTGGGTTTAAACTTCAGTTCAACAATTTATTCAAATTCACAGTTTCGTTTAAACCTTCAATAAATAAAAATAAATATAAATTGGGTGGCGCAACGGCTCGTGAAGAACCAGTGACTAACAACTCGCAATCATTCCTATGTGCGCGTGTAGACAGGATTGGAAGGGACCTACAATTTTATGCCGAATCTGAACGGCTAGACGAAAAGCACTTATTCATGACAATTGATACTCTTGGAGGATTAGTCAATTCCTCGCAAAAGGCAGTAAACCTGAAAAAAAACCTTGAACTGAGTTCAATTTGCAGTTTAAGTTAAACGACAGCAATGTTCCGTTTAATTCTGTGTGGTTGTGTGACAATCTGGCAATGGCACAGTGGGTATAGTGTTTGAACTGGATGCCACCCGTGAAATTTCATGAGATAATTAACATCTTATTCTCAATCCACTGTACCAACCACTGTGAAACTGAAAGAGCTAAACCAAATATTCAAATTTAGTTTAATACTACGTTTTCATTGATGTTCAAAGGGTAGTTATGTGCATTCAAGAGGACACAAGCGTCCACAGGTTTTTCTCAAAATCCACCTCTGTCTACCAACTCCTACTCTCACCTCCACGTGGTGAACATCGGGTGTCTAGTACCTCAGCTGGAGACGGGGTTTAAATCCCCGTGGAAAGCTGTTGGGGACAGCCAACGAGAGAGGGGGGGGAGGAGTGTTCCCACTAAGGCACTTCTCCTTTCATCGAGGCGGCAGCGGACGAATTCTCTAGATGGAATCAACGGTGGCGTCTACAGTTCCAGTTAGGTTGAACTACTTAGTGAACACCTTATATGGGCTACTACGACATATTTGTAGCTCAGACCTATAAGGAGCGGTTTATCCGGCTCCCTACCCTTGGAGTTATACGAAGGGTCTGGTCCTCCGGGTCGGGGGTTGTGCGTCGGGGTAACTTCCCTACCACGTAAAAAAAAGTTGTTCCGAAACAACAACAAGCCTCGGATATGGATGATTTTAAAGTTGACGACCCCAGCAAACGAAACAAGGACAATGAATTTCGGATCTGCACGTGGAACGTCCTGTCCTTATACAGAACACTTGCAGCCGAACAATTAGTGGAGAACCTGGACAGGCTAAAGGCTGACGTAACAGCCATCCAGGAAGTGCGATGGGATGGAGAGGGCGTACGGAGACTGAAAACGTGTGACATCTACTACGGCGGGTGCTTGAAGGAACCGGGTCAGCGGCTCTTGGGTTGTGGTTTTGTGATAAGGGGAAGACTTAGGCAAGAAGTCTTGGGCTTCCGAAGTGTAAGCGAGCGCCTGGTCACAATCCGCATCAAAGGCAAATTTAAGAACATTTCGCTGATTTGTGTTCACGCCCCCCATGAAAGGAGAGAAGACTCAACCAAAGAAGCATTCTACGATCTCTTGGAGACAACGTATGATATGTGCCCGAAGTACGACGTGAAGATCATTCTTGGTGACTTCAACGCAAGATTCGGAAAGGAGGGCATCTTTGGTTCGATAGTCGGAGGACACAGCCTACACGACGAAACTTCCGGCAACGGACACAGGCTGGCAGACTTTGCGGCGGGGCGAAATGTCATCATCTCAAGCACCTACTTCCCACACCTCAATATACACAAGGGGACTTGGCGGTCGCGTGATCAAGTAACCGTCAACCAAATCGACCACGTTGCGATAGACGCGAGACATGCTTCCAGTATCTTGGACGTCCGAACGTTCCGAGGGGCCAACATTGACTCGGATCACTACCTGGTGGTAGCTAGACTACGTATGCGGATATCCATGACGCGACAACGCAGAGCAGATGCTGTGAAAAGATTCGATGTCGAGAAGCTTAAATCGCAAGAGACTGCCAGAACTTTTGCAGACCACGTAACTCTTAATCTCTCAGGAGGTCCGCTACCAGCATCAAGTGCAGAGGACCAGTGGGAACACTGTCAACAAGCCATTAGAAGTGCCGCCTCTGATGTGCTGGGTTTCACTAGGCGAATACAACGAAACCCCTGGTTCGATGAGGAGTGCCGGCTAGCGCATGCAGCTAAGGACGAGGCCTACCAGGCAATGCTGCAGACTCGAACAAGAGCTGCTGAGAGAGTGGCCCGGGAGCTCTACGGGCTGAAACGAAAAGAGGAACGCCGACTTCTCAGGAGGAAAAAGAGAGAGCACGAGAAGCGGGCGGTAGAGTCTATTGAGGGTTGTAGCGGTAGGGGAGATGTTCGAAAATTTTATCAGAGGGTGAAGCGATCCACCCAAGGATTCAAGGCTAGAACGGAAGCCTGCCGAGATGAGAGTGGGAATATGGTAGTAGACACACAGTCAGTGCTGAGGATCTGGAAAGAACACTTCTCTAGACTGCTTAATGGCGAAGACAGCCAAGATGCCGCTAATAGGCAGAACGCTCCATTCAACTTGGACGATGATGGCCAAGAGTTCCGTCCACCCGACCTAACCGAAGTTCGGCTGGCGATATCCAAACTTAAGTCGTACAAGGCTGCAGGTGCGGATGGCTTACAAGCCGAACTATTTAAATCAGCGGGAGATGAATTGGCTAGGAGCATACACCAGCTCATCTGCAAAATTTGGTCGGAGGAAAGTATGCCCGATGAATGGAACCTCGGTATAGTGTGCCCCATCCATAAAAAGGGAGATGTTCTGAAATGTACCAACTACAGAGGAATTAGTCTCCTAAACGTCGCTTATAAAATCTTGTCGGCCATCCTGTGTGACCGCTTAAAACCTTTTGTTAACGATCTGATCGGCCCTTATCAGTGCGGTTTTAGGCCAGGCAAGTCAACCGTCGATCAAATGTTCACACTCCGACAGATTTTAGAAAAATCCCGGGAATTCCAGATCGATACACACCACCTTTTTATCGATTTTAAAGTCGCGTATGATAGCGTGAAAAGGGACGAATTATACAGAGCCATGTCGAGTCTCGGCATCCCTGCCAAACTCGTCCGCTTGTGCAGGATGACGATGGAGAAATCTCGCTGCTCCGTCAAAATTGGTAAGAACACCACCGATTCCTTTGATGTTGAGAAAGGATTGAGGCAAGGCGACGCGTTATCATGCAACCTATTCAACATCGTTCTTGAAGCCATTGTACGCAACGCACATGTCAACACCAGCGGTACAATCTATCAAAAGTCCGTTCAATTGCTTGCATATGCGGATGACATAGACATTGTCGGCAGAACGAAGCGAGCTGTGGCAGGGGCATTTGCGAGCATTGAATCGGAGGCGGCTAGAATGGGATTGGCGGTTAATGAGGACAAGACGAAGTATATGCTGTCATCGAGAGAGGAATCTCAACATCGTCGACTCGGGCAAAATATCACGATGGACAGATATAACTTCGAAGTTGTCAAGGACTTTGTCTACCTGGGCTCCACTATTACATCGCAGAATGACATCAGTGCAGAGATCAAGCGAAGAATTACTCTTGCCAACCGCTGTTTCTTCGGTCTAAGAAGGCATTTAAGTAGTAAGGCCCTCTCTCAGAGAACCAAGGAGACTTTATACAAAACCCTAATCATCCCGGTCCTGCTTTATGGGTCAGAAGCATGGACACTGAAAGATTCGGATAAAAATCTGCTAGGGTGCTTTGAGAGGAAGATTCTTCGTGTGATTTTCGGTCCGGTGTGTATCGAAGGAGTATGGAGGAGAAGATTCAACGACGAGCTATACGGGCTATACAGCGACGTTGACCTGGTCAAAAAGCTGAAAATACAGCGGCTTAGATGGCTGGGGCACGTGGAGCGTATGGACAGCAACGCACCTGCCCGACGAGTCTTCGAATCCAACCCCGATGGGGTACGCAGCAGAGGAAGAACCCGTAACAGGTGGCGCAATCAAGTGAATGACGACATCAAAGCACTCGGTGTGCGCAACTGGAAGCGGCTAGCTAGGGACAGAGCTGGCTGGAGGGGCTTGTTAGTTGAGGCCGAAGCCCATCCTGGGCTGTGAGCGCCATCAAAAGTAAAGTAAGTAAGTTTCATTAGAGCCGAAATGAGGTAATTTCGAAAATAGCTCATTTGGAACGTCAAATTTGTATAGGAAATGACTTTCCAAATGAGCTAATTTCGAAATAACCTCATTTCGGCTCTAATGAAAACGTAGTAATAAACTAATAAGGTTCAACTGAACTTAAGTTTTAACTTCCACTGTGAAACACTGGGAGTAAGTGGAGTAAAGCGTTCCACATTCGTGAGGTGCGACTAAATAAACAGAATCTCTTTGGAACCTTACTTATATGTATGTATTTTAGGAACCAAGCTGTTTGCGCATAATAACGAGACTTCAGATTCTAAGAGAAAAAAAAACTAGAACTGGATTCAGCTTGTCTTTAAATATATAGCTATTTAATAAATGAGGCTGTTAAAAGGCTTACAAAAACTATCTTTATTTGTCTACTCAAGAAAAATTCTGTCTTATTCTGTGTTATGATTTTAAAAAAATACTTCGACTTTTTGTGGATACTATGTGTGTATACATATATCTACATACACATTACTCGCCTTTCTCCAATCTCAAAACAGAAATCAATTAACATTTTATTATTCTGTGCTTTTTTAGTTTTACGTTTTCATTTGAAGAAATCCCTGTATTTGTATGTATGTAAAACACTTACTTGTCAAACGGTGACGAAATTTTCGTTCCTGACATAAAATTCATTTGAAAATTTGATACTGTTTCGGGCAACACTTTGGCAACAGAATGTAAGTCCAAATCAATCTTGGTTACTCTCTCTTAAACTATTTACAACTGGTTGTTGGTAAGAAAACGACATTAACTATACTTTTTCTATTGTTTTGAACATGAAACTTGTTGTTGCTTAAATTGGTTCAAAGGACTATATAGCATAACTACATATATAGATGCTCGTTGTGTATATTTCGGGTGGTTTTCAAAAGTAATAGACCGACTAGTTGAAGAGAGAAGTTAAAAAGTAGCTGATGACGACTTAACACGCAAACGATTACATCATTCATTTTCATAAACTCGTACTAGAAACTAGAGTGAGGCAAACTTTCCAAAGAACCCCTTAATATAACATTCCCCAGCGGGTGAAAACCTCACAATCCGCCAAACGTAGTTTCTAATGATTACTTTGATTGAATGCATCATGGCTTTAGAGACGAATGTACATATACATAAGTAAGCAAAGTATATACATAGCTAACGTCCGTCGTGATGGACTTTGCATCAAAGCAAACTACGTTTCTAGACACGTTTCTTTTTTGTGAAATAGCCACATTGCCAGTTATGAACCAAGATGGTTGACAGGAAGAGCTTTATTTAAAAGCGACATACTGTAATCAATTGTTGTTGAGCTCGTTAATGGTAAAAAGTTTGAAATCATTTTATTTCAATGATTGGAAATGCTGACATTAAGAAGGTTATATGGCTAATTGAGTGCTGTGGGTATAAAGAAGGTGCTGTTTGAATAGGTACAATGGTGTTGCCTGAAATGAGCAACTATTTGTGAAGGTCCTGGAGGCAAACATACATACCTACAAAGAAAAATTATTATGGTCTTGTTTCGTAGTGATTGAACGTTACAAGGTTTGCTTGTTGTACACGAAATTCGCGTATAACTTCGATCAATCATTGTTATGTTTTGCATTTAGAATACAAAATTAACTGCCCAACAAGATATTTGCGTACGTAGTTTGAAAAAAATTAAATGTTTTCTGTTTGTTTGTGGTTTGAGATTAAAAAAATGTTTATCGAAGTATAATTGCAAGTTGAAAAGGTCAGAGGACTTTTTATAAGAACAAATTAAGGAATTAGGCAGAATTCTCGAATCAAATAAAGCCAACAATTTAATTTTAATCGGTGATATTAATATTGATTCTTTAAATATATCAGATAAAGCTACAGAAAATTATTTATTTCTTATGGCGTCAAATGGTCTTAAAGGATATATTAATGAGCCAACTCGGGTTACTGAATCCTCAAGTACTTGAATTGACCACATTTTTGCGCGCTTTAGACGAAGTAATAAAATAAATTTAAGCGGAAAAGCCTTTGATCTTATGATTACTGATCATAGAATGGTCACTTTATTAAATGATCTTAATACTAATTCAAAACCTGCAAGAAAAATATCAAATAAAAAGCGTTTAAATACTGATTACAGATTGTTACAGGATATTTTGAAATTCGAATTTTGGGATCAGGTTTACTCTGAAAACGACCCTTCCACGGTACTCTCTAATTTTATTTTGATTTTGAATAATCACATAAATTCATGTCTACTACCATTGAAAAATTTAAATAGTAACACATTTTTAAGGCCATGGATCACAGTCTCGTTAAGCAGGTAAAAATAAAGAACAATGTCGGTTCAAAGTGCAAGAAACATCCAAATAATGCTAAACTTAGAAAATATTACCTTTCTTTGAGTAAAGTTGTTAATACTAATGTTAATTTAACTCGTGAGAATTACTATACCAACTTATTGCAAAGATCTAAGGGAAATACCAAAGAAGAATGGAGAATAGTGGATAGCATCTTAGGAAAGAATAAACGAAATAGAATCCTTGTTAATTGATGGTAATACCTTAACGGACGTAAACTGCATTGCAAACAAATTTAACGAATACTTTACAGACATCTCTGAAAAAATAAAACCGTCCATTAATTCTGTGGACTGTATTTGTTACGATCAGCTAGGTATGTATTCTGAATTTATACAACCAAACAGCTTTGCCTACATCGACTGTCACGCTGGAGGTCTGGGATCCCTTCCCAGCCTCGTCCACCTAAAAAACTAAAAAGTTTTTTTTCAGGGCTACTGCCTCTTGCGAGGAATTGACAAATCCTCCAAGAGTATCACTTGTCACGAATAAGTGCTTCTCGTCTAGCCGTTCGGATTCGGCATAAAATTGTAGGTCCCTTCCATTCCTCTCGAAAGGCGCACACAGGAATGGTTGCGAGTTGTTAGTCACTCTTCATGAGCCGTTGTGCCACCCGATTTTTTATTTTTTTTTAGCTTTGCCTACAATCCTTTTACCTCGTTTGAGACATATAAAATGATTCTTTCCTTACAAAACAAGAATTCTTGTACTTCAGATGGAATATCTAGCACGCTCCTTAAAAAACTTGGGCTATATGTATCTGATGTTTTATGTTTCATCTTTAACTTAAGTGTTGTGCAGGGAGTTTTCCCACATAACCTAAATTTCGTTTTGTTGGTTGGTGGAAATGGAAACGTAGTATTACTTCTTATGACAGCTGGCGAATCAGAAGCTCGATCAGAAAATTTAGTACTTTAATTTTTGATGCAATAAATGCACGGAGTGATAGAGTTGGGTTTGATATCAGATTGTACCTGGGGATCAATTCCCGATTAAATGTGCTGAGGTTATACCTTTGTTTAAGAAAGGAGACAGGAAAAGCATTTCAAACTACAGACCTTTTTCTCTTCTTCCCACAGTTTCCAAAATTTTTGAAAAACTCATGAAAAACAGAATTACGTCCTTTTTTGAACAAAAATTGTTTTTTCAGTGAGAATCAGTTTGGTTTCAGGTCTGGTAAGTCAACAGAAGATGCCATTCTTAGGTTATGCAGTCAGTTGTATGATAGTTTAAATAATAACAAATTTACCATAGCCCTCTTAATTGACATAACAAAGGCTTTTGATATGGTTGATCATGATTTTCTTCTAAGGAAACTTTACAATGCTGGTTTTATAGGAGTTTTTTTTGAATGGTTGAAGTCATATTTGAAGGGTAGAGTCCAAACAGTAACTCCAAAGGGAATCTCAAGTGAAGCCCGTATTTTGAAAAATGGCGTACCACAAGGATCCGTACTTGGCCCTTTGTTCTTCTTAATATATATCAACTCACTTTTCAAACTCAAGTTAAATGGCCTTTCGACTGCCTTTGCGGATGACATATCCTTCACTTACCAATCAGTTTCCGAACTTAACTGTGTTTTACAAATTAAAGAAGACCTCCAAACTTTAAGGACATGGTTTTCTATTCATAAGCTAATCCTTAGTGAAAAAACTAAATTGATGACCTTCAAAACATCAGGCTATAGACCTTCTGGCTTCAATCTGTATTTTCATGCTTCGAATTGTAGACAATACAGCTTTCCTATACATTTTTGTGGTAAATCTAATTTTGATCCAAACGGAGCTTATTCAGATTTTTGTTTCAAAATTGAAGCAGTACCAAGCTTTAAATACTTAGGCGTAATTATTGATTCAAATCTTAATTGGAAAGATCACATCGGAAATATTAAATCTAACTTAATGCTGGTTACTCGAAAAATGTATCTCTTAAAGCCTTTTTGTTCTTAAAAAAGTCTTAAATTTAGTATATTATGGTCTTGCACATTCAAAACTGCAATATGGATTATCTAGCTGGGGAGGTTCATACGCATATACTTTTAAGACCTTGTTAGTTGCACAAAAACACCTGATACGTATTATTTGCAACAAAAATCGATTCTTTGAAAGTTGGCCTTTATACAAAGACTTAAGAATTCTCCCTATGAGACATCTTTACGTTTTTAAAGTCTTTTTTTTTCAATCAAAGTGGTAATATGCCTAGCAGAAACTCTTAATTATACAATCTACGTAAATACAATATGCACCTAGTTAATGAACCTGTTGCGAATAAAACACATTTCTTTCATTTTTATACTGCCTCTGCACCCAAATGCTTTAATAAACTTCCTGTGTCAATAAGAATGACTCATAACTTTAACTCATTTTTAAAAAAAGTAAAAAACTGGCTTTTCACGGCGGACTTTTATTTTATTCAAAATTACTTTTGTAAATATAAAATAATCCTTTAATTCACTTTTTTCTTAATTTTTCAATTGATGTTACATTATTAATTATAAACTATCCAACATTTGCTTCAATTTTGTCTAGGTTTAAAAGGGAAATTAAAATCAAAAGATGTAATTTATTTTATATTTATAAATAGGTATTATATTTTTTTGTTCATTATTATTTTGAATTTTAACTATTTTAGTTCTGATTGTCACCCCACATCAGATTTATTTTTGAGAATTTTGTCTTGCTGTCATTCGACACTAACTTTTAAGTTAATGGATGATTACTATTTATTCATTATTAATCAATTAATTGTTATACTAATTTTAAGTTTGAAATGAATAAAAAATACTTCTAAATCTAAATTAATGTTCATTAGTCCGTTGTTCTTAAGTGAAAAAAAAAAGAAACAATTTTATTCGAAAATGTTTCATGTCTTTCGTTATTTTACTGTTATTTCCATAAAAAATGCTCTAGTGAAATAGCCAGTTGCATTCCTCCCCTTAAACAATTCAACCGTAATACTCGCGCTTCTAGGAATGCCCATCAGTTTACCCTTGAGCCCAATTTCGGACGTACTGTTAAGTACAGAGATTCTTTCTTTAGTCGCACTACTCGAATGTGGAATGCTCTAGCCAGCTCAATTTTCCCCTCCCATTTTGATCTACAGACGTTCAAAACCAATGTGCATCGGTATCTCCTTTTAAATCCCCTCCAATCTACCTAAACGCTCGTGCTGTGTAAATCATCTTAAGGGTAGTCACAACCCCTTTTGCACGCGCTAAATATAAAAAAAAATTCATCAATACCTTAAATCAAATTCTAAAATCTTAATTTCAAGAAGCACTAAGAGGTCAGAGTATGCAGTTGTCGATAAAAAGCAACTAAAGTATTAAAGCTTAAAGCTAAAGCTTAAAACGCGCCTTTTTCTAAGTTTTTTTTTTGTTTGATTTTTGGCTTTGTGAATAATCTAGGAATTATGAAAAACAAAGCACGAAATATTTTTATAATAAATATTTTAAAATAATTTTTCTCAAATTTGCAACAAATACTTTTTATACCGAGCACCTACATTCGACAATTCACGAGTGAAAAAATTTTTTTTTTCTGTAAAGTTCGCTCCATTAAATTGGCCCCATTGTGTTGAAACCCATGTAATCGTGGATGAACATTGTCTTAATGTGAACTTACATGTCTACAGCATGATGGGGAAATTTGTCTTAAACCGGAGGAAAACGGAGCTTTTTTGCTTTACCCGCTTTACATTACTGTGGACTAACTCTAACATTATGCTGCTGCCTACTGTAATTCACTCAAAATTTGTTTGCCAAACTTGACCGCAGTATATTGTATTGTTAGACATCCTAAACGAGCTAAACAAAACAGTACATTTTTAGTTCACCTAGCATTACTAGCGACAGGTATATTTATGGCCATAGTTAGACCTGTACTGACATACGGTAACAAAGTCTGGTGAAATGCGTTGGACAAAGTTAGAACCTCAAAATCATGACCAAAGTATAAGGAATGACATGTATTGGATCACTGGGGCTATGAGTTCCATCACCCCACAGCGGGTTTGGAAGCTATACTAAACTTAATACCCCTTGACCTATTTTTACAAGAATCGGCAGCCAATATCGCACTTCGGCTGACAAAAGCTGCTTGACAGGTATCAATGGTGGCAGTACCACAAGCTGATATTACCTTTTTCATTTACAGCCAAGCGGCCATAAAAGCAATTATTTACTGCCATTGAAATTAAATCGAAGCTTGTAACTTGATGTCGCGAAGAGCTAAGGGTTCTTGGTGCACAGCACAACATAAGGCTCTGTTGGAATCCTGGCCACAGTGGTGTCCCAGAAAATGAAAGTGCTTATCAACTGGCAAGAATAGGATCAACACTTAATCTTAATCAATCAGAATAAACAGTTCAGATCCCATCCTGTAATCTTAAGAGGATTATCGAGAGTAAAGTTCTATCTAAAATACTAACAAGAGATGGAGCTTGCTCGACACCTGTGTTATAACTAGAAAATGATGGCCTAGTTTCAACAAACAAAAGACCGACAAGATCATCCAACTGAGAAGAAAGTCTCTATCTCTTCTCGTGAGCATTACCACTGGACACAACCAACTGGGAAACTATAAGAAGAAGATGAAGCTCAGTATGGATGACTTATGTAGAGGATGTAGCGACGAGAAGATACATGAGGATACTCTTCACTACCTGTGTCACTGCCCTGAACTATGTCATCTTAGAAGCAAGGTCCTCGGGAGACACTTCTTCAATGACTTGGAGGAACTCTCTGACGTTACAAGCAGTGGCATGTTAAAATTTATTAACGCTACAAAATGGCTTGACAATTCTTAAATCTAACTTAACAAAGCAGTCACCAACTCACCCGCCAGACGTTGTATGGAGCAACTGCTCCTACGGGCCGGGGCGGAGGAATGATTTAACCAGTTGGTGTAAGAGGGGATGATCACGCTCTCAAATGACAATGTTGCGTTGGTCTCTCTTCAACCCGGTAATTGTGCCCTCGGCCACTTCTTCAGTAATCCTGAATGCTAATCAGACTGAACGGGGTTGTCGCACGCACCAATCACTGATCTATCAAGCTCACCCGCCAGGCGTTGAATAGAGCCACTGCTCCTACGGGCCTGGTGGAGGGATGAACTACTCGGTAATTGGCCACCCTTTTGATTTAAAATCAAAAAAATATTCGAGCATTGCAATTAAGAGCGTGGGATGCAAAAGAAACACTAGTTGTTTTGGCTCGAGAGTGTTGTTATTCAAAAAATCTTAAATCAAGTTAAGCTGTTTAAAGTCAATTTAAGTCTTTTCATGATCAATATTTCTTTGTGGAATAATGACTTAACTCAATTGAAGACATATTAATTTTATTTATCTCTTCGAGAATATTTGCTTAAATTTAATTTAGTTGTTTTTCCTCAAATACAAATTAAGAACATATAAAAATATTATTGGGGAAGAACAACTAAATTAGATTTAAGTGGTTTTTCTCTAACACAAGGACTGACTAAACAAAGCAGACACCAACCACTGATATATCAAACTTACCCACCAGACGTTTAATGGAGCCACTGCTCCTACGGTCCTGGTGGAGGAATGATCTACCCGGTGGGGGTAAGGGAAATGCTCAGGTCCTAGAAACACCTTGGGGTGGGCTGGCCTTTCCTCTACCCGGTGATTGTGCCGACGGACACTCTTTCAAGCACCTGTAGGCTAATCTTACTGAGCAGTCGCTTGCACCAACCATACTGATCTATCAAAACCACCCACCAGAGACGTTGCATGGAGCCACTGCTCCTACGGGTCTTGTGCGGGGATGATCAATCTAGTGGGAGTAAAGGAAAGGAATACGCCCTCAAAAGACAATGGTGCGTCAACCTTTCATCAACCCGGTGTCTATGAAGCGACAGACACTCCTTCAATTAATTTAATAACAACTACGACTTTTCAAGCTATAGCTTGTTAGCACTTTATCGACTGCCTTTACGGCCTATGTCATAGGATTTATCATACGTTTATATTTATGGGGATTAAATTCCTTGGGTACCACAATAGATCTACACTGGTTTTAGTGTAACGGTAAAATAGACTAACTGTCAGCCCACTAACCTAACCTAACACCTTACCTAGTTCACATAAAATTGAATAACACCCTTGAGAAGTTAAATCAAATTCCCATACAATCTCAAATGTTTTGACTTTTGGCCTCTATTTAGGTGTATACTTGATTCTATAGCTTAGACTTAGATAAGTAGATGTGTAAAAAGCACATAATTGTGTACCACCTACGTCATTTTAACTTCAGAAATATGCTTCTTGGTTGTGTATCAGAATTGTGTCACTTGTTAATGACACATAGCACCATAGCCGATATTTTATTCTGCTATTCGGGACAGAGATCCAATAAATAAGATATTGTTATATTTTGCTTAGGGTACGCAAATAAAACTTAATTCTTTTATTCAAACTGAACAACAATTACTTTACAAAAATAAAACACCTTTATTTTACTTCAAATACTTTACTTCTGGAATGTACTTCTCCTCCACAAGTAGCTCAAAAGCATTCGACCAATTACAAATTATAGCAGTTTCATAGTTTGGGTATTGGATAACGATGCGAGTGGTTTAGGTATTGGATAACATTAGTTAATCTTTTATTCATAGATGGCGCGGAACTCATTACTAATTTGTATCTGTTATAGAACAATAAGAGATGTCGTTGTTTGCACAAATGGCCATATTAACCAGAATATGATAAAAATCGGTCCAGTTGTTCTTCAGTTATAAATGGTGTAACTATCCCAATTTTGTTGTATTTATTAAACAGAAGAAGCTTAGTTGTCGTTAAGCTAAAAAGATATGTTTTATGGCAATTTATTTGAGAAAAAGATAATTTTGAATTTGCACGTAGTATTCAAATAGTATTACATTTTAACTCGACTTTTGAGATTTTTTCTGAAGGGATTGCAACAAAACAAACCAATCTTGATTGTTTGGAATTAGTTATAGTAAACGAGTCCGTTGTTGGTCTCCATCCTTCGGAGGAAATAAATTTTTATTTTATTACTCTATGTTTTTCATTGCGCTTTCACAAAATCATTTGATTGTGATAAAAAAAACTATCATGTGAAGAGATTTTTGCATTTGATTTCATCTTTTTATACGATGTTAAAAAATGGGCACGACTGGATCGCATAAAACTTGCTCTCGTAGCTAACAACTTTAACGTAGCTTGAAATAATCAACGTACATATGTATTGGTCCCATAACATTATGATATCATTAAACAAAAAGTTTTAAAAACAATTTAAAATATACATAAATGATAACTATGAATTATTATAAATTAGTTATTTTAAAAGCAAAAACAGATAGAGCTCAAAAAAAAGTATGCCATCTGATTTGTTTAATAAATATGAATTTAGAAAAAAAATTCAAAAATCGTTAGAGCGGTTTTTTTTTTTAAATTAATTTTTTATTGTATACCTATAAAAAATCTTGAACATTTTTTAAAATAAAATTTGGTATGCCAACTTTTAGTATTTAATAAAAATACAATTTTTCAGAAAATCAAAAAAAAAATTCATTAGCACGTTTTCAAGATATTGAATTTTCAAAAAAAAAATTCAATATTTTTTTAAAAATCCAAAAATTATTTTTTTGAAATTTTTTATAAGCAACATTGTTAAGATTTTAAGCGACCTTTTGGATAAAAATTTTGGTTGAAATCGGTGTAGTAGTTAACGAGAAATTTGAAAACCAAAAAATCGGTTGTATGACAGGTACCGTTAATAACCGTTATAAAAAAGTTTTTTTCTACCAAAATATTTATTTTAGTAATTTATTTAGTAATTTTAGTGACCCGTATTTTTTTTTAGAAAATCGTTAGAGCCGTTTTTGAAATAATTCAATTTGTGTATATTGGCTGTATGACAGGTACCGTTAGTTTTTGAGCTAAAAAAAAAATTTCACCCTCTAGGGACTCACATAAGAACCTTAAGTCCAAAGTTTGAAGAAAATCGCTTCAGCCGTTTAGGCTGCAGGTCGAGGGCAGACAGACGGGCAGACGGACAGACAGACAGAATTGCGAGACCCACTTTTTTCGCGTTCTCTATCATCGTAATGTTAGGGAAAATTATCATATCGAATATTTTTTTTGTACGAATCCTAAACTTGCCCTATACTACGTATATCGCAAGTAAAAATGTGTCAGCTTCTCAGATCGGGAATTGATCCCCAGGTACCCAACTCTATCACTCCGTGCATTTATTGCATCAAAAATTAAAGTACTAAATTTTCTGATCGAGCTTCTGATTCGCCAGCTGTCATAAGAAGTAATACTACGTTTCCATTTCCACCAACCAACAAAACGAAATTTAGGTAATGAGATTTGCTTGGTGTTTCCACTGCACAAAAAGATCAAAAAGAGGATTATAGCAAAACATTGGCCGCATTCAGAAACCTATGCGATGCCTATCTAATATGCCGTTTTCCCTGGGCCAAATGAGGTAATTTCGTTGCAAATTTCCAAATGAGATCCGAAATTACCTAATTTCCCATACAAAATCACATTTCGAAATGAGGTAATTTCAACTTCATTTGCACGAAATTTGGTTGGAAATTAGGTGAATGCATCCAGCGGGAATCAGTTTCAAAAGCTCTTAAAAGCTTTTGTATGAAAATATCAATACGCTATACTCACTAACATAAAACAGAAAGAGAAAACAACAAAAATAAACGGCTTACTGCCATTCCAAATTCAAAATGAAATGAGATGTCAAACGAAATTAGCTAATTGAAAACACTTTTTTGCCAAATTTCGAAATTACCTCATTTCGGATCTAATGAAAACTTAGTATAAGATAGGTTCGTATCCATATAGGTTTTCGAACGTATTGGTTGTTTTTGACATTTCGCATGGGGATACAAACGTATACCAACCACTGATCTCTATAATACACTGGATAGTGGATTCCCTATACGTATAACAATTTTTTTTGAACAAATTGAATCTGACAACTGTATCCTTGCACACTTTTCTCTTTTTTTTACCGAAGGAAAGAAAGAGATAGTTTTTTATCATCACAAAAAATCGTGCATTGATATCAGCTGTTTGTTTGACAGCACTGGTTTGGTTTGTTTGTAGTACAAACGCAAACGAAAACAAAACATAAATAAAATTGTTTAATTTGCTATTGTTTTCCATTAATTTTAATAAGTGTTCATTAAAAATTGTAATATTTCTCTCAAACTTAAATACATGTTGAAGAAATTCAGTTTAAGAATTGTTTCTGCGTATTTAACAGATAAAATATATACCGAGCGCTCGTTTTCCGTAGTACGCGTCTTATAAAATGTTATAAAATTAAAATTGTTAATTAAATTAAAAGTATCTATCTCAGTGGCTTGGATTTCTTCTTCGAGTTTGATTTTCTCGGTTTGTTCCCTGTGTTTAGCCTCTTCGAGACGTTGCAACATTGATTGTAGCTCCATTTGGTGGAGTTCGAGCTCGTCCTTTGCCGCTTGCACTTCAAGACGACGTTTTTTTTTTATTGCAATCACGCATTGTGAGAATTCAACATGTTGTCTTTGGCTTTTAAATTAAATATAAATACAAAATTGAATTCGAAATAGTGTATTTTCATTCTTTGTACAAAACGCTAAGCTTAAGAAAATATAAAAATTACTGTGAGCCAATAATCTCCGCAGCTAGGCTCCATTATTTTTGAATGTTACCTGTAATTTTAATTACACGTTAATAAATGATAATATTAATAATAAAAATGACTGAAACTGCACTATTGCAAAGATCTTCTTCACCTCTTGTGTCTTTTTGTGTTTATTTTGTTGGTTTACAAAAAAAGACGTTTTATACATTGTTTTGTTGTAATTTCTCTGGAATGTTTCCGCTTTTATTTTGTTGCAGAAATTTGTGCAAGACGGTTCAATGTTAGTGAAATCGAATTTTTTTTTTTGATAAATAAAAAATTATTTTAATTTTATTATAGGTCAAATTCAACAAGTCATAACCAGTTGGAGCTGCTTCTCAGTATCATGGAAATAAATCTTAATACTGCATTCGAGTTTACCACGTACCGCCAAAAAGCTGACCTCAAACATTTCTGAAAAAAATGGTCTTTTAAATGCACTGCGCATAATTCGAAGTTGATTTACGAACCAGTTTTGTTTTTTGAACGTTGGTAATTTTTTCTCGGGAGAATTTTAACCTAGGGTAGATCACAAATCACGCTAGGAAAAAAAAATCCGTGGGAATGAAATATTAAGAGGGAAACACAATTCCCCGAGAGATTCAAGATATGGCCCATACAGCCTTTTTGGGTTAAGACCACAGTTAAACCAGTCATTTATTTTATTTCTCTAAATAAAGAAAAAATATTTGCATTCAACACTTAGGTTAGGTTAGGTTCATGGGCTTAAATCAATGTTGATCCCTTGTAATACCCCGATGGATTGGACCATCCCTTTAAAATATATAACCTATGAAATCCTATGGAGTATCGAGCCATTTGGAGGCGTTGATGAAGTTCATTACAATTAAGATGTTCTTATCTGTTGACTTCTAGATTTCTGCTAAATCACAAAATGTTTGTTCCTACGTTGCAGAGTGCCGGACAGTGACCAAGGTAGTGAAGGGTGTCCTCCACTTCTTCTTCGCATAGGTCAACATTATTCAGCCCCATTTTGTTTTTATGATACCCTTAGAGATTATGTCCTGTGATAATTCCTATCAGAAGATGCAGGGATCTATTTTTCAGGTTCATAATTTTTTCTGAATGAACAAAATACTGAATTGCAAAACTTTGTTTTTATTGTTCATTCTTCAGAAAAGTTAAAAAAAAAAAGAAAACTTTTCCTGACCCTTCTTTTTGCTGATTAATTGAAGTTTTTGCAATGCCACGTATTCTGTATACTGCACAAGAATGTGCAGAGTCAACGCAAACGAAGCTACGCTGTTTATCAGAAGGAATGTTGCCTGGTAGTTGCATTCGGCTCTAAAAGTTAAAAGCTTGGATTTATCATTAGGACAACATCATAAAAATAGGCAATCAATCAAAAGTCTACTATGTTCAACGCATGTTATTATATTGTTAAATATTTTTTTTTCTCTAAGAAGTCCAATAGTTATTATAATTTTATTTTACTTATGTTTTAGCACAAATAATGTTAAATATTGCAAAGTAAAAAAAAAACAGTGGAACTCAAAAACATAAAGTATGGCACAAAATAATGCACTGAACAAAAAAGTGCACATATATATTTTCTTTTGTTTGGGATAGAACTTTTATTTATCAGTTTTCAGGAGGGTCATAAAGTTACTATGAAGAATTCCAGGGTTATCCATTCTTTACCCTTCACCCTGTATACATATCTACATAATCATCGATTTTGAAGAAAATTTTCATGTCTTTATTTATTTTTATTTTGTACAATATTATGCGACCTACGCGACGGCGACGGTAAGTTATTTGATCGCTGAAAATCAAACAAGTTTGTTCTTGATCGCGCCTAGAAATGGAGTTTGAGGAAAAATTAATAAACGAAGTTTATTTAAACCCAATTTTATGGGATAAACGTCGTTATTCGCAATAAAAACTCCACATCTTCGTTCCTGGAAGTCATTTCTTTTGAAAAAAAATATGTTTTCTAGCTTATTTAAAGAAAACAAGACGTGAAACGAAATAGAAAAGATAATTATATATTTTAGTTTTCTGTTACTGAAGGAAAACGTTTTAGGCTCGGCTCAAGTTTTGACCGAGGAATTGGTACCTATTTATGAGTCCAATGCATATAAATTGACCAAATAAATTCGGATTGGATCTGATAAAGTTTTAAGTTGCTAGATATATTAATAAAGTTGAAAAATATAAATTAAGAAAAATATCTTTTAAAATTTCACTTGCTGGCCTTTTTTCTTAACAATGTTGGCGCTTGGTGCAAATATCAAAATAGTGTGTTGGTGTGTTTGCGACCACTTTTGACGCATGGTAGCTCTTATGAGCGACCGCTATTAGGACACATTCTTTGGTAGCGCTACCAACAAGCGATGCGACCGACCAAAGCTCATCGCTGGGTAGCGCGATGACTGTCCAATTAGGACGTAGCCTAATGAAACGTAACGTAATTTATTATTGTAGATATTTTCTACCTGGCAATTCTTCCAATGTCAAATAAAAAACAGCTGTTTTCTTTGAAATGTGGTATTTAAAAATATACATACGATACATATCCTTATCCTAACAAAATACAACCTCTTCAAATTAAAACTGTACGCACATGTTTTGTGTTTTCTATTTTTAAACTTAAGAATTTTCGTCTCAAGACAGAAAAAATAATTATAGAAAATAATAAGAAAACATTTCCAACTTGACTAACATACATATCAGCATTATCCGACTATGAATTCTGTTGTTTTTTACTCGTGTTGACGGTGACTGGTAATGGTGATTCCTATTATTATTATTGTTCTCTGATCGAGGTCACTGGCGCAGCAAATATTTAAAACTATATTCGTGCATCTCTTGCACTTGCGAACGGACGACGTGAATAATTATACTGCACTTTATTATTAGCATAAACAATAGGCAATTATTTTTTAGATCTCTCTTCTACTTGCAATCTACGTGCTGTGAAAAAGAGAATTTGCTGAAAATATGCCCGAGATGCGACTTTTCAATGCTATTTTATCGAAATATACCTACGTACATACAATTTTGTGAATTCAGTGTTTTTGATCTTGTATCTCTGCAGAGTATAAACAGCTAAAAGTTGAACAACTGAATGAAGTGCTGCGGCCAGCAAAGGGACACTCGTCATAGGCACACGATCGCCTTTGGCACATTAGTTGTGATCATCCATATCTTGAGTTCAAATCAAATGCACCAGGCGCGAAATACGAACAGATGACAAACAAGCGAACAGTTTTCATAATTGTAGCACTGGCCACTCTAATGGTGGTAGTAGCTGGTGCTAATATCTACTTCATCTACTACCTAAATGCAGAAGAGGGAAAGCTCAGTAGTATGCGAGCGCTGGAGAATATGATTCGCAGCAAGATGCGCCACCTAAAGCCTGTGTATTTAAACCGAAATCCAAGATTTTTTATGTATCGCAATAAGCTGCTGCGAAACTACAAGCCAGTACCGTACGAAAATGCCAGTATACTTTGGGACATTGCCAATTGGGTAAGATAAATATTATAGTTTTTTTTTTCCAGTTTACATATTAATTTTACATATCTCCTGTTTGCAGTGGCCCCAGGAAAACGAAGTCTATCCAATGTATGACTCGTCTATGGGACAGTTGTTGCAGTCACTTCGTCTCGAGCCAATTACGAAAGCACAGAATCTACCCAGAGGCACACAATTAAAAATACTTCTCAAATTGGCAAATCAACAGAAAATCATATTTAAGCCACAATGGTATGATAGGGATGTGGCCATTGATGGGCCGGTTTACGGTGGCAAGGATCGACACACAGCCGAGGTGTATGCCTTTTATTTGGGAGCAGTGCTCAACTTCCGATGGACACCTATAGCAGTGGGGCGGAAAATAGATTTGAAAGAGATGTACGAAAAGGCTGATTCGGAACTCAGGCATACCATGACTATTACAGGTAAATATAGTGTTTTTTTCTTTTGTTTAAATACAACAAAATAAAAAACAATGCTAGACAATTGCAATGAATCGCCTGCCAAGAAAGAACCCAATTGACATGACAAGATGTGTGTGAGATAATTACGACATCCGTTTAATGCAGTTTGTTTATATCTCGAAGATATTCTGCCGTAGATGATTTGCAATTAGCACGCTAAAGGGATTACTCTAGACTAGAACTTTATTCAAATCCTCTTATTATTTTGCAGAAGGAGAAAACTCAACGGAATATTGTGTGTTTGGTAAATGTCATTATTGCAACGAAGATGAAACTGTTTGTGGCGATGAAAACAACATAATCGAAGGCGTTCTCTTATACCTCATTCCTGGATCTTTAGCTAAAAAACGCTCACCATGGCAACGAACTTACAAAGATGGCGTCAGAGCTCCATGGGAAGATGATATGAATTACTGCAAGTAAGTTTCTTCAGTCTCTTAGACTCGTTTGTTGAAATGAATGTTAAGTATTAAAGTTCAACATAAAAACATGTCACAGTTTATGCTGAGGAAAAAGTAGAAAATAAGCATTTATGTTGAACTTAAATATTTATGTTTCGTATGACAAACGACCCTTAGCACCAGTTTCACAGTGCACGCTTACCAGAATAAGTTGCACTTGAATTTTTTATATTGATACTTTTTAGACATTTTCGCTGTCTCAGTTAGTGGCAATTAAGTGCCCAACGTTGAGAACTTAGGTACAACTTATTAAGGAAAGTTTGAACTGCGAAAATGAGTTTTCCTATGACTGTGAAACGTGAAACAAAAGAGCTGTTTGTTGATACGAAACTTATCAAAATAAACGATTATGTTCTACTTTTGCTTCAGCGTAAACTGTTACATAGGTTCTTAAGTTGAACTTAATTTTTTAAATTTCATTTCAGCAAATGAGCCTAAGATCTTATTAAAATGTAAAATTTAATTCTTAAATTTGTTTGTAGGTCACTGAAAAATAAATTGGAAACAACAAGGCTATTAGACTTAATCGATGTAGCCATATTTGACTATCTAATACAAAACGGAGATAGACATCATTACGAAACACGTGAGGATCGTATTGTGCTTATCGATAATGGAAAAGCTTTTGGAAATCCCAATAAAGATTTTCTTGATATATTAGCACCGCTGTACCAGTGTTGCATGTAAGGAATTTTTGTTTTTGTTTGTTAATCTAGATTTATTATTTAATTATTTAAATGTTTTTAAGGTTACGCAAAACAACATGGGATAGGCTACAAGTTTTCTCTGGTGGTGTATTAACAGATCTAATTGATCGTCTTAGTAAACCCGATCCTCTTTATCCGCTGATAACGGATAAACATAAAAGAGGTGTAGAACGACGGTTGCTGGTGGTGTATGCCGTTGTTGAATACTGCATGGATATTTATGATGATAAAATGTTTAAGACGTAAATTAAAAGTGAATCTATTTTATAAAAAAAATCTCTGAATCATACATTTTAAATGAATCTCTGCATTATTATTTAACATATTTTAAATTTCTCCTTCTCAAAAATTCCATTAAAATTAAAGGTTTCTCAAACCAATCAACGCGAAAAATTCGGCGCGACAACGAAACTTTCCTTAGGGTGTTCGGGTTTAATATGGCTAGTCGCATTGTATTGGTTATCTCGTTTATTGTCATGTAAATTTATTTTGTTAATCTTCTGGTTTAAGCTTTGTGAATCTACTTTAGTTTACTCTCTTGATTTCCGTGTATTTTGGTCTTCCAAACTGCCGTGCACCCTGAGGATTCCATTTAAAGGACTGTCTCGAAATGTCATAGTTTCGTTTCCTCAGTGTGACCAATTTTTTTTATGTCGACGTCAACTAGCTTTTGCTGCGCCACAATTCCTAGTTACAAATGTTTTGTGGCCAGCGAATCTTCAGGATGTGACATATAGACAGGTGATTCACAATAGCCTGCAATTTCCTCGAAATAAGCCAAGAATTTCCAGGTGCCGCAAGCATATAAAAGCAACTTAGTGTGCAATTAGATTTTACTGAGTTTGAGACATAATACCGAATGTACGGCGAATTTTATTAATTCTACTCTTAACGTCCAGATCCGTACCAATATTTCCTGATACCGTACTTCCAAAGTTATTAAACTATTCGAACTCTAGCTAAAGATCTAGACAAAAAGAAACTTGTGTATGTCTAAATACATCGTCTTCTGACAGCAGAAAAAGAATCTCACTGAGCACTTGGAAAGTATCGATAGTTGCTCATTGTGCAACACAAAACACCTTGCGTTTTATTAGGGGGGCATTCAACTACCAAGAAGTGATATCAGTATATATTTACGTTTAACTCGGTGAAAGGCCTCCTCAAAATCTATGATCATAAAGTAAAGCAGTGATGCGCAATGTTGACATGGTCGACACACGACCGACCGCTGCGAAAGCCAGCTTAATGCCTTTTGAGTGTTAACTCATTTGTATACCTTTTTTGGAAAAACGGACAAAACGCTCACACCATGCCAATTATTGTTGCAATTCTTAAGGCCATCTTTTTTTGGAAACTTAACAATCATCCCACTCTTCCAGTCCCTGGGACAGATTTCGTTTTCCCAGTTTGTATCAATGGATGTAGAATACTAGCCATCGTTAGAACTACATGACTAAATCAAGTCAATGTGCTTTGTTGTTTTTGAGGAGATTTATCGAAGTTTAGATTCCCGCTACTCAAAAGGGTTCGATGTCAAAACCCCTAGACATGCGCATCTCGATTGGCTGAGGCACTCTGCTCAGCGGAATCTACATCCAGCAGGGTACAAAAGTAATTCTTCCATATGCGTAGCTGATCCTCAATTCATACCAAAAATGCGCCGTCCACATCCATTACAGGAACATGAGTGCTGTTCATTTTTTCCCCACAACTTCTTTGAATATTTGTAAAATTCTCTGATATCTCTTCTTGCAGCGTTTTCCGCATTACTTGCGAGACTGTCTAACCTCACCCTTGTGTCACGTCTCACACAACAATAGACCAACTTTTGTGCTATCCGAAAATCGCTTCGCAGTTCAGCCTTACGTTGAACATCTGACTCGGCATTTATTTACAACTTCAACAATTTAAGCCTCACAATATGATTCTTGTCAACAAGATCCCTTTTACCATATGGTTAAAAAAAATCATAGAAAAACCCCTTTGTAGAGTCTCCAAGGTGTAAAAATAAATTAAAAAAAAATAAATTAAAAAAAAAAAAATAGTAATTTATAAATGATGAAGATGTATATTATGTATATTATTAAGGTTCTTGTTCATAACATACCATTGTTTAATTGTTTTATTTGCTGTTGCAATAAAAACAAAACTTAAATCTTAGTTTATATTGACTATAGAAACTAATGTTTGTCTTCGGTGTTTATTATGTACAATATACAAAAAAAAAGCAATTTTTTTACATTTTGATTTCCGGTTAAATAAAATAACAATGATACAGCTTAAAATTAAGATTCTTTTCTTCTCTCTAAAAAACACTTCTCAGGCAAAATAAATTAAGAATAATTCTAGAGAGTCGAAAAAACTCTTGCAGACTCTAGGCTGAGGCTTTAAAACAAGCCATTTGCCACTAAATCATTACGACAGCATGCAATATAAAGTGCCATCCATCCGATAAAGCGACAAAACTCATTTAACTCATTTTTTATTTAAAAAATTAAAAATCATTGATAATAATAGTTAGCCAATTTCAAAAAAAAAAAATAACAAAAAGGATATACATACATATATTATTCACTGCTATGTTTAACTCACATTCATTCACATTGGTTTCGCATTCATACAAAAACTAAAATATTATTACTTTTTTGTTCGCCAAAAAAAAAATTATTATTCAAACATACACTCCTTTCAAGTAAGATTTCAATTTGAAGTTTTTGTTTAAACTTTAAAGTTTTTTTTTTTTTTGTTTTTTGGGAAAAACAAGGTATAATGGAGATGACTATTACGAAAGGATTTTTAACAATAAATAATCTTATTTGTCGGTCGTCGATAGTGCGTCGTCTATCCAAAACTATAGTTTTTCGTTGGATCTCCCAATGCAGCTGGATCTTCAGTTGGAGGTGCCGGATTGCGGAACTGGTCGGCTGACATGCGAGTGAATAATATACCAACACCTTCTATTAGGGCAAGAAGAACTCCACCAATAATGGCACTACCTGCCATCGCGGGCACTCCTTTAATAAATACAAAAACATATATATGTTAGAAAATGTATGAGTTAATCTTCGTGGAAATAAATTACCATTTCTAGCTGCTAGAATACCACCAGTGGCAGCACCACTGATAATAGAATTCCATGGATCTTCCTTCTTTCGAAAATGTACTAAAGTACAATCAATGGTACTGAACATTCCACCCCAAATGGCAAAATTACCGGCAATAATAGGTGAACGTGCTTTTATTGCAGATAAACTTCCCAACTGTAAAGAATTAAATAAATTAAGTAAATAAGCTTTAGCTTATATTTAAATAAAAGAAAAGCGAACATGGACATTTCAGTGAAATGACTATCATACAAATGGTGAGATGGGTGAAGAGTGGACAGAACACAGACATTTTAGATTTACTTAAACGCCGATTGTCGCTTCAAGACGGTGTCGTTTTGTAAAACAACTACAAGACGAATGGTGCTATCTTATCTGTGTTATCACTGAAGCGACATTGTTTCAAAGACAAGTTAAAAATACAATAATAAAATACTACCCAATTTTGGTGAAATGATAAAAGAGGAGATATCTGTTTTCAGTACTTAACTATAAAACTGTATCCAACAAAAATATGCCTAACGAATTGTACCTCTGCGCATAGTTTACACCATCTATAAAAAAGGAATACAAATACATTCAACGTACTGCGCCAATTATGGCTCATAAGATCTTATCAAGAATTTTTGTGAAATCTTAAAACTTCTGCCCAACATTCTCAATTATAAATGTGAATGTGCGTTTGTCTCTCTGTTCATCTTTACTAACGAAAATACTAAAGTAATTTTTATGAAATTTTGTGAAGCGAGAGCTTAGAACATGAGGTTCATTTAAAGTGTTTGTGACCAATACGGACCGTCCATTGAGAAAATATAATATTTTCAAGGAAGGTGTAAGGGATAAATATTTTACATTGGTTGATTTCATAAATGTAAAAGTTCGGTAACACTGCAAAGTTTAAGAAGATTTTTCTACTTTTTTATAATTATTGTTGTTTCCTTTTACCAATAACATCAACACCTTTGAACAATATACAAACACAGTATTTATACAGTATTTTTACATTTATAAATTTGGGAATTGTGTTTAAAAATAAGTTTATACTTAGATAAAGGCTTTAAGGCTTAATATTTTTCCAATAACCTATCTAATGTTATAGAAACAAAGTCATCGTTTCTTTCACATTCAAATTAAAATTCTACTAAAGGTTTGACTAGTAAGGCTTGATGTGAATCTGATTTTTAGCTCAAAGATTTCGGTGGTTTAAACCACCAAATAGAAGATTTGATAACCTGAACCATGGTCGAACGTCAAAATCAGTGACTTGAATTCGCTTGTGACGGAAGTGCAAAGGGAGGGAATGTGTTCCATACTTTAAGTTTGAGGAAACACTAAAACCAAAATACTGCTGGAAAAACCAAAATACTGCTGGAACCTGTAAAGTGTTTTTTTTTTTTTTTTTAAATTGCTCTAACAAAAAATGTAAAAACAATAGATTTGCTTAAAGCCAACAAAAGCCACTGCAATTTTTTCCACAACAGCAAACGTGGTTGAATGCTGCAGCAGTAATGCAGTAGTAATGCAGTAATATAAGGTGGCAATGGCACAGTAGATATAGTTTTTAACTGATGACCTGGAGGTGTGGGTTGAAGCACCACTCTAGGCAGCATTCTTTTCTTTATTCCGCCGTTTCAACTATTTGCCACCTGTTGAATTTTCATGAGATAATATTAATACCATTTTCCTAATCCACTGTGCCAACAAAACTTCTTTCTTTTCCATCTATTCCTTTTAACTAGTGCCTTGCTTTGCATTTAAAATGCATATACATAGTTAAAATTATTAATGAATATTATTGGTTTGAAACGAATTTACAATATCGCACAAAATAGCATTCAAAGCGTTAAATCTCACAAGGCAAGTCATGAACACTAACACTGCATATAATGGGAGGAATGGTCGCATTAATGGTTGGAGACTTCAGCCAGACTTTAAAAATAAATATCTTGGCTCGTGAAGAACCAGTGCCTAGTCACTTACAACTTTCAACCATTCCTTTGCGCGCGTGTCGACAGAAATGGAGGGGACCTAAAATTTGTAAGCCGAATGCGAACGGCTAGACGAGAAGCACTTTTTCATGGCAAGTGATACTCTTGGAGGATTTGTCAATTACTAGCACGAGGCAGTAGCCCTGAAAACACTTTTTAGTTTTAAGGTGGACGAGGCTGATAATTGAACCCAGACTTCTAGCGTGACAGTCCAACGCACTAGCCATTTCTCTACGGTCTACTACATCCAGAACTTGCTTGTTTATAAGCGGAACACAGTGAAATTAAATAAATGCATGTTTAAAGGCGTCTTCATTATGGCAGCGTTATTACGCCCTACACTTAGTTCACTATACATAACCTGAGTTAAACCCACTCAACTCATAGCCATGTGGCGAAAAATTTTGCAATTAACACAAGCGGGAAACAACAGCGTGAGCTATTTGGACAGCGGCGACCAAAGTATCGATCGTTGAGTATGAAGTTCAAATTAAAACCTGTCGGTTGTTTTAATTTTCACCGTTTATTAGTAGTATATCAGCTAAAACAGTTAAAAAGTTTACTAACTGTAAGTAATTACTATAAATATAAGAGTAGATATGATCAAAGATACGGAAGTAGCGAATATGACATACATTACAAGTTTGCCCTTTTTATTACCATACCACTGACTGATTTGGTTTTTAGTTCTCTTATCCTAAACCTTCCTATGATGAGGGAATTAAGTTCCATTTTTGAGTTCCAGTTTTGTCCAAACTTAATACTCCATGGTTTGACCTTCTTATAAATTTCGTTATTTTCTATTTACCAAGTTCTAGGTATGTAACTAATCAGCATGTTTTTTTTTTTCTAATTTCGAGTCAATACAGAAAGTGGAGATAATCTTAGTTTGGCACTAAATTTAAAAGCCAAAACATGGAGTATTTTATTTGGAACTCCGCCAAATCACAAGCCCACAAATGGAACTAAAATTCCTCATCAATTCTTTCTTGAAATTTTGTGTTTGAAGGTGTGGAGGTTCTAGCTTGACGTCAAGCTAGGCTCACCACAAGCTTGATGGGGAAGTGTTTTATTTCTCCATCGGCGCTTATTACGATTTTTGAATTTTACTTGTGCTGCTGGAACCACCACAACCCTCTAAATCGTTATTTCTGTTACATCGAAATTTTTATCTACATTATTATTTTATTTTAAAGTGAAAACTATGTAAGCTATTAATTTAAGTGAATTAATTTAAAGTGACAAGAGATCTAAAAATAGAAAAAAAAATAACTAAATCTATGAAAGAAAATGAATTAAGCCTGATCCACATCTGTGTCGTGTGTTGTGTTGTGGAGTCGTGTGTCGCTATCGCTACAATGTATTTCATATGCGTAGAACCATATTTGTCTCGTGTGTTGTGTTGCAGAGTGGGGCATAAAATATATGGAATGACAGCGACACATGACTCCACAACACAACACAAATGAGCGTATTTACCTTGTTTCTATTCATATCAACATGATATAAGCCATCATTTACATCTACCTAAACTTACTGTGAAATTAAAGCGGTGAAAACTAATTCACCTAATTTCCTTAAAAGTGCTGCCTACCTAAAACCTATTTTGATTCCACTTTTTATTAGACCAAAACCATAACCACCCTGGATTAGAGCTTTTGATACCCGGAATTTCCCGGAAATACCCGGTTAGCCGGGTAGTTGGTTATTTCGGGCACCCGAACCATTACCGGGTACCCGACAGCCAACGGATACCCGGGAACTTGTGGGATTATTATTGATATTAATTCATAATTCATACTTTGCTGAAGTAATTCAATGGTTAGAATAATACAAACAAAATTACGAAGGATTTCAACAAATTATGAATTATATGAGTGATATACCCAGGTATCCGGTTACCCGAAATATTCAACTATCCATGTACCCGGGTAATATCCGGTAATATTCGGGTACTCGCGTTCAAATCAAGAATCAAGAGCTCTACACCCCTACAAGCAGGTTTCCGCACTGGATCTTCCTGTGTGGATCACATCAACACCATGCGGATCATCATCGAACAATGCGTTGAATATCGATCACCACTTCACCTGCTGTTCATCGATTTTGAAAAGGCGTTCGACAGTGTCAATAGAGAATTTATTTGGCTTGCTTTGCACAGGAGGGGCATCCCAGATAAATTGATTGCTATTATCAAGGCTACATATGATGGATCTAAGTGTCACGTTTTGCACAAAGTTAGGCTGTCAGAGGAGTTTGAAATACAAAGTGGAGTTAGGCAAGGCTGTATACTGTCACCAATACTGTTCCTGTTGGTGATATGTGACGTACTGCACGCAGCTTTGTCAAGTGGAAATGGAGGAATTCAGTGGACTCTGCAATCTCACCTCAAACATCTGGACTACGCGGACGACGTATGCTTACTCTCTCATAGGATCATGGATCTCCATCAAATGACAACAAGGGTGGAGAAGCAGAAATCGTAGGGCTTAAGATCAACTCGGCAAAAACTAAAAGGATCAGCCTTGGAACTTCCTCATTAATCCAAGTAAATATTTCTGGACAACCGGTAGAGATGGTAGAGGATTTCCAATATCTTGGGAGTATTGTCTCTACGGGTGGCGGAACTGAACTGGACGTAAACAGCGGAATGCTGTATAAAATATGGAGAAACAACTCTTTTAGCTTAAAGACCAAGTTACGACTGTTCCGCTCCAATGTTGAATCCGTTCTTCTTTACGGCTGCAGCACTTGGAAAGTCACTGACACTGTCACTAGCATGCTGCAAACCTTCGTTAATAGATGTCTACGAAACATCTTGAGGATTTTCTGGCCCAACCGTATCTCCAATGCCGAACTTCATGCGAGAACGCGTCAGGAGCCCATAGACTCCATTATACGAAGGAGAAAGTGGCAGTGGATTGGCCATACGCTTCGAAAAGGCGATCGGTGCATTGCATCTCAAGCAATGCAGTGGAACCCGCTCACACAGGAGGGAAGACAAGTGGGCCGGCCTAGAAGTACATGGCGAAGAACGGTCGAACAGGAATCGGCACGACTGGGGAAAAGTTGGAGAGAGTTGAAATATATTTCAAGAAATCGTACACGATGGCGCGTAGGTGTAGTGGAGGCTCTATGTCCCGTAAGGGAAACATCACGGCGTAATAGGTCCGAGGACCTAAGTAGTAAGTAAGTACACCCCTATTGCGATTGTCAATCATGGATTGATGGATAAATACTGAAATTCAATATCAGACAAGCCAACCGCTAAAAGTTTTGGTCATTGAGAATGATGCAGGCGGTCGTTAATAAAAAGAAAATTGAAAAAAATCGATGAATTGATTTTGAATAAACTGCCTTCTAAAATGCAAAATTTCAATATTTATCAATTATCAATTAGTAATTGACAATCGCAATAGGGGTGCCAGTTTGGATCAAGATTGGATGAAAGCTTGATATGATAGTTTGAGATAAAAACTCTTTCAGTGTTATTCAAAGAGTAGATACAAGGAAGTCCGCCTCATAAGTTTTCAAAAATTTCAAAATATCGCAATAGCCCGACAATATTCAAGCTTCAGAAAAGCATCACAGGAGAAGAATTACGGTCTATTAATTTTTTTGTAAGCAATTAGGTTGTATAATTTGATTGTATGGCTTAATACTCCTCAAAACACTAGTTATTTGTCATTGAAATATACTCTTCATACAACTTTCCTTGAAAATCCCCTAATTATAATTAATTTAGCTATCAAAATCTTAACTTACCATTCTTCGATTAAATCCAGATGGGGCATTACGAAAACCTTTAATCGCCTGGAAAACACCACCCCCGATGCACCCCATGGCAAAAGCTCCACCGCAATCGTCAACGATTCTGAAAGGGCATGGTTCTCTGGCGTATTCTTCCATATTTGATGTCGGATTAAGTTCGATTTATCTAAAAAAAAATGTATAACAGAAGACCAAAAGAGTCAGTGATTGATTGAGGATGACTGTCAACCTTTTTAGATTTGTAATGTTCGATTATTCTAGCGTAATGCCTTGATTCGTGTTGAGGAAGAAAATTATATAATTTGCATCACCAAGTATTCGATTATTTAAAACGCAATTGGTGTAAAGACATGAGCAAAAGTGATATATTTATAAAACAAGAAGACTTTTAAAGAATTAAATTAAGTTCTTTCTAGAAATATCACTTTTTTATTAGTTTTATTTTTTTTGGTGCACATGGAAGATGCAGTACTTGTCGACAGATAGAATTTTTAGAATTTGATTCACTTACTTTTTAATTACAACTATAACTGATTTGTAATTATTTGCGATAATTTTGAAAATAATTAAATGAATTGTTTAGATTACATTAAAAATATAAAAACTAATTAAAGTGAAAAAGACGAAAAGTTCAGAGCCTAATGCGCCGAAATTCGAAATGTCAAAAAAAGGCTGATGGAATGGTGAAATGTGCGATGTTCATTTATAACTTCTATGAGTTGGTTAAACTGGGCAAAACCTTTTAGAGAACACAGAGCCCCCTTTTATCTTAAAGGTCTGAACACAGTTTGCTTGGGTTGAAAATTAAATTGTTTGTAAGGCCAGAACCATACCTGTGTCGTGTGTTGTGTTGTGGAGTCGTGTGTCGCTATCTGCAATGTATTTCATATGCGTAGATACATATTTGACTTGTCTGTTGTGTTGCAGTGACAGCGACACATGACTCCACAACACAACACACGATACAGATGTGGATCCGGCTTAAGGATAGTTTTACTATTTTATTGATAAGTTGATAAGTTTAGTTTATTTAAATGTGTTTATTAAGGCTAAACTGCATTCACCTACTTTAAGCAAAACGCAAACGTGAGAAAAATAAAACGAAAAAAACTGCTTGTAAGAAATCAAATTATTGTGCTAACAGATAAATTTAACCGTCTATACAAAACCACACTTGTCTCATGTATTGATTTGTGGAGTCATGTTTCACTGGCACTTATATTTCATACCACAAAGCAGCACACCACATAAGACGTATGTGGTTGTGCAGATATGAAATACATTGTAGCGATAGCGAAAATAAACTTCACGACGCGGCAAAACATTATTTATATGAAATTGTATGAGCTTTATCGCATTAAGCGGCAACTGAACTTCATAAAATTTCATACAAATTGTTGTGAATCACAGTTCCGCCAAGTGTGGTCTAACCTTAATATGTGGAACAGACCACTTTCACACAAGGAAACTAGCTAGTTTGTTGCCGTTCTAGCCTTCAAACTTCCAGTTGCCGGCAACTCAGTTTCCTTGTGTGAAAGCAGTCATAGACTTGACAATTCTAAAATGAAAAATGAGTGATCTTATGTTTACAGCTTTATTTTCTGTGGCCGAGTTTATTCTACAATTTGCATGGCAATGCTTTTTTTTCATGCTTTTTCGATTTGTTTTGTTCAATATAACCTCAAATTTTTGACAATTCGAATTCGTTCTTCATAGTTCACTTCTAGCTAAATTATTTTGGATTCATTTATTATTATTTTGTTTAAAAAAAATAATTATAGAATAAATCGAAAAAATGAACAAACAAAAAAATAAACAAGAAACTCCTCCAGAAACGAGTACAACTGCACCGAAAAAATCAAAAATTCAGCATAAAATTGGAAATGAAACAATTGAAGAATTCGCAAAGGTTTGCCTTCTCATAATTTATTTTTATAAAATAATTTAAAATTTTCAACTAAAAACAATAATTACAGACGGGTTTGAGTAAAATTATTAATGCAACTAAAATCATCAATGCCTTTCCATCGGGTGCTTCAAGAGATTTATATTGCGCCTATCCGACTTTTGGCAAAATTGTCGACTCACAATCGTATCGGATCATGGGGGTCATTTCCAAAGTTTTGAAATTTCAAAATATCAAAGGAAACATACAAAGGTGAAGAATTTAATTAACAAAACAAAAAAATGTAGTTGTATAATAAATTTAATTTACAGACGCCAGCAAGATGAACAATTTGAAATGCTACTCGAATGCAATGATGCCATGCTGGAAAGAATCAATTCTAATATGGATGAGTTGGCTGGCATTAAAAAGAATCCACAGACTGTGGTGATTGAGTCTCGTTTGAATGGATCTGCAACTGGTAAAGGAGCTGGAAGTTGGAATACAAAAAATAGAAATGAACCAGGTCCTATAAATGCCAGGTTAGTGGACATTTCGGATTCCCTTCTTAGATTTCAGGCCAATTTTAGAACATTTAAACTTATACATACATATATATCTTTATTATTTTAGATTGATAACGGCGAAGAATATAGCTCGGCCACAAATCAAATTCATGATGACAGTGGACAATAGCGCCAAAACACCTTTTATACCGCTAATCAAAGACAAACCCAATTCACTCAAGCCTCTAGCCGTTCTGCCTGAATACGACGAAGATGGAAACATCGAAAGCTATCTTCATCCGTATGAATTTGAGTTGATGAAGTTTGAGCCTTTACCTATCCAATTAAAGAAGAAATCTCCAATTACTCCGATGCCACTCGAACAGACAGAGCTTGTTTATGTAGATACAATCGATAAGTTAAAATCAACACTCCAGGATCTAAAGAAATTCAATGAAATCGGCATTGATGTTGAACATCATTCCTATAGAACCTTCCAAGGCATAACCTGCCTAATGCAAATATCCACTCGTGAGAAGGACTATATATTGGATGCTCTAGAGTTGCGCGAAGAGCTACATATTCTAAATGAAGTTTTTACAAATCCCAAAGTAGTTAAAATATTACATGGTGCTGACTCGGACGTAGAATGGCTACAGCGGGATCTTTCACTGTACATCGTCAATATGTTCGACACCCATCAAGCTGCCAAAAGTCTTAATTTAGCACGGCTCTCTCTAGCGTATTTGCTGAAGCATTACTGTGAAATAGAAGCTGACAAGACCTTTCAGCTGGCTGACTGGCGTATTCGCCCATTGCCTGAGGAATTAATAACGTATGCTCGTCAAGACACCCACAACTTAATTTATATCTACGAGCGACTCACAAATGACCTTCTAGAGCAGGCAAACAATCAAACCAACGTTCTACGTTCGATCTATCAACGAAGTGCGGAAATATGTAAGAAGCGCTATAAGAAGCCAAGCATCAATGACAATTCCCATATGGACGTCTATCAGAAGTCAAAGAAGGTATTCGACAATAGGCAATTATTTGCTTTGAGAGAGATTTTCCGTTGGCGGGACAGCATTGCCCGTCAAGAGGATGAAAGTTATGGTTATGTTCTACCGAATCACATGATGATGCAAATATCGGAGAGTTTACCAAGAGAAATGCAAGGTATTCTGGCTTGTTGTAATCCCATTCCCCCGCTGGTGCGTCAAAATTTACATGCTTTGCATCAAATTATTCACAAAGCTCGGGAGCAGCCTTTAGTTAAAGTATGTTTAGTTTTTGTATTTAATGTATGTGAGCTGTTTTTTACGTGTTTTTTTTTTTGTGTGTTTCAGCCAATTTTGGAAAGAAATAGTGTTCGGGCAGTGGTTTCAAATGTAAAGGATTACAACAGTAAGTTATACTGTCCCCATGATTTGTCCCAATCTGAAGAGTTCCGTGACGACCTTCCAACTCTGTTGGAGTCTTCTGAAGAACAAAATGACAAAGCGAATGAGTGCAGCTACTTATGCAAGCCAGCATTGAGTGTATTTGACACTCCCGAGAACTCTGAAGTATTTAAGAAACAATAATTCCCTAATCGAAGCACTTATATATTTTTTTAAAATTTATTTTTCAGGATGATGAAGTAAGAGAAAAATTGAAAAAATTACAACAGATGCAGTTTATCAGTCCTTATGCACGCTATGTTGCTGTGCTGCCATTGGCTGAAATAGAAAAGCAAGAAGAACTGGCAAGGATAGAAGCGGAAAATGCTAAGAAACAACTTTGTCCAATTAAAGCTGAAATGGTAATTTTGAAAATTAAATTTTAATCCTCTAAAATATAACAACCAATTTTCCAGCCGACAAAAACTGAGGCGATAGTAAAAGACGAAGCTGATAACATGTACAGTGTTCCTCTTAGGGAAAGCCTTAAAAGAAAAAATCGACAAAGCCAAAATCACCAAAATAACCAATCGCCACAAGGAAAAAGAATAAAAACCGAAAATCCTCCGTCCGATGATGGAAATTTAAAATTTGTAGAAATGAGAAAAAATGCTCCTGAAATTTCCAACACTACACCTCAGCAGCAGTTTGTTGAAGACAACCAGCCGTCATCCACATCGAACCCAACAACACCGAAATCAGCATCAAAAGGCAACAATAGCAATTATAAGAAAAATAAAAATAAATTCAAAGGTAAAGGCAATAAGGTTGGACAGTCGTCGGATAAACCTGTGGCTTTTGATTATAAGAAAGTTGACTTTAAAAAGTTTCAAGGTGGCGCACAGAAAGCAAAGGGCACCGAATTGAAACCGAAGTTTCAAGGAAAGGTTTGTTATATATAGTCAATGATTCTTCCATCAGTAGTAATATCTTTATGTTTCTATTTCTCTTACAGGGTGGAAAAAATAAGGCTAATAATAAAAAATTCAACAAACTATTTACATTTAGTAATGTAAAAAATAAGAAATAATTTGTTATAACAATATTTAGTGTTTTGAACTTGTTTTTTTTTTTGATTGAAATATATTTCAAAGAATAAAAAATAATCTTTAAAATGTTTCAATTAAAAATGCACCTGGGATGTATAATTCTTTATTAATTGGAATAGTCGTACACAGTTAGATAAAAAGGCCATGAGTTAAAAACGATTTAGCCTGAAGTCGAGTTTAACGGCTCTGGGATTGTATCACAAAAAAAAAGTATACCATCTAATACATAGATCAATAATTTGTTAAAATAGGTCAACCAGTTTAAGAAGAAAATGCCACCAAATCTACATAGAGGACAGCCAAGTGTGACATTTAAAAGATCAGTAATTAGTCAAAGAGGATCAGATAGTTTCAGTAATTGATCAGCTATAGATTTATTACGTGGATTTGGTTTACATTAAGAATGTGTTTTTGTTCGAATATCCCAAAAATGAGGTGTTAATAGTCTCATACGAAGTTTTAGTAACCTTTCAGATGGTATACATATATTTTTTCGAATATCCTACAAATGAGGTGCTAAAAATTGCTTTGACCTTGAAAAAATATTTAAAAATTTAAGTAATCAAAATCTATGTCTGATAAATTACTGAAAATAGCTGACAATTTTTTACCAATAAGTGACCTTTTAAAAGACATCCCTGCTTTTTTTTATCGAATATCCCATTATATGAGGTGCTAAGATCCCGGAGCCCTGAGCTTATTAATCTAACAGATTTAACCAAACAAAATCACTGTCGGGTGGTATTTCACTAAATAATTGTTGATTTAGTATGATCTATTGGCTTATGTGAAAAAAGTTAAACATGCAAATTAACAAATAAAAGGTTAATTTTAAAATCATTTAAATTTGGGTGTTTTTTTTTTTTTTTTTTTGATGTGGAAGGAAAATATGAGCTTTTAACTCAAAATGTAATTTTTGTGTAATCGGTGTATCCATACGAAATAGGAGAGGAACATTATTTTTGAATGCCGAAACCATAATACAAAGCTAAATTAAGAAAATACACAGCCTAAAAAACAGTAATCGTCCGTTCGAGGGCTTGTTTTACGTGGTCAACCGCCGCAATTCAGAAAAGCTACTTCTTTTGTTTTGCAATATACACCTATAATTCACGAAACCGATTATTTATTTCGTTGTATTTTGACAAAACGTTGTCTTAACGCATCACCAAATTTATTTGGTCCCAATATTTACTATTTTATTCTCATCTCCGGAGATCTGCTTTCTGTACAAATATTTATTCAACTGAGGTTTCTGGCCACGACCTTCAGAGTCAGAGACATTCCAATGTTGGACAGTTCAAAAATTGCAAAACATCATCGATGTAACGGATAATTTTGATTACTTAATACAATCCAACGTAGATTACTAAAAGCTAATGAAAGTCCTGAAAAAAATGTATTTTTATTTACTTTAAGTGCGCAGCTTTTAAACTTCATAATGATTTTTATGTTTTTGAGTAAGACTTTTATTAATTTGAAGAATTTGCTCTTTTTCACTTTTAGTTGCAAATGTTTTGTCCCATACTGTTTGTTTATTTTTTCTTTTAAATAATAATAATTACTTAAAATTATAATTATGTAAAGTAATCTTTATACAAACAAACTTTTGAGACCTAATTTTCCTGAACTATCCTATTTATTACTTATAATAGGACGTAAGTGGAATTGATCAATAATGTGAGGGTGAAGAAAATACACCTTTTTTACGGAGAGACTGGTGGACTAAGCGTCAAACTCATTGATAATTTCTTAACTGCAAGACCATAGTAGTGAAAGGATAATTACAAAATTCTCGACGGAAGTACAAAATTTTCATTGAGATAGGCATATGGATTATAGAAAAATTGTATCCAAAATTACATTAAAACTTTGAAAACTTGTAGTTAACATTGCCGAACTATGTTAATGCTCTAATTTCTAATAAATATTTACGCTCATCCCTGACTCACTGACTGACTGAATGACGCTACAATGCCAAAAAAAAAAAACTTTTTTACAAAAAAAAATTATTTTTTCACAAAAAAAAAAAAAAAAAACTTTTTTACAAAAAAAAAAAAAAATTTTTTTTTCCAAAAAAAATTAACCTTTTTACAAACAAAAATAACTTTTTTACAAAAAAAGTAATTTTTTGTGCAAAGAAAAAATTACTTATTAACAAAAAAACTAACTTTCTTACAAAAAGAAAATTAACTTTCTTACAAAAAGAAAATTAACTTTTTTACAAAAAAAATTTACTTTTTTACAAAAAAAATTAACTTTTTTACAAAAAAATATAAATTTTTTACAAAAAAATAATAACTTTTTTTAACAAAAGAAAATACCTTTTTTACAAACTTTTTTTTATGAAAAAATACTTTTCTACAAAATAAACTAGGTAACGCTGCTATGATAATAAGCTAAGATCGGGAAAGCGGTTCCTGCTCTTAAACAAAAATTTTTTGTTTTGTAACGATGAGGATTTGCAAATCAGTGAATGTTTTTATTGGATCTAATCCGCAAAGAACATTACTGGATAACCAGAGAAAATTCACGCGCAATGTTGTTTTCCAAGAAGTTTGTCATTAAAAATATTTTTGTGTCAATTTTTTTTTTTTATAATCACTCAAATAACTTCCATCTTCATCATTAAATCATTATTAAATTATTTATTTATTTTATAACAATGTACATAAAATATATACATACATATGTGTGCATATATACATATGTATATTTCTATTTGCAAAACATATTAAAAGGCATCAAATTAAACTTTTATAAACATAAAATTAAAAGTGTTCTTATTTATGTTCATTATCATTCAATGGTTGCCTTACAACCTACTACTAATAATAATCGGGTTCAACGGGCGCCTTAGGCGAACTGCAATACACAAGTAATGTAATATTTAACGAATTAAAATTTAATTTTAAGATTTGATACAAAATTTTCTGTACAAGTATTATCTAAAAACATGGATATTAAAAAATCTTCAAAACCACGGAATTGATTTGTTTAATTGGTTAAATTCGAATAGGTACACGTCTATTCCATTTTTCCAAATTGTTGAGCGAAACTATAATTTTGTTGATGGTAATCGATTGATTGCAATTAAGGCTAGTGGATTTAGAAAAATAATTCAAAAAACCTTTGGTCTTTTCCACTAAAATTGACTCCCAAAGTGTTTAACTTAGAAAAAAGTATTTTTTCTTTGTTCAATCGAATAGGTACACGTTAGTTAATTAAAAAACGTGCTGGTCAAAAGAAATTAAACAAAACTTTTTATACAAAAAATATTTTATTTACCAATTTTAGAAATGGATACTACCACCCTTTTTCATGAGAACAGTTCCATAGTAGCTTATCGTTGGATTGCTAAAAAACACTCATCCTTTCTTACATCATGAAAGTAATAATTATACTTATATGGACCATATAAATTTATTTTTTTTATCGGAAAACACCACGTAGCGCCATTTTTCCTTCCAAGTCATATGGAGTTTGCAAATTATAGGCGCATACACTTCCGTTGGTGGTTTAATGGTAGTTTCTTTTTAAGTTTGAGGCGTTTAAAGTTATTGGAACTTTGTATTACTCTTGGAAATGTTGCATAGCTTGTACTTACACCGTATAATAGCTTCATTTTTGACACAGTATAATAGGAATTCGATGCACATCCCAAAATTGATCTTCCATCCACTTCTTTAGTTGATGTTTTCTTGCCTCCTTTCATATTCTTTCCATAAGAACTTTTATTCCTGATGTAAGAACAAACCACATTTGGACTTCACCCATTTGTGTTTCTTTGACACGCCCACTTAAACAATGGTCCTTAAGAACATCGATTTTTGCTTTTTCAACTATTTTAAGTGATGTTGCACGGCCTATTGTTTTTGAAATCTATTGGTCAAGAACATTTTACCTCAGAATACCCACTTTTAATTAAAATAATAGCTGTGTACCTATTCCGTTGAAAACAAAAATAAAACATATTTTTTTCCAAATAATGGTTTGCAATGCAATTAGTGAACAAATATCAGTGCTTTTTGAATTATTTTTTTTTCTTAACTCTTAAGTTAACATTCTTATCATACGGTTACCTTTAAAACATTTTGAATTCGCTGAACATACTTGGTAAAAATCGTATTTTGCATTTGAAAAACAGTGTACCTATTTTGTTGAAAAGGGGTGTATATGTATGCTGTGAAAAATCGATTTTTCAAAAAAAAAACAGAAAAACCTTTTTTTTTCATATGTAATGTTATTTATATTTTTTAGAAGCATCTGCGTAAACAAAATTATTTTCATTGGTTTATCGAATAGTGAGAAAAGTCGAAAATATGAAATGTGTTTCATGCGAAGTACCGTTAACAAGAAAGTAAAAAAATAATTTCTAATTTAGAAGTAGAGCGTACTGATTAAATATCACACATATTTTTGTATCAAAATTCTTGAAGCCGTTTTCAAGAAAAATAAGATTTTTTTCTTAACAGTACCTTTCATACAAATATTTAAAATATTTGTATGAAAGGTACCGTTATTTTTGAATTATTCAAACAATCTAGAAGAAACAAATAACAAAAAATTGAGTTTTCAAAAAAAAACTTCTTTTTTTGGTACCGTTATATCTGGCCTTAAAAAAATATATAAGAAAAAACGTTTAGGCATATTATTCGTCGAAAATGACTAAAATGGTTGGCACATAATTTCGACAATTGTTTCTCGTTCTTCAAAAATGAGGTATCAAATGAAGGATAATAAAATCTTCGTAATCTATTTAAAAATGATTGCATTATAATCAGCTCTATCGGGAGTTCCTTGGGAAATATTTTTTCTACGGAATTTTAAAGTTCCCGGGAATGCATTCCTCCTTTCGGGAATTCCCCACGGAATGCTTTTCCCCGGGAACAACTTTTACCAACATGAAAATGAATAAAAAATATTCGAAGAGTTTAAAATTTGATTTTGCAGTAACAAAAAAAGTTTATTTATTTTGTGCAGTGTTTAAATTATAAACAAATTGATAGATAATGCAAAGAATATCGTTTTTATTATTAATTGACGAAATAGAGCAGAGGACAAAATCAGCAGCGAACAATAAGGCGGAGTTTAAGAGTAAGTTGAAACATTTGATTGACTCATTCAATTTTGATATCGTTTGGGTCTACAGATTCCATCGTTATTATAGAGTTAACAAGCCATTGTTTTAGCATTTGATTTCTTGCCTCAATCAAAGAAACCTATCGCTATTCCTCCTTTCATTAAGATAAGCACGTGCTTGCGTTTCTTTGCACCTTTTGAAGGTGGGTATCAGACAGGAGTGCGAAAGGACCATGAGGTTGGGTTGGCTCAATCTTCATTTGACCCATGACCCAAGAAGAAAAAAGGAAAACAAGCTTGAAGTTTTATGAAAAACATAAAAATCCTGGAGTAATAGGATGCAAAGACGGTACTCCACTTGGCAATTGATATTACTGGAGGCCAATGCAGTTGAGATCACTTTCAACGTTTTTCCAACATTTTTGGACATCTTCCTTTAGTCTATTTATGTTGTGAATCCATTGGCAATATCGCGGGTATTTTCATTAAATTGATTAACACTTCTATTTGCTTCGAATTTGAAGAATTTCACCTTAAAAAAAGACTATTTTTAGTTTTATTAATTTTTTTTTTAGTCATTCTTCTTTATTGTTTGGGATTCCCATGTAAGATGACAGGGAATATTCCGAGGGAAAAAGCAATAAATTTCCCAAACAAAAATTGTTCACGATAGGTATTTTTTTTTTCTCTCGGAATTTCATGGGAAACACAATTCCTGATAGCCCCAAATAAGTTGCCAACCAATTTCACAGGTGATTACTCCTAGACTCGCTGTTTTTTTTTTAATTCAATTTTATTTTTTCTATTTTCATTATATCTATGTTCAACTATAATAACTTAATACTAATACCTTAATGCCTGAAAACTATGTTAAGACTAAAATTCAGATAAGTTTTATTTTGTACCTTTTTTTTACAGTAATAATTTGTAACACATTGACGAAAATTTACTGATCTGTCCTTGGTTAACTAGAAAAAACAAACAGTTATCTATCTGACGACCGACTACCTCAATCGATGCATGTGCCTATGTGGTTAATTCCACACAAGTGTGTACATCGATTAAGCAAACACAATTGTAAGAAAGAAGTGACGAGGAAAGAAAAGCCCCGAGTTCAAAAATGCAGGAATTCGGCAAAACTGCATAATTTACTTGCCATTTCTGCAGACAAATACTGTCCCCTAGAACATTTCTACTGTTTTAGAATAATTAATGTTTCCTCTCAACAATGACATCAAATTTTACTAAAAACTTACATAAGTGGTACCATTTTTTTACAATTGTATTTTGCACGGATGCACCAAATTTGCATTTCTGAACTCGAGGAAGAAAACGAAATTGGAGTCACAGCTCTATTCTCGGACTATAATTACTGAGCAACAAAGATTCGAATCTTTTCTTCTTTTCGGAGCGAAACTTTTGGAACGATAAGAAATATAACAGATACACAATGCTTAATAACCACAACAAAAAACTGTCATCAGCGAATGTTTAGCTACGGTTTGGAAGAGCCTTTAGCGATTTTCGGGGAAAATGTGTATTTTAGCGAAATATAAAAAAGAATGTAATAGCTCTACAAAGGTAATACAAAGATGAACCTATTTTATTGGTCCTATTTCGCGACTTCAAAAGAATTTCTTCAGACAAGATAGGGTGATTTCGATAAGTTCTAAGAGCTTTTTTAATAGGTATATTAATAATGAAAAATAATTCTCACAAGAACGAAGTGTATTGGGCTGGGTGTCTATAAAATAATGATTTTCTTTAAACTAAGAAACATTTACAATACTTAAAGAATCTCATTTGGATCCAAGCTATTATACAAAGTATATAACTTTTTACTAAGAACATCTCCGATACGTCTCTCAGAAGCCATCGGTACTACTCCACGACTGATTTTTAAGTTCGCCAAGGCAGCCTGACCGTCTGGTTTGGAGAATTCCTTTATAAATAATTAATCAATAGTTGTAACGTTTATAATAATAAAGACATCCTTGTAATACACATACCTCAAATAGTTTCTTTGGACAAGAATATTTATTCTGTATCGAGTGAGCGACATCTAAATTAACCAATGGCAACCTACTGAGATGCTGTTGCCAAAGTCGACTCAAACCATTCGTACCTTCAACGCGAACACAGTCTTTATTATCATTTAAGAGATATTGGTTTGAACTAGCAGCTATAGAGGATTTCTGTTTCCTAAAATGTTCAACAATTAGTTACCTAAGTGATTTTTATATTATTTATTGATTTACCTGTACGGTATCTCTGCAACAGCTTTTGTAAATCGTACTAAAAGATCCGCCAATCCTTGGGTGTTATTCACAAACAAAACACTGCATTCGTATAAAATTTGCAATTCAACAAATGCTGTTTCTCTGTCATAGATGTTTTTACACTTGGGCAAGACACCAACTACCACCAAAGATAGTTTCATATTTGGAAAGGCAGTCTTCACATCTCGCATAGCTTCATGAATAGTTTTGTCTTCTATGAATTTATGGAATTCTTGGCCGCTGAATATTCGAAGTAGTTGTGGTTCCAAATCGTACTTTTCACTTAGATTGTACTGCAGGTTAAATTTTGAATATCTTTACTTGTGAATGTAAAGTTAATTTAAACTCACAAGCAAGTCACTATCTTCCATGGGATTAAAGATTTGTTGGCCAACATTACGTTCCCATACAATAGTTCGGCTGCATTTTTGTTTGCGTAAAATATGCGATACTGTTGCATCGCTAAGCATGCTCAACAAACAATGACCGACCTCTGGATGAAGAACATCTTCGTCTATAACCGCCCGGATGTACTAGAAATTATGATTTATTTTAAAAATAGTTCAGGAAAGGATGTATGTAAAAGGGAAGAACCTTGAGACACTCGCCAGGCTTGATGCGTTTTTGTTGTTCTTGGATAAGTTTCTTCTTTAGTTTATCTATGTTATCAATACGTTTTTTGGACATAGCAATATTCTTTTTTTTTTATAAAATGCAATATTTATGTTATACCTATATCAAAAAATTTAAAATGTATTTATTTAAAATCAGATGGGTTTTCGGCTTGGCGGTTTCCATTTCCAGCCATGTTTGTGATCTGTCAGTAGTTTCAACAGTAGTGTACAAAATTCTGTTTTCTACTGACTTTTTGCCCTTTGCTTTTTTCAAAACTATTTTTGCTTTTACACGAGAGTGATTGGCCGCATTCAGAAACCCATGCGATAGCCTATCTAAGGGACCAGTTATAGCTTTCATTGAAAACCATCATTTAAAAAGTTAGCTGTTGATTTTGAGACCCTTCGAAAGTTTAATCATTGATTATTTTAATGCAGAAATATAGCTTACAACTTCAAAATTATTTCTCCTCCAAAAAAAATTCATTTTGACCCATAACGTAACTTTTAATTTTTTCAATGATCATTGGTAAGGTGACATATTCTTGCAATCTCACTGATGCCTCACAAGTCACAATAACCTCACAACTCATGGTGATCTCGCCTCATAAAAACTTAAAAAATATAAAATCTGCTCCTTGGCAGATCACAACTCACGTTGTGACCGCCTTATAAGAAAACAAATTCACAAAAAATTGTGACATGTGAGCCTCATAACGGTAGAATTGGACTGTAAATGTAGTTCATCATTGAAAAATTAAAAGTCATTTTATGAGAAAAGTTGTCCCAAATTGAATTTTGTTTTACCTAGAAATAAATATAAAGTCAAATTAATTTTAATTTAGCATCAAAATAATCATATATTTTTTCTTCAAATCCCTCAAAATTGACAATTAATATTTTCAATGAATTTTTGAATTGAATTGATTTTATTGAGACTTTAAAAACGTTTTACAGAGTAGACAATTCAGAGTTATATATACTTAAGAGTACAAAGAGGAACTGCGGCTATAAAGTATTGCCTGCTTTTTCTATTACTATTTTGTTCGCCACATAGCAGTTTTTACATAAATGTTATATTGCTCCTGCTCTTAAAGCAAATACAGTAATACTACGTTTTCTTTAGATCCGAAATGAGGTAATTTCGAAATTTGGCAAAAAAGTGTTTTCATTATCAAATTTGCTAATTTTATTTGACATCTCATTTCATTTTGAATTTGAAATGGCCGTTAGCCGTTTATTTTTGTTATAGTGTATTGATATTTTCATGCAAAAGCTTTTAAGAACTTTTGAAACTGATACCCGCTGGATCCATTCACCTAATTTCCAACCTAATTTCGTGCAAATGAGGTTCAAATTACCTCATTTCTAAATGTGATTTTGTATGGGAAATTAGGTAATTTCGGATCTCATTTGGAAATTTCCAACGAAATTACCTCATTTGGCCCAGTGAAAACGGCATATAACGTGTTGGCTTATTGATGCAACTAAAAAAGTATGTATACATATATACAGGTACCTAATGATAACTTAAAAACTAACCTAAAATATACCTGTCTCCTGAGCAAAGCAGTCTTAGCTATATACTAACATATAACGGGCGAATTATAATTATATTTATATTAACATTTCATGTGATAGAGCGGGTACGCTCTATGATAAGAACATTCATATTATATTATGAAAACAATCACGAATTTGTATTAATTTTTTTTACAAACGGACATTATTAGAGCAGATTACTCAATAACAATAAAAATGAGTTTTGGACATTAACAGCCCTATTCTGCCGTTGTGTGGCTCACAGGTCACAATAAATGTGAGTTTGTTTTTGTATAAGGCGGTTACAATTTTGTATTCTGTTGACGCCCTCATAATAAACCTCACAAGAACAGCGTGTGTTGTGATCTGCCAAGGAGCAGATCATAATTTTTAAGATTTTATGAGGCGAGTTCACCACGAGTTATGAGGTTATTGTGACTTGTGAGGCATCAGTGAGGTTGCCAGAATAAGGCTGTTAAATTATATGTTACGATTACTTTTATTTACATAAATCACTTTTATTTAGTTGCTTTTGTATTTAATAAAATTATAACATTTGATGGTGTTAAATAGAAAAGTGAACTGAGGTTATGTAATTGAAAAAAGGATACTAACACTAGTGCATTGGAGCACTAAATCACTGAGAATTAATATGTAGCGTTAAAAAAAGTTTTTAAGATATTATGTTGTCTTCTGTTGGGTATTACCTTGTCTGTGGTGCAATCAATTGGTTTTTTTTGTGCAGGTATAATAATCCTTTGTCTTTTTAAGTCGTTGCACCGTTTGGCATCTGTTTCAGTAGCGGTAACCATGTACGGTATAGGTGGTTGGTGCATTGTCATTGACAATGGTACTGTTATCAGCCGTTATGCGGCTGAAGCTGTTGCTGGGCAGAACTGGAATCTACCTGGAGACCATTTTCACGGGAAATGGAGAAATGATGTTAATTTAGTGCTGGCGATGATGTCCAGACTAATTTGTTGCGGGAGTGTAATCTCCAGATTACCCAGAAGGAATTCCCCCCCTCAAAAGAAATCCATCCGGGGTTTTTAGTTTAAATTACTTTTTTTTATAAAAATAATTATCGGTGTTACTGTTAAAATTAAAACTGTGTATGGACGGCTGTGCATGGCACAACCGTCCTCGTTGCGATCCTCTACCAAACTCGAATATTTTCAATGATGGTTTTCAATGATAGCTATAACTGGGCCCGTTCGTATCCAAACAGGTTTTCGAACGTATTGGTTGTTTTTGACATTTCGCATGGGTATACAAACGTATACCAAAAATGTTCGGGTAGGTTGGATACATTGACATATTAGATATGGACAGCCAGCCGAATGACATTTCCATACAAAAACCCCAAAGAATTCAGCTCGAGCAACATTAGCGCTTTTGTAGGACAAGCGGAACCAAAACAATATCTTTTCCCAAAGCCATCTCTTGTCATCGGGCTGAACCATCATTTTGTGTCATAGAAACTAATGCCATCTTTTATTAATCCCATGCATATTTTGACATCTGTGTCTCCTTAGTGACGTTCATAGAAACAGTAGTGACATTTGCTTAATTAATTTCAGTCATTGAATTTTATTTTTCCAAATATATTTTACGGCAGTTTCGTTAAAATATTTTTCTAAATTGAATATTTAAATTGTATTGCGATCGTGCAGAACAAATAAACAAAAATTAGAAAGTTGAATATTTGATTTGTGAACTGTGAGTAATAAAGTAATTAGGACCATAAGCTGCGATGCTCCAAACATTAAGTTCAAGTTATTTTTACTTGCTTCCATCTTCCTTTTTTTATGTACTTATAACCTACCCAGCTTTCCGTACATACAAATGGGGACAGGTTGTATCGGGTCAACTGGTGCCAGGTGATGTGGTGTCATTAACAGATCTCAAAACGCAATCAATTTCATTTTTTTTATTATAAAAATAAAAATATATTATTTTGAAGCAACCTTCATCCAGTTTCTACCTACAAGTTTCTCAGATGTTTGACCGGAACGGCCACGTGCTGCTGGTGTACATGTTCATAACCCTACGTGTAATAGCATTCCTTGTAATTATGTTCAATGAAAAAATAACAAAGACTAGGGCAGCACAAGTGTGTGAAAACTTTCAGAACTAGCTACATATAATGGAAAATTAGAGCTTCGTTTTTATGAGGTCGAAATTTCAAATAAAAAATTTATTTAAATACTAGTTTCTTTTGATAAAGACCTGAATTCGAATTTTCTGAATTCGTCCCTTGCATTTTCTTCGTCTGGCCAATTGGATGGTTCCAATTAACTTACAACTAGTATCGCCTATTGGCCAAAATTTTACCTTTAACCATTTTGACCGTTAAAGGTTACATACGCACACAATTTTGGTTTGTGCATATCTTTGGGACAAAACCTTACCGACGATACACGTTGAGTATTTACGGAGAAAAATGCTGGACAAAGTTTGAGAACCACGTTTATCATATATAGATTTTGTTTGTGTCTTCCTATCTGCCTAGGCTAAAGTAAAATGATTTTAAAACCCTTTACTATTTATGTAACCTTGGGTTTCTTTCATCGTAATAAACTTACGATTATATAAGACAAAAATAAATAAATACATATTAAAAAAAATATCACTTTTGTTTATTCTAACAGCTGAATCGGTTCCTGAGATGAAAGAATCACTAAGAGGCCGCGTAGCAGATCTAAACGGATGAATTGATCCTGAAGGTGAAGGCAAAATACTTACATTATTCGGAGGCACCAAAATAGTCCAGCATAAGCCGCCTACAAAAGATTGTACTCATGCTCCTGACAATGGACGCATTTGATGCGTTATCCGCAACGTTATCAACACTTCTCAGAGCAAACTCTTGCGAACCATTGTATTTGGCGTCAAACGTGTAACAGAAAGTAGCTGCGAAACATTTGCATTTATTGTGTTTTTGATGTTTTTTTTCCATAGCTGCTGCCTCGTACGTATGGGTGAAAGGAACCGAAGATACAGAACGAAACCGTTACAAATTATTCCTCGAGTGTACTTAGCTGTAAATAACTCTCTGATGCAACTGTCCAAGTTGTTTGTATTTTGTACAGAACCATTTCAGGATCCCAGGACTGGCACTGTAACCAGTGATAACTCAATGGTGGAAGGTGTAGCTGGACTTGAAAATAACTCGGGTATTGTGTCAATATTAAGTGCAGGTGATGCCAGTGTAAACGTTATAGGTGCTTGTCATTCGCTAAGTCAAATGGATGATGGCTTAGTGGGTGATCCACTTTGTCAGTTCTTGCTGGACATCTAATGTCATCTTCAAGTGATGTTTCATACAATGTACTTCGGGTATTGCTCAGATTTAGTTCGTGGTTTTTCGAAGAACAAAGACCTTTGAACGTGTTCTCTTTTGAAAATGTTAAATCTGACAAAAAAAAAATGAAAATGTCAATTTCTTTACCAAAAGAACTATTTTATACAGACCTATTGTTCAAAAGATGCTTATTACTTGTTTTTGTTTTGCCTTACGCTTCTCCCGTCTTTTGATTTTTTTGAACTTCTTTTGCTCGTTCCAGTGGTCATATAGATTTCTCAACATCTGATTCATCATCGCTTACATCGCAATAAATTAATCAACAAAATATGAACCATTGTCTGGGGGTAACCTATGGGAAAATATTTTCGAAGCATCATTATATTGACGGTGCTCAGGAATCTTAAATCAATCACAAATAAGTAGAATGAATATTATTGGATTGGATATTATGCATATATTATGTACCTCAAAGATTGTAAATACACCCATCGGTATTGACGATTCATTTTCTGCTTCGTCATCATCAACCACAACCGAGTCATGAATATATTGGCCTAAGTGGTTCGGCATCTTTCGTAGCCGAACCGCTCAGAACTGCTTCGCCGTCTATAAACTCATTGTTGCACTTTTATCGTAAGCGTGCATTTCTGGCCAAACTTCTACGAATAAGCTGCAAATAAAAACAAAATAAATCATAAGAAATTTCAATAAAAGCATTTTGTTATTAAGTACTTCCGGATTCATTTGTATCTGTGGTTTTCGTTTCTTTCGTATTGGAGAAGTCTTTGTCGTCGCTACTATCGGTATCACTACTTATAATTCGTCTTTTTGAACTAATTTTTGTAGGCAGCTTTATGACACTTACATTTGGATGATCTTTTCTTGCTCCCACATATTTCGAATCTGATTTTGCTAGTGCATCATTTGTTTCAACTACAGGGAATGTCTTCCTCTGATCTGACTGCGAAGACTTCATATAGTTTTGCCGAATCTCTCCCCATGTAAGTAATTTCTTTGTAACAATACACGGGGATACTAGTGCCGGCGTGGAAGTTATCAATCTCAAAGGGGACTTTTCCTTAACTTTATGCTCTGAAACTGGTTCAAATAATTCGTCGAATATGTCAGGAGAAGCCCTATGAGCGAATGTAGGGGTAGAATCCTTTTTAGCACTTTCTAGAATTTCGTCGAGAGAATTCTCATTATTGTCATTAATGTCGATGTCTTGCAATTCGGGATGAACACCTTCACAATTTATGGATTCTGGCTGAATAGTAGTTTGAGTGTCGTTAGAATATTTAGACGAAGATGTGCCTCCTGCTGTCATTGAATTTACGGTAGTTGTTTTGTTTCTAAACTTTTCTTCAGAAATAGCAGCTAAGGAAATAATGTCGTCTGGAGTTGAATCATCCGAACCTAAGGTTGCTGTTATTTTGAATGGATTCACAGGGAATTTCTCTTTCTCAGTTGTAGAATTGTTTGCTAATTTTTGTCCTCATTCTCAAAGCTGAATCTTGAATTTTAAGTTAATAAAGTTTATTTATTATGATACTGAATTGTCTAATATTGTATTGTAATACTTATCTATCTACATTTAAATAATTATTTTTCTTTTACGAAAATTTGGTACCTTCTTACCTCAATGTAATCAGCAACCTCTTTTCAGCACTTTTAACCATCATTTTTTGTGTCCATTGTATCTTATCTTATACGTCCTCTCCTAAGCTATCGGATTCCTGGGATTTTGTAATTTATGTTCATTTATAAAAAGAGTAACACTAAAAAAGGTAAATACAAAACAAAAAAACAATAAATACATTTCTTCAACGTTCTTAGTCTGTCATACAAAGTCAATTGTCAAACGTTACAGCGCTTTTCCGCGTCTCCTACATTAGCGCTTTTTAATAGATGGAACCATTTGAAGCTTCAGCCTAGCAGTCCATATTATTCCTATGTCAATGGTTGGATAGCTATCCAACAGCAAATCTGGACAGCTCTACATAGGTTTCCGAATGCGGCCATTTTTACGAGCATTTTTTTTTTATTCTTCGCAAGTCCCGGTCTACATTGAACGATTTTTCCAGTGCCGATCTTTAGTTCGTGGTGAAGGGAGTGAAAAGTGAGGGGTAGGGATCAAATCGTTTGTACCACAAAACTCAGACGATTTTTCCAGTCTGTTTATGTTCTCTTTCGCCCTCTTTCCAGTTTTTTGTGTGTGTTCGGTGTCAGTGTGCCATTGGGTTGATGGTGTGAGTGAATATCAATGCAAAATGAAGAGCACAGAAATAAAAAAATGAAGAAGACAAAGAAAAAATCTCATGGAAAAAATCGTTCTGTGTGTACATTTCACACGATTTCTGGAAAAATCTTCGTGGAAATATCGGGCAATGTAGATCGGGACCAAGCAGAAGTTGCTTGGTGTTAAGGCAGGGACACACTAATAATTTTGAATATCGTTTTCTATTCAACAATTTCAGATTTAGTGGTCAGACTTCAAATCTAGGTAAAAAGAACACAAAAAGTAATTTGATAGTCCTCTTTCAAACTAGAAAACCAGCTGCTGGAGATTTTTTTGACGTTTTTCTTTAGTTGCCTTGTACATTTCACACAAGGCAACAAAATTGCCGGAGATTTTGATAAAAATCTCCTCAAAGGCTTTCCCAAACCAATGTGGAACATTCGTTGCGGCGAAGAAACATTCGCACGTCAAAATTTATTTACATGGTGATATATGAGAGTGCCCACACCAACGCGGCGAAGAAACATATGAATTAATTTTGACTGACTAATGTTTTTTCGCTGCAACGAATGTTTCGTATTGGTTTGGGAGAGCCTCAAATGTTGATTTTTTTTCATTCCCCTTGGTTCTTGCCCTTTCGGCAACTCAGTTTCCTTGTGTAAGTAAAGCCTCAACTACATAGACCTACTTTTGTACAAAAGTACAAAAGTGAGAAATAAATATCTATTCTAAAGACACCTGCTTGCAAAAAAAACAATTGAGAATTGTGCATGGTGGTTTAATTTATATTACAGAACAATTTTCGTATGTTATTTTGCAAGCATGTTTCTTTAGCGAGTATTTTAATTTCTCACTTTTGTACTTTTGTACAAAAGTAGGTCTATGTAGTTGAGGCTTAAAGCCTTAACTACATAGGCCTACTTTTGTGCAAAAGTACAAAAGTGAGAAATAAATATCTTTTCTGAAGACACCTGCTTGCAAAAAAACAATGGAAAATTGTGCATGGTGGTTTAATTTATGTGTCAGAGCAATTTTCGTATGGTTTTTTGCATGCATGTTTTTTTAGCGAGCATTTTAATTTCTCACTTTTGTACTTTTGTACAAAAGTAGGTCTATGTAGTTAAGGCTTAAGTAAGTAAGTAAGTAGTTTGTTCAAAAATTCAAGAGAGAATAGGTATAGGTATACATAATTGTTTTTTTTTTATATATAGATGTATAAATAATCTTTAGTTTAGACTTTATTTGATTAACATTAAACATTTGTTTTTGTTTGCATCAATGGCTCGGTTGAGCCGTCTGTTGCAATTTCTTAATGTTCACATTAGGGAGCCCAACAAAACACAGCTATCCTTATTTAAGTAATTCCTTATGTTAGTTTTAGTATTTGTGCTACTGTTGTTGGTGGTGGTAGTGTTTCTAATGCTGTTTTTGATGTTGTTGATTTTGTTGTTGTTGTGGTTGTTGTTGTTGCTGTTGCTATTGTTGTTGCTGTCGTTGTTACTGTTGTTGATGATGGCGTTGATGGTAGAGTTGGTATAGTTGGCGTTGGTGTTATTGTTTTTGTTGTTATTGCTGTGGTGGATGTTTTTGATGTGGTTGGTGTTGATGTAGCTCTTGACTTTGCTGTAGTTGAAGATGTTGTTGTCGTTGCTGTTGTTGCTGTTAAGGTTGATTTTGTCGTTAGTGGTGGTTGTATTGGTAGAGTTGTTGTTATTGCTGTTGCTGTAGTTGTTGTTGTTTTAAGGTTAGACCGCACACAACTGCAGCGGAACTACACTTCACGACGCGGCAAAACATTATTTGTATGAAACTAAATGAGCTATATCGCACTTAGCGGCAACTGAACTTCATTAAATTTCATACAAATTATTTTGAATCGCAGTTCCGCTGCAGTGCAGTTCTGCCTAGTGCGGTCTAACCTTTATTTTTTTTTTGTTGATTTTGTTGTTGATGTCCTTGCTCTTGTTTTTGCTAATGCCGTCGTTTTTGCTGTCGCTGTTATGTCATTGTTGGCGTAGTTGGTATTGTTGGCGTAGTTTGTGCTGTAGGTGTTGTTTCTATTGTTGGTGTAGTTGGCGTTGTTATTGATTTTACTGCCGATGTTGTTGTTTTGTTTGTTGATGTTGTTGCTGGTGTTGTTTTTGATGTTGTTGAAGAAGGTGGTGTTGATGCTGTTATTGTAGCTGCTGATGTTGTGTTATCCATTGTATTCTCTTATAAGCTCAGTGCGATATTTAATAGCTAGAGAGAGGTATTTTACCAATGAGAACCAGTTCCCGTCGCCATTAAGGATGTTCACCATGTTTTCCGTGCAGAGCTCTTGACCCCAAAAAAAACATGCGTAGTTCTTTGAATACAGGGCACATTCCAAAGAAGTGGACAAATGTTTCCTGTTCTCTCAGGTTACACAAGGTGCACTGAGTACTTCTGTTTCCCGTTGAAAATGTACCGTTCAGATACAGAAGTCCTCCTCTTGCTTTAAAGATTCATCCTATTTCGGATGCGATCCTTTCTTCCTGAAGGTATCTGCTTCCATCAGCGAAGTTGAGGACATTGTACAGTCCATGTAATGTTGACGCTTGCGCTCTTTGAAATGCCACATCCCACTCTCTTTCCATTATTTGCGTGTCAGCCAAATCAATGGCATTCTGGAATAACCTGTTGTTTCCGACAACCTCGTGGATATGCCTTCCTTCTAATATATTCGTCCATTGTGTAATCCAGTATATATTTTTGGTTACTATTATATTTGCTAATATATGTGGGAGACGGTTCTCGTTATATGAGCAGAGTATTTTCTTGATGTAGGTCATGTGACACATCATTGTTTAAATAAAAAGAGGTTTAAGTTTAAGTTCCAAAGTGAGCATGTAGTTTGGAGATGATGTTGGTACTTTCATTGTTTTTTTTAGAAAGTATCGTTGCACCTCTTCCATTTCATCGTATTACTCATGGCCACAAGCTTGTGCCCCATACCCCAAGCTTGATCTTGCTTGAGTTAAGGCTCTCCCAAACTAATGCGGAACATTCGTTGCGGCGAAGAAACATTCGCATGTCAGTGATAAATGAGAGTGCCCACACCAACGCGGTGGAGAAACATATGAATTAATTTTGACTGACGAATGTTTCTTCGCCGCAACGAATGTTTCGCATTGGTTTGGGAGAGCCTTTACTGATCTCTTTTTTCGAAATAAACGTATGCCAAGTCAAGTTTAAGCTCTTTTTTGCCTGCTGCGCTCTTTCCTTGAAATGTTCGGTCATACTCAACCCTGGTGTCAGCCACAAACCCAAGTACTTATACTAGTGACCACCTCAATTTCCTCCGTTGCGAGAGTCCATCTTTCTAGATTACTTCTCCTGCCTCCATTTTTTTTAAATATGACGAATTCTCGAGATTGATAAAGAGATTCCACATTTGGCAATGTTCATCAAGCTAATTTGTCATGTATTGTAGGTCATTTGGTGTGTTTGCAAAAATTACAATGTCGTCTGCGTACAGTAACATTCGAATTACTTGTTCATTTATATGTATTCCTCTACCAATCAAATCATGCATGTCGTTGATAAACAGTGCAAATAGCACAGGGCTTAGTCCCGATCTACATTGCCCGATATTTCTACGAAGATTTTTCCAGAAATCGTGTGAAATGTACACACAGAACGATTTTTTCCATGAGATTTTTTCTTTGTCTTCTTCATTTTTTTATTTCTGTGCTCTTCATTTTGCATTGATATTCACTCACATCATCAACCCAATGGCACATTGACACCGAACACACACAAAAAACTGGAAAGAGGGCGAAAGAGAAAATAAACAGACTGGAAAAATCGTCTGAGTTTTGTGGTACAAACGATTTGATCCCTACCCCTCACTTTTCACTCCCTTTACCTACGAACAAAAGATCGGCACTGGAAAAATCGTTCAATGTAGACCGGGACTTAGGAGACACCCCTGTTTTACACACATTTCCGTATCGAACCACTCTCATAGATTTTTTCCATCCCATACTGCACTTATAGTCCCTGCATAGAGATCCTTTATGATGTTAAGGAATTTTGTTGATAAACCCATTCTTTTTAGTTTGAAAAAAAGAGCATTCCGACAAAAACTGTCAAACGCTGCCTTGAAATCTACAAAAAAACAGTGTGTTTTTTGCCATCATTCATCCTGATTTTAACAATGTTTAGAAGATTGAATATATTATCTGCTGTGCTATATCCCTCTCTAAACCCTGCTTGATATTCGTTCAGAATACTGTTTTTTTTTCCCAATCCTGTAGCCTTCTGAGAAGTATGCCCGTGTAGATTTTCGCCATGACATCCATAAAGGAAATTCCTCTGTAGTTTTGTGCGAGGTTTATGTCTCCCTTTTTGTATATAGGAAATATCAAAGACTTCTTGAAAGAGGGTTCTACTCTTTCTGTTTGTTGGGTATAGATTTTAACCAGACGATCTAAAAGTATCAAAGGAGCATGCATACAAAATTCATACGGGACACGCTCGTACCCGGGAGCTTTGTTTGTCTAAGCCTTGTTCAGTACTTCTAAGATTTCGAAGTTTGTGATCTCGCCATCAAGCTGTTCATCCCAGGAGTCTTCTAATGTGTCTTCCAGTGTTACTATGGCCTGGAGTGGAGGGTTCAGGAAGCGTTGAAAATGATCTTTAAAATGGCTACTTTTTATGTTTGGTCCTATTCTGTGGTTTTTATTACGTAATTTGTTTGCAATATCCCACCATCCTTTGTATTTTGAACGTTTCTAAGACTGTTACATAACGATTGATAGTCATGGTTTGATTCGAGCTGTAAAGAGGTTATCAGGATCAGAGAAGTAAGCTTCCGTTGTTATAAAGCCAACCCTACTGAGGAAAACCGGAAAAAGTTTCAACAAGCTAGAAAGACCTGTAACGTTCATATTCGACGAACCAAGTTTTTACATGATCAAAAGTTACGGCAAAAAATACTACAATGTCCCAAAGGTAGTAAACATTTTTGGTCATTTGTAAAAAAACATACGAAATACCACCTCGTCCTCGGTTCCAACGCTCGTCTTCAATGATACTTCTTTTGTCAGCTCACTAGATAAAGCCAATTTGCTTGCAGCACAGTTTGCTGTTAATTCAACGCTGCCAGAGTGTTATGACTCCTCCTGTACTTGAGAGCGTAAATGGTTTTATGGGACAAATCTTCTTTCGCACTCGTGCAGTTGCTAGAGTTCTAAAAGATCTCGACGTTCACAAATCCGCTGGCCCGTATAGTATCCCTCCCATTGTTCTGAAGAGGTGTTCTTCAACGCTGGCAAAACCACTGCGTAAGCTTTTCCATCTGTCCTACTCTACTGGTCTCTTTCCGAGTGGATGGAAAACTGCATTTGTCCAGCCTGTCCCTAAAAAAGGCGTGTCTTCTTCCTCCTCCAACTATCGACCAATTGCGCTTACGTCCCTTCTTTCCAGGGTCATGGAAACGCTGATTAATTTTCAGCTAAAGAAATATCTCGAAGAACGAAAGCTTCTTAATGACCGGCAGTACGGCGTTCATAGCAATAGGTCCACACTGATGATCTGATGGTATATCTCACCGAACAGTGGCACAAATCTTTACATCGTTTTGGAGAAAGTAAGATTATTGCGCTTGATATTTCAAAAGCATTTGATAGAGTTTGACATCAAGCTCTCTTATCGAAAATGCGTGCATTTGGTATCAATGAATCTCTTCTTCGTTGGATTAGAAATTACCTTTCGTACCGCTCAATACAAGTTTTATTGGACGGTTTCAAGTCTGAAATCTACAAAATAAATGCTGATGTGCCCCAGGGCTCATTTTTGTCTCCGACCCTCTTGCTAGTATTCATAAACGATCTCTTATCTGAAACTTCTAATCCATTAAACTGTTTTGCTGACGACAGTACCCTCAGCTTTTCATATTCGTTTCTTGATTCACATCCATGTCCTTCGGATGTGGAACTTGAACTGCAGCGTATGATAAGCTCATTAAATTCTGATTTTGACAGTATTGTCCAGTGGGGAATAAAAAACCGTGTAGAATTTAATGCCGTCTCCTGTCCTTAAAGCGGAACCCACCCCCAATGCTGCTATCCATGAGCGGCACTTGCATAGAGGAAACTGAACAGCTTTCAGTCCTCGGTATGTGTATCACAGACCACCTTTTGTGGAACGATCACATATTTGACATCGCCAAAAATGCTGCTAGGTGTTTAGGTTTTCTCCGTCGATGCAAGAAATTTTTCTCCCCCTCTGATCTGGCTGTGATCTACAAAGCCTTTATTTGTCCAAAACTTGAGTACAACTCCCATATTTGGGCAGGTGCTCCAATAACCCACTTGAGTCTATTGGATAGAATTCAAAAGAGAGCTCTTAAAATGATAGATGAAAGAACTATAATGGAAACATTTACATCTCTGGAGCACCGTCGGAATGTTTCATGCCTTTCGTTATTTTACCGTTATTTTAACAAACATTGCTCTAGTGAAATAGCCAGTTGCATTCCTCCCCTTAAGCAATTTAACCGTAATACTCGCGCTTCTAGTAGTAGCCCGTAGCGTAATGGTTAGTGCGTTCGACTGTCACGCTGGAGGTCTGGGATCGCTTCCCAGCCTCGTCCACCTAAAAAACTAAAAAGTTTTTTTTCAGGGCTAGTGCCTCTTGCGAGGAATTGACAAATCCTCCAAGAGTATCACTTGTCACGAATAAGTGCTTCTCGTCTAGCCGTTCGGATTCGGCATAAATTGTAGGTCCCTTCCATTTCTGTCGAAAGGCGCACACAGGAATGGTTGCGAGTTGTTAGTCACTAGGCCCTGGTTCTTCATGAGCCGTTGTGCCACCCGATTTATTTATACTCGCGCTTCTAGGAATGCCCATCAGTTTACCCTTGAGCCCAACTTCGGACGCACTGTTAAGTACAGAGATTCTTTCTTTAGTCGCACCACACGAATGTGTAATGATTTACCCAGCTCTATCTTCCCCTCCCATTGTGATCTACAGACATTCAAAACCAATGTACATCGGTTTCTCCTTTCAAATCCCCTCCAACCTACCTAATCGCTCGTGCTGTGTTTATCACTTTAAGGGTATTCACAACCCCTTTAGCGCGCGCTAAATATAAAAAAAAAGCTTTCTTTTCGTCTTACAGGTCTGTTTGTATTTTCCATTTGCTTCATGGTATGTTTTTTTTTTTCAGAATTTCTGAGGGGTCCCTTCTCCACTTGTTGAGCCATTTTGAAAGCATTTTGCCTTGCGGCCATACACGCTGCATCAAACCAACATTCTTTAAAATTCTTTTTGTTTGAGAAATTACTCTGCTCGCCCACTACTTCCTTGATGGTTGATATTATCCCTTCAGCCGTCCAGCTGTCCATTCCAAAATCACCACCTTCCTTTGCCAGAATACTCTGTTGAATTCCAATTTTGTAAATGCTTTCATTTTGCTTCAACCATACTATAGCTTGGGAAGCAGACTGAGTTCTTCAGAAGGCTGAAAGCCCGATAATTGTAGAGTTAACACAAGCGGCATTTGATCTGAGTATACCATCTCCTCTAATTGTAGTTCTTTCACTTGGCTAAGAACATTATACGAGGCTCCACATAAGACGTTAACCGAGCAACCAACTAAGCTTATGAAAGTGAAATTTCCTTCAAAGTCACCCGGTGTACGTCCGTTTAGTATTGCAATGCCCGCATCGTTGCACGTCTCAATGAACCGTTTTCCTTTACTGTTGATTACCTTGTCCTTTGAATTTCATTCTGGTTTAAGCAGTACATTGAGATTTGCAGTTTGATTTTCCATTAGTGTTTGGCTTTCTCCTATTCGCACATTGTGAAAGATATATAGATGAAAGATATATAGATTTCAAGGGTGGGAGATCATCGACATCGTATGGACACAACGAAAATATTAACACCAAGCATTAAAAATCCAATGTGGACAGGCACTTACGCCCTTCTCGCCTAAAAACTAAAAGTTTCTGGCAACTCAGCTTTCCTGTGTGAAAGGGGAATTAATTCAGAAGTTTTCATATTTTTGCATTGAACGTACTCAGATTTGAGATTTCGTAGGAATTTGTGTGAAGTGCAGTTCCGTCTAACTTTTAGTCAAATATCTAAAATGACAACATAAATGATATTTGGCAAAGATTTGGACATAAATCTTGAATTTCAAATTTGGTAGCTAGCATATAGCGTACACAACAACACACTATCACCTATAGTTAGATAACATAGTCGATCGATGTAGGCTTCTTACTAGACCAACGATTATTTCATAAATTTTTTTTAAAATGAGCATCTTGGAACTATTAACTTTTGTACGCTTTTTAAGGTTATAAGACTATACCATTAAACAAATTTAACACAAGTCTGTCCGGAAGCTGATTTTATGAGAGTTGATTCATTTGACAAAAATATTTAAGTTTTGAATTTGGGGTAATTTGGTAAGCGAATATAAATAAACTTCTTGTTTTTTTTTATGTCCTCTTTTCATGAAATTTCTACTGGGTACCTAGTTCTTATAAATCTTTAATTTAGTCTGCTATGAAGATTTTACAAGCGGTTTTAATCAGATCTAGGGTAAGATACATTTATTACAGGTAATATCATTAGCATGTTCATTTTTGTTCAGTTCTGCGCATGTTGTCAAAATTAATAGTAAAAAAATTGAATTTCAAACAATCACAAAAAATTTGTTTTTGTTTACTGTGTACTTACACAAAGAGCAGCCATCTTGAAATTTGGAAAGGTGCGCCTGATAATACCTTAATGTGCGAAACAGATTGAGCCAGCAACAGCACCAGCACCGTCAACAGCAAACAGCACGCTGGCCAGCAAATATTTTTCAAACACATTGCCAACAGCACCAGCATCAGCAACAAACATCAAAATACGCATCAGCGAGAACATTTTTTTTTTTGCAGTCTGGTGCAACTGAATATCGTAGTGTGAAAGTTGACAGCAATACACCAGCAACAGCAAATTTAGAAATTTGGCCTAACGACGCTTGACGTTGCTGGTGCTGGTCTAATGTGTGCTGCGCCATTGAAATACATTTGTTCTAAAATAATGGCGACTGCTGTTGCTGGTGACGGTGCTGGTGCTGGTTTAATCTGTTTCGCGCATAAGCCTGATCCACATTTGTGTCGTGTGTTGTGTTGTGGAGTCGTGTGTCGCTATCGCTACAATGTATTTTATGTCGATTTCGATTCAACAATTTTGGATTTGGTGGTCAGACTTTAGATCAATTGTGGTATAAAGAACTCAAAACGTGAGTTGATCTATGTTTGCAATTGTGTGAGTACCATTTTCTATTGATTTGGATGAAAATGTCACTTTAATTTGGTGTGTGCAAGTGCGTGTGAAAATCTGTGTTTGAAATCGAGATTTGCAAAATTGATCTAAATCAAATCAGACCACCAGAAAATTCGACTTTTTTTTTTGTAGTAAAGAACGGGAATTCTGAAAAAGATCAAAAAAATCGAATTATTTTTGTTGAATCGAAATCGACATTATATGCGTAGAATCATATTTGTCTAATGTGTTGTGTTGCAGTGTGGCGCATAAAATATATGGACACACGGCACAGATGTGGATCAGGCTTTAGATATGTGTACTGTGGATCTAGTGTACCTAGTTCTTATTAATCTTTAACAAGGCTGCTATGAAGATTTTACACGCGATTTTAAATAGAAATTTGACTTCTTAAAGACTTGGATGTTTTTATAAAGCAATTTGTTTACTTTTAAAATGTAAAATATTTTAGCAAGATTATTTAAAAATCATAATAGGTATGTGAAGTTTTTATTTTTGGTTGTTCTTAGTTGGCTATTAAGATTTCTAACGCGGCAACAACATCACCTCTCTGTTCCCTCAACACCTTTTCTGCTTGTTGTTTGGAAATTAGCATTTCATTCATCTAATTAGGAATAAAATAGTGTTTAAATTTAAATACCTACAGTAGGATTTAGCAATCAATATTTGTATACTCACAATAAGTTCAATATCCTCCTTTTTCACTTGAACCTTCTGCAGTTCTCGTTCTTTAGCTAATTTTTCTTCATCTTCCTTGATGCGTTTATCACCGAATTGTTCAACAGCCTATGAAATAGGAAATAGAATTAAAATCAATTCTTTTTATTTGTTGGTAGATTGCTTATCCCCGGAATAGCTAAGGGATTTGTTCTATTGAAGGTTATGGGCGGGTGGTTGCGAAGGGAACTTACGCTGGAGATGTCTGCGGCTGAGATTTCTTTTTCTTCGGCATAGTCTGTTACTCGCTCTAAATCAGCTGCACCACCATCGTGGCGTGTTGCTTTCTTTTGTTTTTTGTCCTGAACATCATCAGTACCATTTATTTCTGTGTTTTCGGTCATTTTTTGCAAAATGTTTGTTGAAAAAAAAAATTAGTTCAAACAACGAGGTGTATAAAAAAAAATACTTCAGTGCTCAGTTGTCAAAAATGACAAATAGACCTGAAGTTGACTGCATTTTGAAAAGTACAAAGATCTGTTTGATTGCTTTTTGTACGATATTTTGGAGTACGTTTATCCCATATTACACGATGATACTCTTCCTCTGACTTCGAATTTTAATAAATGCAAAACGGAGATCCTACAATTGTTCTCATTTCGAAAAGAAGGCGATTTCTCTTCGCTTGAACAAAGTTAATAACAATAAAAAATAATTGTTTTAGTTTGAATAAAGTACCCTCGAGTTTGTTCTAAATAAATACAAGCCGTATTTTTGGTGTCTTTAGGCTTAACTACATAGGCCTACTTTTGTACAAAAGTGAGAAATAAATATCTATTCTGAAGACACCCGCTTGCAAAAAAAACAATGGAAAATTGGGCATGGTGGTTTAATTTATGTGTCGAACAATTTTCATGTGTTTTTTTTTCAAGCATGTTTCTTTAGCGAGCATTTTAATTTCTCACTTTTGAACAGAGTAGGTCTATGTAGTTGAGGCTTTTATTTTCACTTCCATGTATGCTTAATGGTGGATTTATATGTATCTTTGTCTGCGTAATGCAGAAAAGTAGAACAGGACAGATGTATACAAAAAATCCGAGCGAGTGAAAGAGAACCAACAAGAAGATGAACACGTTCGTCTTCATTTCGGCATTATGGCACTTTCCTATAATGCAGAAACGAAGTTCTTCTGCATTTTGATCTTTTCTCTCTATCTAACAAATAAACATTTTGTATTTGGCATCCCCTTTTTTTGCAGAAACCAAATGCAGATACATGTAAATCCACCATAAAATAAAATTCCTATGTAAGACCCCTTCACACAGGGAAACTGAGTTGCCGGCGATTTTTAGGCGAGAAGGACGTAAAAGGAAGACAAAAAATATCGGCTCTCTCCCTTCTCGCCAACAAACTAGGCAGTTTCTGGCAACTCTGTTTCCTTGTGTGAAAGCGGTCTAAAATACAACAAGAATTCCAGAACTGTCAAAATTGTTTGTGTATTTTACATTGAAATTATATTTAGGCATATGTGAAAGCGGAGATAAAGACACAAAAAACAGCTTTGTAAAGAGGATGTGCTTAAGAAAAAAAAAACTCTTTACACATACTCGTGTTAAGGCACCATGAAAGAGTTATCGTGTAAAGGTGCTATTAGAATGTCATATATATATGGCTAACTTGCTATATAAATACGTTCCACTAGCGACATATTAAGGTGATATACATATTTATATGACACTATATATATGTTCCCATATGAGTCATACATATTTTGTCATGTAAATATGTCTAATCACACTAGGGGTATTCACGATCTGGTGCAACGAGCCTAGTAAAAGTGCGAAATTTTATTTTTTTTAAGTGGATCGTGAACGCACTTTTCTTATCTTCTTGCAACACTAAAGCAAATGTCAAAATTAGTTTGACATTTGTTATTTGTTTTGGTTTCGAACATATCTGAAAATTTCAATTTGATTTAATTTAAATTTTGTTCATAAAAAGATGCCAAAAAAACGGAAAAAGAAAATATTACCAAATCTTAATTATCGTCCGAATTTTAAATGGAAAATAGTAGTAAAAGATAATGATGACGTCACATCATTACAATGAAGATAGTAAATTGGATGTATCCAATGAACATACCTTTGTTTCTGTTTAACGTAATCAAGAATGAGTGAGCTGTCAAAAACACAATTTACAAATCTTACAATGTTGTATTTTTCTGTTGCAATAGGTTTCGGGTATTGCTAAAGTGCAAAACTGTTGTAAGATTGCACCTTGTATATTTTGTTGTTGTAGTGTTGTAAGATTTTACACTTTTGCACTTTTACAATGATACAAGGCCAGTTGCATCGGATCGTGAATACCCCTACTTATCTTTCACTTTTGTGGAACATTATGGCACGTTTGCTATATTTAAATATAATGACCGATATCTTTATGATCGATGGCCGATCTAAATTGAACGATTTTTCCAGTGCTGAAAAATAGGCCGAAACTGCAAGGAACATGTCAGCTCTACCTCTCAATTGCACACGATAACAACAACATTTTTTGTCGGCAAGACAAAATTCGGTCGATTTAGATCGGGACAATGTAATACCACCTTAAATAATAGCATTCGTCATTCTTTAAACGAACACACCTTGACATTTGATAAATTTGGCAGCTGTCAAACAAAATTTTAAAAATTCTGATCTGAGTACCAAAAGTTGTTTCTTTTTCCGCCGAGTATTTGTTTTTTTTTACAATAAATTCTTTTTAAAAATGGCAAAGAATCTAAAAATGACTAAAAAGAAATACACACAGAATGATTTGAGACGTTTGATGCAAGAACAAAAATCCAAAACCCAGCAACGAGTGGTTGAACAAAAAGTTGACTCGCCTCTGGCAAAATATCCTTTTTAAACCAAACATACCATTTAATTTTATTATAACATTTAAATTACCTATATAGATTCATTAAAATTTGTTATTTCCTTAACCAATACCTTTACGTACAACGATCAAGGTCAACTTACGTGCATACTTTGCAAAAGCGTCGTTCGCTCGGAATCCGTATGGAAAGTACACATAAACACAAAAGGGCACAAGGCTAATGTCGAAAAAGCAAAGCAGCTCAAGGAACAACTTCAAAAATCAACCGCTATCCAAAATCAACTAAAACGATCTAATGCGGCAGCAGCTGATGGCATTTCCAAGGAAAAGAAAATCAAACTAGCAAATGAGAAGCTGCGTGAACCAGCTCATAGTAATGGTGGAATTCCAAGTGATTTCTTTGACAATGCAAAGACAAATCCTGTCTCCATACTTTCAAAGGGATCCATTGAAATCAGCACAACCAAAACAGAAGTTGATGCCAAAGATGAAGTTCTGCCCGAAGGATTCTTCGATGATCCCATCAAAGATGCTAAAATTCGAAATTTGGAATACAAAGATCCTCAAGACGAAGAATGGGACCGATTTCAACGTGAAATTAAAGAAGCAGCGACACTTTCGAACGAAATAATTGCGGGCGAGCAAGAAGAATCAACCGTAGAAAGACAAATCAAAGAGATCGACGAGCAAATCGAAAGATGGTCTAAAGTGTTGGATTTGGAGAAGAAACGAGAATATGTATCGAGCAAACTAAAAGAACGGCCTGTAAAAATGGATGAAGATAGTTCCAATGAGAGTGAGCCTGACGATGAGAATTTTGATGAGTTTCCTGATTGGAGGGCAAAGAAATTCCATCGATAGACTGATTGTAGTTTTCTATTTAAATTATTTTTGTACTCATTTGTAAAATATGAAATAAATATTAAACTAGTTACAAATAAAATTCGGAAAAAAAGCATCATATAAAATGTGTGCAAAAACATTTGAAATTAGTAATGCAAGTTTTATTAAAATTTATTTATTTTAAGAATGAGTTGCTTTTTTTTAACTTTCATATTGCTCCTTTCGAACCCTATTGTAGACAAGCGTTTTTCACTAGAGCAGTGTGCATTTACATATATCAGCTTAAATATATTGTTTATGTTAAATATAGCAACTATTTTGACAATTCCGAAATCGCTGTTGGATTTTAAATGGAAATTAGTTTTAAGCGGATATAGGCACAAAAAAATACACATATAATCCCTCCTTCAACACTTCACTCCATCCGAAGGATTTAATGAGATTATAAAAACCTCTTATTCTCAATTCAATTTACCTGCAAAATGTCTTTTTTATCCTTCCAACTAGAGCGGTGAAACTCAGTGCATTAAGCCTTACAGTCATATACAATACATACAATACATTTATTGCATTTAAAAAAAAAGATTTATAATTATTTCCTTACAGCTTTTGAACGAAGTGGAAGAGTAGATGAAGCCCATGTGCATTTTATTTTTGTTGGCGAAAGCACAATTTGCCTCCAAGTTCGTTCAACCAAACAATTCTTCTTATTGATCAGCGTTATAAGGTGGATAAGCATTTACTAACCTTATATAACAAAGGATGAACTTTCCTCATAGACAAATGTATGGCCATCAAATCTTAAATAGCCAGTTTTGTCATTAGCTCCATTTTAAGTTTACAAATTAAGACCTAATCGACAGAATTGGAGTGTAAGCCTGTTATTTGTACTTGCTCTATAGGGATTTTGGTTTTGGATAAGCATTTACTTACCTTTTATAAGAAAGGATGAAACTTTCCTCATAGACAAATGTATGGCCATCAAATCTTAAATAGCCAGTTTGGACATTAGCTCCATTTTAAGTTTACAAATTTAGACCTAATCGACAGAATTGGAGGGTAAGCCTGTGATTTGTACTTGCTCTATAGGGATTTTGGTTAAACATTGTACATGTCAGCTTTAGACCAGTTCTAATAATACTGCCTACCACTTTTATAGGCGTTCTTTTAAATTGTTTTTTTTTTATACTTATTTAGGTTTATTCCCTCATATCTAGTCATTGGCTTGGTGGATTTTTTCATTAGTTTGCGATTCAGTACTTCAAAGCTATTCAACAAATATTGGATTTGAAATTTGTATTTTTTTTTTATGTTTAATTATAAAAGCCAGTTGCTAAGAACTTTATAGTTTTTGTATAGTAAACTGCGTTTGATTCAAAGAAAATATTATTTTTTTTTTGATTTTTTCCAAATTTGTTTGTATTAAATCAAAAAAAATCAAAATTGCTATTTTAACATGTTTTTATTACTTCTTTCTTTAACGATATAAGAATATTAGGAAACCACATCACCATATCTACACCGTCAATGTTAAGCTACATTCTAGTTGTTAGCTGCAACTGCAAGTTCGTGCGATTCAGTCGTGCATATTTTTTATATTTGATAGCAATGATTGTTTGTGACCAAAATTTCATCTTTTGTGGTAAGTTAATTCGTTGGCTTCTTCAACATCTTTCAGAAGCAGATAGTGCGTAGGTCAGGTGTCAACACTGAAGGCACTATCTGCAACAGATCCGTCCAACTGCTGGGATGGGATATGTATAGGATATACAGACGTGCCGTTATAGAGTCCTTCACGGCGGCGTTTGAAGAACAGACTGAACTGTTTGAACATGAAATAAACGAGTATAAGACCAAGTACCTATTAATAACAAAGAAAAAAAAACATGAGTCCACCGACTGTCTCAAGCAGGGACCCTTCGTGAATTGCAATAGGTAAGTTAGTAAATTCGTTGGCTGAAAATGGTCTAGGCGGATAGTTAGCAACTTACTTCATTTCATAAAAGGGGTTTGTTCTTATGTGTATACCTAAAAGTTGCCCAACCGGAGTGTAATACTTGCTTTTTAAAATTAGGTTTGTAAATCCTTTTGTTTAGAATTTAGCCCTTAGGTACTCAATTTAACTTTCTAACTCCGTACAATGAAATTTTTCGAAAGTGAGATTGTAAAGCAAGCATTATAATAATCAACTCTATTACGAATTCCATCGTAATTAAAAAAATATAAATCCCGAAAAAACTACCACAGAATCCTTCGATATAGAAAATCTCATACGAATTGCTATTACGAACGATTCGATAAGTTTTTTCAAGAATGGTTCTGATAACGATAGAAATCTTGATAAAATTGAATGACAAATAATAAGGCTGATCAATGAACTATTTGTCACCTATGTTTACAATTAATTTAATAATTTACTGACGAAAAAGTTCGCAACGGGATTGTTTTCCAAAGATATGTACATAAGTATCTCATCGTGATTTTACAAAAACGACAATATTACTCGTTGCGTACACATTTAGTAAGAAAGATAAGATCGGACCAGGGACAAATTAATTCATGAAATTTTATTTCTGGTATCGACGCAGAATTGTATCCTAAACAACATATCCAAAGTCCTCCAAAATCCCCGAATTGGCTTTTTGTATAGGTGCATTTTAAGAGGTGGAGAGGGGAGGGAGGGGGAGTTTGTCAAGCTGAAATATTTGTTGTAATACAATCTAATCGTATGTTTTTAGGGTGCTTTTCAACGCTGATTCTAAAGACTCCAAAACATAAAAGATTTATGTATCCTGTGGAAAGTTAATTTCATTTTTATGGAATGATCACTTTTTTTTAAAGTACAACAAGTAATATATTACCCAAAACCATTTTAAAATAATGGGATTTTAATGAAGTTTGGTATAAATGTTTTATTTGAAATGTTTACTAAGAATCAAAAGAGTCCCCAAAAATATCTGTGGTGAAAGGGTGTTTTTTGGAGCGCGAGATGTTAGTGCGTCATTATTACTATAACATCTATGAATAAGTTTTGACACTGATGAAATTTGCTAAAAATATTAAATATTTCATGGTTTTCAAGTATCAAAAGAGTCCATCAAAATAACTTGTTCCAAAGAGTGTTTTTAGTGAATTTATGTTTGACCTGGCCTGTACGGAGCAAAATGTTATCTCTTACGAAAAATTGTATTTTCGTGTAATCGAGATAGTACATATGACATATGATATATGATTTAAAGGTATTTTTTAACGCCAAATATAATTAAAGAAAAACCAATAAGATACAAGCACCCTTAAAAAAGTTAGATTAATTTTGAAACAGAAATAACTGTTTTTTCCGTTAAGCAGGTCAAACATTACACCCCCAAAAAACACACTTGGACCTTAGATATTAAAAAAGTGATTATTCCATACAAATGACATTAACTTTCCTCAGGATACATGTATCTTATCAGTTTTGGTCTCTTTAGAATCAGCGTTAAAAAGCACCCTAAAAACATGTGTCATATGACTAGATTGTATTACAACAAATTTTTCAGCTTGAAAAACTCCCGCCTCCCTCCCCTCTCCACCTCTTAAAATGCGTCTACACAAAAAGTCAATTCAGGGATTTTGGAGGACTTTGGATATATGTTGTTGAGGATAAAATTCTGCGTCGATACCAGCAATTAAATTTCATGAATTAATTTGTCCATGGTTGCCCATATTAAATTTCCTATCTTTCCTAGACTAATTACAAACATTTGCAAAAGCAAACGAAAAAAAACACTTTTAATAATTGTATGGATGCAAATTTATTAATATCAAAAATGTTAATTATAAATGTTTAAGTCTTTGAATTGCTTGTTTTTTATGATTAATACCGTCATTGTCACATTGTTACAAAAATAATAATAAATTGACACACATCAGTTAAAATTTGGCATACACACACTTATAGTTGAATTTAAGGCCAAAGTTTTTGTAAAATTAAATTTTATATAATTTGTACGCTAATAAAAAATGATAAAGAAAACAGTCTTGCTTCGTGAAAATATTATACACAAATTAGTTTATAATTATTTGAATTCTATTGTGAAATTTAAACAGTTAAAAATATTCCGAAATAAAAGTATGTAGTAAAACATCATGCAGGTGTAAACTAGGTTAATATAATCTTGTGTAAAAAATAAAAAAAAAAAACAATTGTGGGTAATATCAGTTTCTTCAAGTGCCAGCCTCTACTAAAAGTACTTCTCGGTGCATGTGTGGCGTATGTGTGATTATCAAAGTCCATTTTCACTGACGAATATTTCGATGGGACTGGAAACAGGCCCCTTATCTGTGGCTGCACTCTTATTTTTTCGCTTTAGCTCAAGCAATTGTTTGCGTTGTGTGTCACGTTTCTGAGCCATTAGCAAAGCATTTGGGGATGTTTTGATTGGCATGACGTTGCTATTGCCGCCATTCTTAATAGACAATTTCTTTAAGTGCCTTGACCCAGTTGGCACAAAAGGAGAAGCGGGATCTTTGGTAGGTTGCCAATTATTGGCTTTGATAAGGTCAAGTTCCTTAAACAATGAATCGATATGCTCGATCTGAAGGTTCAACATGTCCCAGAAACCCAATAAATCTGCAATTGTTGTTGGGAATTTCTCATCGGGTGTGGGATTCAAATTACTATGGCATAAACCTTCAAACTGCTTAAACTTTTGTGATACCAAAAGTTTTGTTTTACCCGAAACCGAACGTAGGATGCCGAATACTTCATCAGAAATCTCATTGTTTGCACTCGCAATTGTCAAGGCGCACATGTCACGCTCTGCTTGGTCGGCCATAGTAAGCAAACGTGATTTTTCAGTTTGTAGAAGCTTCAGGAAGTTGTGTCCATCTTTGTGGTAAGCCGAAGTAGGTGTCGACTGTAGTAGGCAGCCGTTCTCATAGGTTGTTGATTGTAATCCGTTTGGTCCGGGAATAAGCTCATTGGTATTGTTTTTTTGCATAGCAATGGCACAGTCGATAGCATCGCCGCCCTTCTCAGGCGAATGAGGCATTCTGTCTGAATTTGTGTTATTTGTCGACGTCAGATTTCTAATTTTTTCTTGATTTTTTGACTCATTAAGGTCATGCGCCATTTGTGTTGGCGGCGACAACACCAGTTGGTTCTTCGTCATTTGATTTATAATTATATTTGTTGTTGGTTTGTCTGTGAAAAGGCAAAAAGTAAAAATCTTTTTAGAAATGATTGATCACATTTGAATTCAAGGTGATTTATATGTATTCATTTATTATTTGGTAGAATGATTATTTGCATATATGCATTTTTTTTTTGTTTCTGAGGCAACAATAAAAAAAAATTCTTATAATTAAGTTTAACAGATAAATGTATTGCATGTCAATTATTTAAGATTTCACTTTGAAATAATTGTTATCTTATCTGAGGTGTTATATCATATCATGCAGCTAAATGTTCTGTTTCATTTTTACTGTAACGACACAAATACAATAACATTGTCATTATTTTGTTATTATTGCAATCTGTAGAATGATTAAGTAGTTAATTAAAATAATCGATTGATGTTTTGCATGAGCGCATTCTCAATACGTCTTGTTTTTTCTTTAATAAATGACGATTGCTCAGTGGCCGTTAAGGAACTCAAATCGTTGTCAAATAATAAAGCACGAAAAGTTCACATGTTCATATTGGGCTACGAATTATAGTTTATACAATTTATTGTTTTTTGTATAATGAATGTATCAAAACAAAATATTTCAATTAATATAAATGTATTTACGAAATATAGGCTATTGAATATGTCGGAATATGAAAGTAAGAAAGGAACAATTTCGTTCAAGGGTTTTTATTATTAAATATGTTTGTCTGGAACTTAAGAGGGCCAAGACTTTAATATGATGGATCAAAAAAGATGTTTTGATGAAAATTGGCCCAAATATACCCATCCAAATATGTATAACCATATTTTTTTTTATTTTCTTAGGTTTTTTCTCCTAATCAAAATATATAATTTAAGTTAGGAAATTTCTATCGACGTTTTATACCTACATATGTATGTAAATATATGGCAGATTTCATCAGGGTCATGTTCTCCCGGATACCTGGATTTAATTACTCACTGGATTTAAGCTTCTTCAATTGCCCTCTTTCAGATATGAACAAATAAGCCTACCTGCATTTCGTTTTACAAATTGGCTGTTTTTTGAGTAACTTTTAAATGACATCTTTTATTTACCTCAAAATAAAGCAAAATATCAAAAAAAATATTTAATGCTTTTGAAAATTTTTTCTAATTTTAAGACTCGTTTCACAAATATACGGTTTCATTAGTTTCGGTCTGTATTCGTATGTGACTGATTAAGGCCTTCTGAACAAGAAGCATCTCGTCATATACACGTTTAAGATTCGCCGTGCAGGATTTGTCTACTCCTGTCCTTCTGCACACGTAGCATCTCGTCATAGACAAACTACTCATGATTTACTTACAAATGCACAAATTTTGCAATTCATCTCACACTTACCTTACCAAAGAGTTTCATTAACTATAAGCGTTTTACGCATTACGACCAACACTGCTGTGCGCCCGGCGATTTGCAGCTCTTGTGATGTGACGTATAGGTGGAACTTACGCCTCGTGTCTAGTTGCTTATTCAAACTAACGTGCGTTACACATAAGATTTACGTAAGGGTGGTACGCGTCTATGACGAGACGCTTTGTGTGCAGAAGGCCTAAGTGTGAACCCATCAAAACGGTAAGAATAAAAACTCATAGAAAACTTACACCACCGAACGATCTCTCGGCATGAATCGATTTCATTCGCTTTAAAAAAAGGAAGTATTATACATTTAGAGCACACATTTTATTTAATTTGAATTATTTGTGACTTGTGAATACAAACCTGATATAAACCATTGTGTGAAGAGGTCTAGATGTAAACCAAAAATGAAACGAATAAACACAGAACCCTATAAAACCGTAAATGTGTGAAAAGAGATCATACATTGAACATGTGAATAAAACAACAACGCAACTGTGTTTTGCTACCAAGAAGCGTTGCCACATGCCTTCACTAGATTGTAACAATTTTTTTAGAAAAAAATGTAACAAAAGCAGAAAAATTCTAACAAATTGAAAAAAAAAAAATAATGGAAGAAATATTTTTCGTGGCTTTATTGCAGTTGTCAATATTTAGAAGCAGAATCGGTTGTATTCAATTTGACTAAAGTGATATTTCCTTATATGTATGTATATGTACAAAATACGAATAGAGAAATTGCGATGCTGGTATTTCAACTTAAAAACATAGTTATCAAAAGACATGACGAAAAGAACAATTCGTGTTCTTTTCAAACAATTTTTGTTCTTTTCGCCATGTCTTTTGATATTATGTTTTTAAGTTTAAATACCAGCATCGCAATGCACCAAAAATATGACATTTTACCATTAAGGAACGATACGACTTAATAATACGAATTTCGTAATTGGGCTGAATGTTTCAAAAAATGTTCCCTTCAAACCGATTTTTCGATCAGTCCAACTAACAGAGACATAAATACTATAGCAACAGGAATATTTTTTTGTTTTATTCGAAGAATAATTACTATCTGAGGTTTAACTCACTATTGAAAAATTGTCCCTTAAACAAAATATTTTTATTTTTTTTTTTCTGTTTAATGTTTTTTTTTAGAAAAATATACCTCCCGCCTACTTTCCTTCCAAAACGCTCTAGCTTTGTGTCGCACCTTCAGCGATTCACCCTGTATATGGAATATGTACATTTTGAAATTAATTGGTATGATGTTGTTTTGAATTACTGAATTCTTTTCTAAAACTATATTATAGATTAGCAAAAAGAACGTTCAAATCACTAAACAAAATATAACAAACATTCCATTAAAATATTAGCTTGTCATAATAATCTTACAAATTTGTCTACGTTACATATTAAACAGAATGAGAAAGCAGAACATGATTGTGTAAGTAAAAATTTCAATTAAAAATTATGTGTTTAATTGTAAGAAAATGTTATGATGGAAGGAAAAAACTCTCATATCAAATGGATTCATTAATTAAACTTCCACTGAACAAAATAGAAACATGCGATAAATATTAACATTAAATATAGTATGTACATTAGGGTGGTCGGTAAAAAACAATTAATCTTGGATAGACCTGCTTCAAATGAGGAACAGGAATAAACCTCTATTTTTTGTCCAAGTTTTTATTTTCACATGTTGTTAGCGGTTAATTATTAAGGGTCAATTTTTCAGATAGTATTTAAATTCGAATAAAACGAAAATTTGTTCCTGTTGCTATAGTACTTTGGTATTCCTCTGATAGTTTAACTCAGATTGACAAATCGGCTCTAACTATGCTTTTTTTTAATTCATTGTCTTATGCAAATCACACAACTAAATTTGTATAAGATGCCAAAAAACCTGGGACACGAAGGCTCAGTTCAGATCAAGTTGTTAAAAATAATTTTTTGAAAAATTGATTTTTAATTAAAATTTTGGGGAAAAACTGAAACAAAACTGAAAAAAAAAAAATATAGACCCTTAAAAATTTCTTGTAGCCAAAATGTCTAAGAACCGCGATAAGAAAGTCCTTAAATCTACAAAACTAGGTACCTATGTTCTAATTTTGGTTTTTAATTTTAATGCTTTTATCAATTTTGAATCTACAATTTAAAGACAATTGTCCTCCAGCGTACACGAGAGAAAATAGAGACCCTCTCCAGCTCAGTTTTGTCGTGTCTGGTTTTAACATACACGCTTTAGCATAATACACGCTTTAGCTTCTTTATCTATATGAAAATCATTCTGTATTATACAGGGTGATTGGTATAAGGTGCACCAAAAAGCTGTAATGAGTAGGTTGGGTTAAGACCAGGCAAAATCGAATGTGAGGGGTCTATTTCCCCCCGTTTATGCGGGAGGGGCAATTTTCTAAAAAATTGACTTAAACCAGAAAACAAATAATTTAAGAACAACGGTAAAACCTGCCATACCTTTTTGGAAAGCCAGAAATCTCTTCTTTAATTTTCATTTTAAATTGAGTTGGGTTTTTAAATAGTTTTTAAAAAATTAATTTTCAAACTCGAAATTTTGAAAACAAAAAATTAAAAAAAAAATTTCAAACAAATTTTTTTTCAAAATTTTACGTTATTAAGTGCTTTTTTTTTCAAAATTCAATGCTGGAAATCACATGGATCTACAACTTTTACTTTTCAAGATATGTAAAAGTAAATGAAGCAACTTTCTAATAAAACTAAGAAGAATCCGGCTAAATGATCATTTCAGCAACCAGTTGATTATCATCAACCTCTTTTTTAATTGTTTTTACTAAGATGCTGGTTTCTTTATTTTTTAATATCTTGAAAAGTAAAAGCCCTACAACCATGCGGTTTTCAGTGTTTGACCAAAAATTAACAAGAGCATTAAGTTTTAAAAACAAAAATTATGCTTAATTACAAAAAAATTTGAAAAAATTATGTTTGAAATTTTAATTTTTTTTTTTTCAAAATTTTGAGTTTTTTTTTAAACTATTCAGAAACGCAACTTAATATAAAATGGAAATTAAAGAAGAGATTTCTGGCTTTCCAAAAAGGTATGGCAGGGCATTGCATTGCATTGCATTACCGTTGTTTTTAAATATTTTTTTCCTGTTTAAGTCAATTTTTTTTAAGAAAATTGTCCCTCCCACCTAAACGGAGAGAAATAGACCCCACTCCTATACGATTTTTTTCTTGTCTTACCCCAACCTATTCGTTACAGCTTTATGGTGCGCCTTATTCCAATCACCCTGTATGCCCTAGGAGATCAAATTATATATGTATATAAAAAAAAACAGGATCATTTTTTTTTAAATTTGGAGCTAATTTAAAGCCATTCAAATATGAAAAACAAAAAAAACTTGTAACGACCACCCTAATGCAAATTAACATAATGTATATTTTGAATGCATGCAACAATCTCTCCAAGATATAGATATTTTGAAAGGGCTTAAGCACATTCATACATTAAACACAATTATTGAATTTCGTCTTCTCCGCCACACATGCATCTCAATTTTCAACCAAGAAGGAGATAAGGGGCAATTTATTGAGTTTGTCAGAAGTATACCAGGCAGATAATGTATTTATTTGAAAAGTTGTTTTAAAGGAAATAAATAATTGGTTATTTTGAAAAAAGTAGGTTGGTAGTTGTGATTGTTAGTTTATAATTTTATAGGTATATTGAATTAAAAAAAGTTTCTGAAAAATAATGAATTCTTATCCAACGGAGGGAGCAGAATGAAATAAATTTTTTATTTGGTTTCAGAGAAAAAAAAATAGATCAAGAGCGTATAAACAAAAATAATATTATATGTACATAGGTAATATAAAAATAATTGGCCAAATACATAAATCAAAAGATAAAGTTTTCATCAACAATAAAGTAGGTAGTATGAAAGAAATCTTTCTTGGATGCGCAGTAAAAGTACAAGTTTTCACAATAATCGGTAAAGGTTTTATAATTAATCTTTTCAAAAGAAGCTGTTAGTGCAGTCAAAATATCATAATACCTACTTCGTGAAGGGTTTTGAATTGTGTCCCAACGTCATCGGCCCAGACGAAAACCGATAGAACTTGGCAATCCGACCAACAGAACTCAAGATATTAGCTTTTTAAGCGAAGCATAATCTATTTTTTTTGGAGACTTTGTTTTGTTGATTTTTTGTGTTTTATAATTCTCCAAGAAAAAAACGATAATGTCCTCTTAAAAAGCTTTTATCTTGAGTTCTATTGGTCGGATTGCCAAGATTATGACGTTTTGACTTAAAGAAAATGACAGAGCATCACGGCATATATTTTTTAAATTTATTGAAGTGGTAATACCTTTGACAAAAAATTGGAAAATCCCTATTTTCAAACCTTCACCCCCGCCAAAGGCTGAAAAAGGAACCTGCCAGACTTGTGTTATTGATACCACGATATGTATGCACCTACAAACTCATACTCATCTTTTGGTTATCAATCCACTCCCAAAATTTGCTGTCGGCTCTTAGACTATTAACAAAAACAAGAAAAAATGAAGTTGATGATAATCAAATGGTTGCTGAAATGATCATATCCGGATACTCCTTAGTTTTATGAGACAGTTTGTTCATTAATTTTTAAATATTTTAAAATATAGAAATCCTAAAACCATCTGATTTTCAGTTTTTGACTAAGAATTGATAAGAGCATTTAGTTTTGAACAGAAAAATAGTTCTTAATTACGTAGGTACATTTTTAAGAAAAATGAGTTTGAAAATTAATTTTACTGTTGACAAAAAAATTGTATTTCAAAATTGGGGTTCTGGCGAAAACTTTTTAACAAAATTTCAAAAATCACTGAATTAAAACCTTTAACAAATTTATGTTTAAAATCTTTTAAGGCGCTAAGCACAGATTGAAAGCTGGGAGAAAAGGTCGGCTCTTACACGATTACTCGTGAGGTTTCAGTCTTTTCCATATTTAGAAGATAAAATTCAAAATATTTTGCTTACAAATTGGTAAGTACTTCATTGCTTAAGAATTTGGGGAACAATAAAATGCAAAAGTTTTTACAAATTTGTGTGATGTCGGAGTTGCTGAATTTTTTGCCAGAGTTAATAAAGTGTACATATTTTGTTTTACTTATTTAAGGACATAATGCAGAATAGAATGTAAATTATTATTAATAAAAGAATAAAGAATATCTAACCCTCCCAGACTTACAAAACTTTTTTATTTTTAAAATTAATACAACAGCTGCGTATGCCTTTGCCTAGTGTAAGTTCACCGATTAAATTAAAGACCAAATTCTAATTATGAAACTTTGTTTTCAGCTTTAAATGCATAAGTAATCCTAGCGGGATTAATAATTGTTTCTGCAGTCTTAATTAAGAAAGAAAGCACATAGACGGAATCTAAAACTCGCGCACCGGACCAATTTAAAAGGTAATTTTATCATTAAATATTAATGTATGTACATAGGAAGCAGATACGAGAAAAGAAACACGAATTTTTTCACCAAGTTGACAAACATACCATTTATTTTCGAATACATTCCAGATTCGTCTTCTACTTGCAATATTTGGGCTGTAAATGGCGACTCCGTTAGGTTTTTCCGCAATGCAGGGTGTTGCATATTGATACCGTTATCTTGATGCAATGCGGCTATAATCGTAATTTTTATTTCAAATATGGAAAAATAAGTTGTTGCACTTAAAGGGTAGGTTAATGTTGTTTTTTGTTTAATACTCTTGTAACGGTATGTAATACGTTAACATATATATATTATTCACTAGCACTTTGTCACACCAATTTTCATGTTATTTTTAAATGTAATTATTTCTGAGAGTTTACGGGAGTTTTTTTTTTAATTATGATTTTTCTTTTGTCCAATTGCTTGTTAATTCGTTCTCACACAGCGTCTTTCGCTTTCTTTTTAATATTTAGTTTGATTTTAATTGTTCTTACATTAAACTACAAATAAAAATCCAAAATAGTCTCCTTGCTTTAATGCAGCTGCAGCTTGGGAGTTGTGAAAATCTAATTAGAAGACAGATCATTCAACTGGGGGAACTGGTAGCATACTCAATGCAATCCAACAAAACGAAGTAAAGCACAAAACAAGAGATGAGGTGGTAAGATTCTATATTTATAATAAGAAATTTTAAGGGCGCTTTAGGCGTGATCGTCGAAATTAAAAGAAAACAAAACTCGATCGACACCGAAATATTTTTAAATAAAAATTGGTTGTCTGGTTACTCTTCAGCTTCGCTTTCAATTTTCAACTCAGTTTAATATTTTTTGAATTTTCTTTTGATGCTATTTTTCTCCCTCTGGTAATTTGTTTGACGTTTTGTTTTCGTTTCAATATTTATGAAAATCAAACTAACCTTTAGAAAGTACTGAAGTGTGCTGCCACTTTTCACTAAATAGTGAATAATCAACAGTGTCAAGTCTACACTGTGCATTTTCAAAAAAAAACAACGATAGATTGGTTAGGCAGGGAAACCAGTTGCTGGAGATGCTGGGTATGAGATAATTAGGCTTATTCTGCCATATCTGTTATTCTGCTATGAATTTTTTGTTATGATGCATAATAGATCTCCACCATAAAAGATTTTTATAATTAGTATTCAGGAGTTCGATCTGTTATGGAACTTCGAAAAAGCAACATTTATACGAACAGACATAGAACCTGCTTTCAGCTGTAGGAAATAAAAAAAAGCGACACTGACAAGTGACCAAAATAAAATTTACCCGTGGAAGGTTCGTGTTTTGTTTCGCGTAGATAAATTATTGTTCTATTTCATTTGTCTATAACAGTTCGTGAATTTAATAAATCCAATTTAAAAAGTTATACGAAACGCACACCAGCAAGATAAAGCGACTACGTTTTACGTTTCATCTATCAACTGTGTTCTGTGCTTTCTTGCATAAAAATAATTTAGTTTAGAAATACTTATTTGTGTTTGTAACTATGCATTTTAATATTATTTTGTTATATCTGTCTCCTTTTAAGAACAATTCATTAAAGAAATAAAAGTTTTTACTTCATGTATTGAAATCTTTTATGATAAAAGTCAAACCAATCTGTCTTTTATTCTGTTATGGTTTATAACAGATTTCATAACTGTATTCGAACTGCTGAATAGTCCCGGTCTACATTGAACGATTTTTCCAGTGCCGATCTTTTGTTCGTTGGTGAAGGGAGTGAAAAGTGAGGGGTAGGGATCAAATCGTTTGTACCACAAAACTCAGACGATTTTTCCATTCTGTTTATGTTCTCTTTCGCCCTCTTTCCAGTTTTTTGTGTGTGTTCGGTGTCAGTGTGCCATTGGGTTGATGGTGTGAGTGAATATCAATGCAAAATGAAGGGCACAGAAATAAAAAAATGAAGAAGACAAAGAAAAAATCTCATGGAAAAAATCGTTCTGTGTGTACATTTCACACGCTTTCTGGAAAAATCTTCGTGAAAATATCGGGCAATGTAAATCGGGACAAACCAATTAATAAAAGAATAAAAGGTTTTTTGACAGTTCGAAAATTTATATGGAAATTGATAAAAGAATAAAAGATTGCACCGAATAGGCCTAAATAGTTCGCCATCTTCTATTCATGCGAAGTCATTGTGAGTGATATTCTGTTTTGATTGGAAGATTTCGTTTGCGAAAGTAAATATGTGAAAGGACCGAAAAAAGAGGCACGAGTGACAGTTCGTATCCAAAATCGCTCCACATTTTGAAATAAAATAAAATTGACTTACTTAAAACCATTAAAAAATCTCTGTGATCAAAGATTTAGTGAATTGAAAGTAAAAATTCTATATAAAAAGTGAAATTGAATCATTAATTAACTAGGAAAAACTGTTAAAGCCCTCAACTAGACCATTTAAATATTAATTAACTAAAGAGAAACTGTAAAAGCCTTCAACTAGAGCACAAGTGGTTCTTAAAAATAAGCCTTCATGGTTAACAAAAAGAAAATTTCTTATTCTATATAAACATCGTAATTCGAACTGGTAATACTGTTTGTATCAGAACTTAAGTTAATAACAGACATTTATCTGGACTTAGCTTTAAGTTCATATGAACTTCCGATGTTGTTGTATTTACGTAGGAATAGCTTAGTTAAGATTTTATCTGGACCTACCAAAAAAACACGGCTCTTGCAACCCAAATTGAATCATAAGAGAATCAGCGCTTGAGGTTAGACCGCACACGACTGCAGCGGAACTACACTTCACGACACGGTAAAACATTATTTGTATGAATTGTATGTGCTATACAGAGCTGTAAAGTAATTAAATATATTGTGACTTAAGTGTACTTAAAAATTTTAAGTACCAAGAAATTGTACTTGTACTTAAGCTTAAATTATACAGGTCTGGTGCTATATCGCACTAAGCGGCAACTGAACTTCATAAAATTTCATACAAATTACTGTGAATCGCAGTTCCGCTGCAGTGCCGTTCCGCCTAGTGCGGCCTAACCTTTAAAATCTCCCTGGTGTAAATCACAGCCTATGCGAATTCAATACTATGCCCACAAGTTCTACTGAATTTTTCAAAAGTGGGATCCCTGTCAACTGACTTTCGTTCTGTCTGGTTCTGTCATCGAAGTTTCTACAACTGTCAAACGAAAACAGAAAGAAAAACTGCTTTGTTTTCAGATCGGGCATTCGGTTCGAGTATTTTTCATCTTGTGGTGTTAAAAAATTGAGATTTTTGAAGAAAAAACTCTAAGAAGAAAAGTTTTCTATTTTCTGCGACTAAGTAATGATTAAAAGTACTTAATCGATCAACAATTAAAAAGAAATAATTACAAAATGTCAAGAAACGCATCACATGCAGGAAGCTGGTACTCAGATTCAAGTAAGTTAAAATAAAATCAGGGCGATGGCTCCTATTTCCATTGCTTTTTGTACTTAAACTCAACGTATGGGGACGTCTAAAAGGCTTGAAAAGCTAATGGAGTATCATAATGAAAATGATTATTGTTTTACACAAAAAGTAAAGTAAGTACCTGCCTATAGACAAACCATAAAAGACTAACTGATAAATATCCAAGGTTCAATTATTATATATTTGGGCATATTAAGAATAAATTTTTTGGAAAGGTTGATTAAAGTCTTTTTGTTACTTCCCAAATAATGTGGCTAGAAATGGTGCTGACAAGACAAAAACAATTCATTGAAAAGGTCGTACAAGACAAAGAGCATCTATACAACAGAAAAAGTATTCAAGAAACATAAATAGTATTTTCTACTGTCTTTCGATTAAGTCGATGAAAGATTTTCAATTCCAAAAGAAGCCTACAACACGTACATACATTTTATTAGCTTTGTTCAGCGACGTTGTTCCGAATAGTTTGGAACAGAAAAGTACAAGTTTTTGCTGTTGAGCGACAATTTTCTGTTCGAAACAGAATAGAATAGGATTATCTGTAATTGCTTTTTAGGTAGAACAACTTAGAACAGGTTTTTCTGTTCTAACTTGTCTGACGTTTCTCACGAATCTGTGCTGTTCTTTTCTGATCTGAGAAAAACTTCACAGAACAATCCTATTATAAGTCGATAGAGCTGATGTTTTGCCAATTGATTTGTTAGTAACATGAAGTACAGCTAGTTAAATTACCTATTTTTAAAAATCCTTAAATTTAAAAGAAAAAACAAATACCTACAATTTAAATCAAACAAAAAATAAAATACCTAACTAAATATTTGCATAGTTTGTGATTACTTCCCAAAAATGAATTTCATCTTTAAAAATTGTTTAGGTAAACAAATTCACTTCCATTAATGATTCCTTTCAGAACAAAATTATTAAAAAAATGATAACGGTAACACGTACCAAAAATACCTTCTTTTATGTTCTTTTTAAATAAAGTTCTTAAAATAAACAGTTTTTGAATAATTTGTTTTCAAGCTCAAAATTTGAAAAAATAAAAAAAAAATAAAACTATTTTTTTAGGCTTTTTTGATCAACTTTTTCTTTAATGCAAATAAAAGAATTCTATTTTATCTTTTCCCGACGTTTCGTCGTTATACACGACTTCTTCAGGGGTTTGTTCGTAAATTTATTTCAAACTTTGTTGATTTTATATAATTTAATTTTTTCTTTTTTATTTTTTTATTTTTATATAATTAACTCTGTAAATCAATTAATTTGAAACAGAACAAAATAAATTAACATTAAGTAGACTTATAACTTTTAAGAACAAACAAAAATTATCTCAGTAGTGGTGACTATCAGGTACTTTATTTATGTCGTTTTCGGTTGGAGGTTCGGAAATACTCCTTTTTGACTCCACTTACTCCAAAATAAATCGATTGGCTCTTCCGAGTAATGTTTTCGGAGATATTTTCTGTTCCGGATTTTATAAAAGAGTAGACCCGGAACACACATATACAGCTATGGTCAAAATAATAGGAACATAAATTACTTTTAAGTTTGAATATCCTTGGTTCTTAGATTAGACGATCCCGTGGCGAAAACGTGATGTTGGGCTAACGGTTTTTTAGTAACCTTTTTATCTATGAGCAATACTGAATCAACTTTTTATCTAATGTATAATTTTGTGCAAAGCTCCAAATGTATTGCAATAATCTGCACTTAGGTCATTTTGTGTTTTGAAGGAGCTGATCAAAATAATAGGAACGACCATACAAAAAATAAAAAAAAAATCCAATTTTTTACTTGAACTATGATGTATCGAGATAGAATTTTAAATTTACGATCTTCTTTTAATTCCTGTACCTTACCTACTTGGGTATTTTTTTGTATTGTTTGTTGCTTGGAAAGTCGATAAGGGAAATCTAACGGACGATATGCTAGTGATTTTGAATGCCATCAAGCTACACAAAATCCGCGGAAAGCGAAGGTCACTCACCAAAAATGCCAGAAAAGACAAATTATTATTGATAAGGAAGTCTAAATCGGATCCATTTCTATCATCCTAAGATCTGCAGCGGGAAATAGGGATCAGTGTTAGTTTCAGAACGATCCGACGTTTACTACAGGATGCAGATATACCTTTGCGATCGATAAAAAAGCTCCGTTGCCATGACATAGGCCATGACATAAGCAAAGGCGAATTTGCTTTTCCAAATTCCATCAAATTAACAATGACCCTCTTAAAGCTAGATATGCAGAACTTATGTAAGGAATGATAAGTAAACCCAAGAAGTGATTTGTATCTCTTTGGTAAAATATAAATTATATTTTGGTTTCAATTGCTTTCTTTTTTCATCGTCTTTTTAATTTCCTCTGCCCTTTGTCTTGATTGATTCGTAGCCCAGCTCATACGCTTTCCAAGTTCGTCCATTTCACAACGGTGCCGTTGAAGTTCTTCTAAACCATGTTGAAGTTGACTGCATGCCTTGAAAAAAGAACTTAACTCAGGTATATCGCCAAATTCTCCTGGATGCTGCCGAAACTTATGACCCATTATATCAGTAAGTTTAGTAAGACTTTGATGAACTCCCTTCTCCTGCATAACAGAATCCATTTCAGAAGGACTAGCTGATAAATGTAAATCTCTTATACGATGTTTTAAGCAGTTAAAATTTATCGATTCGAATGCTTCACCAGCAGCTTGGAAAAGTTGACAACTTTGTTTTAGTTCTGAACGCATTTTTTTAATATCTCCATCGATTGAATATGAAGTTACGTCTAGATTCCCCTTTTCGTTACTTAAGATTTTAATTAATTCGGGATATATTTGACTGCTTGTTTGAGGAACAATTTGCTCATTTACGTCATTCGGTTTTGCAATATCAGAGTTTTCCTTTTCGCTAGGAGTGCATAATTATGTGTATATTGAATTGGAGATATGTATGTATGTTTTAGAAAACCCACCCTTGGTTAATGAATCTTTTCAATTCATCACGGATGCTATCAAAAGCTTGAATTTGTTGATCCATTTGATGTAACCTATTTTTCGCGTTTTAGTTTAAGCCAGACTAAAAGATTTGTTTACTTATTTTCAAGTTAATTTTCCAAATGATTACAGAAATCCGACAAATTTGTCGAAGAATCTTGATATTAGTTTTATCAATTAAAAACTGAAGAAGTATTTCAATGTGAATATTTGTGTGCCTTTGTATTTCAGTTGTAAACAGCTTAGCGGTTTACTTGGCAACGAAATCCTTATATATTGTGTAAACGATGTGGAATTCCAGATATTTTCAACAGTCCTGTTAATGAAACTTGTCCGCAATAATAGTCGTCATTTTTGAGAGAGTGTATAGCACTTAGCTAAATTTTCACCTGGAAAACACAATCAAAATTCTTTAAAATAATTTGTTTAATTATTGTTTTGCGTGTAAATATTTTGCTGAGTTACTACACTCTCAAACAAAATCGGCTAATAATTGCTAACACAACTTCTGAGTTTCAATAAAATTTATTAATTTTTACAATTAAATTATCAGTCATTGGACCTTTTTCGCAGAAGATAGTATACTCCTCTGTATTTTTTGTTAAATATGAAAAAGAGTTCGTAAGATTACCATATAGAAGACCATCGCCTTTGTAAGGGTGCCGCCAATTGAATTAAAGTTGAGTTGCATGGCAAAAAATGATTATTAAAATATACGTAAACTGAAAAGGAACTAATCGTTTTATTTTTCACGCTTACACTACTGAATTATAAATTACAAAAACGTTGGTGAAGCTTGTACACAAAGTACAGTTACGTATGTTGTTGTTAAGTACATTTATCATAATATTGAAATTTTAAAATATTTCTTGTTGGAACTTAGGGCTTATAAGCTCTTTTTCCTTCCATTTAATATGGATTTTCCAAATTATACATTAAAATTCTGAATTAATAATTCATGATCCTTAAATTTAAGATTTTTAAATCTACATATCTAAGAAAAAAAAAATCCTTAAAAACAAAGATCATTCTGGTTTATTGGAATTTTTTCCTTAGACCCGATTTCAGTTAAACTAGCAGAGGAATAAATACTATGGAAACAGGACCAAATTTGTATTTTATTTGAAGAAAAAATGGCCCTTAAACGTATACGTATAACATATTCCTTTTGTCAACTTAAACGCAGCCATACCTCGGTTCCTAGATTTTTCTTATTTTAATGTTTTACCTAAAAACTATATTTAAAAAATCAATGGACAACAAAACAAATTATTTTTGTATCAAAAATAGATCAATTTTACTATTGAATTAATAAAAAAAATTATAGACCGGTTGAAATTTTTGTAGGGCGTTTCCTCCTACGCCCTACGCCCATGCATCCGCCTTTTTCCTAAAATCTTGTATTTTTGGAAAATTCTCTAACGATTTGGATACATTTTTTTTTTTGTTTAAAAAAAATCTTTTTGTATAATCCTTCTACTGACACGCCCACTTTTCTTAAATATTGGGTTCTAAGAAACGTCTCTAACGATTTGAATGAAATTTTAAAAGTGTGTTTGCCATGTTTGTACTGACCACTCCGTCGCCGCACATAATACCGAAATCAATTTGCGATTACATTATTTTTTTTTGACAAGAAGCGTTCCGTGTGGCCTAAAAAACCAGGCTTCTGCATTGAGGAAGGAGGTTGCCTAAGTTCACTACTTATACCGGAAACGACCAGCAACGTTTTAGTCTACCCGTGTTTTTACATGCAAAATATGTAGGTACTATACGGGCCGCCTCTACAGGCCATGGATGATGACAGGCTTTAGAAAAAATACAATGAATTCCAAAAAATCTATTTCCATGCAGTGACATGTAGAAAGAAATAACCTTTTAAATAGAAGATGAGCGCGGTTCAAAGCTTGCCACGAGATTTCACGTTGAGTTTTTTTCTGGTTTTTGTTAATTGTGTAAGTGAATGTTGCTGGAAAAAATAGAAGCAGTGGTGAAAGAGTAATGAATGACATAATTTGCCCTGTGTTGAAAATACACTTTTTGTTGATTGGATAGTGGTTGTGATGGTGGGCATCTGTACGGCTTGTTCAAGTTTTCGATTTGTAAAAAATAGAACTCTAAAAATAGAACACCAACATAATGGGTCCCACAATTCTTTCTGTCTGCCTGTACCTCGACCTGCAGCCTAAAACACTGAAGCGATTTTCTTCTGATAAGACCCAAAGATTTTTAGGAGATTCCCTAGAGGGGAAATTGAAATTTGTAGCTCCAAAAATAACAGCACCTGCAAAAAACAATTATTTATATCAAACAACGACTCCCACAATTTAAAAAAAAATGTTTTTAAGGGATAATTGTTAATATTTTGGCGGAAAAAAATAACCAATAACCGTTCTCAACGGTACCTTTTATAGAACCAATTTTTTGATTTTCAAATTTCTCTTTAACGGCTTCTCTGATTTCAACTAAATTTTTATTACAGGAGGTCCTTTAAATTTAAACAATTTTGCAAGTTTTTATTTTCAAAAAAATAACTTTTGTATTTTTGTTTAAATATTAAATTTCTTTATAATATAATATCTTGAAAATGGACTAATGAACAGTTCTTAAATTTTTTGTAAAATTATATTGTAATAAATATTTAAAGTTGGCGTATCAAATTGTTTCTTCAATGTTTAAGAAATTGTATGCATAAAAAAATTAGCTTTTAAGAAAACCGCTCTAACGGTTTTTGATTTGTTTTTTTTTTTTCATAAACGTATATTTATCAGACTTTATTATTAGCTCTAATTTTGATAGCTTTTTAAATAACAAAGGAGAATGGGCAAAAATATATGGGACCTGGTCTACGTAGGGCCCAGAAATGAGACCTATGAAAACGATTAGGTACTATGGAGTGTACCAACGTAGGAGTATTTTTTCTTGCTATAAACAACGGGAGTTGGCTAAAATATAAGCGACCAAAAAAATAAGAAAAACTCTTTGCAAATTCGAATAAACATAGACAAGTTGTTTTATATTTTGTAATATACTGCCTTAACCCCATGGTTTACAGTTCTGTGTTCATATTCAAAAATGATGCTCTTGAACTAAGCTTTCCAACGTTGTATATCTCAATTGTAGGCAATAGACGCACAATTATTCCCATTCATTAAATTCGCTAAATCCAATAAAAAGAATGAGAACCACTCTTACTGTTAAGCTAATTATTCGCCAACCATAATATTGTTCGCTATTATTGGCCATTGGTATAAAAGTTCCTTTATTTCGGGGTTTAATCAGTCCATCGAAAGCGACCAATACTGTCATTTCAATTGAACACTATTGCAATTCATATTTGCTCTAATTGCATTCTTTGTTGCCATTTACTGCCTAAACCCCAATGATGTACTAGGGCTAAGCTTTCCCAGGATATATATCTCATTTGTGGGAAATAGGTAGACCAAAATGCCCATTCTTCTTTATATTAATTTAAGAGTAATAACTTATAACTTGGTTTTGAAACATTTTTTAACAATTCATAATATTATTGAAACAATAACATACATACATCGTTACGAGAGCAATTTGGTGCGATTTAGTTCATTTTATTTCCATTTACAATTCTTATTTTATGAATATAGTCAACTCTCGGATATTTTGTTGACTTGTTTTCTCTTTAGAATTCGGCCTAAGAGCTATCAACTTTAGAATAAATATAATAACGAAAGTTTTAATAATGCACTTTGGACTACTGATTTTCTTTGACATTACCTTAAAGGAGATTTTATTATTGTTTTTTTTTTTTTAAGGTACGGAGTTATCACGTCAACTTGACCGTTGGCTAGGGGGGGCTGAGCTTTCACATGGACCTGCACGTGCAATTATTGCACCGTAAGCTATTTTAAATCAGTGAAAGAATAATGTATTTTACTAATTTCTTATTACTTTTAGCCATGCAGGATATGCATATTGTGGTGCTTGTGGGGCGTATGCCTATCGGCAAGTTAGTCCTGCTGTTGTGTAAGTAGTTTAAATAGCTTTTTACATGCCCTAATTTTATCCTATTTTAACAATAATTCTAGTAAACGAATATTTATTCTTGGACCATCACATCATGTGCGACTACGTGGATGTGCCCTTTCCATAGCCAATAAGTACAAAACACCTTTGTATGATCTCAAAATAGATTCCCAAATAAATGCTGAATTGGAAAAAACTGGAAACTTTTCATGGATGGACATGAAAACCGACGAAGATGAACATAGTATTGAAATGCATTTGCCATACATAGCAAAAGTTATGGAAGAGTACGCTTTTAATATTTACCCTTGATGGAAAAATGATTTGACTATCATCATTTTTTATTCTAGTTTCAAAGATCAATTCACTATTGTGCCTATTTTGGTGGGGTCGCTGTCCCCAGAACAAGAAGCTCTATACGGAGAGCTTCTCGCTCCATACCTTACAGATCCTCAAAATCTTTTTGTTATTTCGTCTGATTTCTGCCACTGGGGTCAGCGATTTGGTTATACATATTATGATAAGTCATGTGGTTCTATTCATAAATCCATCGAGAAACTAGACAAAGAGGTAATGTTATGGCCAACTATTTTAAACAAATTATATATGTGAATATAATATTGTAATCAAATTGCAGGGCATGGACATAATAGAGACCCTCAGTCCAGCATCTTTTACTGAATATCTTCGCAAATATAGCAATACTATATGTGGTCGTCATCCAATCGGTGTTTTGCTTAATTGTATAAGAGTTCTGGAGAAACAACGCTACAACATGAGCTTTAAATTTCTCCAATACGCACAGAGTAGTCAATGCAGGAGCATGAGTGATTCTAGTGTAAGTTATGCATCCGGTTCACTCTTGTTTGAATGTTAGTAGAAATAAAAACAAATTTAAGCGATCTTAGCTAATACATTTGTTATCGCGTTTTTGAGTTGTACATTTCTTTATTACAATTTTTCCTTCTTAAATCGATATTTAGCAATTTTTCCTCTCGTTTTTCAATCACGTTTTTCTTTATTTTTTTCAAATACATCCTAGTAAAGGCTTTCCCGAACCATCGGAAAACATTTTACGCGACTATAAGACTTTCTCTTTGTTATAAAAATGACAATAAACAGGTGCGAATCGCCATATAACCCGACCACAGTTGATTTGGGAGAGCCTAATACTTTGAAAATAATGTGAGTTATGCAAATTTGTTAATTTTTATTGTTTAACTAAACCGAAATAATATAAATGAAATTGAATATAAATATCCTTGTTTGAATTTTTATTTTAAAAGATTTGTTTACTACATAATAATCTAGAGCCGTAAGCAAATTTTGGAAGTGGGGTGATAACCAAAATGTGTATACTTGTATGTGTAGATATACGCAATGTTATGCTAAATTCGACCGTCTGGCAAGATTTGGACGTTTGGGTGGGCGTTGGAAAACGGTAATTTTCCGATTTTGGGGCCGAAGTGATAACCACTTAAATTAATATATAAACCATAGAGGATGGTGTACTGATGTCAAATAATTCGGTCCAAGACGTTTTACTTTCAGCCTTCCCCATGCCACACGCCCACCAAAATGCACGAAAATCAACTTTTGGTGTGGAGGTGATAACCACATGAATGCTACACCAAAACAACAGAAATATCCCCTGATTATAAAAATGTGTATCCAAAACGTTTTGGTTTCAGCCTTGTGCTTGCCAGACGCCCACCAAAAATACGCGACAATAAACTTGTGGGGTGGAAGTGATAACCACAAGAGTGATACATCAAAAAATCAGAAAAATTCTCCTGATTATTAAAATGTGTTTCCAAGACCCGGGTGGCAATGGCACAGTGGATATAGTGTTTGTCTAGGTAGCATTCTTTTCTATATTCCCCAGTTTCAACTGGATGCCACCCGTGGAATTTCATGAGATAATAAACATTTAATTCTCAATACACTGTGCCAACAAAAATCTTTCCTTTCCTTCTAACTAGTGCCGTGCATTGCATTTAAAAGACCTGAGTTTTTACAGGCATACAGTTAAAATTATTATTATAAGACGTTTTAGTTTCAGCCTTGTGCTTGCCAGACGCACTTTAACATTTCTCAAATGCATTTTTTTAAATTAAAACCTTAACAACTTTTTTCTTATGAGGTATAACCAAAAGAATTGTACGCAAAAAAATAAGAAACACTACTGATTATAAAAATTTGTGCCCGAGACGTTTTGGTTTCAGCCTTATGCTTGCCAGACGCACTTTAACCTTTTTTCAAATGCATTTTTGAACTTAAAGCCTTAACAACTTTTTTCCTATGAGGTATAATCAAAAGAATGATAAACCATCAGAAACATTCTACCACCTTGAAGTTGTTTTTGTGCATGATGTTAATTATAAATACCAGCATCGCAATGTCTCATTCGTAAATTCTCAAAAGCTGTTCACCAAAAAATATGATATTTTACCATTCAGGAAACCACAAGCAACGACCAAATACGACTTAGAGCCGATTTTTCAATAGTCAGTTAAAGAGTCAGTTATTTACTCGAAGAATAAAGTTAATTGGCTTTTTAACAATCGGATAGCAAAAATTTAATTTTTCAATTGAGAAAAATACTTCGTTTACATGGAGAATTGAATCAGACTTAAAATCGGATTCAATTCCTTATAGACCTGGATCGGATTCAAACAGGATTTCTCGATCCGATTCCACTTTGCGAGCTGAATCGAATCGAAAAATACAAGTAGACCTGGATTGAAAAATTAAAGAATCGAGTTTTAAGTGTGTGTATTTCAATTTGCTTTGTTTTGTTTTGTTGTTTTTTTTTTTCTCTCGTAGTCATCATATTCATAAACTTATTTCCGCACGCACACAGTCAAGTTAAAGTGTCACTTCGAGTGTACTTCGATTATATTTGAATTCGATTCAGTGAGGTCGTATACCTAGATCGAAATATCAATCCGATTCGATTCGGTCGTCGAATCCCGTCATGTAAACGGAGTAAAAGTAATCTACATATAGAATAATATTATTTAAATGTCACTTTCATTTATGTTTGTATATGTTTTTGATGATTTTGTTTTGGTATATCGAAAATTTTTAAAGTAATTTTAATTTTATTTAAGTTTATTTCAAAGCAATGTTTACAAACAGTAATGTTTGACTTTGAAAATAATTATTCCTATGAATAAATTTATCTGAATTTTCAATGAGCAGATAAATTTACTGTTACTATTCCTACGAATAAGTTATATCTGCCCATTGAAAAATAGATTTTTGCTCTATCTGAGGAATAAATACTAACTGACTCCTTATCTGACTATTGAAAAACTGGCCTTTAATAATACGAATTTCGTAATTGGGTTAATGATTCTTGAAAAATTTGAGACGAAAATTATTTTTCAATTGTTTTCTTAGTTTAAAAAGAAGTGTCTGTTGATTTTTGTTTAATTCTCATTAATTAGTTATGTGAAGAATAAATTTATTCTTTTTGTTTTAGAGATATGGTAAACGAAAAAAGTACCCCGAAGGAACGTTCATAGTATGCATGTGTGTATGAACTCATACCCACATGCAGACATCTTTCTAAAAACGACAGATATTGATTCTGGAGACTTCAAATCGTGAAGATATGTCAAAATTTTCAATTCAACAAATCGCATCAATTACAATAATTTCCAATGGGAGTTAGAAATCCCTTTGAAAACAATGGAATATTGATGATGTTGAAGTTTTTATTTTGAAATGAGAATTAACGATAGGAGTCCATACAAATAAATATGGTAAAAAGGAGTTTTTTTTAAGAGAAGAGGAAAGTGTGGACTTATCAACATAACACGTATCCCAAAAAAATGGTACGTGAATCAAATTTGGTTTTTTTTATTTGTTTTGATATCCAATAAACAAAAAGAGTCCATAAGAAATCGTCCTTCAACCGGAGCATTGCTTTTTATTTTTAAAAGGTAATAAAATTCAAAATAATGTAGGTACTTGATCCTCCACAAACAGTAAAAACAAAAATAAGTACCCTGAAACCGGATGACTTTGGCGCATTTAAAAAAAAGAATACTTTTTGAGATTTTTTTTACAAGAGAGTGTAAAGATTTTTTTGCACAAGTTTCGTTAATTTTTAGCCAAATCAGTTAGCTAGTTTAATTTTTGAAAATTAAAAATTGTGTGGCCAGTCATTCTGCAGTTTCGGGTCACTTTGGCCGAAAAAAACATATTCCTTATTATCTCATGGCTAATCAATCAATGGTGCCTTACTAATTGATAACAGAGACATTTCTTTATACTGAGGATTTTTTGTTTACTTTTTAGGGTTTCATTAATCTTTTTTTTATGTTTAATTAAATACATGGATTGTTAATTTTACTTGGCACCAGCCGGGCCAATTTTTACCCAGCTCACGTTATGTAATCATAAAAATGATTGACGTTTCCATTTTCTTTTTATCGAAGTGTGAGCTTAACATAATTTAAAAAAAAGCAAACAAAAAAGATTTAACAACACTCGATTTCATAAGAACATTACGAGCCACACTCACATGAAATGTAAACAAAAAATTGATTTTGAAATTAATTGTGTTGTTTCTCATCTTTTGCTATCGTTAAGAGTCGGGGTTCCGAAATATATTTTGACCTTGTTAAGGGTTCCAAAGCTTAAACAGTTTGGGAATCGCTGTACTAGATAGTAATTTTGAATGGCCTACAGTTTTCATTCCTAAACTTGTTTTTCTTTACAATCAACAAAAAACAAAATGAATTAAGTAAGTAAATAATTAATAAAATACAAATTTATTTAATTCATTTTAAAGATTCTTGGCGCATCTAAAACCTAAATTTCCCGCTGAGCTGTCTTCGGTGTTTTGAGATCGGGCTGCACAACGATACCTATAACAATATGATTCTTGGCAAAGATACGATCCTCCTTTCTTAACACGATTTGGTGGCTGGCTTTTGTCATTTTGATCCCATAAATCTGACGTCCACTCCCACACATTTCCTACTATATTGTACATTTCAAAAATATTTTGCTTAAATTTATCAACCGGGCAAGTTCCTGTGTATCCATCTTCCATGGTGTTATTGTCTGGAAATTCACCTTGCCATATATTGACCCTAAAATTTAAAGTATAAATACCAAGTTTTTATAAATTATAAATTTATTTATTTTTCTGACCAATGTTCGTCTTTTGGCATCAATTTGCTACCCCACGGAAAGAGTTTGCGCTTCTTTCCACCTCTGCAGGTTACTTCCCATTCTGCTTCGGTTGGCAAACGTTTTCCTTCCCAAGCGCAGAATGCCACCGCATCATTCCATGTAACATGAACAACTGGGTGGTCTAGGATATCTAGAAGTGTTGACACATGGCAAAAAAAAAACTCGATATATTTCTGCTTATTAAAAACAAACCTTTGATGTTAGTTTTCGGTCCATGAGGATGTCTCCAATTTACACCTTTGACTTTATACCACCATGGAGCACTTACAACGCGAAAATCGTTGTATTCGTCCCTCATTTTCTCAGATAGAAAACTTTTGAATACGAAGCTATCGCCGAATTTTTCAGTTTCAGTTACATATTTTGTAGCCTTAACGAATTCCATAAATTTCCCATTAGAAACTTCATGTTTGTCCATGTAAAAGTCGGTAATTTGGACATCACGCTCGGGAGACTCTTTGTCAGCTGGAAAATGAGGTGAATTTGTTCCAATTTGATATTCTCCACCAGGAATTAGAGACATGTCATGGAACTTGGATTCCCCCGGTAATTTTTGGCAAAAACCATTTTCATTTTTGGAATCACTACATTGCGCCTCCTCCAGATTGTCACTTGTTTCTATGAGTGGTACATCTCGGTTAAGTTTGTTACAACCGCAATCGAGATAGGAGAAACCGATAAGGTTGAAAGTTAAAATTAATTGTAAAATCATTTAACATAAATTAATTAAACATAACATTCGGATTCGGAATAGGGTAATCCGTCATATGATGATCCAGCGTTGCCGCTCAAAAAAAATATTTTGATGCACAATTTCAAAAAACAGCCTTTTGCGTGCCACGTGAAAAAAAACAAGTTCTACTTCACAAAAAATCAATATTTTAACTAATTATAGGTTGAACAAAAAATACCACTTGATCCTTTCGTGTATTATTAAAAAATATAAATTTATACTGATTTCTACGTCATTTGGAACAATTTTTACAAAGTTTCCTCAAAATTCTAACTTATTTTGTGAAAATGTACATTATGATATGAAGTACATTTTTTGCCCATTGGAATGTAAAATCTTCGTTTTGATAGATTTAAATCAAAAATAAATTGATTTATTTTACCAATCGAAAACACCATAAGTAAAATAATGGAGAAAATCCCGTGTCAAAAATGCTTTTTCTTGACACATCGGCAACGCTGTGATGATCCAACAAAAGTGGAGTGCAACGTAACGTGTGCTGACGTAATGGGAACGATACGTTGGCAAACATCAAATTATATCGTAATTAATAAACAATTACATGTGCCTGCGACCTATTCTAAAATGTATGGTGTTGCGAACGATTTCTCACAATCTCTATTTGGATTAAAGCCGGATCCACACATATCTCGTGTGTTGTCGTGTGTTGCTATTGCTGCAATGTATTTTTTATCGGTAGTATTACATTTCTCTCGTGCGTTTTGTCGATTTGTGGCGCATGAAATATAAATGGCTCCACAACACAACACACGAGGCCAGTGTGATTCTGGCTTAACGCTTTCCTAAATCTCTGTGAAAAACTAGGTTTGACGGCTTTCAAACAAGGAAACTGAGTTGTCAGAAACTGGCTAGTTTGTAGGCGAGAAGGGTGTGAGGTGAGATTTTTTGTCTTCCTTTTACGCCCTTCTCGCCCACAAAGTAAAAATCACCGGTAACTCAGTTTCCTTTTGTGAAAGGGGTCTTTAATAATGAAACTTACGAGATCACCCACACTGATGGCACGGTGCGACTAGCGAAGCGATATCAATTCGGACCACCGGCGGAAGCTTCGCCGTCGTGTTAAACTCTTTTTTGCAAGCAAATAGGAAACAAAACGAATTGGTGCCTAAAAGTCACTTTCGTGTTGTAACGACCATCACATTATTATTGTTATTATTTATTATAATTTATTATTATTATCCACTTGGTCAATTAAAACTAATAACGATAACGAATATTGAAAATATTCGTTATCGTTATTAGTTTTAAGGTTAGACCGCACACAACCGCAGCGGAACTACACTTCACGACGCGGCAAAACATTATTTGAATGAAATTGTATGAGCTATATTATCAGCTGAATGAAATAAATACAAATGGAAATGGTTACCAAAAATAAAAAAAAAACATTTCATTATTTAACTTCTAAATACATATGTATAACATTACCTACAATTTGACTGATTGGCAATGAATTAAAGAGCAAGAGAATAATGAAATAATCGCCAAGGAAAGCAAATATTTTTTAATGATGCTGCTTGTGTGAAGGTATAAATATTTTATTCTTTTCTGAGTTGGAATTATGTATCTTAAATTAAATACCTACCTACAATATTTCTTTTATTTCAGAAAAATCTGTTAAGAGAACAAACTTCACTACGAGACACCTAATTGGAACAAAGAAAAACTAGGGTTTACTAACAGAACAAGGTGCCTAGTCACAAAACACAGCAAACGTGCAGTGATTTTTTCATAAAAATTAATTTTATATAATTACATATATTCACATGTACATAGGAACGAACAATTTTACAAAAGAAAAACGAAAATAAATTGTATATATTATGTATTTTATAAACGCCGCGCCGTATTTCGCATTCACATATATCATTATTTATTTTCTTACTTTATTTTGTCTCGTTTTTACATTTCATTGATGAAGTAAAAAATAAAAGCCCATTCTTGCTTCATTTAAGCCTGATCCACATCTGATTCGTGTGTTGTGGAGTTGTGTGTCGCTATCGCTACAATGTATTTCATATGCGTAGAACCATATTTGTCTCGTGTGTTGTGTTGCAGTGAGGCGAATAAAATATATGAAATGACAGCGACACACGACTCCACAACACAACACACGACAAAGATGTGGATCAGGCTTAAATGAAATCTTTTATAATAAAAGTCACAAATATGTGTCTTTTATTCTTTTACGATTTATAAAAGATTCTATAACAGATTGTGGCAGGCTGAATACCGAAAATGCGGTTCGTAAAAGATTTGTTGAGAGTTCGAACTTTTGACAGCTCATATAGCAGATTTCTTAACAGATTAATTACAGTTTGGCATGCCGAATACGAAATTTATTATTCATAAAAGATTTTGTTGACAGCTAAAGCCTCAGCTACATAGACCTACTTTTGTATAAAAGCACAAAAGTGAGAAATTAAAATGCTCGCTAAAGAAACATGCTTGCAAAAAACATACGAAAATTGTTCTGACATATAAATTAAACCACCGTGCACAATTCTCGATTGTTTTTTTGCAACCAGGTGTCTTCGAAGTAGATATTTATTTCTCACTTTTGTACTTTTGTACAAAAGTAGTTCTATTACCCCGTTTACAAACAGAATCGAGAGCTTGAGTTGGATTAGGGTCGGATTTTCGACCCAGGTGTTTCGTCACGTGAGTTGAGAGCCCCATTTTAAGTTGAGTATATACAATATATTTATCTAACACAAAAACAGTTCAAATTTAATCAATCAAGCAAAAACACTGGTGAACACATCCTCAAGACCGACTCCTCGACCCAGGTTTTTTATCAACAATTTCGACTCGACTCCGCTCCTGAAGTGGAATCGAGTCGGTTGAAGCTCATTTGAAGTCAACGCAGGTGCCAAGCGAGCTTGAAGCTCGCTCGAATACCTCTTGTAAACGGGGTATATGTAGTTGAGGCTTAAGACTTTTTTTTATAGAAATTCATAACAGAATAGCAGAATAACAGAATAATTAAAAGATTGGTATTAATTTTTATTGCAGAGTGCCTAGATAACGATGAACAAGCACAAATAAAAAGAAAAAGAATTTGGTTGAAAGAATGGCTAATGGATAAAAAAAAAATTCCAATTAAAAAAATTTAAAATTAATTGAGATTATTCACGTCTCTGTTTTTTTACCTCACTTGTATTTCATGGTAAGAAAGAGATGGCTTGATAGTAAATCAAATGACTTTCCTACACACACCTCAACTAAGTTGAAAACATTCACATCAACTTGAAAAAATTCAAAATCTTTTGATTTGGTTCCAACTCAATCGTCAACCTTCAAAAAAATTAAATTCAAGCCCACACACGAGTTATGATTTGATGAACTTGACATTAAATTGAAAGACAAGTTGAATTGTGTATGGAGTGCTTAACCATTGTATATAAAACCTATAGCACTGTTAAGGATTCGATTTTCGGGACGATAGTCTACGCCTATAGGTGGTGTATTATCGCTAGAGATATTTAATGAGATTTTCAATGTATTTTAAACTCTACATTATCTACAGAGCAAATGCCCTCCCAGGCCAGTTAGTGGCACGGCCACCGTCGTTTTGTTTTTTTATAGACCATATTTAGATTGGGAAGATTGAGTACGGACTGGTGAGTACCATCGTGTTAACATTACAAACAGTAAGGCGCCTCAAAATACATTGAAACAACAACAACTTCCACATTGAAAGAACAACAAAGCAGACTCATGAGTCCGGTGTTTATATTTTCTACATGCCTCACGAGACCTCTTACCCCGCACTTCTCTTTCCTACAAACTGGCGTGAGTCCGTACACAAACTTCCCAATCTAAACAGGGTCATAGATATTAACCACCTCATACTCCCACGCTTAATAGCCCTTCCACACTACCCCACTGTGTATTAATACATGAGAAATTGAAAGTGGGAAAGAATTTCACGCGACTGCCAAATTTGTGTGAAAGAAATTACTTTTCATATTTTGCTTCCACACTTGCTTGTATTAATACATTACCTTAACCTAAAAAAAAGTGTGATAGAATGTGGGATAGAAATAGAACCATTCCTAAAACTATTCATGTATTAATACATGTCAAATCGTGTGGGATAGAATGTCGGGTTGTGAAGGCTGGGTTTTCATATTTTGTTTCCACACTATTCTACATGATTTGTTCCCACTTTTTTTGACATGCATTAATACACAGTGAGCTAGTGTGGAAGGCCTTTAAGTGCTTAAAAATCGCAAGAGGAAATTGCTTGATGTAAAAGCAGTGTTAACCAAAAAAGATGCATTTTGATTATAGCATCCCTGTAAACGTGATTACAACACGACATCACACTCGCGCTTGCGTTGCGTATGTCAAAATTCACAAACGTCAATTTACATGCACATTTTTTTAAAAAGCAAGCGCTTCGTTTGGTTTAGATTTGATTAGATGTGCGTTGATTTATTATTTAATAATTTAATTAATGTTTGTTATTTAAAACTTCGATAATCAATTTAAGTTTTCAATATACATAATTATTTGTGAAATCGTTAAACTTTGCTGAATTTAAAGAAAATACTAACCCAAAAATGCCTATGGGAGAAAATACTGACCAAGCTGGAGGTCGAGGTAAGAGATGCTCATTTTTGTACACTCGTTTGTCTGCAGTACCTAGAAAGCTCGAGTTGTCTGCCATGGTGCCTAATTTTTTTTTTTACAACAATGCAATACACAACGGACATTTATTTTTTGAATTTACCGGTTATCATTTTTTTCTTTTATTGGTTAGGTTAGGTTTAAACTTTGAATTCTAATCGTACCCAGCTAACATTTTTTTTTTAAATATTTTACTGAGACCTAAGAATTCGACGAAAGAGCACATGGTTTTTCTGAATTAAAATAGGTTTTTTCATTTACCTACGACCTACGAGGCTACGAGTCTTCTAATTGTTTCCAGTTGGTAAAATGCACAACTTTCTATTTATAAAGTTGAAGTTATAGGATCTCGAGCTCACAACGCTTAACAGAACCAATCGCATCACATTAGGGATTTTTTTAATTTCGTATGGCTCAAAAAGGTTAAGCAGTTCATAATAGCCGCCGCCCTGGCCATCAACGAAGGCAGGATTGTGAACAAAACATGTCTTAAAAAGCAATACAGTGCCCAAAATCTATTAAATAGGAATAGGTATCTAAACAAATGGGAATGGGGAAAGGATTGTATTTTATTTTGGATTTTTGACTTCGTTCATGTCCAGTGGAAGTAGATTATCACTTGACATGACATGAATAGGTGCTTTTCGTTTAGCCGTTCGGATTCTTCATACAATTGTAGGTCCCTTCCACTCCTGTCGACACGCGCACGAATGGTTGCGAGTTGTAAGTCACTAGGCCCTGGTTCTTCACGAGCCGTTGCGCCACCCAATTTATTTATTTTATTTATTCATGCGCAGTTGAGGCGGCATGTTAATCAGCCCTATTCTGCTAAACAGGTGATCGAACGTTCGATTCACTTCATCGATTCACGTTCGCTCGTCGTCTATATTCTGCTAAACGTCGGGGAAACTACTTTACCTACTCTTATTTCGAATTTTTCATAATACTCTGAGAGAATTACAGCCCTATTCTGCTTAACGGGGAATCGCACGTTCGATTCACCTCATCGATGCACGTTCGCTCGTCGTCTATATTCTGCTAAACGTCGGGGATAACTTTACCTACAGCCCTATTCTGCTAAACGTCGGGGGGAATGATGATTCGAAAATCATCAATTTGTATTCTACTGTACTGTCGAAGGGAAACATTCCCCGTCGGCTTTACAGTTCGACATTCCCATAAACCAGTGAATCGATCACCCCTATACAAAACATTCACTGTGACACCCGATATTAATTTGTTGCGTTTGTCGTATTGTACAGACGATTTTTAATAAAAAATGCATTACGTTGGCGGAGAAGTCCATCGATATTATTATGTGCGGCTAGAGATTAAGGGACCAGTTATAGCTATCATTGAAAACTATCATTGAAAAAGTTAACTGTTGATTTTGAGACCTTTCGAAAGTTTAATCATTGAATATTTTAATGCAGAAATATAGCTTACGACTTTTAAATTATTTCACCTTCAAAAAAAATTCATTTTTACCCATATCTTCCCCATAGCGTAACTTTTAATTTTTTCAATGATCATTGGTAAGGTAGTTCATCATTGAAAAATTAAAAGTCACGTTAGGTGCCAGTTATAGCTATCATTGAAAACCATCATTGAAAAAGTTAATTGTTGATTTTGAGACCCTTCGAAAGTATAATCATTGAAAATTTTAATGCAGAAAGATAACTTATGACTTCAAATTATTTCTCCTCCAAAAAAGAATTCATTTTGACCCATATCTTCCCCACAACGTAACTTTTAATTTTTTCAATGATCATTGGTAAGGTAGTTCATCATTGAAAAATTAAAAATCATTTTATGAGAAAAGTTGTATCAAATTGAATTTCGTTTTATCTTGAAATAATTATTAAGTCAATTAGCTTTACTTTGGCATCACAATAATCATTTGTTTTAACTTCTAAATCTCTCAAAATTGACAATTAATATTTTCAATGATCGTTTCCGATGATAGCTATAACTGGGCCCTTACGGGCCAGTTATAGCTATCATTGAAAACCATAATTGAAAAAGTTAGCTGTTGATTTTGAGACCCTTCGAAAGTTTAATCATTCAATATTTTAATGCAGAAATATAGCTTACGACTTCAAAATTATTTGTCCTCCAAAAAAAATTCATTTTGACCCATATCTTCCCCAGAACGTAACTTTTAATTTTTTCAATGATCATTGGTAAGGTAGTTCATCATTGAAAAATCAAAAGTCATTTTATGAGAAAAGTTGTGCAAAATTGAATTTTGTTTTACCTAGAAATAAATATTAAGTAAATTAGCTTTACTTTGGCATCAAAATAATCACCTATTTTTTCTTCAAAATCTCTTAAAATTGACAATTAATATTTTCAATGATAGTTTTCAATGATAGCTATAACTGGGACCTTAGGGGCCAGTTATAGCTATCATTGAAAACCATCATTGAAAATATTAATTGTCAATTTTGAGAGATTTTAAAGAAAAATTAAATGATTATTTTGATGCCAAAGTAAAGCTAATTAACTTAATAATTATTTCTAGGTAAAAAAAAATTCAATTTGGCACAACTTTTCTCATAAAATGACTTTTGATTTTTCAATGATGAACTACCTTACCAATGATCATTGAAAAAATTAAAAGTTACGTTCTGGGGAAGATATGGGTCAAAATGAATTTTTTTTGGAGGACAAATAATTTTGAAGTCGTAAGCTATATTTCTGCATTAAAATATTGAATGATTAAACTTTCGAAGGGTCTCAAAATCAACAGCTAACTTTTTCAATTATGGTTTTCAATGATAGCTATAACTGGCCCCTTATGGGGAAGATATGAGTCAAAATGATTTTTTTTTAGAGGTCAAATAATTTTTAAATCGTAAGCTATATTTCTGCATTAAAATATTCAATGATTATTTTAATGCTATATTTCTGCATTAAAATATTCAATGATTAAATATTCGAAAGGTCTCAAAATCAACAGTTAACTTTTTCAATGGTGGTTTTCAATGATAGCTATAACTGGCCCCTAAGGGGCCAGTTATAGCTATCATTGAAAACCATCATTAAAAAATTGAGCTGTTGATTTTGAGACCCTTCGAAAGTTTAATCATTGAATATTTTAATGCAGAAATATAGCTTACGACCTCAAAATTATTTCTCCTCCAAAAAAAAATTCATTTTGTCCCATATCTTCCCCGTAACGTAACTTTTAATTTTTTCAATGATCATTGGTAAGGTAGTTCATCATTGAAAAATTAAAAGTTACGTTATGGGGAAGATATGGGTCAAAATTAATTTTTTTTGAAGGAGAAATAATTTTGAAGTCGTAAGCTATATTTCTGCATTAAAATATTCAATGATTAAACTTTCAAAGGGTCTCAAAATCAAAAGCTAACTTTTTCAATGATGGTTTCCAATGATAGCTATAACTGGGCCCTAAACGGGTAGATCGATTTGCTTCAAATTTCGTATTTAATATGATTCTTTTAGAGGAGGAACTGGTTTTGTTTAAGCCCATCTGGGTATTTTTCGTTTTTATTTCAATAATTTTTTAACAAATTTTGCAACAAATTCACTTTACACTTTCGGGTTATTTTCAGTTATGAAATAACACAAGTTTTGCACAGAGAGAGAGAGATCAAAATGATTAAAAAAAATAGGTACAAAATGCTTTATTTTTAACTACGCTTCTTTCGCTTTCCCATGACACGAAAATTATGTCAGAAAAAAAATAATTTCACAAATTTAATTCTCTCAGAGTATTTCAAAAAATTCGAAATAAGAGTAGGTAAAGTAGTTTCCCCGACGTTAAGCAGAATATAGACGACGAGCGTACGTGAATCGAACGTTCGAATAGGGCTGCTAATCTTATTTCGAATTTTTCGAAAAACTCAGAGAATTAATTTTGTGAAATTATTTTTTATCTGTCATAATTTGTAAATTATTTTCTGAAATCTAACTAAATATTTGAATTATTTGTGTTGATAAATGCATATTTTGCATTTTAAATACAATTTTCGTGTCATTGCAAAGCGAAAAAAGCGTGAATAGTTAAAAATAAAGCATTTTGTACCTATTTTTTTTTTATCTTTTTATTCTCTCTCTCTCTCTGTGCAAAAATGTGTTATTTTATAAGCGAAAATAACCTGAAAGTGTTAAGTAAATTTGTTGGAAAACATGTTAAAGAATTATTGAAATAAAAACGAAAAATACCCAGATGGGCTTAAACAAAACCAGTTTCTCCTCTAAAAGAATCATATTAAATGCTTTACCAAATTTGAAGCAAATCGATTTACCCGTTTAGTCTCATAGCTTGTTGTAGAGTGGACAGCCACACATAATAATATCGATGGACTTCTCCGTCATTGTCATGCATTTTTTATTAAAAACTGTCTGTACAATACGACAAACGCAACAAATTAAATGCGGGTGTCAAAGTGAATGTTTCGTATAGGGGTGATCGATTCATTGGTTTATGGGAATGTCGAACTGTAGAGCCGACGGGGAATGTTTCCCTTCGATAGTATAGTAGAATACAAATTGATGATTTTCGAATCATCATTCCCCCCGACGTTTAGCAGAATAGGGCTGAATAGCTTTGTTCAGCGACGGAACAGAAATGTACAACTTTTTGTTGTTCAATGACAATTTTCTATTCCAAACTGTTCTGATTTGCTGTGCAGTGAGTCTGTTCCGAACAGTTTAGAGCAGCATTTTCTGTACTTGATTTTAAGATATAACAACTTAGAACAGGTTTTTCAGTTCCAACTTGTCACAAATCTGTGCTGCTTGTTTCTGATCTGACTTTTTTCTCACTGATGCTAATGAATTAACATGAAATGTCGGAAAAAAAAAAACAGTTAAATTCTTGTTTCATCGAAATCTTTAAGTTAATCTACAGGTCCCTAACAACACCAAAGACCTAGTTCCGTAAGCGTGAGTTTTGTGTACAAAACAATAATTGCGATTTCCCAAGAGTGAAATTTAATTTGTATGACAAATAACATGTTTGTACAAGACACAGATTTATACAAATATTTTGCACGTCAGTAGAAATGAAAATCACTCACGGTTGCGAATATGGGGCCCAGGTGCTAATCATGTAAAAATATCGAACGATATAGTTGAAAAGATTGCAGCTGTCTTTATATTTCTCTAAAGACGTGAATCGATAGCAGTGATGCAAACGATATCCTCGATTGTGTTTGTTTTACGTGATGATGCCTCAGGACAAATAGGAATAAGACAACTATAGCCGTGTTTTGTTGATAGAGACAGCTCACTAACATTTTTACAGACAAACAATTATTTTTTGTTTCGTGTATAAACAATTAAATATAATATTTAAATCTGTTTGTTGAACTGGCTACTCACTCTCACCAAAACATGGCTTTTGTTTTTTATTTGTACACTAAGGGCCAGCTTCACAACAGTGGCACATAATTGCGCAGTATAGGATACAAAATGCTAATTTTTGCAGTGCACACTTACCTGAATAAGTTCAACTTAAGTCCCCCGTGTTGGGCACTTAAGTGTCTCTAAGGCTATTATAGTTGACTGTCGCTGTTTTGATCATCAATTTTGATTATCATTTTTACTTTGCTCTGCATAAAGTGATCCTGATGTAAATTACTTACGGAAAAAAATTCTGTACGGAACTTACATCAGGAAAATAAAAAAAAAAAAGTTTTTTTAGACACAAATATTTTTTTCAAATATTTTTTTTTTATGAATAAATAATTTCAGTTAATTGTTTCTTGATTTTTATCCTTTTAATATTCCAAATCGTATCTTAATAAAATTATAAAAAAAAGTTTTCCTGATCGCTATAACCGGCCCCTTAGCCGATTCCACCCCAGGCTTCAGAAATAACCAAGAAGTACTATTATGCTAAACTTAAGTGCAAATTATTCCCGTAAGTGTTCACTGTGCAACTGGCCCTAAAGTATCCATTCGTAAGAAACTCGGAAAAGAAAAATTGTCTACTAAACTGAAACCTAAGTTACAAAACTGTAAATAAAATTCTATAATTTGTTCAAATTTTTTGTTAAATTAAACAATCATTCCTTACTTATCGCGTCTGAAAATCTTCGGGTTTCTGTACTGTCGGTATCATATTGTGATTCGTTACATTTGTTTATATTTAAATAATTTTTGGGGAAGGCCACACCATTAAATACTAGAAAGGTGATTGAGGCCCATTTGCTGAAACGAAACTGTACTTTTTGATTGGATTTTGGAACAGCACTACTGGTTTTTGATTCAAAGTGAACGAATCTTATGGTGCTTTGCATTGGTAACATAAATATTTTTAAATTGGATCTATAAAACGCAGATTTTGCATTCTATTGGGCAAATAAATCGATTTATTTTTATGATTTAAAACCAATTTTGCAGATCTAAATTTTTAGGCAGATTTACCTCTCCGTCCTCTAACATCAATATAATTTTAAGTTGTCACATAACAAATTTGTTTTTTTATTTTGAGTTTATTTCGATTAAATGAAAATTGTATATCATTTGTGATATAAAATGGAAGCACTTAAAAATTAATTGGTTAATTCATGAAGCTCATTTTTCTCTTCTGAAAGTTATGAAACAGACATACAATTACACGAATACAATGACAAAATAATTCAATTTGAAATGGTCTTCCGTCCACCACGAAAATAATGAATTTTTAGATTGAAATCTGAATTTACCAATCGATTAACTTGCGAAATATTATGTATGTGTGAGTAAATAGTCTCATATTTATGTATATTTGTCGCGTTAAATCGAGTTAAATTAATTTGACAAGTAATTCGACGAAAGATTTTATATATATATATGTATGTGGGTGTTCCGAGATTCCTCCTTTATAAATTTATGAACAGAATAACAGTCCGAAAATATTGGTCGAAACAGCCAGTCGATGTCTTTTGAAGTTATATGAGTCAAAAAGGAGTAACTCTGAACCTCAAATCAAAAACGACATTGTTTCCATTTAATTTTATTTTAAGTAACTTTTTTATAAAAATTAAATATTTTTTTGCAAACTCCACGAAATATTAAATAAACACAGTCTTCAATTTCGATATGTCAAACGTCAAAGTACAAACAATTTATAATTGTTACTTCTTATTCACAATGGGGTGTAAATCCGATCCGATCCAAAAATCTCTCCGATTTGAACAAAATTTGCCAACTTTGCCTGGTTCGAATGATAAATCATTCCTTTCACCGCACAATGTCAAATGTGCGTTGAAATGTCAAAATCGAATTAACTCCCCGCGTTCATGTGATGTGAAGATCATTTTGTTTTGTGCCTTTCGCAGTCCAAGGTGATAGACATATTTGTTTTAGATAGATAGATAAAGATATTTGTTTTATGAAGCTTATGGTTAGTGCGTATGACTGTCACGCTGGAGGTCTGGGTTCATTCCCCAGCCTCGTCCACCTAAAAACTAAAAAGTTTTTTTCAGGGTTACTGCCTCTTGCGAGGAATCGACAAATCCTCCAAGAGTATCAATTGTCACGAATAAGTGCTTTTCGTCAAGCCGTTCGGATTCGGCATAAAATTGTAGGTCTCTTCCATTCCTGCCGACAAGCGCACACAGGAATGGTTGCGAGTTGTTAGTCACTAGGCCCTGGTTCTTCACAAGCCTTTGCGCCACCCAATTTATTTTTTTTAATTTTTTTTTTACATAAAACAAATGCACTGGTAAACCTCAATGTTTCCATTGCGAAAAGATTACCATTACAAAATTAAACTTTACCGTCGAAACTTTTCTCCGATCGGAGATTTCATAACGGATACGATTATAGGACCCATAACACAACTTCTAGTCAATCAAGTTACAAAGTACCGATTGAGAAATCAGTCGATGGTGATGATCGTTGAAAGTGCTGGTCGACAACTGCAAAATCTCTGTGTTTGACGATAACTCCGAATTTATTTATTTATTTACTACAGTCCCCGTTCATTTTAAAAATTAAAACACCACATTAATATTTTTTTTGTGTTTCACTTTAAAAGATATACACATCAGAGTATACGTTTCAGTAGGGTTTTCTATCTATTCCTGAATTTTAAATCCAGCTTTAGAATTGTTTTTAAAATAGATAAATAATAGAAACTGAATAACTTCTTATTCTCATACAAATATAGCTTTATTTAAAACTAACGTTTTCAAGAATATCTTCTTATCTTCAGGTTTTTGAGCAAATTGAAAAATTTTTTTACATATACATAAATCAAAAATTGATGTGATGAAAAAATTATACATATACATATAATTTTCAATTTAAAGAGTTAAAGTAATTTTATCTAATTAATTCAATTTTCAAATTAACTTATACATCGGATAATCTTTATTTATTTATTGAATTAATTCACGCTGGTTCATTTTTTTTTAAACTATTTACGTGATTATACTATTTGTAGTGGTGCCACCACCCAGCCTTAAACCTGCTGCTGATGCGAAACGAATTGTTCGTGTGGTCTCCAAAAAGACAACGAAATGCATACGAACGCACAGCGGAAAAATATGCATGGACAGTTTCACAAATTGCAACTAAACACAAAACAGCGTACAAGAGACTGAAAAGCATAAAGAAATGTTACGTTTATGATTTCGTCATGTCATTTTCGTGTGGATTTTTCGCACATCGACAGCATTCTAGGCTTAATGACGCATTTCCACGAGTGACATATTTTTATATATTTTTTTTTTTTTGGAATGAAACATTTTTATAAGAACTAATGGCTAATATGTAAATAAGAGTCCGTTGTTCGCAGCCTAAGCGTAGTATTGTAGTGTTTTTTCTTTTATTACTTTATTTTGTATATATAGTTTCTCGAAAAATGTTTGTAATATTTTTTTCAAGACGTTTTTGTTTTATTTTTTTTTTATAATATAATATTGCAGTTTTTATTTATTTAAAACTATTTGCATTTCTTTTATTTAATTTTTTTGTTTGTTTTGTGAATTATAATTTTTATTTACAGTAACTCGTTCTCTCAGAAAACGTTTAACTTCTATTGACAGTGATGTAACCAGCAGGCCTGGAACTCCAGTCAACATTAATCTTCAAACAATTCCAGAATCAAGTAAATTATACTTTTAAAAAATAAACGTTCATATCTTTTTTCTTTTATTAATACTTTGATTGCACTTTTTTCAGATACTCCAAAAAAACGTGTCACTCGCAGAGCTTCATTAAGTACACCATCTGCATTAACACCTTCTAAAGATCTTACTAATACACCAGGACGTCGCGTAACCCGAAGACGCAGCGTTAATATTTCAGAATCAGAAGACCAAGCAGTACAAATAATATCAAAACCAACTATTGCTGTAGTAAAAGAAGAAGAACTTGAAGTTGAAACTCCAAAAGAGAAACAGAAACGAATCTTACGTTCCTCTTCAAAATCTCCTAATGATACCGATAATACTAAGAAAAATAAACAAACATCATCAAAAACAACAACAAACCAAGAGGAGCAAGATGTTGTTATTATTGATTTAGACGATACCGTTGAATGTGAGAATTTGAAATCAACAAGTGCTAAAAAGAAGACACGAGTTTCGATAAAAAAAGAGAATTTTAAAGAAAAATCATATTCAGAAAAGGAGTTGTCACCATCAAAGAAGTCTGCAAATTTATCGGCTACAGAGAAAAGTTCTGATACAAAAAATCTCACTGCTGATGCTACACCTAGCCCGATAAAAGGCAACAAACGGTCAAGCGGTGCAGGTAATATGACTCCAGTAAAATCTTCCTCGAAGAAAGACTCTTTACAAGCACAAATTACACCAGAAAAATCAAAATCCGATAAGGGCAGTGCTAAGAAAAGCAAAAGTGCACAAAAGGAAAAATCATCACCATTGGTCTTTGAACACACTGATACATCACAAAAAAGTCCTTCTCGTGCGAAAAAACTTTCAATAACAGCTGCAGAGACTGGTGTCAGGCGGCTAAGCCTTACAAAAATAAATCAATCCAGTATCAGTCCAGCAAGAGCAACTTCTGTCCAAAACAGTCCACTTAAGAAAAAACAACCAGAACCGTTGAAAAATGTTGCATTCGACGAATCAGCCGATGAAAATTCAATTAAAAATGTCTACCCAAAGACCCCGGGCTTAATTAAAAGCAAAAGTTATATATTAGATGCGTCAAATAATGATGTCGATAAAGATGAAACCTTCAAATCTAAAAAAGATCAGTCATTAGAAGAAATAAAAACAAAATCTGGAAAAGAAAACTCGGACGAGGACGAAGACGAAGAAACTGCCGGTCTTGACTCCAAAACACCATACAAATTAAAATTAATGGCAGTTGAAAGCAGTACACCTATTTTAAATAAATCGCCAAAGCAAAACAAAACATCGGAAATTCAGGAACAAAAAGAGAAATCAGTTAACAAGAATCTGATGCCTGAAGAAGAAGGGGTTATTGCTTTTCCGAAGTCGTGGACCAAATCTGTGTCGGGGAGATCTAGTGAAACATCAAAAATCGATTGTATTGGATCTGAAAAATCATTGCAAGAGAAGAAAGATCTGACAGTAAGTTACTTTTTTTATCTAAATAATATATTTTTATTTTTCAATCTATGTATATGATTATACATACATAAATTTAGGTATTTATGGCATGTTATGCATTTACATTACTTTTGTTGGCGCTATAAAGCGTATAAACTCCTGGGCCTCAATTTGTATGTCTGTCCAGCTGGCTCGATGCCTAGCCCGCCGTCTCCAATTTCGCACACCAAGTCCATGAAGACCTATCTTCACCCACTTAGTCAAGCCGTCGAAAATGAGGTCTGCCTTGTACTCTCGGAAGCCTCTGATATGGCGTAGAAGACTTTATGTGCTGAAGCGTCGATATTCATTTGCTCTACATGACCAAGACTTCTAAACCGAGAGCCCACAGCTATTTTTGGGTTAGTGCGATAGCCAAAATCCCTGTTATTTTAAGATAGGTCCATACTATTTATATGCAAATATAAATGTCTTGCATGTCGTGGTTGGGCCTTTGTACCTAACGCGATGCAATGCAGCATTTTTTCTTAAAGCCTAGGTACCAAGTGTAGGAACTTCAAAATTGTATTTCATTAAAGAGCTGATCGCCCTAGATATGAATATAGGTGAAGCTTTGAGTGCGTCTTGTAGCAATTTGGCTCTACGGAAAATATCTTTGACCCCATAGCCCTGTCTAGGGCACTCTGCTCTTTAAATAAATTTTGTTTTGAAGTTCCTACACTGCATGTTAAATGCAGTATTGCACAAAAAGGCCCCAACCCCGACAGGCAAGACTTTCATATTTGCATATAAATAGTATGGACCCATCTTAAAACAGCAGGAATTTTTGCTATCGCTCACACACAAAAATTGCTGCGGGCTCTTGGTCTAATAGGGCAAGTACTGGTTTCGTTTCAAACGGTTTTAATCAAAATTAACATAACGATCACAGAGAAGTCCAAACAAATGATATTCCACTAGACGTACGTGGCCCGTCTGTTTGTCTGTGCGTCCTGATGTTGAAATTTTCTTCAAATTTGGTTTGAAGCATTTTCGTGTGATTCCTTAGAGGAGGAATACAAATGTTTGTTTAAGCTCACATAAAATGGATAGCTGCCGTACAACGATTTCAGTTTTATAAAGTTTTTTTTCCGGCTCTAACGATTTTGATTAAACTTTGTACCTATAATCTGTAAAACAATTTTTTTTCTAGAAATATTTCTAAAAAAATCGAATACCGGAAATAACGTTAACGGGTTTTTCTTTTAAGCAAATTGCCTTTTTTTCTGGGATATTCCCGAATATGTCGTCATTGAATTTTAAGTTAGTCAAAAAAAAAAAAAATTGAATTTAAAATCAAAGCATTAAATCAACAAAAAAGTTCAAAATTATAACTTTTTTATTATTTCCTGAAACGATATAACCCAGTCAAAATAGACATTTCCCTGAACAAAACTAAGAACTGATTTTTTCGACACTTGAACGAACATGCGTAAAAAGTTGTGCTCCTGTCGGATCGACGGGACTTTTCGACATTGCTTCGTTATAGTCAGTGGAAGTTCCCCACCGATCTTTAAGCGTTATCTGAATTTTGTTTATTTTTTGAGATTTGTATGTCTATTTTGACTTAATATACAAATTTATAGAACCATTTCTATACAACATTAATGTCTAGTTTCTTTCAATCTATACTCTGTTCAACAAAAATTTTCAGTACAGGGAAGATAGGACGTTTGTATCTCTGTCTGGTCGCATTGGCTTGCATATACCTATTTCAAGTAAAAGCTCCCATAGGGTTTCCGTACTTTGCATTATATCTCACCTTAATTAATTCTGTTCTCAAAAGCTTGAAAACAGAAAGCTATTTTATAAAAAAAAAAAACACTGAAAAAAGCTCTTTTGTATTTCTTTCAATGGGTAAGGTTAAGGTAACTCTGTTGAAATATATATTTTTTTTAGCTCACACAGCCAGAGTAGAAACGATTTTATGATCAGTGTGCTTTGGGCATGCAATGAGGACGGTCATGGTGTAGTGTACGATATTTTGCAGGGCACTACAACAACAATTCCTGTACTTTGTTCAGTGGGTTAGAATCTTTTTTATTGGCAGTTTCCTCAATTCAGTGCCCACGTTCTGTAACTTCTCACATCGAGAAAATCGGTCGAGAAACGATGAAAAGTGAATCAAAATGCATGGGTTTTGTTCCATTTTTCATCGTTTCTCGACCGATTTTTCGATGTGAGAAGTTACAGAACGTGGTCACAGTATCGTGAGAGTATACACAGGCGCCACTGTTTTGAAAAAAGTTCGCCCATAAGCCCTGTACTGCCAATTTTTGTTGAACAGAGTATAGTTGTTAGCTACAACAGCAAGCTAGTACGATCCAGTCGTGCATTTTATTTTAAAAACTATCCAAAGGATTTCTATAAAAATCCATCCATTCGAAATGTTCTGATCCATGCAGATTAGAACAGAACAGAACAGCACGAATTGTCAGAACAAGTTGAAGTGTAGCACATGCACCAATGTGGTTGACATAGTTTCCGATCAGCTGTGAAGTAGTGCAAAATTGAATTTAATTTGGTTGGAATAAATTAAGAATTTTTATATTTTTTGAAAGATATGGATATTTCTTCAAACATTTCCGACATTTGTATACGCGAACTATTGAAAGAGTCCATCAGTGATACCATTTTCACTTCCAATAAGCTAAATTTGTTCATGGTGCAAGAAATCAAACAGCTGTTATTTGCACTCACTTGCACCACCTAAAAAGTAGGTGCAGAAAATATTGTTCTGAAAAACTTAATTGAACACAAAGTGACAGAAGGTAAAACAGTTTAGTGCAAGGTTTTTACTCATGGAACACACAATGTTGTACTTTTCTGATGATTTTTGTTCCGAACAGATTCATTAAACAGATCTAACATAAGGTACTTTACCCTTATTTTCTCTGCATTTGAGTCCAAAGACCTGTCAATTTCAGACTTAAATGCAAAGAAATTCAGGAACCCGAAACATTCGACACAAAAACGAAACGCTTGTCAAAATAAATGTCCGTGTCGATAAACGAGAATACGCACACCGACTCAACCATATCGTCATATTAAACCCGACGAAAATTTCATTGTCGCACCGAATTTTTCGCGTTGGTTTGGGAGATCCTTAAAGAAATATATATATACCTATAGTTACCAATTGTATCACCATAACATTTTTAAATTAAATTTTTTTTTTTTTCCTTTCAGTCATTCAATAATTCACTTAGCAATGCATCCAAAAATAGCACAAAAAATAAAGTCCATAAGCACGATTCGGATTATTCTGAAGCTGAAGATGATATGCTCGAAGCAGATGATGACGAATTTGATGATGAAGAAGAAAGAGATCGCCTAACTGAAAAATCTATATTTTTAGATGATGAAGCAATGGAAGTTGCTGAAGGTGAAGAATCTATGGATTCAGAAGAAAGGGCATACTTGGAAGAACACGAGGTTCCAGAGTATGGTGAGTCAATTGGTAGTCAAGACAGCGAAGAAGATGATAATTGCGATGACGAACCCGACGAAGATGATGCCGCATTTGTAGTTTCTGATACTGAAGTTGTAGACGAACTTTTAAGCTCTGAAGATGAAGTAGAAATATCCATAAAGAAAAATAAATTAGACACATCCAAACAAAAGAAATATAAACGAATTTGTCAACGGGATGATTCATCGGATGAAGAAAATAAGACTTCAGCTAACAATGATGACACGGACTTTTGTTTGCTTGTTGATTCTTCTCTTGAAGAGGAATTGACTGAAAATTCAAAACACACCGATGATGTTAACTCTTCTTCTAGAAAATCATTGAAAAATAAATCTTATGATGCTGATATCAAAAACAAATCCACCAAGGACAAATCATTGAAAGAAGAAAGCAATCTTGACAAAAGTAAGATAAATAAGACAGTTCAAGAGGATATTCAAAATAAAGAAACCGAATTATCTCCTAATGAAAATAACATTTCTAAGAAGGATGTGTCAAGAAAATCTGAAGTCAAAAATAATACTGGTATTGGTAATGACACATCCAAGGAAAATGTTTTGTCAGAAAAAAACCAGCTCAACAGTAGTAAGCTTAATCAAACTGTTCAAGATAATGATTCAGATGTAGAAATGGAAGTAGATGAAGGTACTTCTGTTAGTCAAAATAATTCAGAAATATCAGAAATTGATGATGTCTCACAGAAAAATGGTCAAGAATCAACTGTATTGAAATCAAACGAAAAGAAGAAACTCACTAAATCTCCAAAGCGACTCACTCAATCTCCAAGGCGCAAATCAATAGCAACACAAGATGATCTAGCTGGCGAAGATTATTTTGAACCTATTATTGAAAAACCATTAAATAAATCAATAAAAACCGTTGATGAATTTGCGAATCTAGAAAATCTCAACGTCAGTAGCAGAAAGTCTTTAAATCAAAAAGATAATCCTCTTAATGAATCCAAATCGCCATCTAAAATGACAATGAAAAAGTTGAGAAAAATGAGTACAGTCAGTGATGACGAAAGTAGTGATGAGGTCGCAGAGAATAATAAACAACAACCAACTACCTTAGAATCACCCGAAAAGAAGAGACTCACTAAATCTCCAAAGCGAAAATCAATAACTATAACTGCCCAAGACGATAGTGAAAATGAAGAGCATCGTCATTCCAGTAAGGATTCTAGAAAATCAGTTAACAAAATTATAGTTTGTGATGATGGTTTTGAGTCCGGAACTGAAAAATCATTAAACAAATCTAGAAAATCTGTAAGCAAATCAATTGATGCATCTGCCAATGAAGAAATCCTGAATGTTAGTCAAAGAAAATCTATGGATAACTCAAATACAAATGTGTCATTGAACGAGTCTGGAGCTGAAAAATCATTAAATAAATCTAGAAAATCTGTAACCAAGTCAACAATTGATGTATCTGCGAATGGAGGAACTCTGAATGTTAGTCAAAGAAAATCTATGGATAATTCAAACCCAAATGTGCCCTTGAAAGAGGAAAAAGAAAACTCTAAAGCCCGGAAATCTCTAAACGAATCCAAAAAATCACTCATTCGAACATCTACCGAAGAATCAAATGACACTGTTGATCAAAGCAAGTTGGAAAAAACAGAGGTTGAATCTGAACCAGAAGAAACTCTGTCAGCTTCTGAAAATCCATTGGAAACTTCTGCTGCAAAGACACTTAGTGCGTCCAAAAAGCTACAAAAATCTCTTGATCAAAATAGCTCATTCGTAAATGCACAACCTAAACGTCGGAAGTCAATCGCTCAACAAAGTATTATCCAGAATGTATCCGAAAGTTCTGGTGATTCAGAAGGCGACAATGAAGAAAAATCACTTCCTAAGGAGCCAGAAAAATCAAAGCGCCGGAAGTCAATTGCACAACACAGCATTACGCAGAAAGTTTGCGAAAGTTCTGCTGGCTCAGAAGAGGACAATGAAGAAAATTCATCTCCAGAAGTAACAGACAACGAAATGGAAGGTTCCCGTAATGATGCATCTGAAGCTCAATTTTCTGATGAAGAAAATGTCGCCACAGACAGAACAATGTCAGATTTCCTTGGTGAGGAAGACAAAAATGTATCATTTAAACATAATTCCTCGCGAAGAAAGTCAATTGTAACTAATGACAGCAAATTAGATGAAACTTTCCAGTTGGATCCAAAAACTAGTCTTTCTTCTTCATTACACGAGAGTTTACATCGCAGTATGTTGAGGAAGTCTCTGAATCAGAGTCAAAAGCGAAGAGAAACAATAGAAGCAAATACATATGCTGAGGCTGAGGAAAAAAATCTTCCAAGTGATTCTGAAGAAGCAGAAGATGACTCGTCGTCAGAGGGAGAAGAAGTTAAAATAAAACAGAAGATTGCATCCGGAAAAAGTTTGAGTGTTTCGCTGAACAGTATCCAAATTAAAAAGAAGAAGCTGAAAGACGCTAAATCTATTCGTAATTCCTTCACAATTGGTGTTTCTGTGCGAAAGAATTCTTCCGAAGATGAGGATGAGAATTCTTCTGAAGCTGAAACTGTTGCTGAAATTAAACTTTCTTTACAAAATGATTCTTCTTCAGGAAATGATAGCCAAGATTCCTCTTCATCAGAAAGTAATCTTCTCGATTCAAGTGAATTAAAGGTTTTGGAAAAAATCAAAGATGTCCAGCATGTTGGCCCGTACAAGTCACGGAAATCAATGTCAAATTCTATATTACTAGCTCCTCCCCCGTCAGAGGGTGATGATATCAACCAGAAAAAGCGAATCAAACGTACAAGTCTATATCAACAAGAAGAGGCTGCATCCAATTCGTTTGTGGAAAACTTAGCCGAGGAAAAAAAGAAAATCAAAAGTCAAAAGAGAAAATCTAACAGTTTCTGTGGAGTTGTTGCACCATCAGCTGGAGATAATAGTGATGAAGATGTTCGGCCAAAAGAACCCAGATCAGAGAAAAAACTAAAGAAATCGTCTGAATCAGAAAATAAGGACGAAAATGTTCAGAATGTACTAAGTCGATGTGAACAGATGATAGAAGCTGCAAATGAAGCAAAACGCAAAGCTAAATTACAAGCTAAAAAGGTGTGAAAGTTTATAAAATAAATTTACAAAATGTAATTGATTTTTTTTTATAAAGGTCAAAGTTAAGAAACCAAAATGGATGGAAAAAGAAGAAAAAGCCACAGAGGAAGAAGTTAAAGAGGTGGAAATTCCATTGGTTAGCAAAAAGGAAATCAAACGAAAGGGTAAGTTACTTAATTTAGCAATTTATAATTTTTTTTTAATAATAAAACATTTATTTTAGAAAAACTAAAGAAGGAACTGGCAAAAGCCCTTAAGCAGTCAGCATCTGTTCTTTCTAAAGTTATTGAACCAGGAACCAAGGTAATTTTTATAAAGATATCAACTAAATCAACCTGAATAAAATTAGAAATATTCCAGAAAGGGATACGGAAGAATAGGGTTTTTTAGGTTCTCTGCACATTGAAACAAAAGAATACTGAGTCCATTACAAAAGATACTCGAGCCAAGACTTATTGTAATCACACTTATTCCGTAAGGCGTTTGTCGTGTCGTGTCGTTTTAGAGGCGTTTGATTGTTCGTATTCCGTAACTCAAACGCCAGCATTTCTCTCGCTCTTACATTCCACAATGGGTAGGTTCAGAGAACTTAGGGGACTTGCAAGTAAGGCAAATTTCTAGACTGTGATTGGTCAGCTGTCGAAAAATTGTTTCAAATGAAGGGAACTTTCGACAGCTGGCCAATCACAGTCTATAATTTTGCCTTGCTTGCAAGTCCCCTAAGTTCTCTGAACCTACCCAATATAATCCACAAAACAACATTTTTGACATATCAATGTATTCAAATTGAAAAAAAAAAAATAGCTTGGACGAAGAGGAAGAAAATAGAAAGAAAAAATTAAATCCATTAGATTTACAGATTTCTTAAAGTTTTTTGTTTTTTAAGATTCGGCAATGCTGGTGAATAATTTTTCTTGGACATGTGTTTACTTTTCCAACATCGCTTGAAAAACACTTTCCTTTCCTTTTGTTTTCTGTTTCACATTTTATTCATCTGCAAATAGGAGTTGGAGTTGCAATTTTAACCGCTGCTGAGTAATTTTTAGACTTCGCCAGTGTGGAGGAAGTAACTCAATGGGTTTTCCAGGAGCACTGTAGAAACCATCTGCGGCATATCCTGATGTACTGACGACTGAGCCTGACTATTCGTCAATGTCATTCAAATACTTTTGTTTGAATGTTCCTCCTCCTGTGGACTGCACTTCTTTTTTGTTGTATACAAGTTAGTTTTTGTTTCACTTTAAATTTAGCACCATAGCAGACCTAACACACAAAAATTAATGTTTCGTTATTAAATGTAAAATTCCCTCACTTTTTGACATTCTTTTCCATTTTTAACGGTGGTCCAAGCGAATTTTAATCTTCTGCCAACGACTCCTATGCAACATTCCTGATTGCGGTTGAAGAGACACATCTTTTATAGTTTTTAGCACGGTGTTAAGTTTGCTCCATGAGCTCAACAAGCCTTTTCATCTGTCCTTGACTTGTTACTTTAACCCTAAATAAACATCTATATTCTGCTATTCATCGGGGGAATTTTGCTTGAATTTTCACTTGTTACTATTCTTCTATTCATTCAAGTGAATGTGGATTTACGTCCGCAATGTCGGTAATACGGTGTGGTATTCTCTTATTTACGTGGACGGAATCTTTCTAATGAAGAAAAAGAAATTTAAATATTAAAGTATTAAAATTACTTTGGTTTTAAGTGGAGTGAATGAATACTTTTTTCAGATCCGCATATAAAGTGTTGCGGGTTTTCAATTATTGTTGGTTGTGTATCTGCTTAGAGCTTGGGAAAATTTTAGTAGGAACAAATTTTTTTGCTTAATATTTGTTTTTAATTGGAAGTCGGAAAAAATCCAAAGTTGTCCATATTTGTTTTTACTTGTGGAATTTGTGACCTTTAAATCTTCTTAGTGATAGTAGCTAAATGGGCTTCAGGTCAATTGAAACAAATTAATTATTTCACAACGTTTCGTCCATGAATATGGACATCATCAGGTGCGAGCAATGATGGTTTAATTATTACATTTATATTGCACTTAAACACGAACAGAGATGTTCCCAGTAGCAAGTTTAACTGACAAGTAACTATCTGTAAATATTTACAGATAGTTACTTGTCAGTTACTGGGAACATCTCTGTTCGTGTTTAAGTGCAATATAAATGTAATAATTAAACCATCATTGCTCGCACCTGATGATGTCCATATTCATGGACGAAACGTTGTGAAATAATTAATTTGTTTCAATTGACCTGAAGCCCATTTAGCTACTATCACTAAAAAAAAAAAAAAAAAAAAAAAAAAAAAAAAAAAAAAACATATTTGTTTTTATTTCTTTTTTAATAAAAATATCAACCAAAACAATTTATTGAAACTTTTTAAGATTTTCACATGCACAGGGAACAGCTGTTTGAGTGAATGTCAAATTGGCTTGGGATAATGTAGTTCACCCGACGGATAGCAGAATGGAAATACAGAGCGAAAGGAAATCGAATTGGTGAATCGGATCTACGGTTGGCGTTGAACGCCTTACGTAATACCCAAAACGCAATGTCGTTTTTCGACATGGCGTGACTGTTGTTCTTTTATTTGGTTGGCATACATCTTTCCCGCTCCACAAATTTTCATTCCAATAATTTCTGAATTTGATAGATAAAGACAAACACATTACATATAAATTTATAATATTATATATTAAGATTATTAATAGTTAATAATGATATACTATTTTACAGAAAAATGCTCCCGCGAAGCTTGAAATCACTAATATCAATTCATCAAAGCGATTAGATTCAGATTTCTTAGAATCGCTTGTGCAACTGTCGAATCCAAATAAGAAAAAGGCAAAAGGTATGTCGTTAAATCTAAAAAAATAATATTAAAAAAAACATCATAATTGATTGCACATTTTTTATTTAACTTCATACAGAAACGGAAACTACCCCACCATCAGATAAGGAAAATTCAAAGAAAAAATCAAATAAAATGAAATACAAAATCGAAGATATCCACAAAAAAATAGAATCAGATATAGAAACGTTAGAGACTGCATGTGGAACAGTTATAGTTGAACCATCAACTCCGCAAAAACTACGTTTTCAACATGGTTTTCGTGAAAGTCCAAAAACTCCAATTGGATTTAAAATTCAGGATATAAATTCAACTGATAAAAAATCAGACAAAAAATGCGTTCGCAAACTTAAAACTACGTCAGGTGCATTTGTCGAGGAAGATCTTACAAAATCAAAGAAGACAAATTTAAATAAACAAAAAACACGCAAGCGCAAATTTCCTCAGATCGAGGAACCAACACATACACTTCCAAAAACGCAATGGACTACGTCGGGAGTATTTTTTGAAGAAGACTTGTCGAAAGCTCGTCCATTGGCAAATTCAACAGCTACACAATTTTTAGTAGCTTCTTTAAATAGTAGTAAAAAAAATAAGTCTTCGTCGGAAGCTATATCATCGTCAACTATGAATAAAGCCCTTAGTTTTAAGAAAAATGCGCTTAACAATAATAAGGCGCGACAAAACACTCGAGAAATTTCGCATGTTAAGCATCGAAAAATTGTCAACAATCAGTTTTAGTTTGTCTTACAGAAAAACATTCAAATTGGTGGATTTCTGTTATTTATTAAAAACACGGGCGTATTTCGGCTTTCCGTCCGCTTTCGCGTTCATGTTAAAATCAAAAAGAAGTTTGTTTATGTTTGTTATATTTAGTTTTATTATTAAGTTTTTTTTTTTTTTTTTAATAAAAACAAATCAATTATAACTACCTTATCTACAGATATTTGTTTGTCTTTATTTTTTCTTAATATGTACACTTTGGGAACAAAGTGTAAATTTACAAATGCAAACATTCATAAAATGGATCACATTTTCACCTTGATACAAAAAATTGATGCTGATTTGATGTATTTTATGAATATTTTTTCGAAAGTGATTGTGCATAATGTGCGCAGTGATGCGTTTTTTTTTTGAATTTATAAAAAGTGTTGAACGTAGTAATCATTTATAAATCTCCAATCCGTGTAGGTTAAGATTGAAAACATGATAGGCTGAGTTTCAAAAAGTTTTGATGCGGCAGGAATACTCTATTGATGCGCATCTGCTAGGCAAACATGTTGCTTTCGCTTTGTAAACATTTTCACGTTTGAGTTTTGGAACTTATGACTGCATCAAATGCGCATCTAATGCATTTCGGAACTCGGCCATGCTTTGTATACAAATTATTTGAGAAAAAGAGAGTTACTACAAAGGGAACATTAGTATAAAGAAAATAAGCGACAATTTCAAGAAAATGAGATTTCACAAATTTTTCACCAACCTGTAGTTATAGCAAGGTAATCTAAAATTTTGTTTCCTCAGGCCCGTATTACAAATTACGAAACGAAAGGTAAAAAAACGATACCCAAGAAAACGATAGTCATGACATGGACTGGACCGATTATGGTTTACGATATTGGATGCATGAAAATATTTCCAGATAAAATCAAAAAACCTATTTTTTTTAAGCGCATCCAACTTCATTCCTTCAATATTTCTGTCAACAATTAATTTTTGAACTGAATTAATAAAGTTAAGAAAGTGTATCTAATTGATTTCTAAATTTAAACAAAATGTTTTTTCCAATGTGATTTTTTTTTTAGTAGTGACGATGATTGACAGCGATAAATCGGAGATATCAAGTAAGAAGCCAATCTTAATTAAAAAATGGATACATTTGTAAATTTTTGTGGGCTTACATAGTACGACTTTGTAGTAGTACTTTTTCTTTTTCTCAAACAATCCTTCCTATTGCGATTTTCAATTACTGATTGATAGTTGATAAATAATTGAAATTTTGCATTTTAGAAAGCAATTTATTCAAAATCTAATCAACAATTCATCGGTATTTGCCAATTTTTTTGTAATTAACGACGGCCTGCACCATTATCAATGACCAAGAATTTTAGCGGTTGTCTTGTTTAATATCGAATTTCAGTATTTATCAACTATCAATCTATGATTGACAATCCCAAAAGGGGTGAATGTATTAAAATACCTACGAATTTAAACAGTTTTTGTAAAAATAAATGTCGGTCATAAGTTTAAAAAAAAAGATAATTTCACATACATTTTGTATGTACATAATTACTTCGTTTACATGAAGAATTGAATCAGACCTGAAGTCGGATTCAATTCCATATTCCATAGACTTGGATCGGATTCAAACAGGATTTCTCGATCCGATTCCACTTTGCGAGCTGAATCGAACCGAAAAACCAAGTACCCCTGGATTGAAAAATTAGGGGCTTATTGCGAGAGTCTATTCAGAATAGACTTAAAGTCGAATACTTAAAGTCTATCATCGGTATTGAATCAATTAGAATCAATTTTTTCTACTAAATAGAATTTTTTTTTCGATCAAGAATTTCTGATCAACTTTTGTGTACATTTTTGTTTAAACCTATAATAAGAATGTATTTTAGTCGAAAAGAATATCTTCTGGTACAATATGAACTTTCATATCGTCATCCATATTTGGTGTCCTTCCTTCAAGATGGTCAATCATCTTAACATGTGCTGCAATATAAAATTTGCTACCATAATAATTTTTTTTAAAGATTTTTATACACTTCTTATACATTCTTTAGAAATTATGCATTTTTAAAATGCATCATGAAATGCACTTTTTTCTAAAAGTCTTAATAGTTGATGCTGATGTATTTATTGATATTTATATGGATGTCCAACAATTTTTTCAATGTCCTTCCGTTTGCAAAAAGCTGCAATGTCATATTTGGTACAAAGGAGCTTTTCATTCAACTGCGAAATGATTTTTCAAATTGTTATAACTGTTATTAAAGCTTTTAGACAAAGTGCATTTTGAAGATGCACGAATCACCACTGCACCCTTAAAGGAGTCTGCGAAGCTACCACGTTATCATATAAATATGTTTACACCATAATATTATACAAATGTATGTCTGCATATTTTCATCCAATGTCTAAATTCCAAAGGACCGGACTTCATTTCTGCAATTAGTCGCGGTATGAAATATTATTTTTTTTGAAGAAAAACTATTTATTTCATCAAAAAACGTAAAATTTTCGTCAAACTATATTTATTTTCTAAAACTCTTGGGGAGATTTGACATTTCAGTCTAAAGCTCTAGTCGAGAGCTTTTAATATTCTAATATAAATTTGATAGAATAGAAAAAAGTCGAATAGACTCTCGCAATAAGCCCCTTAAAGAATCGAGTTTTAAGTGTGTGTGTATTTCAATTTGCTTTTTTTGTTTTGTTGTTTTTTTTTTCTCTTGGAGTCACCATAATCATAAACGTATTTCCGAACGCACACAGTAAAGTTTAAGTGTCACTTCAAGTGTACTTCGATTCTATTTGAATTCGATTCAGTGAGGTCGTATACCTAGATCAAAATATGAATCCGATTCGATCGTCGAATCCTGTCATGTAAACGGAGTAAATGTGGCACCCGTTTGTAAGAATATTTTTGACGGACAGATAAAACTGCGGGACTATTTTCGAATTCCATATTTTCGTAATGACATAGGTACATATTTGACCAAAACTCGACTTCAAGATATTTCAAGCATAGGAAACTTGCCGTGTAGTACCAAAGCATTGTAAGTCAAAAATATGCTGACCAGCCAGGGCGTAGTTGCGGGGGGGGGGCACAGGCCCCGGGCGGCCTTTCCTCGGGAAAATAACTCTCCGGGAGATTTGTTCCCACAAAATTACCATTGATCGTCACATCGAATATATTTCCATTTTCCATTTGTGGACATTTAGAATGCCAGCTTTTTAAGGAAAATGGAACAAAATTCCCGGGAATTTATAGTTTAGAATAAGAGAGTAGGGAAAAGGGAAGCATTTCCCCGGGAATTTTTATTGAGAATTGGGCTGATTGTGAGGTTCACCCTCCATTTTCGAACAAGTATGGCCTACCTTTCAGCCAGAGTAACAGGACCAACGCAGTAACTTACAGTTTTTCTGCTTTTTTCTGTTGCCTATTTTCCAGTTCACGAAATACTGGGTGTAATCGAGTGCTAGCTTCGTAGTGAAGTTGCTAGCTTCATAGTGAAGTTAGCAGGTCACATAAGTGCATCTGTATCTCGAGAACCAAGCATGCTAGAGATTTGAAGTAAAGGCCGTCATATAAAAGGCTAGGGCATCTACATTGTTTCATTCTGATGTCTTTCGCAAACCTTTTCTCAGAAAAAATTTATGAGCAATTTAGTAAAAAAAAAATTGAAATCAGTGATTTTTTTAGGTATGTTTTTGTTAAATTGCCCTCCTTAAATATTTTATAAAATTTTTTAAACCACCATTTTTAATGGAAAACCTTATTTCCAACAAAAAGTTTTTTGAATTTGATTCACAAATTCAGCTTAGTTTTCGAGTTAAACCAAGGCAAGAATATTGAAAAATAACCAGTGTCACCAGATAGATAGATAATTTGATTTATTGATTTCAATCATATTTGTTTTTTTACAAGCTTGCTAAAACAGCACTGAACTCTACACGGAAATCCTGCATTAATTCGAGTGCACTCAGTTTAAGTGCAAAGTATAAACTTTTTGATGCGGCAACTTTTGGCAAGAGGATACAATCTGGATCTAAATGTTTCATGAGAGAGGAGTTTAAAGACCAAGCTCAGTCATCGCTTTATAGACAGTATTACTGCACACTTAATTACTACTTAGCTGAATGCAATTATTTTAGGGATGAAAATAGTACCTTCAATATATCAACCATTTTCAAAGCAAGAGGGGAACTGCTTAACCTGAATTTCAAACTACACAGGGATGATCTTCCTTTACTACCCTATGTAACCTTGGATCACGAGAAGATGTATTCCATTTTATAGCGATATGCCCGGTTCTCATTGAGATAAGAAGGGTATTTTTCGACAGCTCGAAAATAACATTAGAGAGAACAGTGAATATTTTAAATGGATGTGAAGGATGGAAGCCGCTTGCTTCTGTAAGCAAGCTGGTAACTACAGAGCCAAAATAATAGCAGAAGAATTTTAAAATAGTTTATCAAAAAAAAAAAAAAAAAAAACCCAACCCCTGCATTAAATATTTATTTAAAAACAAAAATTGTTTCTTAAAAAAAACGTATTATTATAAATTGTTTTAGAAAATATTATTTTACTTGCTATCTGATGCAACATTACTTTATAAGAAATAAAGCAATCTATTAATCTAAAAATCTAATCTATTATAATTCTTAAATCATATAAGCATGACTTAAAAAGCCGTCTGCCAGAGTTTACTTTTTTTATTTTTTTTTTTGTACAATATGAAAAAAAAAATTAAATAAATAATTTTATAACAAAATTAAATTATGTTTATTATTGTGTTATTGTGTTTTTAAAACTGTTCATTAATTATTTTTCTTTCTTTCTGCCTTCGTGGTATATCTATAGCTTCTCTCCCAATCTTTTCCATTTAAGTACTCCATCATTTCTTCTACACTTAATACATTTTTGCCGAAATAACCCCTTCGAATTTCCATTAGCAATGGGCATACTCCCAAGAAATGGAAGTCTTCCCTTGTCCTTTGGTTGTACATTGAGCATTCAATTTTAAGGTCTTCCCTATGTGGTTGATAGTGTTGGTTTTGAAATTCTCCTCTCATCCTGAATATATTTAGCGCTGAAATTTTGTGGCACCATTCCCTCAGAAATGCATGGGTGAATTTAAGCGAATGTTTTGCTTTAAGTAAGCTTAAGTCCACATTATTAATTATAGAAACCCGTGAAGGCAATTGTTCCTTTCTTCCCTTGCCGGTCAATAGCCTATAATAAAATACGAAATATTTTGCATTCATAATTCATTTCAGACTTTAACAGGGAACTGCTATCAAAGAACACTGTTGACATTGGATTGAGTGAAACATAGTACCCGAAGCGCCAAGTGGACCACCCAAGGTACTCTTGTCCAAAAAATTATTGATAAACTATTTCTCGAGAAAATTCTAAGTTTTATCAGTAAATTCTTGAAATTCCTCATTTTAAAATTTTTAATCATAAATTTAAATAAATAATTCTTTTTTCTTTAAAGTTTTGTATCAAGTTTTTAAAAATTTCAAATGGCTTTATAGTTATCATACAAATATGGGGCAAGTTAAAGCTTTCATTTAAACTCAACATTGAAAACTAAAACTTGCAATTTTAAGATGGAAGAAAAGCCAAATCAAAGTAAAATCAAGTGTAAAACTAAAAAAATAGTTGATCTTTTACAAAAAACTCAATAAAATTTGAATATTTGAATAAAATCGAATAAAAAACTAACGTCAGTTATTGAAAGAGCCAACAGTTTGACAAAAAAATTAGTGAAACCGTTAGAATCGTTTTTTTTCGTTTTTATTCAAATATTCAAATTTTCTTGAATTTATTTTTTTTTATTTTATTTTATTAATAATTTTAATTATAAATATAAGTGGAAAGGGAAGCGAAAACGAGAAAACTATACCTCCCTCGTTCTGCGATTTAAAATCACCTCTGAGACCCGTCATGGATTTTGTCTGGGCCGGTGAAGTTGGGACAGCTTGTATATTCATATACCTACCTACCTGCCATATTTTACTATCGCTAACGTTTATCCACCAGAGCATAGAGGAATTCATTTCTAATAACCAAATAGGTATGTAGGTACCTAAGTCAAAAATTTGTATGTAAAATCTTTTTCAGCTAATCGTCGTGACGACAAGAATTTGTCTCGTCAAAGTACGCTGTTTGCATTGTAGGCATAATTTCTAGGCTCTAAGATTGAGATTACATACCATCATTCCTTGGTAAAAGACGATTCTATACTCTGTCCAACAAAAATAGTAAGGGCTCAGTGATATGCATCAACGCGGCAATGGTAATTCTCATCTCATTAATTGTGCTTACGTTAAAAGGCGCACAAGCAGCACAGCAGTCTGCCTGCACTTCTGCAGTGCAGAAAGTAGGACATGGTGGGGTTGGGGTGTACGTGAGTATGAACAAGATTACGAAAATTATTTGAAGGTAACACAGTGCCGCTTTTTTGTATTTCAGTGGCAATGTGAGATGTGATCAGCTACAGGCACCAGTGCATTTCAAAAAAGTCCTGTAATGACTATTCTTGTTGTTCATTTTATGATTTACACTTCTAGACGTCTGTTTTTTGTATCGCAACGCAATTATCACCGCAGATTGGGTACGTTCAGATGACTTAGGGGACTTGCAAGTAAGGGAAAATTATAGACTGTGATTGGCCAGCTGTCGAAAGTTCCCTTCATTTGAAATAATTTTTGATAGCTGATCAATCACAGTCTAGAAATTTGCCTTACTTGCAAGTCCCCTAAGTCCTCTGAACCTACCCATTGCTTCTTTGTTGCGCTTAGCCTATTTGGCTGAACACAATGGTGTAGTTTTAGATGCGGTGATATCCATGTCAAAGTAGAAAGGTACGAAAATAGTAGGTATACAGCGCCAAAATATAAAGCTCCGAATGTAGCAAGAAGTTAAACCTGATTTCAACTATTGCTGCAAGCTACAGCTAGAATCATTTTGTAAGGCTTCACCGAAGTTAATTTTCTATCTAATTATCTACATAGTTATTTAATTTTATCCTATCTTATCACTGCACTAAATTGGGCAGTTTTGGAACAATTTTCGACACCAACTTCGAAATTGAACAATTTCCCATCATTGCAATTCAAATCACTTCAAATCATCTCAATGATTGCCATGAACTTGAGTACGAAATTGTGTGAAGTCGAAATTGCACAATTTCAAGACTTCAATTAGGTAGGTACAAAATAATCCACTAAAACACAAATTCGTATGCAATTTTGTTCAAATTGAGATGCTTTCAATTTCGTTGATGCAAAGGAAGTTCTACAATTTCCGAGATGAGTTTATTCTTGCCTACCTAACTATTAGGAAATATTCCAAAATAGTTCATTTTCGCTCTGAAGAAACAAATACATAACTAGTTTATTGGATTGTTATTATTACCCCGTTTACAAACAAAATCGAGAGCTCGAGTTGGATTAGGTGTTTCGTCACGTGAGTTAAGAGCCCCATTTGAAGTTGAGTTGATGTGGTGTTGAGATTACACTTAATGGAATGGCAACAATATATTTATTTTACACAAAAAAAGTTCAAATTTAATGAATTTTAGTACATACTTTACATAGCTATCAAAACTAATAAATAATTTTGCTCACACATGTGCAAAAACACTATGTTGAACCCATCCACAAGAGCGACTCTTGAAACTCGCTCGAATACCTCATGTAAACGGGGCATATGTAATTGGATTGACGGAATTGCGCAATTTCGGGCTTAGTGAGATGTGAACATTCTGTTGCTAGCAATTAACAAAATTATAATTACATAGTTCAATTAATATTCTGCGACAGATAGCTGTGTATAACTTCAAATTTTTAGTAAATTATTGAAATTGCTGAATTACTCAGTTTTAAATTACACCAACAGCCGATTTCAAATTAGCAGAGATATAAACATAATACGTACATGCAAAATTAAAACACGTGTATCCATTATATTCTTAAATTTCGTGAATATCCATTTTTTTGTTGCTTTAAGTTAAGCTTAAACATTCTCTAGTCCAAAGTAAACAAAGGAAGCATTACCCTATATACAAACTAAAAAGAGTAATGTTGCAGATACATACAAATACACATGTGTTGCCAGACAAATTTCAAATGGCGGGTTAATTCCACAATTCCAGTGTCAGAAGAATTCGTCTTCTGTTTCTGTGGTGAATTCATGTCATAAATAAAAAGAGACATTGTGCAAAAATTTAATTTCATTACATATTGCTGTTTATAAATTTTCTTTTCATATTTTTCGTGCAACTGTGATATTTCTTCTTCTTCTAAGTGTTTTTTTTTATAAAAATTGCCACCAAAACTAATTTTTCAATAAAATAATCCATTCCCAATGTATACGGAAAATTAAAATATTCCTAAGAAAAAGTGCAGCGATCGAAAATGAACTAAGTACCATTAGCTCTGTCCCTTTCATATAAAAGGTTTTAATTCGATTCAAATATCAACCAATCGGATTCATCATATTCAAATTTGAACTGCCGCTTCCCCTTTTTCCAACGAAATACAACTGGAAATTACTCAACTCTAGGCCAAAGCAAAAACAAATTTCTCCATTGTTGGCAGGGGAACGAATAAACTCTCAGTGCAGAGAAACGAACAGAGTACACTCGTGTTTCGCGGTGGTAGATACACATTTAACGAATTTTTTCCTCAGTCGAATTCGTACATGAGTTGTGTGTGGTGCGTGTTGATAGTGTTGTTCTTTCGCTCTTCTCTGCCGTCGTTTTCTCTTCTCTGCTGCGCTTAAACAGCGCAAAGAAGCAACAAAAACGAAAATAATCCATTAAAAACAAAAGGGAATAAAAAAAGAAATAAAACATTGTCTTGTGTTCCACAAAAGTGTTAATAGAAGATAAAATAAAAAAACAAGTTTATTGACTGATTAACATTTACGAAATAAATACAAAACTATTATAATTTTTGTTTGTGATAAAAAGTTGAAAACTAATTTTGGAAAAAAATGTTTGAGCTGGAAGATTACTCAAGTGGATTTCATGATGGATTCTTGAACAAATATGCGGTATGTTCCTACTCTGTCTATACTTTTAAGTTTATTTTTTTTGTGTAGCCGTGGTTGGGTTATGTTAAAACTGTAATCTCTTTATTTATTTGAAATGAAACTTTATTTTTTATATGAATTCCCGCTTTTTTTCTATATAAAATCAACTCATGTCTACACAATTTCATGTACCCCATAATTTTCCTACGAAAATGTTTCCCAACATCTTGTGTTCCGTTTTGTTGCACGAGTTATCGATCGGTTTTATATTAGTTGTCTCTTTTTTGCCTGAGTGCAGATGGATAGGCAGACAGCGGCAACGGCAGCCCGTAGCAGTCGTAGCACAATCAAAAAGCCATACAAAATTTGAATTGAAATTGAACAGCGATGGTGGAGTGAAGGTGCCTGTTCAGTGTTGCCGCATGTCTAAAAAAAAACAAAAACAGGAAAATTAAAAAAAAATAATTGAAGTTGTGGGTGACATGAATACCTACTTGCTATTAGAGAAGTGTAAACATTCGCTTTTAAAGAATATACGTAGTTACAGGGTACACGTCTTAATTATAAATAAAAATAAAACCGACTAAATGTAAACAATAAGGCTACTTATATTTAACAGTTTTTGATTATTATGTACATTTTTAAAATATAGCGTATCGATATACAACAAATCAAAGAACTCTTGAAAATCTTCGCCTATTTATCTACCAAAATTCAATTCTTTAAAATATGTATTTATAGTCTTAGAGCCGACACCAAATTTTGGGAGTGGATGTATAACCAAAATCTGAGTATGAGGGTTTAAAGGGGAATATTTTGTGATATCGAAATCAAAAGTCTGGCAGGTTTTTTTCTCAACTTTTAGCGGGGGCGGGATGTTGAAAATAGGGATTTTACAAATTTCTGATCGGGGGTATTATCCTTTCAATTATTTTTTTAAAAATACATTATGATGCTCTGTCATTTTCTCTTAGTCCAAAGACCTTAATCTTTGTGATCCGACCAATAGAACTCAAGATGTAAGGTTTTTAATCGAACCTCATCCGTTTTTTCTTGTTACTCAATTAGAAAAAGTCGAGTCAGAAATATAACTCGATATTGTGTGTATCACTTTTCAAGTTGCCAGATAAACAGGGGCTTTCAGCCTGAAAAATCCCCTTAAAATCTTCTGTCCAAAAGGCAAAGTTCAGGCAAAATTTTGTAACATCTGGATGCACTTATAGGAAAAGCCTCAAAAATTTTAGTCGATTTAGTTCGATGTTAAATTATTTTAAGAATGATACTGGGTTAAAAATCGAATTTTGCTAATTTTAAACGAATTAAGCATGGTACTATCTCCTTACATTCTACTTAAGAACAAATTTATGTTTTTAGCAACAGTTGTATCTACCTACTAAATCCATTTGACACTTACATTTATAAATGTCAAAAAAAGGTATGAGGTGTTTGACGGTGTTCACATTGGACTAACTCTTCCGACTATTTTTGACTTCTCTGAAATTTATCTCACTCCCACTTTATAGTTAGAAAGGGAGAAAAAAAGTAAAATTAAAAATTTGTGGATTTTTTTGACGTTCTCTCTAGTAAATGCGGAGGAGTCAGTTCAATGTTAAAACTGTCTTTGTGAACTGTTTGGTTGAGCTTTCAATTTTTTGGACGTTCACATGCTACCGACTCCTTCGATTTTTGTTGACTTCACAAAAGCAATCATAAGAAAAAACCTATGACCATTTTAATTTTTTTCATAATTTGTGTATTTTTGTTGACCTTTTCTTTTGTAAAATCGGAGGAGTCAGTCCAATGTGAACACCGTCTCAAAGACATTGGTTAAGTATGATACTAGTTGAAAAGTGTGGCGGCAACACTGTCGTTCATGTTGTACCACCCTTCTTTTTCTTCATAACTTTTTTTTATTAATTTTAGTTTTTGGGCTCTGCTCCCATGGAAGAACAAAAAAAAGTTTTTTTTTTTAATTAGTTTTCTACCTAGTTCCCAAAATTCATACCTAAAATTTTGTAGGTTTTATGAGTGTTTTCTCTCGTTTATCTGAATCTGTTTTAGTTACCACGATGGAATAGTGTAGCCGTGGTTTAGACAAGGCAGTACTTTAAAGTTGAAGGAAACGAAACGTTTCAGCAAGCAGGTAGTATGTATGTATGTAGGTGTACGTACATACATACCTACTTTTTATTCGAATTTTTTGTTTGTAGTTTGTAACGTATATTTTTCGCTCTACTTGGGTTTCTTTCTCGTTGTCTTTTATTGCCTCTGGTTTTCTTCAGTTACGGTCGGTGATGGGGCATTTAATTTTTGAACGAAAACTAACAAATATACCTACCAAAACAAAATCCGCTAAAAAGTGGGGGAGATAAATTTCCCAGTTTTTTTTTGCCCGAACACATCCACCACGATGTAGTATGTGGGAAAAAATGTGTGGTTGCCTTTCGAGACTCGGCGCGGCTGAGGGAGGGGAGATGTCAAGTTTCTTTTTTTTTTTGTTTATTTCTTTAACCGTGTGAATTTTTCAGTGAGCGATTTTTGTGAGTGATGAATGGATAAAGTTATTTTGCAAACATTTAGTTGGGCGGAGTGTGGTGGGGTGTCTTGGAAAAACATGTTTATTTTACTTCTACAATTTTCTTTTTCCGTAGTTTTCTTGTATTTTTTTTGTTTTTTGATTTTTGTTTTGATCGTTTAGCTCGCCGACTCGTGTGTCGTGTCCGTGTGGAATTCTAGCATTGTTGGAGGCGCTCTCTCTGGCTCTATGCTTATATGCTTGTAGAGTCGGAGTGGTGATGGCGGCGAGAAGGTCTTTGACATTTCTTTATTGTTTTTTTTTGCATGTTTTGTTTTTTTGTTGTTGTTTTTAGGTATACTGGAAAAATTTGGCACCTAGCTACATACATTCATTTATGTAGGTATGTATGTGTTCATATAAATTTATTATGAACGAAATATGAAGGGAAGTTTGTTTCTACTCATTTAGATTGTGCTCTTATCAGAGTTGCATTTTGCATATGCATACCTACCTACCTACTAAATATACATATGTACATATTTATGGAATTATTAGTGCGGAACAGTTAAAGGCAGATTGGTTGGAAATTACCTACAGTTTTCAATAATTAGTCATACATTTTTGCAGGGGATCAGTAGAAGTGTTTTGTTATTACGGAAATTGAATTGAAATTGTTATTTCACTTGGCACGTTATATAGGCAGACAAAACGGTGGGCACACTTTCGAACAGCTTCAGAACAAGAACCTACTAGAAGAGGTAGGTACATAGGTAGGTTAATGAAGAACAAATGTTTGTCATTTTTGAAAGATTCCTAGCTAGGTACCTATACCTATTTACAATCATTAAGTTTTCAAACTTAATGGCGCAAAATTTTAAACAGCTTAATACCTATTAAGGTTTTAGATTGATAGGCAGGTAGGTACAACCTACTTAACATTTTTTTAATTTTGAAATTTTACTAATTTTTTTTTAAATTTCAAATATGTAGGTACATACCTACTTATTCACTAGGTAGTACAGTATTTTACGGATATAAGAAACACTCATAGGAATAAGAAAAACTCGCTTATAAGAACAGTAGTCCAAAACACTGTCTTTTTCTTAAAAATTTCCTTTGAAATTGATCGTATAAAAGAAACTCGGATATAAGAAAAAACACGGCTATAAGATTTTTTTACACAAATAGGTATTAATTTCAAGAACAAAAAAGTACGCATAAGAAATTTGCTTCATCGTTTTGTAATTTACCTTTGCCAATTTAATTTGTGCCCATAAATATGGTTTCATGGTTAAATCTAGTACGCTTATGATGCGAAACGAAATTTTCCTGTAACGAAATTCTTGCGAAAACATTTCTCAAAAATAGGTATTCATGGAGAGTTTCACAAATAACAAATAAATAAAACAAAATTTGAAGAAAAAATCAAACAAAAGCCATGATGTACCTAATGGGAGAAACAACAAATAAAAACTCGACTCGTCTCGGTCTCGTTTTGGTCTCGTCTCCGAAAAAATTCGATTTCCGGTCAACCTGTTGATTATTATTATTAATATGTGCAGAAGAAAATAAATATTTGACTTAAATTTGATTTTTTAATTTATTAGAATCTCTGGAAATTTCGGTCCAAATGTACAGTGTAAATTCACAAACGCATCACTGCACAAATGATGTGCAATCACTTTTGACAAAAAATTCATAAAATGGATCAAGCCGACACGAATTTTTGTATCGAAGAAAAAGTCACAATGAAAAAGGACAATGAACACTTGTACAAAAAATGATGACGGTTTGATGCATTTGATGAATGTTTTGACTAAAGTGAGCATCATTTGCGCAGTGATGCGTTTGTGAATTTACACACAGTCTCGTCTCGGATACTTAAAAGGCAGTCTCTCGTCACACGAGACCGAGACTTTTCTCGTCTCTGGCCAGCCCTAGCTAGAATACTCAGTTAATCTGTGTTATTGCTTGGTTTTGTGTCTATTTTATGTCTGTATAAGAAATTTCTTTTGTTATATCCGTGTTTCTCATAAGAAATACCTAGTCTTTCTTATATCCATTGTTTGCATAGGTATTAGAAAAACTCGGATATAAGAAAGAAATTTCTTTGATTATCATAGTTTCTTATATCCGTGTTGTACTGTATCAAAATAAACTAATTTCCTTCAAAAATCCAGATGACAAAAGTGACAGCTGGTGCAAAAACTTCACATTTCTTGGATTTAGTGCGATACTAAAAATATAAAATCGCCATTTGGTGATTTTTACTTTAGTTTAATTGTTTGGAGATAGGTTCTATCTAACTACCATGCTAACTGGTTTAAAATTATCAAAATTCTATTTTTAACCTAGTAGGTAGGTATAATACTAAAGCTGATTTAAGATCATGATGAATCGACTAAAATTTTGCACCAATCACTTTAGATTTTAGAAAATTTTAAACCAAAAAGTATTCAAATATGCCACCTTCTACCATACCTATGTAGCTATTTTCTGGAGGCTCCCCAAATCAACGCGAAACATTCGGCGTGGAAGTGAAACTTTTGTGGGTTATCGGGTTTTATATGGCAAGTAGGTAGCCTCGCATCGTCTATCAAAATGTTAATTTAGTTTGATCAACTTAAGTTACGCCGTTGCTCCAAATAATTCGCGATGGGTTGGGAGAGCCTTTATATCGCATTTAAACTAGTTGCAATTATTTCTTCCGTTTTCTTGCATTAAAGAAAAAATCGTGTAAATTGCCCATAATCTGTAATTATTTTTAGTCATATAAATAGTGACAAGTCCAAGTGACGTTTGTTTTGTAATGACGTCGTTGACATTACCTATGCTGTCACTTTTTCAATAATGTGCCCGATTATACGATTTGTTTTTTTGGGTTGTTCGGTCATTCGTCTTTTTGACAGATTGGGTGATGGGAGTTGAAATCTAGAGGGAAGGAAGTAACGAAAGCAGGAATGAAAATTTCAAGACTTTTTGGTTGAATTTTGACGTTTCTGATTTGGCAACTACAATGCTCCTCGATGCTAGCAAAAAACGATTTGAACAAAAATTAATGAATGGGAAAATTGTTTTTCGTGATTGAATATAAGAGAGCAATAGTCAAAACGACAATCAAAAATTTGATAATCAACTAGGTATCAGATTAGCCGATTCTTCCACCCCAGCTCAAATTTAACGGGATTTCAAACCAATTGTCACTTAATATTCAGGCCTATCACGAATTCCATCGTAATCGGAAACTTCTTAAGAATCCCTAAAAATATGATCACAGAATCCATCGTAGTGGAAAATCCCATACAAATTGCAACTACGAACGGATTTGGTTATAGTTATTTCGGGATTCATAAAATATTTCCGATTACGATTGAATTTGTGATAGGGCTGATTATCAAATACCTCTAACGACCTAGAGATCAATTTGATGGTACGTATAAAGCGCAACCAAAAAAGTTTTGAGATATATAATCTTTCAGACGTATTGAATGTTTCTCCACGACCCAACAATTTTTATTTTCAAAATCAAAAAAGCAACAATCAACTAAATTCGGTTTACGAATTCGGATTCAGCAACATCATACAAATCTCTTGTAAAAGTCTCAGACTATTCTTCCTTTTTAATATATATAATATAGATTTATGTAGGTACATACAAATGTAGTTAGGTATCTTTATAATAATAAAAATAAATTAATTTTTGAATTAAATTAAAAATAAGTTAGGTACCTACCTGTGTGTGTATGTATGTACATTATATTCAAATGTAGCTACGATACAAACAAAAAATCAAGCTTAATAGGTAGGCATAATTTGTGACAAAGTTTAAAGTGATTGCCCTTGTGGTCTTGACATTGAGAATATCTAGTAAGTTGTCTATTGTCTTTTACTGAATTCACCTTTTCTCATTTCTAGCAGTTTCTCTCTGCAATTTGCAAAGTTAGTTTTCTGCTTCAATGTTTTTATTCTCATTTGAGTTGAGTTGAGTCGGCTTCGGCTTCTTCGGATACCGGCAGCACCAAAGAAGAGCGCGTAATCATTGAATCCAAATCCCACAACGTAAGTAAAGAAGGTGAAAAAAAAAAAGATACCGGCAAAACAGAAGGGAAGCCAAACAGTAGAGAAGAGAATTTTCCTTGTAATAACATCTCCAACATCTTACTTTAAACGCGCAATCGCGGGCTTAAAACAGTATACCTTTATTTTTTGCTTTTACACGGTTTACTTGACTAGGTACCTAACTCGAGTTATGAGAAGCCTAATGAACATTTAAATAGTGTTCGTTGGAAGATTTTTCCATAAACTTTCTTGTATTCGACGACTAAAAACGGATAGGAGAAACATCCCTATTTGGAAAGAGTTACTATTTCAGAATGTTGAAATTTAATCTGATCATGAAGATGTCAGAATTACATTAACAATCTTGGAAAGGATCAAAAAAACATGAATTTTTACCTTATATGTTAGAAAAATAGGGTAGGGTACACACCTATGTATATGTAATGTAAGTAGGTACTTTTTAAAATGTTTTCAAAATTTTGAAAAATCAATATTTACTTCAAAACTGGCAAGTATTCCAGTATTTGGTATAAAATTCCGGTTTGTTTGTCAAATTGAGATTTGGAAAATGTATACTTAGGTAGGAAACACTGATGCGGCTAATAGTGTGTACCTACACTCCACGTCACTTGTTTAATGCCACTCTTTTCGCAATCATTATTCGCGATACATGAAAGAATCTGTTTCCCTAAAAAAGTTTACTGGATGTAATAGATCAAGAGTCCACAGCAATTTTTGGGTGTGAACGATGAAACAAATTTATTTTGTTTAAGATACGCAAATATGAAAGTCTGCAATGTCGGGGTTCGGGCGTTTGTTCGTAATGCTGCATTGAAAATGCATTTTTTTGTAAAGCTCGGTTACCAAGGGTAGGAACTTTAAAATTGTATTTAATTAAAAATCTGTCCTTAGTCAAGGACATAAGAGATTGCGAAAGAATTTTCCTATGGACAGTGTTGTTTGGAGTAACGAATACAAATGGATTATCTTTTTTGATGACAAAAAAATAAAGATTCATCTTAACGGACCCAATTTTGATGCTTTAATATTTTATTTTTCAGTTTAAAAAAGAGAAAAACTTAATTTTGTTTAGAAATCACAACTATACGTCAGGTCTTATGGCGTGTGAAACTATCAATCGGTTTGAAAGACTAATAAATGTCTGCTTGAACGGGCATTTCCAAAGCTAACTAAAATTTTTGGACCTGTAGCTTTGATTTCGAACAAGATTCCGCCCCTATCTACACTTCCAGTGCAGGTAAAAGATGGATTTATTGGCGAAAAAAAAGATTGTGAAAAGAGTGGCCCCAATCAGGAGACGGGCCCATTATATAATAATGGGAACAAAATAAATAAACTGAATTTGAACAAGTAAAAAAGTTAACAAAATTGAATAATAAATTTAGAACAGGGATTGTTATTATAGTGGATTAAAGGCTCTCCAAAATCAACGCGAAACATTCGTTGCGGTGGAGAAACATTCGCCAGTCAAAATATTTATTTACATGGTGATAAATGAGAGTGTCCACACCAACAGTGAATGTTTCTCCACCCCGCCGAATGTTTCGCCTTGGTTTTGGAGAGCCTTAAGCCTGATCGCTTAGAGCATGCTATTAAAACCATGCATCCAGACGCGTGCAACTTATTCGAACTTCTTCGAATTTTCTTGTTGCACGAATATTTTACCCACGCTACACCGGGCAGATTTTCTTCCGTCTCATCTTTTCGAATTTGTTTTCCCTATTGCACTTACATTGTTCGAAAAGCTGCACGCGTCTAGATGCATGGTGTAATTGCAGAATTACATGCCAAAACTGTCGATTTCAGTCAAAAGTTCGTTTGTATATGAACTTAGACAGAACTTTCTCATAATTGTCAGTTTATGAAAATTAACAGTACTAATGCCATCATTATGGGAAAAAATAAAAATGTATCAGTTGATTGTATTGAAGTCATAGGTGAATCCGGCCCAAGTAACAGCTACCTTAATTTGGAGACATTTTTTGTTTTTTTTTTATAGGAAATGCGATCCTTTAACAACCTTAATGTGCATACATATTAACTAATAAGGTAACTGCCTTAAAGTAATCGAAGCTAAAGTTAAATTTATACACATTGGAATAGGTTCAAACATATTTCTACACTACTGTCTTACTGTCTTTACTGTCTTTCTTAATATTTATTGCAAGTACCCAACTTTGTTTTATTCATGTTGCAAATCTTTGTTTCCCAGGAACTGCAATTAATTATGTCTACATACTTGTATGCCTTGTAGTAATTTTAAATGCAAATTTTAATTACGGCATTTGTTAGAATGAATTGAAGATTATTTGTTGGCTCAGTGATTTAGGGAATTGAATCCCCTTAGGGTCAGTTTATTCAGAGTAGGCTTAATTTGTAATGTGATGTCACAGGCTATAATTGAGTAACGCTTATCAACTAAAATCGATCGATTACCGATTTTCATGATTCACAACTTAAACTTTGGATTATTGATACAAATGTTGAATAGCAAACACGTTCGATGATTTACCAGTTGAATTATTCATGAATTCAAGATTATTTTCTTTGCCCTTAGTATATGTATGTGTATGCGCCTTATAATCCTTTACATAAATGTGGTGCCAAATAATTAAATTTATTTTTTAATTTTTATATTATGCATTGAGTTCGTTGATATTAAATTGAATAAATGCGATCACCGACCCTACATTTCATATAAAGTAAAAAAAAAACAATAATTTGTCTACCCTTCCTAATTCGGACATCTGCTTCGGATCAAGGAAGGAATCGTCTCTAAACGAGTATACGCACCACACATGGTACCTACCAACCTCCTTAGGGGTTCCTAAGTAATGTGATGTAAGAAAAGAATCGTTTTACACAATGCCGTTTTTTGTCCCCTTCAAGGATATTAAAATCAATGAAACGAATTACCTTATATCCTTCTCGCTGAGAAATTTCTTATTCAAAAGAATTTTATAAAAATAGGGGTTTCTTTTTTCTTGGAACACTCAACACAACCTTCTCAACATTTCGCACTTTCAAATGCGAATTCTTTCTTCTCCTTATTCGAAACACATTCCTATGGTGAGGATTGTTTGCATTATACCTAGTGTTTTCTCTGTTGGCCTGCTGTCGGTAACCATTACTGGCAATTTGTCTTCAAGGGTAGTAGAAGAAGCAATATGCAGCTGCAATGAATGCACATTTGTGTGGATAAAATGCAGTTCTCTCTTGTTGTTTTTTTAAATTTATCTTTTTCTGATTCAGTTTTTTGTTCTGTCTTTATCTTCGAAAACTATACCTGAGCAAAGAAAAGGATCAGAACCTACAATAAAATTAATATTTGCGACCCAATGATCATGAATGTTCATTTTTACTCTCTTTTAAAGGCAACAACATATGACATATTTTTTTTTTATTATTATTCCGGTTTGTGACCGATGACCTCTCGACTTTTGTTAAATTTTCTTTTTGGTTACATTTTTGGCAATATTTTTTTTTATATCCAACAAAACAAAATAAATTTCAAAGGACCTTCGAAATATCCATGTTAAGCAGCATCTAACAAAAACTCGAATATGGGGAAGCCTCAAAAAGAGAATAAGAAAGGACTAGTTGGAATTTGTTAACAAGTAGTTGAATTGGAATGTTTTTCTGGTAACTAGATGATTTTTACCTTACACAACCAAAAGGTGGGGTTAATATTTATTTATAACCCTGTTTTATAGTCGGTGGTTCCATAATGAACATTGCACGTAAATAATAAGTTTTCATGTTATTCTAATAGAGGGGGCTGAACCAAAATAGTAAAATTACCTAAAGTTCAGAAACTAACCGGCCGATTGAGCTTAAACAAGAGTGTATAAATGTCAAGGAATATCACTGTCTAAAAATTAGCTTTAAAAAACTATTTTTAGAAAAAAATCATTTTTCAAAATAAAAAAAAATTAAAAATATAATTTAACTGCACAAAATCAAAGTGATTAGCAGCAAGTTGGTATTTACAAATTTACTAGCTATCACACAGCACAGATATCCCTCTGTCACGCATTTAGATTTTCTGTGCAGCGGAGCATACCCTTTAATAAAGGGTACGCTCCTACGCACATGGTCAATTTTCATTCTCCTTGACTCGCCCAACATTACATATTTTCCCTAGATATAAGGAATAAATGTTTGTCCCTTTCTCTTTGGAGTGTCAGATGGCATATTGCGTATCATGACATGAACAATAATAAAAGGGAACATTTCAGGGAAAAAGTACAGTTTTTTCACCAATTATTGATTCTGGTCTTTCTCTTCGGACTATCCACCTGCTGTCTCTAAATTTGTCATTTCATGTCACTGATCCAAGCTAAGACAGTAGTTGTGCTAGTTAAGTTAATCGAAACTTATATAAAGTACGGCTTTGAGCTTTTGTTATGCTTTTATTTAACCTTTTAACAAGACAATGTGTGTATGACTATCCTATGTACCTATAAACTCGGGAAGTCAAAATGGGGAGTTTTTTTTTAAGTCCACCGTGCATACAAGAAAATGCAATGACAACAGCAGGGTTGTTGGCTGCAACTGTGCAACAATACGATCAAAAACCTAAGAGGTGGCAAGCATTTTAATACTTTACGTGTGTAGGAGATGATTTCTTTAAGAGTTCCAAAAAAAAAAACACCTGCATTATTCAATCATACAAGGCAACAGCCGAGCAGGCAATTTTTTTTTTTTGTTTTCTCATCCATCGTTCTCTTCATGTTCAAGTTGGAAATATGTATGTAGGTACGTGCCTGCGTAGCTGTAGATACATTCATTATATTACACCTTTTGCTTTATGAAGGAAGATGTATCGTGAAGTTTCGGCTATAACGTGGACGACATGTGTGCCAAGGACGAATTGGCTGAAAAAGATGGGAAGTAGGTATAAATTGAATTTATTATTTTTCTTTTTGAAATAAATTCAAGTTCCGTTCCTTCTTATCCCTAAGTCGTCAAAAATACTCGTTTAAGATGATTTAAAATTTATAAAACAGATTCCGCAAGAGATTTACCTACCTACCCACTTTACCTACGCTGTTGATTTGTGTGTGTACAAATTTAGCTTAAGATATAGAAAGGTCCTTAGGTACCTAGGTATATTATTCTTGCTCTTTTTAGTGATAGGTTCCTTTTTTATAGTTAGGTTAATTTATTGGAATTTTTGAAACCTCATAAATCTGAAAATAAAAAGGTTAGAAATTAGAAAGTGTAGGAATTTACCTACCTACATACCTACTTCTTATATAAATTTGAAAGGAAAGTCCTTGTATCGGTAAAATGTTGTCTTGAGTTATTTTTTTTGTTGTTGTAGGTATACCAATATGTTTTTGCTCGGTTATATAAATAAAGATCTTAGCTCTCTTTTTGGGATAGGTACGTTGTGAGCATTGTTGCAGCATCTAGGTATGCCCTTAAATAGTTGCATGGTCCATTCCGAACCATTTCGTTCTTGGGTATGTAATTTGAAAATTGACAAAATCAGAGAAAAGACGGCCATTGTTTCGAAAAGGTTAAAGAAAACCAAGCGACACATTTTGAAGTTTCTTGGTCTGTGGTGAACAAAACTTTCTTTCATTGAATAGGTACTGACTGAATCTTGTATTTGGCTTTGCTAACCGCTATTCATGTCCTTTTTGAGCAAAATACCTTTTACTTCAATATATTGATAGTTGATACAAAATGAACTGTTTAAAAAATAAATAAATCGGGTGGCACAACGGCTCATGAAGAACCAGGGCCTAGTGACTAACAACTCGCAATCATTCCTGTGTGCGCCTTTCGACAGGAATGGAAGGGACCTACAATTTTATGCCGAATCCGAACGGCTAGACGAGAAGCACTTATTCGTGACAAGTGATACTCTTGGAGGATTTGTCAATTCCTCGCAAGAGGCAGTAGCCCTGAAAAAAAACTTTTTCTTTTTAGGTGGACGAGGCTGGGAAGCGATCCCAGACCTCCAGCGTGACAGTCGAACGCACTAACTATTACGCTACGGGCTGCTACAAATGAACTGTTTACGTTCTTTTATTTTTAAATGATTTTTACATGCAGTTCCAAGAGATTGCCTACCTTCCTCTCAACAACGCTACGTTGCTTTTTTATTTAAGTGATCTTTTAGGCACAGCACATAAAGGAAATTTCAAGAAGAACTTATGCCGTACTAATGCAAAAGCATTATGCCTGAGTCTGAATGCGCTTCCGAATACTTATATGTTTCCTAGTAGGTACTTATACCCACATTATTTATTTACATTTTCAAAAAGAAAAAAATAAACTGTCAATCATTTTTCGTAGATACCTACGTGATGATCTTTGAATTTATGTTGGTAAGTGGTTGCCTGAAAGTCTACTTCATTCCTTTCTTTTGTTCATTTTTATAGCAGATTTTTGAAGCAAAACAAATAAGTTGATAGAAAACTAAGGAAAGTTTTCGTGCAAGGACACAAAATATAAATCTTAGAATACACTTGTAGGTACAGGTATTCATACCTTATTGCTGTTATCTTCATTTTAATATACCTACCCACCCATGAATATGTTTAGTTTTTCTGTAAAGCCATTAGAAGTTGTTTTATGGATGTTCCCACCGCAACGTGTCTAAAATTGCACAATTTTAAGAAAACACTACAAATAAGACAATTTTGTTTGACGGCTCCCCAAATTCTGTTTGTGTTTCTTCCAAGGAGCTAGGATACCTATATCTTTTGGTTCTTACTTAAGCTTTGACCCTCATATTGTGTGAAAAATATTTAAATTAATAAACAAATACCTAGGTATAAGTTAACATTAATGAACACGATTCGGACCAAAAAGAAGAATACAATTGGCAGAACAAAATAATTTTCATAGGTAAACACAACATGGCGACAAATAGGTAGGTATTCGCTCGTTGTTTTGGTAGTTCTGTTTGTCTTCTTTATCGAAAAACTGGCATAAACCGCAACTTCGTACGCAATTCCATAGAAATTGAGGTGCTTTGAGATGATTTTGAAATTGCGGAAATTGTGTAATTTTGAAGATAATTTCAGCAAAATGTTCCAATATTGCGAAATATCGTTCAGTGGAAACATAGTAGGCACCTACCTATTAGGTAGGAATTAGGTACGATCGGCAAAATTTTAATTAAATGAAATATAAAAAAATTGAATTGATTTAAAAAACTAATTTTAAGCGACGCGTTTCGGTTTTAAAAAACCATCTTCGGGCTTTCTTTTTTCCTAATATAGGTAATCAATCGCGTAGGTACCTACCTTTCTAACTCGGCCTACCTACCTAACATTCAACCCTAAGGAACGAAAAATCCCCAGTAGTTTTTTGTGTGCCATTTCCCTATTGAGGCACAAAAAACGCCATGGGCGCTTATCTACCATCTATAGGTACCTACAACAGTTGTAGGTAACATTAATATAAAATCTGCCTAGTTTAGTTGATTGGCGGAGATATTTGTCGCCGTGAAATGAGCGAGTTGTTTCTGTATTTTACATGAAAATAATATTTAAGCTTCTCAACATAAAAAATAATTTTATCAATCTCTTGACTTGCCCGCCATTTCGTTACGTTACGCGATTTGTATGTGCTCCGTTGCGCCGTGCCGGTGTCTCTTGTCTTTTTGTTATTTTTGTAAACATAAATAATCCACAAATCTTTCTACAAATCCAAAGTCACCCGGCAAATCCCCATTGGATTGGAGTAACATTTATGCAAACTATGAATTGAATCATTTCTCGTCTCGTCAATGTTGTATGGATAGAGAAAAAAACCAAGAAACAAAATTCAAAAGGCAGAAAGAAAGAACATAGAATTTTCGAATATAACCCCATGTTTTGTCGCAACTGTACCACACTCGTCGCTATTCATTCCCTCCCTACCATGTTGAAATTGTTTTTGCTTTTTTTTCTGTCTACTCTGCCTCTTTGGTGTTTTGTATTCTCTCCCTTTTAATATTTTGTTGAGCTGTTGAAACTCAAGGAGAATTAAAAAAAAAATAATAGTCCTTTCTCTTTCTGTGCAAATGGTTGAGTAAACAAATTGTGTATCTATCCTTATTTATTTTTTTTAATCTACGAGGGGAGACTGAAAAAAAAAAAAATAAACAAGGGAAGACAAATTTTATATGGAATGGCGTCGACACAACAACACCATTTCGAAGGGGAAATTGTTCATTTCTCCATTGAACTGACAGAGATGGCGCCGATGAACGTAATTTGAAAAAAAGGAAGATGAATGAATTTTGATTGCAACATGTTTCTTGCTAATACGATTTATTCATATTTAACGAAGATTGTATCAACTTGGTACGAGTGTACTGTATACATCTCAGTGCTGTCGTTTTTACTTAAATTCAGGGGGTACCACTTTTAAAGTATTTGGATATACAATATTGACTTGTACCTAGTAGTCATGTAAATTCATAAAAATAGGTAAATTACATTGCAATGCAGACAACAAATTTCATAATCAAATAGGCGTTTTAGGAAATGGATTTCAGCACTTTTTTTTTACCAACTCTGTGGCGAAATAATTTGACAGTGAAATGCCAGTTTAACAGACTTCTGTCATTTTTAAACATTAGATGCAAGATCGACGAGATGAGTCAAAATTGCAGGCATTTAGTTGTGTTTGTCCTCTTTGTATAAATTTAATTTTCATTTGTAGCGACTAGCTCAGCAGCAATATCGAAAATAATGGTTTTTTCCGTTGGTAAATTCAGATTTCAATCTAAAAATAATTTTTTCTTAGCGAATGGAACACTATGTCAAATTTATTTACTTTCTTTACCTATTTGTCATTTGACGCAATTTCCGAAGAAAAAATTCCTTCATATTTTTAACATACATACATAAATTTCACAATCGAAATAAATTCAAACAATCAAAAGCAAATTTTTTAAAATGACAACTTAAAATTATATTGGTGTTAGTACAGGGATGGGTAAATTCGATTTATTTACCCAATGGAATGCAAAATCTGCTTTTTGACAAACCAAAATAAATATAAATTGATCTATTTTACCAATGGAAAACAACATACCATTTCATTGGAATAATTTTCCCACTAGAACTTAGAAATAAAATTTTTTTTAAAAATCGCTGTTAAGAACAGAAATAAGAATAGGAATGCAAATTTGTTGCTTATGAAGGTGGAGGCTTAGAACCCAAGTGCAGGATTTCGCAAATCATAGATAAAGAATTTTCATCTCAAATAAGTTTGACAGATCATTTAATTTTGTACGTTTAAATGGGTACGTTCAGGTGACTTAATGGACTTTGCAAGTAAGGCAAATTTCTATTCTGTGATTGGCCGGCTGTCGAAAAATTGCTTCAAGAAATATCTGACTTAAACCTAACGTGTTCTTGTCAAAATTGTCAGCTGTGGAATAAAAAATCATTTCAAACTTTTATGAATTGTTTGTGTGAATGCTTTCAAGTAAATTAAAAATGAAATGTTCGTACATTCCGATGGAACTTTTATCCATGTGGAGGATTATCTTATTTTAAGTTTAAAGTTTGACATGGTAACATGTTGACAAAAAGTTAGTTATTTAGAGGCAATTTTGCGTTCAATGGATGTAGCTGACTGCATAGTAAGTCCCTTATGTCTCCTGAACGCACACAATGTTGATCGCTTTTTAAGTTTTTTTTTAACAAAAGGGTTTTAATGGGTGGGTTCGTCAGGTTTTCATGTAATTTCGATCCTAATTTCTTGCAAATTTGGTTGAAATTATAAATTTTTGAATTCTGGATTTTTATATTCCTCCCTCAACAAGAAGGAAAAATAGTACTAAAGAAAGTAGCAAGTTCGTCATCAGAGCAATGGGTATCGAAAGTCTGAAACCGAAACAGAAACAAATTCCATAAAATCTCATTATTCTCATATCTAAAAACGAACTTTAACGTAGGAAACATCGCAGACATAGGTACGATTTTATTAGTTTCCTCTTTTATAAGATTTGTATCTAGTATCACTCCATAAGGACAGTCGCAGCATTTAAATAACCACAAAATGCTACTATTGATAGCTCAGCATTCATGTTGTTCCATAGTTTGTTTCTTTATACCCTCGTGGAATGAATTTTCAGTTGACTTGAAAGGGGTCCACATTATTTATTTTTTATGAGATGAAGTTGAACAAAGAAAGTACCTAATTTACGCGGGAAGGCTTATCGTTCCGGTTTTATTTTATTTTGTAAATTTTTTTCTTTGGGTTTTCGTTTTGTTTTGTTTTCATTTGAATTTTTTTTCACACATGGTGTCGAAAAATATTATTTTATTTCACTTGCTTCATTCACACTTGAAAGTAAATAAATAAATAAAACAAACAAATGACGATAAAAAAGCATTGGTGTAGGTTCGGCTATGCCTTTTGATTATATTTGTATATGGAATGGTGGTCTTTTGGTGGATTTTTCCGGCTATGAAAAGCAAACAAATAAAAACAAAATCAACTCAAGAAACATAAAGAATGAAATGATCATTTATTTTTGCGATTTTTTTTTTAAGTTATATTTTACGTTAATTAGGCTTTTCCGGTTTAGGCGCTCAACGACGTGATATGAATTTTAATTAAATTAAAAGAAGATTCATAGGTAGGCATAGAGGTAAGAAATTTTGTCAATTATTGTTAATCTCGAAGACCCGTCGTTTAATCTCAGCAAGACGTGAGGTCACTTCCGCACAAACATTTGCCTTAGGTTAAGGTTGTGGCTTGCATGCTAGCACTAACTTTACGAGGAGGGTCGAGGATCTTGAGTAACCAAGTGAGGTACCTAAGATCCTGGATGGTCATCGACTTTTGAAAAATACTGTGCCATGCTATTTAGCTTGTTCATTAGAACTGAAGCGTAAACCAGTCAAATCGTTCCCATTTTCAGTCCTTGTGTACCAAGAACTCCCTTCAAAATCACAGATCCGCTAGTCGTCCTAAGAATCTGACCGAGAACGTGGTGCAAAAGTGTCGAATTATGTCCTAGAGCCATTTCGTCGCGTTGAGAAAAGAGATCCAATCTTTGATCTTCAGTTGGGAATGAACCATAATTACTTTTTTTTTATAAAACAATTCTATTGTGTGACCAATTGATATTTTATTAATCTAAACCTCGTTTTTTATTTTATTTTCTACTTACAGGACTCGTCGGGTCCCAATCTGGATTTTTATATATCCGACTCACTGCAGGACATGCTAGACATTGATATTCGCAGTGAAGTTGCAACTCTCGTGGGTGGTAGCAATGAATTCGGATCATTTGGCAATGACCTGCCCTCATCCACTTTCGACCAAGTCGATTCAATATCTAGTGATGCCGCTTCAACATCAACACACCGTGTTAAAAATGAACCCTCCTGGTTGAGAGAACCAACTTGGTCAACATCAAGTGATTACTACTCGGATGTTGGGGCTTGTGTAAATCCAATAACCGTTATACCCATCATTTCATCGATGTTGTATAGATCACCAAAGACAACACTGAACACAAATGGTCTGCGTAATACATCATCGCCGCCGGGTAGTCCGGTGGAGAATAAAAGTCACTTGCATTTTTCTCCACAACAAATGAGAATATCCTACCTCCGGCCTGAACAACAGAAAATCAAATTAGAACCAAATTATCAACAACAGAAAACTAATTCAAATGTTGTAGTGCAACAACGTAAAAACGTTGCCATTGATTCAATTAAAAAGGACTTATCCTCGGAGCTGAGAAAATCACCAACAAGAAGTCTGATTAATAATCATGTTGTGAGCTCATCGTCCACTATTACCTCATCGTCATCTTCGGCTGTAGTGAGTCAACAACAATCAAGACCAACATCCACTGCCACCTCGACATCAACATCGACGTCAATATCTATGACACCTCTGCCGACGTCATCTGGGATAATCAATTCCAATGGAATTCTATCCACAGGAACGAATACAATTAAGCTTGCTCCTGGAATTGGTGGGCTTACTTTTGCCAATAGCATAACTTACAACAAGCTTAAGCAACAATCCACAACAACTAAGACATCATCCGGAACACTTACTGCAAATGGCAATACAATCGTTCTCAAACGGGATCGTGATTCTAGTCCGCTGCACAATATGGCGACACTAAATGGCAGCACCTCATTTCTGGGCAATCAGATGTCCGGCAAAATTCTTGCTCGAAATGTCCTCCATTCAAAGAATATTTCGCCAGCCACACATATGCATTCTACCAATTCGACAGGAGGATCATCGGTGTCATCACCTTTGGCCAGTTTAACACCAACTCTGATCAGTGTAAAGCCGAGTAAGATGAAGGTTGAAGTCGAGTCCGAGTTTCCCAAGCCAGCTTACTCATATTCCTGCCTCATAGCAATGGCGCTAAAGAATTCGCGAAGTGGATCCCTGCCCGTCTCCGAAATCTACAGCTTTATGTGCGAACATTTCCCATATTTCAAGACCGCACGTAGCGGTTGGAAGAATAGTGTTCGTCATAATCTTTCCATGAATAAGTGTTTTGAGAAAGTTGAGAAACCCGCCACTAACGGCGGGCAACGAAAAGGATGTTTGTGGGCAATGAATCCACAGAAGATCTTAAAGATGGACGAAGAAGTCCAAAAATGGTCACGTAAAGATCCTATGGCAATCCGAAATGCTATGGTCTTCCCTGAGCATTTGGAAGCCCTCGAGCGGGGTGAAATGAAACATGGCAGCACCGGCGATAGCGATGCAGAGCTTGATAGTCAGTCAGAGGTGGAGGAAACCAGTGATTCAGAAGAATTAGATCAGGAATTGGACGAAACTATTGTCGAAACTCACGAAATGTACGTAGAGGAGGACGATGACAGTGGTCCACAACAGCATAGGGATTTCGATATCGAGGTAAGTTTTTAATTAATTTTTTCTTTGTCCTTATTTTTAATTGGAATTATATGTTTTATTTTCATCAGGTGGAAGATTTTTATGATGCCATCGACATGGAAGATGATAAAGAAGCTGTTCGCCTGCAAATAAATTCAAATGATATCATTGAAATGACTTCATCACCGACATCCTCAATCGACAACGATTATAACTCTCCAAAACGCGCACGCTTAAGTGTTAATTATTCAATTAGCCCAGCCGGAGAAGTCCAACAACAATACAAGCAGCATTCCCATCAACAGCAAATCATACACCACCAACAGCACACACAAATATTGACTACCAACAACTCATTTCAACCTCAAAACCGAAGAAAAATGCAATTAGTCAATCGGATAGCATAGGACGAAGATGATTTCGTCATTTTCGAGGATAGTTTTTGAGATTCATTCTCTTAATGTTTCTCTTAAAAAAAAAAACAAACAAAATCCATGTGTTCTCAAGTACATACATATAATTTTCTTTATCCATGTCTCTATTCTATGTGGCAATTTAAACAAAAAAGTCTATGTCAACGTATACGTTCCCCTTTCGCGAAAAAAAACTGTTGTCAAACAAAGAAATTCTATTTTATTTCTTTTATATTCCATTAATCTCAAAAAAAAAATTTTCTTTAAGTTTTTGAATTTTTGATAAAATTCCTTTTATGTTTTTTTCAACCTTCCTCCCAACTTTCCACACTTTTGGAAATTCACTTAATTTTTCAAGTGAATGTTGAAAGTAACACACAAAAAATGTTTACGCTTCTTTTAAATTTAGACTTCGTTTGTTTTTGTTTTAGAAAATGAAATAGAATTTAATAAAAAGTATATATAATATAATTTTAAAAATATACTGTAAGTATGTAAATATTATATTTGGTTAAACATATTTTTAGTCATAAGATTTAGTTGTAGAATTCATTTTTCATTCATACACAACAATATTAAATAATAAGTCATTTTACAAAATACAATAAGCTACTTAAAAAAAAAAAAAACATAAACATATAACTAAGAGGCTTCTGGGTGGAGAGTTATGATTAAAATAAAACTCACTACCGACAAGTTTCTTGTTACAGAGTTTGCCAAAGTGTTTTTTCTTTCTCATTATGGTTTATGTGAATGAAAAATGTTACCACACGTTTCGATTTTTTTTTTCAAAGTATAGATAAAAAAAAACTTGAATCAATCGTGAACAGAAACAATTTATTTATTTAACTTGGATTTCAATTCAGTTTTGATTCTTTTTTTTTTTTTTTCTCTTTCCCTTTCATCTATCATTGTCTTTAAACAAAAATTATTTTATCCATAATGACATCATATAAATATTTAGTGCAACAGTGAGTTCCACAAGTATCCCATGAATTCAAGCTTGTGTAAGACAAGACTTTTTATCGATTTCTTTTTATTTCTCAAAAGTCTTGATAAAAGGTAATTTTCAAAGAATTGAAATTTTTTATTTTATTAAAATTCTTTTTGATTTCACACAACATGCCGGTTCAGTATTCTTATTCTTTTCTATTTTCGCTTTTTCTTTCACTAAATTTGACACTCCAAATACATTCTCATTTTTTGTATATATTTAGAACATTTAAAATAATTTAAGTTGAGTACCTATATACTTAAATATTAATAAGCTTAAATATAAGCAATAAAAAAAAAAAAAAAAAATAAAAAAAAATCCACTGAAAGTCAGCAATACAAACGAAAATGTATCCACACAGACAGAAAAAAAAAACCTACAGAAGAAGCATTTTTAATTTCCCATAAAAAAGTACAAATATGTAAAACAACAAAAATTCTTATATAAACATTAAATACATATATATATAAATATATATTTATATGCAAAAAACCAATACAAAAAAGAAATATTTTTCTACACAAATGCATAAATAGCAGTTATGTATTTTTTTCTTACATATACGTACGCATTTAAAATAGAATTAAACGAACAAACAAAAACAACAAAAAAAAATATCTTAAATTATAATTATTTGTATGTTGTATAATCAAACTTAATTTTAGTATAGTAGTAATCCTATTTTTAAAAATATTACAATAAACAAAAAAGTTATAATAAAATTTGTAAAAAAAGTAAAAAAAAACAAATGGTTTTTGATTTGTTATTGAATTTTATTTTATTTAAATTTTCAATATAAAAGGAACGAGAAATAAATATGCAATTTACATTTTTGTAATACAATTTTTAAGTAAAAAAAAAAAGAAATAACAAAAAAAAAAAATAATAAAACAAGAATTCAGAAAAAGTTTTTGAGTTATGTAATTTCAATAGTTTGTTTTGATTGAATAGAGATTCAATTGTGCGGAAAACTTTTGAACATCATGCAGGTTCCAATTTTCGCCGAAGGGAAACATTCCAAGGAAAATTTTTATTTTGTGATATACAACACCCCCTCCCAGCACCCATTAACACATAAAATGTTTGTATAGAAATAGAAAGAAATGTTTCATCATTTAAAAGTTATGGGGAGTGTTAGCCGATGTGATCAAAGTCGAAAGATTTAGCGAATTTTACTTGTCACGGTATTACCGATAAAATTATTAATGCTGCCAACAGTTTTCTTATGAGTTTATACATGTTACACGTCACCTTCATTGTTTACGTGTAAATTTACAAACTCACCACTTTGCAAATGATGTCTAACACTTTCTTTTCACTTTACACAAACCGGCAACGATTTTTGTGTCAAGATGAAAAGTCACAATCTATAGGCCGATTCTGGAAGCGCGGCGGACCGTATTGAAAGCGATATCTCAATTTCGACCGTCTTCGCTTTAGGTTATTCTCAAAAGCGAAAGTGGAAGAAAGCGACCCTCCCAGTTTTCTCATTTAAATGTCAAATATTTCCAAGCCACTTCCATTCTTACTTACACTCTTATGCCGTTTTCAATTGGTTTCACTCAAGGTTTCACTCATTCTGAAATCCAATGGAACAGTCCAAGATGCTTCTACTCAATTCTCAGGTTTGGCATTTGTATAGGTGAATCGTCAAATAAAAATTATTTGCTACCACACAAAAAGTGAAATGCAAAACACGAGTGTATCATATCAACTCAGAACATCCAAATAATATTTTTTGTTTGATTTTTTCCCTAATTAGTTTATTAAAATTTACCAAAAATTTTTATTTTGGATGCAAATTAAACTAAAATGGAAAGCAAAAAAAACATGAAATTCATTAAAGTTGTTGTGACGTTTGAGTTTGAATGTATTAGTGCTTCTTGTGTGGATTGATTTGAAATCCAGAATCGAATTTCTCTTAGAATCGTCAGAAGCGTATTTTTTGTGCCAATGGAATGGTTTCAGAAGACTTCCGGACGCTTCCGGACGTCCAATGAAAAACGGCATTAATTTTTCAAAAAAAAATCTTCTTTACTTCCACTCCCCAATTTTTCAAAAAAAAAAAAAAAATTACTTGGCCATCGACGCATTATTTTATATTTTGTGCCAAAAGAATAATATAGTCATGCTTATTTTGAGATTCGCTTTCGGTCGAATTCGAGAAAATTGCATTTTGAGATTCGATCGATTCGAAAGTTCATAGAATCAATCGAAAGTTAATTTATTATCGAAAACTAAGCAAATTTTGACTTTCGAGTGAATTGAATTAAATGTTATTTTTGTGTCGATCACAATCAAATTTTTCCTGGTGAAAAGGTAAACAAACATCTAAGTTAAAACAATTTTGTATTAGATAATTAAATAAAATAAGTTATAATGACGAGATTTTTTTCTTGTCATTTTATTAAGGGCACAATTGCATTCCAATTGGACTAACAGGGAACAAATAGAAGGTAAGTTAATGGAGGTAGCTAAGGGTTTTTCATGTAAGCCGAACTGATAACGACCGGTTTTGGAGAGATGCTGCCGTGAAGCTCAATAGCTATGGGCCTCCAATTAAAGACGGTGCCACCATTTCTTAAAAATGATGGGTATTTCCAAAATATGCAAAGTTAGTCCCGATCTACATTGCCCGATTTTCCCACGAAGATTTTTCCAGAAATCGTGTGAAATGTACACAGAACGATTTTTTCCATAAGATTTTTTCCTTTTCTTCTTCCTTGTTTTATTGCTGTGCTCTTCATTTTTCATTGATATTCACTCACACCATCAAACGACGGCACACTGACACCGAACACACTCAAAAAACTGGAAAGGAGAAGAGAGAGAACATAAACAGACTGGAAAAATCGTTCGAGTTTTCTGGTACAAACGATTTGATCCCTACCCCTCACTTTTCACTCCCCTCACCCACGAACAAAAGATCGGCACTGGAAAAATCGTTCAATGTAGACCGGGACTTACACCGATTTGCGATTCCTGATTCCTTGGTTTTCTACGGTTCAATTGAAAAGTGTGACCATATGTGTGAAATATAAATTAATAAAATATTAAACGTATCAAGATGCCCTAGAAATTTGACCGCTTTCAGGCGAGAAGGGCGTAAGATGAAGGGAAAAAATCTCCCATCTCACCCTTCTCGCCAACAAACTTGCTAGTTTCTGGCAACTCAGTTTCCTTGTGTGAAAGCGGTCTTTACACAAAAATTGTTACCTTAGTTTACAAAATGTTAAATTTTATATCTTCGAAGTTTTTCTTTCAGTAAGCTTTGCTTCACTTAATTTTTAATAAAAAAAACTTAATCTTGTGACAAACTTTGAATTGAAAATAAGATTCTTCGAAAAAAAACAGTTTATGGTCACACTAAATCAAATAGAAATGTCAAATAATTTCATATAAGAGAGTTAAGAAAACGCGTGGTGTTACCAAGAGGGTTAATCCAAGAAGAAGGGGATATAATTTATTTAAAAACAAAATGAAGTATAATGAATGTGTTCAAAGTATAATGTACTTACAACTTCTAGATTATGTTGGTGGCTGACTTCTAAAAAAAAAAAAAATCGGGTGGCACGACGGCTCATGAAGAACCAGGGCCTAGTGACTAACAACTCGCAACCATTCCTGTGTGCGCCTTTCGACAGGAATGGAAGGGACCTACAATTTTAATCCGAACGGTTAGACGAGAAGCACTTATTCGTGACAAGTGATACTCTTGGAGGATTTGTCAATTCCTCGCAAGAGGCAGTAGCCCTGAAAAAAAACTTTTTAGTTTTTAGGTGGACGAGCCTGACTTCAGTGCCACTTAAAACGAAAATATTGTGACTCCAATACTCCTCCTTAAGGTTAGACCGCACACAACTGCAGCGGAACTACACTTCACGACGCGGCAAAACATTATTTGTATGAAATTGTATGAGCTATGTGGAGTACGTTTCCTTATAATCCACCCCTTTCGCTGCGAATATCCTTTTATCACGAGTAATGCTTTGTGGCGGTCAATGTCACCTGTGACTCCACGTTTGGTTCGATATACCCATTTACATTTTATAGGCTTACGATGTTTTGGCATATCAACCAGAGACCAATTATTGTTTGCCATTAATGACTTTAACTCTTCTTCCATGGCCAGCTTCTGGACTCGACAATGCTTCTTCTTGAGTCGCTGGTCAACCATGTTTAGCTGTGAAAAATGCTTAGCAGTATTTGGATTTATATGTGGGTTTACTTTAGGATACTTGCCTTGGGGGATGCGCCCCGCATCGTGGAGGTTTTATACTAATTGGGTTTCGACCGAATTTAGTCTATTTGGATACGATGGAGGCGCGACAAGTCCAGTAAATCCAGTGTACTCACCAGCTTCAAGTTCGGACATCGAGGATTCACTTCTTTCCTGGTTCAGCTCGGTTTCACATTCATCTTACAGGTCATCGTTACTAGATTGAGAAGGGGAACTACAATTGTTCTCAATAATAAAATCTTTATAATTGCCTGGTATACTGCGCTCCCTTTCGCTGCGCTTCAACATCGGTGTTTCTGATGCATTTGAGTTTGGTTGCTGAAGGAGCGCATCGGCATTCGTAATCGTCGAATCGTGGTTGACATCATTTGAGTTGTTGCTTTGATCTGCTACATCAGGTGAATCATTCTTGCAAGATGGCGAATTGATGAGTTCAACACATTCTTCTTCGGCATCTGTGTCACTTTCGTTGAATTGATCCAAATGAACAAATTGTGGTTCACTTGATGTTACGCTTTCGCTGCTTACCTCCGGCAATTTTTGTGAAATTTCACGTGCACAACTGTTTTCATTGAAGAATGTTACTTTGCGGCTCTTGAAAATTAAATTTTTCACGGTATCATAAAGACGATATCCCTTTGTATTTTCATCAAATCCAGTCAATTTGCATTCATGTGCCTTTGGGTCCCACTTTTTTCGACTTATTTTCGGAATAAGTGTCATTACTGTCGTTCCGAATACTTTAATTTGCGACAGATCGTGTTTCACTCCAGTCCATGTCTCCTCAGGAGTCATGCCAGTGCCTTTCGACGGAGAACGATTTAAAAGGTACACAGAATACGCAACGGCTTCAGCCCAAAACACCTTTGACATATTGGCATCGGCAAGCATACACCTGGCCTCCTCTACAATCGTTCGGTTGTTTCTCTCGGCAAGCCCATTCAGTTCTGGGGTATGCACGTTCGTCGTCTGGTGGTGAATTCCCTTGTTTTTCATTATTTGGCGCATCTTCGAGTTCAAGTATTCTTTTCCGTTGTCTGTTCGAAGCTTCTTTAACGTTTAACCACTTTGATTTTCTACGAAATTTACAAATTAAGAAAGAAAACAAATATTTTTTCGCGAATAGTCGTCAACGAAAGATAGAAAATATCAACAAGCCCCCCCCCCCCCCCCCCCCCCCCCCCCCCCGACACAATATCTTCATCCCCTAATCGGGCCACAAATGTCGAATGGACGAGTTCTAAAAGACCTCTCTTACCTTGTTTACTAATGTCATTTTCGATTTGATTTCGGAACAGTACTACTCCTTTTTGATTCCAAGCAAATTATTTTCTATTGTTCCGAGACTAATTTGTGAAATATTTATGTGTGTGTGCGTTAATTGTCTGATATTTGTGGATATTTTGCACGTTCAGTCGAGTAAAATTAATTTGACATATAATCCGATGAAAGGGTTTATAAGTATATGTGTGTTCCGGGTCTACTCCTTTATTGATTCCGGAACAGAAAAATACTCCGAAAACATAACTCGGAACAGCCAATCGAATTATTTTGGAGTAAGTGGAGTCAAAAAGGAGTTTGAAGTCGCTAGACAAAAATTGGTAAATAAATGTTAAAAAAAAAATGTCTTAAATAACTTTTTATTTTTGTTCAAAAATTTAAAGTAAATTAACGAAAAACTTAGGCCTATAATAAATTTGAAACAGACGAATTGCTTAAATCAGACTACTGCGCTCATCCGCACTTACATTTTGCACATGTTTTTATGGTGTGTCTATGTGTGGTGAATTTCAGTATCCAATTATTGGAAATAGAAAATGCCAAATTAATTTAAATGACAAGAATGTAAAATCACCAGGGCCACTACATACAAAAATAGCATTTGCGTATCACAACTCACAAATGCTCACCTTCGAAAGTGGCTAGAAAAGTCGCTAGAAATAATCTAGCGACATCAAAAAGTTTTTTGTCGCGGAAGAAATTGAAATGTCGCTAGATCTAGCGACAAATTCGCTAGAACGGCAACCCTGGCAATGACCGTACCTTTATAAGCCGTTTTCACCCGAAATTACATAATTTCCCATACAAAATCACATTTCTAAATGAGGTGATTTCAACCTCATTTGCACGAAATAAGGTTGGAAATTAGGTGAATGCATCCAGCGGGAATCAGTTTCAAAAGCTCTTAAAAGCTTTTGTATGAAAATATCAATACACTATACTCAACAACATGAAACAGAAAGAGAAAACAACAAACATAAATGGCTAACTGCCATTCCAAATTCAAAATAAAATGAGATTGACATCTCATTTCATTTTGAAATTAGCAAATTTGTTAATGAAAACACTTTTTTGGCAAATTTCGAAATAACCTCATTTCGGCTCTAATGAAAACGAAGTATTAGCTTCTTTTGGATTTTGCAGAAGATCTTGAGAAAAAATACCAGTCCTTGCTTATTCCAAGGCCTACTGTGGAGAGCACGGCACCGAATGCATGTGACTTCCTAACAACGCTGTTCGAATTTGCACATTTTAATTGGCAGTTCTTTGCGATGTGGCCAAAATTGTGACACTTGCGACATTTTGGACCTTTTCGCTGTTCCGAGTTGCTTGTTTGACGCTTTTGGTATTTACCGGCAAAGAATGCGGAATTCTCCCAAATTCATTGAAAATAAAAAAACCCATGCTGCAACGTGGAAAGACAAGCATAATGTATGGGATCGCATTGCAATAAAATTTAACAGCCAGTCGGAATCATACATTAGGATTAGCGCAAGCTCTCAAGAGGTTCTATACTATACCTAATCAGCCGTATTTATTAGATTTCACTAATACTCGGTTCAACCTCGGAATAGTTAAACCGAGTCGAAGCACTTACTCCGGGTTTACGCCACGTCAATATTTATTTATAAAATATTTTCTCATCCGTTTTAGTTACGCCTGCTTTATGTCAAATATTCTATCAAAAAAATCACCAATCTAAAACTCTGGTTATAATAAACGTAAACAAACCTCAGCTGATTTCCATTATTATTCGTTTAAGTTGTTTTGCTATTGGTAGAGTTATTGTTGTAGCAATATTTTGGTAAACAAAATTAACTAATAGACGATAAAAATAAAACAAAACGTTCTGAAAAAATGGGATAGTTGAAAAAAGGTATATTTAAATTTGTAAATATATGTAGGTATGTATATAATTTCCAGATTACAACAGACAAAAATAATTATTTTTGTTTATGTTCATAGATATTTCTCCGACAACTAATCATCCCTCAGTGTCATGGGATCTAAACGAGTTTTGTACTGCTTTGGCCTTCTCCTTCTTCCAGTAATGTTAAACCGTTTAAAGAATTTAAATGATGTAATAATATAAAATAAATATCCACTCTTTCGTAGTAACCAAAATGAAAAAAATTGTTTGCACTCCTCTTTGTAAATTTCAGACGATGGCATGTCAAAATGACATTTAGATACTAAAACGGCTTTACTCCGGCTTTAAACCTCCTATGAACCAGTTTTAGCTTACTCCGCCTCTATTCCTGGTATATTTTTTTTTTAAATAAGCTTTCCAGGTTTAGAGGCGTTGTAAAGTCGGAGTAACTTTACGCTGCCGCTAAACCGAGTTAATAAATAAGGCTGAATAACTATTAAGCAGAATTAAATAAGGAGGCAATAAAGGAAGTTTTGGTTTTATTATGTACATTTTCGTTCTTCCCCGTACGAGCAACAACGAACAATGTACACCAATGATAACACCGAAAGTCCAAAGCAGTCCTGTTAAGTTAGCAAAAGAATTGTTTAAAATTGAATAAAAAATGAGAGTTCCCGGTAGCAAACAAATAGTTATAAAGTTCCTCATACTTTTTTTCAATAGTTCTGGCAAATAAAGTGTTAAAAATAGAAAAAAAAGTTTTTTTTGCTAACTTCACGCAGCAAGGACTTTCTCGAGAAAAAGAGCTCTGAGCATGTCTTTCAACTTAAAATCAAGAGTTCTAGAGATCTTGATGGGTTTTAGAAAGAGTTCTGCAAAATTGGAAAAGTTAGGGCAAATTAAGGTTCCCATTGACTTAGAACCAAAAATTTTCAAAATCCAAAAAAAAGCAGTTCTGATTAGAGTTCCCGATAGCAAACAAAGGGTTCTGAACATTTTATTAGTAACTTTTTTTTCTAAAACTTATTTTTCAAAAGTTATGCGCAAATTAAAGTGCCCATTGACTTAAAACCAAAAATTTTCAAAATCCAAAAAATACAAAAAAAAGGAGTTCTGATTAGAGTTCCCGATAGCAAACAAAGAGTTCTGAACATTTTATTAATAACTTTTTTTCTAAAACTTATTTTTCAAAAGTTATGCGCAAATTAAAGTGCCCATTGATAGAACCAAACATTTTCAAAATCCAAAAAAATATAAAAAAAAGGAGTTCTGATTAGGGTTCCCGACAGCAAACAAGAGTTCTGTATGTAAGTATTTCTTCTAAATATAAAAGCCTAAACGAAGTTTCTATCATTATTACTTACAGTGCAATTACAGTTAACATGGGTCAGGGTACACCAAAACAAGACTTTTCTTAAATCCCCGATAAATGATATCAAAACTGGAGATAGGTCCTTACTGTAGAACAATTTTTTTCTTAGAATACACCCAAGAATCATGCCCTAAAATGCTATTGACGAATTACGGGACACCCTGAATAATTGCTTCGTTTCGAGAATTGTAGAAGCCTACACACATTTTCAAAAACGTCTTTAAAAAAATATGAAAACAAAAAATTAAAAATAAAAATAAACAAAAAAAAAAAAAAAACTACAAATAATAATACAAAAATTTAAATAATAATACTGTGTAGACAGACTGACTGAAGACCCCGCTGTCAATCTGGGCGAAACACATTTACTTCGTGAGTTGAGGTCACTTGTTAATAATATTCATTCACTGCACTACAAACAGAAGTAATTTCAATATTTCTTAATACTTAAATTTCTTTATCTCCTTTATCATGTGTATTATTTATTGAAAATGTTGACATCTTCACGTTTTGAGGACTGTAGAATCAGAATACGTCGTTATTAGCAAGATGTCTGTATGGGTGTATGTACGTACGTTGGGGGTACTTTTTTCGTCCCCCATAAAAGTTTTTGAAAAATAAGTTTTAGCAAAAAAAAGTTATTAATAAAATGTTCAGAACTCTTTGTTTGCTATCGGGAACTCTAATCAGAACTACTACTTTTCTTTTCATTTTTTTTGGATTTTGAAAATTTTTGGTTCTAAGTCAATGGGAACCTTAATTTGCCCTAACTTTTCCAATTTTGCAGAACTCTTTCTAAAACCCATCAGGAACTCTAGAACTCTTGATTTTAAGTTGAACAACATGCTCAGAACTCTTTTTCTCGAAAATGTCATTGCTGCGTGAAGTTAGCAAAAATACTTTTTTTTTCTATTTTTAACACTTTATTTGCCAGAACTATTGAAAAAAGTATGAGGAACTCTAGAACTATTTGTTTGCTACCAGGAACTCTCATTTTTTATTCAATTTTAAACAATTCTTTTGCTAACTTAACAGGACTGTCCAAAACCAGGTCCCGAATCGCGACTTACATAAGTAAACTTAAGGCAAACGAAATTTGGTCTACATGAACCAGTGCGCGATCGTGTACGTTCACTCGATTTGTCACCCGTCAAGTCTGGAGTTCACGGAATTGCATTTTAGTTAAATTTATTTTTCAAGAATGTGAGTAAAAATTTCAATTTTGAATAAAATAATATATTTTAGAATTTGAAAAAATAAATTTACATAATAATATTTATTGTAGGACAAATTACAATAAAATAAATCTGACCCAAAAGTCATATGAGGGAGCATCCTAATTTGGCCAAAAATCTTCAGCTAAATACATGTTATAGTCTAAGAGCCGGCAGCAGATTTTGGTCGTGAAAGGAAACCAAAAGATTTTAATAGTATGGGTAGTCCTGGTGAAGGTGATAACGAATACGTTCGTCTGCCAGCATGTAGTGGCCCCGTTACCACGTAAAAGTGCATCAAAAGCACAACTTTTCTGAAAATGGAAATCGGGTGGGAAACCATTTCCAATCTAATACAACTTGACGCCATCAACTCCCTGATTACAAAACTGGTTTCGACAGACGTGTATTTTGCGATTTTGTTTTTGGCGTTTTTAGGCTTTTGGGAAACCACCTGAAATTGATCACAACTTTTAGCCATGGACTCCCCGAGTGTGAATATATACGTGACAGACATCTAAGTGCCCCGAAACCACCGACAAACGTTCCTGAAAACGCGTTTTTTTTTGCGATAAAAGTCGCGGATGTAGTTACTAGTTTATCAAAAAGATTAAAGATACAAATTTCTTGAAATGCATATCAAATTATAGGGCTTGACTCCCTGAGTCGGAGAAGTTAACTGACAGACGTTTTGAGTTACGCCAAACTATTGAAATCCACGATATAACTCGTCTTCAAATATTATTATTATTTTTTCTTTTAATTAAAATGGTGCCTACCTAATAAAAAGGTCTTGACTAGCTGAAAAAGAAGTTTTGAAGGAAACACGTTTTGAACACACCAAACCATTCAAATAAGCGATATATGTAAGAAAGCTTTCTTGTCGGTCGTAGCGAGCTTACTACAATTTATGAAAACGTGAACTGAGTGTGAGTGCAATTTCACATTTCTTAAAGAAAAAAATAAAAGCCCGTTATGTATATCTCTTATTTGAATGGTTTGGTGAGTTCAAAACGTGTTTCCTTCAAAATTTCTTTTTCAGCTATTCAAAACCTTTTAATTAGGTAGGTACCATTTAAATTGAATGAAAAAACAATAATTATATTTGAAGGCGAGTTATAACGTGGATTTCAATAGTTTGGTGTAACTCAAAACGTCTGTCAGTTAACTTTTTCGACTCAGGGAGTCAATCCCTATAAATTGAGATGCATTTCAAGAAATGTGTATCTTTAATCTTTTTGATAAACTAGTAATTACATCAGCGACTTTTATCGCGCTTTTCAGCAGTTTGGCGTAACTCAAATGCCCGTAACATATAAAATCACTTTCTTGAGTCAGAACCTTTTAATTGGTAAACTTTTGAAGAACCTACCACTTATATACAATTAAAAAAAAAATAATAACATCCGCGAATTATGTCGCAGCTGCCAGTTGTTTGGGGCCACTTAAACATCTGTCACTTACATTTTAATTTTTTTTGGGTCAAGACTTTTGATTGGAATACATTTCAAGTGATGACACTAAAAACTATTTTTTTTATACATTAGTACTCTGGTAGTACAGAGCTTCCGATCAATTATCAAAAAATTTCAATAAAAAATCTGCCACTTTAATCGCGTCTGGTGGGCGTTTTGGGGCCACTTAGACGTCTGTCATCTACATATACGCACTCAGGGAGTCCGTAGCTAAAAGTTGTGATCAATTTCAGGTGGTTTCCTAAAAGCCTAAAAACACCAAAAAAAAATCGCGTTTTCGGGGACGTCTGTCTGGGTTTTGGGGCCACCTAGACGTCTGTCAAAACCATTAATCAGGGAGTTGATGGCGTCAAGTTGTATTACATTTGAAATGGTTTCCCATCCGATTTCAATTTTCAGAAAAGTTGTGCTTTTGATGCACTTTTACGTGGTAACGGGGCCACTACATACTGGCAGACGAACGTATTCGTTATCACCAGGGCCCGGATTCTCATGCTCTTAAAAACACAAAATATGCGCCTAAAATATGCACTAAAAATTACTAAAAATGCTATATAAATTGCAAAATATGCCATAAAAAATCCAAAATATGCCATACAAAATCCAAAATATGCTGCAGAAATATTCAAAAAGTAAATGAAAAACCATTTAAATAAAAAAAAAAAGACACAAATACAGTCTTTTATTCATAGAAAGTTTTCACAGCTAAAAGTAAATAAAATGAACATAAAATTCAGGTGGGTTTAACAAAAAATAAATAGTGTTTTTAATAATATGTGCATTATTTTCGTAAGAAGGTTTTGTTAGCATGAATCATGAAATTTTTTCTGAAGTTTTCAAAAAAAATTTTACATGGAAAATGACCTCTCCACATTAAGAGACGTGTTAGTAGAGCATTTTTTAATGAAACAATCTCATATATTGAACTGTTCTTCATTCCCATTTAAGGATGTGCAAATATTTTTCATTTTAATATATCCTTCGTTTTTTTTAAGAACATTTTCTATTTTTTTACAAATAGATTGACCCATTGGAGTCTCTACTGCATGTATTTTTGAAACTGCTTCGTCCATTACAGTTATTTGTTTTTTAAGCGAGTTCCAACCCTCTAATTTCACTATAGTCTCACTGAGAAACCCATAGATTGAACTTATAAAAGCCAAAGTTTATTTTATTGAAATATGCAAGAAAAATATGCATTTATTGTTAAAATATGCTCAATAAGCCAAAATATGCATTTATATCAAAATATGCACTAACGATTGAATGCCATTTTAAAGCAAATTTCTTAATTCGAAAAACTATCTGATTCTTTTGCTTCTAAGGCTTCCCAAAAAAAATATGCATTTGCATTGAAATCCGGGCCCTGATGATCATATTACTATAATAACCAATGAAGGCAAAGCAGTTGAAAAAAAAACATAACAGACCAATTTGCAATACAATATCATAGACCATGTAAATACATGTATTCTCTTCCACAACATTCAAATAACATATTTGAATATTCATTATTTGAGGCAAGTATATAGAAATAACTACTGTTAAATTTTCTGCAATAAAAAGTGTATTTATATAATATTGATCAATGAACTTTTTTTTAGAATGGATCACTGTTTACCAAAAATTACGGAGGGATGTTGGGGAATGATGAATTTTGTATGAGTCCGTTGATGAACAAAGATACTGAATTCCGTTATAATCCTTGGAAATGCTTTGCGCCTCTTCCTGGAACGGTATAAGTGAGTACAAACTAAATACTTTCTAAAATATTAAAAAATAAAGGAGCCAAATTTCTCATAGAAATAGGAATAATGCGGCTTAGTGATCATTTCTGCAACCGGCCGATTATCATCAGCTTATTTTTTTTACTAAGAATTTAGCTCCTTTATTGATTTTTATGCTGTAAAAAGTCTTGGAATCAGTAGCGGATCTAGGGTTTGGCTCTGGGGGGGGCTTAGAGTTTGGAGATCCAGTTTGAAACCTTAAGTAATAAAATTTGCTTGTCGATACATTTTATAATTTATAACATATAATAGAGAGTTTAGGTTTAATGCATGACCGTACCAACTTCAGCCGAACTACACTTCACGACAACGCGGCAAAACATTATTTTTAATGAAATTTTAGGAGATACATCGCACTAAGCGGCAACTGAACTTCATACAAATTCATACGATTTCGTGTGAAGTGTAGTTCCGTGCGGTCTAATTTTTAAGGTTTAAGTATTTTTTTGTTGAAAAGATATATGGAGATACATGTGTAGTTATATAAAAGACAACGAATTTTGACATTTCCACTTTCATTTTAATGATATCCGTTTTTTGTGTGCCTTTATATCCGCTCCTGTCGCGCTTTAAAATGTTTTCAATATCTACACAGTACAATAACAATTATTCATACATAATTGCTGTAGCGGAGATAGAAGCAAACTCAAAGGTGCACCAAAATAATAATTTGAGCCATATATGCTTAAACCACGTGTACAAATTCGTTTATTTATATTATTTAAAAATTGATTAGGTACCTACATAATGTAGTTATATTTTTAAATTAGCTGTGGGTATGTTTTGAACCTCCCATGTTTGACAAGATTTGAAAACTGTTTATAATTGGCTAGTTCCGAAAAATTATATTTAAGTGTTAGTACTGACAAAAGATCATTAATGTGCTTTGACCCGGTATCAGTCCTCTGAGATCTCATTTTTCCTGAATTAGCCAAATCAACGAGAAACTATTTTGTTCAAACTGACACTTTAGGACATAAAACAAAGCTGCTCTAAGTAATAAGCCGTGGCCTAATTCTGCCAGCGTGAATTAATTTTTGTGTATACGCTGCATACACTTTTTATTCATGCTAAAAAAATATGTCGAGAAAATTTGCACGTCATTCTAGAGTCTAGAGGGATTGAACATATTCATTTGCTTTTGCATGATTTTCTGGGCGAGCACAGAGAAAACTCACGCTTTTGGAATTGTCTAGTACAAAAATGTTTTGTACGTACAATTATTGCCTTGGACCTTTCAAATTTTGAAAACGTAGCCCCGAAAATTTCTAAGCCCAGCCAAGGCCGTGAGAAACAATTCCTGTTGTATTTGACATTTACACTAAACTTGACATCCCGTTGTTATCAAATGGTTTAAGCCTCAAATGCGTTTCTTTCTGTAAATTAGCTTTGTTTTTAGTATAAACAGTTGGGGCATTTGACACGTTAATGTTAAGCCCCAGCCATTTTTATCTCTTTTTACTTACTTTGGCAGTCCCTAGACTTGAGCCCCAAAAACTCTCTGGAATAAGGTTAGTTTTTCGAAAGTAAGTTGCTTAACCCTGGCTAGGTTTTTTGTCCAATATTCTCAGACCTTATTGCTCCAAAGCTATTTTTTTTTTCCCAATTTTCTGGGTTTTATTTTCAGGGAACAATTGTCGTTGCATGAAACATGTCCATATTCATAGCCCCCAACTTAGTTTTTGTCCAATTCGCTTCAGACTTTAGCCCCAACCTTAGGGCTTAGAAAAAAAATTACATAACGTTCAACCCCAACCACGTTATTTTGTCCATCAAATCTCATATCTTAACAATATTTTAGACGGAATATAAAATTCTACACGTTGTAATGTATTACTTTCTATACTTTCAATTATTTTATGATTCGGCTGTGGGGGGGGCTTTAGCCCCTATAGCCACCCCACTGGATCCGCTACTGCTTGGAATCATCTGGTTTTCACTGTTTGATTTAAAACGAATAAAAGCATTGAATTTTAAAATCCAAAATATAGGTATATTCATAATATTTTAAAACATTAAAAAATACTTACAAAAATTGGTGAATCATTTTAAAAATCTGAAAAAAAAAAAATAGTATTTTGGCTAGACATTGACGCGCCGCGCCGCGCACTCGCCGCCGCCGCCGGTGCATTTTAATAGTTCGATAATATATTTACAGTCCAGAAAAACTAGATAAATAAATGTCCTTACTTCGAAAAAAATCAGGCAAAGCCGAATTTTGGAAGAGGATTTCTGTTTGTATGTCCTTAACACTTCCTAAAACGTACCCTAAATTTGGAGTGGAGCAAAACATTTAAGGTGGTGGGAAATGGGAAAAAATCAGTTTTTTCCGTTAAGCTTACTTACTCAAGCAGTATGTACTTTGGCTTTGGATTGACGGTACATCATTTGGCCGACATTCATGACAAAGGGCTTATTTTAAAGGCTATTAAGAGCACTACAAAATTGTAATAGAGAATTATCAAAAAAAAGAAGTATTTGAGATATCAGAAAAAGTGCTTCCTACCCCCACTTAGACGAAAAATTGAACTTTGGACCGCTATAACCTTAGAACGACTTCACGTACAGAGCTCGTTAAATATGTCATTTTGTAGATAATTGTAATGCCTACAAGCTGTTGTCAGGTCATTTTTTGAAAAATAAACATCTCGGTAGTAATTAACCAGAACAAAACAAATTGATTTGAACAATATGGGGGTATTTCACTTTTGGTACCATTCTAAAAACTTGTTTTTTATTTTATAGAAACAATTTTTCCAAACATAACCCAACAAAATAAATTTCTTCATCCAAAAGAGTGAGAAAGTGGGATGAGGGATTGGAAAGTTGGAAGCAAACAGAACTGCTCGGCTTGCTGATTCCCCACACACGATAGAGCCGAAAAATGATTCGGAGGTTCGGTTTCGTGGGTTTTGGACTGCCTTAAAATCCAAATTGTTCGGCCGAACCAAACGAGGCCATCTGAGTTTTCCCACTCATGAGCAATTTAGGTTCGGCTCCGGACCGTGTATGGCCAGCTTAAGACTCTGGTTATTATAAACGTAAACAAACCTCAGCTGATTTCCATTATTATTCATTTTAGTTGTTAAGTTATTGGTAGAGTTATTAATTGTAGACATATTTTGGTATAAGAAAATTAACTTATAGATAATACAAATAAAAGAAAACGTTCTGAAAAACTGGGATAGTTGAAAAAAGATACGTAAATTTGTAAATATATGTACATAATATAATTTCCAGAATAAAACAGACAAAAATAAATATTTTTGTTTATGTTCATAATGTAGATATTTCTCCGATAACTAATCATCCCTCAGTTTCATGGGATCTAAACGAGTTTTGTACTGCTTTGGCCTTCACCTTCTTCCATCAGTAATGTTAAACCGTTTAAATAATTTAAATGATGTATTAATATAAAATAAATATCCATTCTTTCGTAGTAGAAAAATTGCTTGCACTTCTCTTTCATTTCAGACGATGTCATGTCAAAATGACATTTAGATACTTAAACGGCTTTACTCTGGCTTTAAACCTCCTATGAACCAGTTTTAGGTTACTCCGCCTCTATTCCTGGTATATAATTTTTTTAAATAAGCTTTCCAGGTTTAGAGTCGTTGTAAAGTCGGAGTAACTTTACGCTGCCGCTAAACCAAGTTAATAAATAAGGCTGTTAGTGTATTTTCGCCTCCAGGCACATCAGCCTATTGTGTCATATCTGATAATTTCTCGTGCCAACAAAACTCAGTTAAAGAGACAGCACCAACGAGAACCGTTTTGCAATACGAGAAAGCCAACTGGGACGGTCTCAACGGTTTCTTCAGGAACTTTAACTGGTCACTATGCTTCCTCGATAGAGACGTAGACTTCAGCGCAGATATGATCACAAACCTTATTCTTTGTGGAATTATCATCTATCAAACCCAAAGAAACCTCATGGTTTGATTCGAGTTCTAAAGAGGTTATTAGGGTTAGAGGAGCAAGTCTCCGATGTTATAAAGCCAACCCTACAGAGGAAAACCGGAATAAATTTAAACAAGCTAGAAAGATCTGTAACGTTCATATTCGACGAACCAAATTTTTGAATCATCAAAAATTACGGCAAAAAATACTACAGTGTCCCAAAGGTAGTAGGTATCTACAAATTTTTGGTCATTTGCAAAGAACCAACGAATTGCTACTTCGTCGTCGGTTACAACGTTCGTCTTCAATGACACTTCTTGTCAGCTCGTTATATAAAGCCAATTTGTTGCAGCACCAGTTTGCTGTTAATTCGACGGTGCCAGAAAAAGTTATATGACTTCTCCTGTACTTGAGAGCACAGATGATTTTATGGGACGAATCTACTTTTGCACTCGTGCAGTTGCTAGATTCCTGAAAGATCTTGATGTAAACAAATCTGGCCCGGATAGCATCCCTGCCATTGTTCTGAAGAAGTCTTCTTTAACGCTGGCCAAACCACTGCGTAAGCATTTCCATCTGCCCTATTCTACTGGTCTCTTTCCGAGTGGATGGAAAACAGCTTTTGTCCAGCCTGTCCCTAAAAACGCCGTATCTTCTTCACCCTCGAACTATCGACGAATTGCACTTACTTCCCTTCTTTCCAAGGCCATGGAAACGCTGATTAATTTCCAGCTCAAGAAATATCTCGAAGAACGTAAGCTTCTTAATGACCGGCAGAACGACTTTCGTAGCAATAGGACCACTGGTGATCTGATGGTTTATCTCACTGAACAGTGGCACAAATCTGTACATCTCTTTGGAGTAAGTAAGATTATTGCACTTGATATTTCAAAAGCATTCGATAGAGTTTAGCAGCAAGCTCGCTAATCGAAAATGCGTGCATTTGGTATCGACGAATCTCGCTACTTCGCTGTATTAGAAACTACCTGCTGGTGTGCCACAGGGGTCCGTTTTGTCTCCGACTCTCTTCCTTATATTCATAAACGATCTTTCGCCTGAAACTTCTAATCCATTAAACTGTTTCGCTGACGATAGTACCCTCAGCTTTTCATATTCGTTTTAAGATTCACATCTATGTCCTTCGGATAAGAAACTTGAACGGCAGTTTATGATAAGCTCATTAATTTCCGAACTCGACACCATTGTCCAATGGGGAATCAAAAATCGCATAGAATTTAATGCTTTAAAAACTCAATGCTGTCTCCTGTCATTAAAGCGGAACCCACCCCCAATGCTGCTTTCCATGGAAGGCACATCGAGGAAACCGAAAAGCTCTCAGTTCTCGGTGTGTGTGTCCCAGACCACTTTATGTGGAATGACCACATATTTGACGTCACCAAAAACGCTGCTAAGTGCTTAAGTTCTCTCAAGATGCAAGCAATTTGTTACCACCTCTGATCTGGCTGTAATCTACAAAGCCTTTATTCGTCCAAAGCTTGAGTATAATTCACATATATGGGTAGGTGCTCCTGTTACTCAGCTAAGCTTGTTGGATAGAATTCAAAAAAGGGCCCTAAAATGATAGGTGATAGAACAATAACGGGAACAATAGCATCCCTCGAATACCGCTGCAATGTCACCTGTCTCTCACTGTTCTATCGCTATTTTTATGAACAGTGTTCAAGTGAAATAGTCGGTTGCATTCCTCCCCTCAAACAATTCAACCGTAATACTCGCGCTTTTTGGAATGCTCATCAGTTAACCCTTGAGCCCAACTTTTTCTTTAGTCGCACATTAAGAATGTGGAATGCTTTACTTGGCCCTATTCCCCCCCCCACATTTTGATATTCAGATATTCAAAACCAATGTGCATCGGTATCTCCTTTCAAATCCTTCCTTATTTTCCTAATACTCGCACTGTGCTTGTCATATTAAGGGTAGTAAAAACCCCTTAAGTGCGCGGCATGTTTATAAAAAAAAATTATTTCGTTTCCATAGTGCAACACCCTGAATTTTTCGCAAAAGACGCTTATCCATTATTTATCTGGCCTGTAGTTTCGTTCCAAACGCCAAACAAAACAAATATGCTTCAATTTTCTAATGCTACCATATTGAGTTGTGGAGTTTTAGTTGGAAAATGTTAATTTGTCGTCCAAAAAAATTAAAATTCGACGAAAAAATTTAAATGGGAGATTTGTACGGGTTGGTTTGGATATGTTTTTTTGGGAATACTAAATTTGAATAAGAAGTGATCTCATTGTTAAGGCCCAACTATAATAGGCATAAGCTAGCATATGCGCGCATAAGTAAACGTGCGAATACAAAGAATATCAATGCGACTGAACATAATGGAGTCTAGCTGCGTTTCGTTCAATTTTTGTCAGTTTCGTTCACTTAAGCGTGCATAAGCAAGAGCGATCCTAGTGGCTCAGCGCATAAGTAAATTTTACAAATGCAGCAAAAAACACAAAGCCACAGCTGTTTTGTGAATCAATTCACGAGTTGTGCACGAGTATGTGTAGTTTTTGTTGTATCGTGGCCGCATTTTCATTTGTATTTAAAAATGCGGAACAAAACACAAAGCTGAAAACCGAATGTGGGGCGAAAGCGGATAGGTATTTTTTTAATTTTTGCTTATGCGCGCATAAGTCCATTATGGCTATACGGGGTAATTTTGCAAACATAAGCAAATTTTCGTTAGCTTTTTGACATTAGTTTTTGCTTATGCCTATTATATTTGGCCCTTTAAAGTTGGCATTTTTCTGAAAAGTTGGTAGCTCTGGATATTGAGCTGTAGATTTTTGAGATTCGAGTTTTTTTTTTCTCATTATTTTTATTGTTTGAGGCACAGAAATCCTTTTCTTGACATCTTTTTTTAAGATAACTGTAATAAATCAGGATACATGTTTTTTTTTTTTTTTAAATTAATATTTTGCTTAATTTTTGGGTTAAAACAATTTTTTTTTTTTTTTTTAGCGAAAGCATTTAAAGAAATGTCCAAGCCTTTTGTGGAGCGAGTAGGGCTTACATCTCAACTATAGTTTTTATTTAAATTTTCCAAGAGACCACTCTAGGGTCCTTACAATTCATAATTCGTTGTAGGTCATCTTACCACGCTGGCGCTGTAGGGGCCTCCAACAGAGCTGTGGGATCTCGATCAGACTTGTAGAGACCTCCAACAGAGCTGTAGTGTCCTCAATGGAAGATGTAAGGGCCAACGGCAATTGAGTTTCAAGGCCTCTAACAGAGCAGTAGATGTAGAGGCTCTCAGAGTGGTAGGGCCTCCAACAGAGCTCTAGGGTCTTTCAAGAAAGGCGTAGGTACCGCCAACTGAGATCTAATGCCTCTAGCAGAGCTGTAGAGCCCTCCAACAGAGCTCTAGTGTTATTCAACAAAAGTGTAAGGGCTGGTAGCTGAGCTCTAGGACCTCTAACGGAGCTGTAGAAGTCTCGAACATATGTACATAGATGTAGGGCATCCAACAGATCTCTAGTGTCCTTCAAGAAAGATGTAAGGGCCACCGGCATTTGAGTTTCAAGGCCTTCAATAGAGCAGTAGATGTAGAGGCTCTCAAACACAGTGGTAGGATCTCCAACAGAGCTCTAGGGTCTTTCAAGAAAGGTGTAGGTACCGCCAACTGAGATCTAAGACCTCTAGCAGAGCTGTAGAGCCCTCCAACAGAGCTCTAGTGTCCTTCAAGAAAAGTGTAAGTGTAACTGAAATCTAGGACAGAGCTGTAGAGGTCTCGAACATATCTGTAGGGCCTCCAACATAGTTGTAGAGACCTCCAAAAGAACTCCAGAGTATTGCAAAAAGATGTAGAAACCTTCAACTAAAATCTAGGGCCTCTAGAGAGCTGAAGCGCCCTCCAACAGAGATGTAGGGCCTCCAACAGAGCTGTAGAGACCTCCAACAGAGCTCTACAAAACTCCAGCAGAGCTCTAGGGTCTTGAAGAGAAGTTTAAGGGTCTCGTACAGAGCCTCTGAGCCACTTAAACTCTATATTTACTGTGGAACCCTCAAAATGCTAATTTTATAAAAATTTGTTCCCCTAAAGAATAAAAACTTACTTACTTACTTACTTACTTTGCTCATCCAGGGGACCATAGGGCAAAATCTCGCTTGCCCGGCAGCCCATAGTCTGCCCCTGCTCTCTTGGAAGATCGATATTGATAAACAGGTATAAACGATATTCAGCTGTAAGAAACATGCAAATTAAAAGAAATTTAGTAAATACAACCATTTATTTAATTTTCTTTTACACACTCTCTTTATTTAAACAAAAAGACATGATTTTATAATTAAACAACAAATGAATCAACAAACAATTTTGTTGTAATATTTTTTTTTTGTACGCAAACTTTGTTGTTTAATGTATTTTAATTTTAATTTTATTTTTGGTTCTTTTTTTTTTGTATCGATTTTAATAGTTTTGCTTTTAAGTAATTAAATACAATTTTTTTTTCATTCCAAAAAATTCTAACAATATTTTGTGCAGAAATATTTCACATTAAAACTAAAACAAAAAAATACTATTCTATTATAATGATAATAATAAATGATAAATATATTATAATTATTTAAAAGTGTCTCTAGTTCTGTACAATTATTCGTAAAAAATATTTTGATAAGTAATTTCTTTTTAGTTTATTTTGAGCAGACAATAAAATTTTTTGAGCATAATGTCCTCTTTCGATCTATGTTTATCAGTGATTTCGTTAAGGTAATCTAATTTAACCGCATAACCAATACATAATTTGGATAAATGCATGAGAAAATAAAATTTCTTTGAATTATTTTGCTTGTTTTTTTTTGTAATATTTCAATCTTGACGAAATCACACCAACCTCTTTTCATGTGCTTGAGCAATTGTTTTTTTTTTTTGGTTTTGTTTTATAAAACCAAAACTTAAAATTAACTATTTTATAAATATAGATAAATACAAAATTTGAATATTTAATTAAATATTATCTTAGAATTCTATAAGACTAGACATTTAGTAGTTTGATTCGTTATAAAAATGACAGGTTGAAATGTTTTCTAGCTAAATTATATAATATTATATTTTTTTCTTGTTTGTTAAATATAAATAAATAAATAGATAAATTAATTTGAATTCCTTACATGTGTATGTTTGTGTCTGTTTTGCTTACAACATAAATATTTTTCATTGTAATTTATAGAAATGCAATTCCTTAATTTTTAACAACCATTTTCTTTTAAATAAAAATTTAAAATAATATGAAATAAATTTTTATTATGATGCTTTATCTATATATTTTGATTTTAATTTATAATAAATTACACATATATTTTTCTGTTGATTCAAAAAAAAAAAAAAAAAAACATTATAGTATACTATAAATCTACTATATTAATTCGTTTTGTTGCACTTTTAAGGCCTGTAGTTATTTGTTTTTGTAGAAATAATTGTTATAAACTATATTATGAAATAATTTAAATAAATAAATATATTACACAAAAAATCTTAAATTATTTTTTTATTTTATTTTAAGAAACTGTTTTGCTGCGTAGTTTTTTTTTACTGTAGGTAATTATAGAAATTCCAAATCCTCAATTTGTATTTTTTTTTTCAAGAAAAAAATCATTTTGGACGGTTTTTATAAAAAAAAAAACTTAAATTGTTCGATTCGCTGGTAAACGATTTTGCAAATCATCAACAAAATTGGAATATAATTTAAGGGTTTACAAACTAAAATCAATTTCAGAAATGTATAGAAATAATAAAATGAAAATGGAATGGATTTTTGCATAATATGTAAAGTTTTACAACTAGTTAATTTTTTTTATGGTAAATTGGGATGGATAAATGACTTTAATTAAAACTCGTTTACCAATCGAACAATTAATTGAAAATACATTGAATTAAAAACCAAAACAATTCAAAATATTGCATAAATATATTTAATTTTAATATTTGAATTCCTTTTTTTTTTCCAATTTTTATTTTTGTATATTGAAATATGTATGTATTTCAAATATTAAATATTTTTTTGTTTTAACAAAAAATTAAGTATTTTAATCATTCGTGCTTCATTCGTTTAGCTATATTCGTATCGGAGTCAATGAATGCGAGTTGATAATCAAATTCAAAATCAGTATCCTTATGCTGTAAAAAAAAACAAGAATATTAACAATTTTCCAACTCAAGTGTGTCTTAAAAATACAATTGGATGGTTAGAAAGGGATCATGGCGTTATCTAGAATGAAGAAAATCTCGAATGGCAAAAATCTCGAAAAAAAAACAATCTCGAATGCAAAAATCTCGAATGTTCAAAAATCTAGAACGTACAAAAATCACGAAAGACTATATCTAGAAAAAAATCTCGAAAAAAAAATTCATTAAAGATTTTTTTTATTACATTTTCCAATAGTTTAAACGCAAATAAAACGCATAATATGTTCAATTTATGAAACAATTTATTTTTTGGTCAAAAAAGAACAACAAATGAAAATGTTTTTAACAGAAATCAAATATTTTATAGGATATGTATGTATATATGTATGTATGAATAATAAATTTTGGGTTTTGCCCTGCGACCTAATAATCTATTGTGCCCCCTACTGGAGTTGGACCAGGGTACTCATCTTACAACTGATCCCCCAAATTTATTTCTCTAAGAAATCGAAATATTTGGAGTACATTCAGAGATGGTAGACCACTCTCTTCCACCTGTTAAAGTCCCAGGTGTTTGTGTCTTTGGTGCACAAGTGCATCACATTTGCCTAGAATCATCGATATCGCAGGATTATGTACCTATACATGTATACAAGTACCACAACATAAGAAATATCAAAAAAGTATAATAATTATTCAATACAAAGGAAAAGTGTCAAAATATAACAAAATTAAACAAATATCTCTTAGTATAATAACTAAATAGCTTCTATAAACTGGAGTTATATGGAAGACTCTTAAGATAGCTTACACAACCTTGTTCTTCCTTTTCGCCCAGTATTTTTAAGATTTGCTTTTCTTTTTTTAAATACTCCTTTCTTACCTTAGTTTCTTGACCGATTTGAATTTTTTGAACCACACAACTAACCTTAATTGACTCACTAGCCAAAACTTTAATTTATTTATAAAGTCCAACATGTGGCCTTCTATCTTAAACCTTGAGCCTCCTATGCAAGGACTCAACTCTGTTTTGTGTTCTGGGTAAACTCTGTTTTATTTGGTTAGCACATGAACAGAAAACTTACGTTGTTATAAGAGACCGTCCCTAGCAACATTAAATTTAGTCACCTAGTCTGGTGGTGACTAAATTTAATGTTGCTAGGGACGGTCTCTTATAACAACGTAAGTTTTCTGTTCATGTGCTAACCAAATAAAACAGAGTTTACCCAGAACACAAAACAGAGTTGAGTCCTTGCATAGGAGGCTCAAGGTTTTAGATAGAAGGCCACATGTTGGACTTTATAAATAAATTAAAGTTTTGGCTAGTGAGTCAATTAAGGTTAGTTGTGTGGTTCAAAAAATTCAAATCGGTCAAGAAGACTAAGGAGACCTTCCTAATCTAGAATAAATATTAATTGTTGAGACAATGAATTCGCGCGCGCGAATTGTAACCATTCATTGTCTCAACAATTAATATTTATGCTAGATTTTTGCATTCTAGATTTTTTTTTCTAGATTTTTGCAGTTCGAGATTATGCTTTCTAGATTTTTGTTTTCGAGATTTTTTTTTCGAGATTTTTACTTTTCGAATTTTTGCTTTCTGGATTATTGGTTTCTAGATATCGTGGTAAAACCGGTAAGAAATGCACTGATACTAGGAAATTTGCAAAACTTTACCAAGGAATCACAAGCTTTTTTCTTAAGGAATGGAAGCTACATCCAAGGAATTTGAGGTGAATATACTGAGGAAATTATCATGGTTCATGGGGGTGTCATATTGGCGTTCACCAAGTGACTTTCTTGGTGAAAATATTGAATGGTGAAATCACTAAATATATGTAGGGGACGAGTGCTAACAGTGAGACAACTCATTTTTCTCCTTTGTGAAAGCATGCACAGACATGCCAGTATTGGTAAAAACGTTTATCTCCCCCTCCACTTGTTTGGATTCTGTTGCGCACGAATTTCAGTTGCGCGTTAACCTCCACCGGATAAACATTCTAAAAAATGCCTCGAAGTATTTTTCGGAGTGTGTTTAAATTTAACATAGCAATCAGGTTTATACACAAATTTGTTAACATATAACATTTATATATGTGTTCTGTTATAATAAAACAACTAAATCATAGAATTCTTTTCATTTTTGTAATATTTTTTTTATGAAATGACAAAAAGCGAACAGTGAGACATTTCCAAAAAACAAACAGTGAGACATGCCTCAATATTGTATTATTGTAATTTTAATTTACAGCGATTTAATCAAATAGCGATTGATTTTTGTTGTTTTTTCTCCTTAACAGGCTTTGTTGTTGCTACAAAACGAATTAAATATGTCTTTGGAATCAGCCTAAAGTGATTAATTTTTTTTATTTGAAATCATATCTGTGAATTTAAAATTATCTCAATGTGATTATACTTTGTTTTTTTTTTTTTACCTTTTCTAGTTTATTGTTCTTTATTACATTTTTCTTAAGAGGTCGTCTCATTGTTCACCTTACACTGTCTCACTGCTCGCACCGCTCGCAAACAGTGAGACAGTTTGTCTTTTTCTATGTTTCAGTTTGTTGTTATGCTCTCATGGATCGTTTCACTAAAATTTCTTTTGGAACATTAAGTTAAAATATGCCTTAAAATAGTATAATCCAAATTTGAATTAGATTGCTTGAAAACATTCAGAGATATACCGATTTAAAAGAAAAGTGTCTCACTGTTCGCACCTTTCCCCTAATTGGCTTATTCCAAAATGAATTATAATAGATGAAAAATAGCATGAATTACACCCGTGATATCACTAGTTTGTTGGAAACGTGGAGTTGCTTGTCATGAATGTTCACCAAGGAAATCACTTTGTAAATATCATTCGTAATAATTAATAAGTTATATTAAATGAAAAAAGCTATGAATATTCACCAGTTGTTAACGCCAGAATTCATATTATATGGAAAATGGAACATCAAATAATAAAGGGGTTTTCAACAGGGACGCTACAAAAGTAGAGCAACAGGGACAGCAAACGACGCCATATTTCTTGCCGCTCTTTTAAAATTTCTCTTCAGTAAGGTTTTCCATTTTATGATGGAAAGATATACGAGCCAACAACGTGTCGAAATTATTAAAATTTACTACCGAAATTCGGAGTCAGTGGCCTCAACGTTAAGAGCGCTACGTCCAATTTATGGTCGTCATAATCGTCCTAGCAGATCAACAATTGAGCGTCTAGTGGAAAAATTTGAATCCACAGGCACAGTACAAAATGTTACCGTGCCAGTGAGACAAAGAGGTGCCCGTAGTGTCGAGAATATTGCTGCCGCTGAGGCTTCAGTTGCAGAAAGCTCAAATGTGTCTCTCACACGTCGTTCTCAAGCGTTGGGCATCTCTGTGACGTCGTTGTGGCGAATTTTGCGAAAAGATCTTGGCCTACATCCTTACAAGATTAAATTGACGCAAGAACTGAAGCCGCTTGACCACCAGAAGCGTCGTATGTTCGTGAATTGGGCTGAGCAACATCTTGAAAATGATTCGGATTTTCATCGAAAAATCATCTTCAGCGGTGAGGCTCATTTCTGGCTGAATGGCTTCGTCAATAAACAAAATATACGGTATTGGTCAGGAAGCAATCCACACGTACTCCATGAGTCATCATTGCATCCCGAAATAATTACGGTTTGGTGTGGTTTATGGGCCGGCGGCGTCATTGCGCCGTACTTCTTCCGTGATGATCAATACCGGCACGTTAGGGCCCAGTTATAGCTATCATTAGAAACCATCACTGAAAATATTAATTGTCAATTTTGAGAGATTTTGAAGAAAAAATAGGTGATTATTTTGATGCCAAAGTAAAGCTAATTTACTCAATATTTATTTCTAGGTAAAACAAAATTCAATTTTACACAACTTTTCTCATAAAATGATTTTTAATTTTTCAATGATGAACTACCTTACCAATGATCATTGAAAAAATTAAAAGTTACGAAGTGGGGAAGATATGGGTCAAAATGAATTTTTTTTGGAGAAGAAATAATTTAGAAGTTGTAAGGTATATTTCTGCATTAAAATATTCAATGATTAAACTTTCCAAGTGTCTCAAAATCAACAGCTAACTTTTTCAATTATGGTTTTCAATGATAGCTATAACTGGCCCCTTACTGTGAATGGGGATCGCTACCGTTCAATGATTACCTAATATTTTTGGCCCCAATTGGATGATATGGACTTGGAGGACATGCGGTTCCAACAGGACGACGCCACACGCCACACAGCGATTTTAACAATCAATTTATTGGAAACCAAATTTGAAGAACGTGTTATCTCACGAAATGGTCCAGTCGCTTGGCCGCCTCGGTCGTGCGATTTGACGCCGTTAGACTATTTCCTGTGGGGCTACGTCAAGTCTATGGTCTATGCCAACAAGCCAGACACGATTGATGAACTTCGTACGAATATCGAACGTGAAATTGCAGCAGTATCGGCCGATTTATGCTTGAAAACCGTCGAAAATTGGGTTCAGCGTCTGGACTTCTGCAAGCGTGCCCGTGGTGGCCATGCAAAAGTAATCGAGTTCCATACATAATGGCATCAAACGTACTTTCACAGAAATAAAAAATTTCATTGATATCCAAAACCTTTTTTGTTTTGTAGCGCTCTTATTGAAAAATCCGATATAAACTATGAACTCAAATTAAATTGCATACTTTTAGGCTAATCACAATTTAAATAAGAAAATAATAGAGTAGTTAGTTCACATTAAACTTAATTATTAAGTTTAATGCTAATTACTCAAGTAGTAGCCCGTAGCGTAATGGTTAGTGCGTTCAACTGTCACGCTGGAGGTCTGGGTTCGCTTCCCAGCCTCGTCCACCTAAAAACTAAAAAGTTTTTTTTCAGGGCTACTGCCTCTTGCGAGGAATTGACAAATCCTCCAAGAGTATCACTTGTCACGAATAAGTGCTTCTCGTCTAGCCGTTCCGATTCGGCATAAAATTTTAGGTCCCTTCCATTCCTGTCGAAAGGCGCACACAGGAATGGTAGCAAGTTGTTAGTCACTAGGCCCTGGTTCTTCATGAGCCGTTGTGCCACCCGATTTTTTTTTTTTGCTAATTACTCAATCATTAGCTATTTCACCATACTCTTTATAAGTAAGCTTCGCTTTTACCACCGAGCTCGTCGGTTTGTTAGAATAAGTTTTAGTTTTGTATGTAAGTTCCTTTCATATCATTTAACAAAAAGGTTGTTTAACTTGTATTTTAATAAAAGGTAAAACGAAATTGGTTTGTTTTCTTTATTACGATTTGGTACTGCAAAGAAATTTGTTTCACAGCACACCTTGGTTTCTTATTTGGACGAAGTTTTTCTTTGAGAAGAAGTTGCCTATCCATAGATAATCAGAAGAAGAATTTATATTTTTGATCGGGATTGAATTTTGTGTGGCAGAAAATTATTTCTTTTTGACGGTGCACCTATACAGATAAAGCCAAGTCAAGTTTCAAACAACGAAACTGAGAGTTTGTTGGCGAGATGGTAAGGGGAGGGAAAAAATCTCCACTAACGCTCTTCTCGGCAACTAACTCCTAGTTACTGGCAGCTCAGTTTCCTTATGTGAAAGGGGACCAAGAATTAAGTAGAAGCAACTTGTGCTGTTCCGTTGGATTTCAGAATGACTGAAACCTTGAGTGAAACCAATGGAAAACGTCATTTCGTCAATTTAAATCGTTTATCCATAGGCTGGTTATCATTTTCATCGAAAGTATTATTTTCAAGTTAGATAAAAGACACAAGGTCTGTTCCTTTACTTTGAGTTTCTGTGATTTTTAGTCCGAAGTCCTGTCAAGTTCGTATAAAAAAAATGGAATTGAGAGAACTTGGGACCAAAATCCGCTGAAAATCACAGAAATTCAGGCTAGAGGAAAAGTTTTTTTTACGTCCCTTATTTTGGCGGACACTTTGTGGTGGAATAGAAAAAAGTTGATATCAGTTTATATATCAGTAGCTTATTAAACGCTAATTTGTTACTCAATCCAAAAATTTGTAGCTCGCTTAGTTTTTGAGTTATTGAAAATTCCGCTAAAATAAGTCTGAAGTTAGCGGACGAACATTAGAAAATAACAACTGTTTTGATGTCCAAAATTGTAGCTTTTTAAATGCTAATTTGTTACCCAAAAATTAATTTCTTATCTCTTAAGGCTAATTTTTATTTGAATTTTAAGTTTAAAATGTGCACTTCCGGTCCGTAAAAGCTGGCGGACAAAATTTAAAGAAATGAGATTTTCAATCTTTTTCTTTTGTTAGAATTTGTAGCTTTTGAAATGCTTATTGCTGGCCCAAACCTTAAATTTGTAGCTCTAACGGTTTATTTAATATTTAAGTTTCCCCTGGCAAAAGTTAGCAAAAAAACAATCAAATTTGTGTGCCACAATTTGAAGCTTCTCTGAACTAGATCAACTGCGCAAACCGCGATTTTGTAGATCGCATTTCCGTGGCACTTTTTAAACTTAAAGCATTGTATATGAAAACTATAGTAATATCATGAGAAGCGCCGACTACTGAGTCACGTAGTGTCGAAATCCACCAACTTCTCTCAACACTTTTTGTTGAGGAAACAAATTTGAAAGTTGAGATCTAACTCCCTTACTCCCTTACAATATAACAAGACTTACTCTTTCTAAAAACTAATGTCTACGCTGTCAAAATCATAGAACATGTTGCAAACACATGCGCCACCAGCCGTACAAATCCAGCGAAAATAAAAACGACTCCGTGATAATACTATAGTTTTCATATACAATGCTTAAAGCCTAGTACTCAGTTGAAGTGAAAATGAAATTTTTATTTTTATATTCATAACGAGAGCTAAGTACCCAAATGTGAGAGCGAAATATGAACCGGTTCAAAATTAATTTCATTTCATAATTTTCATTTCCTAACGTACGACCACTAGGAAAAAATAACAGAAGTGTGGAAAAGTATGACATTTGTCAATAAATTAAAATAAAAGTTCTTATAAATGAATGACACAGCCTACACGACGAAACTTCCGGCAACGGACACAGGCTGGCAGACTTTGCGGCGGGGCGAAATGTCATCATCTCAAGCACCTACTTCCCACACCTCAATATACACAAGGGGACTTGGCGGTCGCGTGATCAAGTAACCGTCAACCAAATCGACCACGTTGCGATAGACGCGAGACATGCTTCCAGTATCTTGGACGTCCGAACGTTCCGAGGGGCCAACATTGACTCGGATCACTACCTGGTGGTAGCTAGACTACGTATGCGGATATCCATGACGCGACAACGCAGAGCAGATGCTGTGAAAAGATTCGATGTCGAGAAGCTTAAATCGCAAGAGACTGCCAGAACTTTTGCAGACCACGTAACTCTTAATCTCTCAGAAGGTCCGCTACCAGCATCAAGTGCAGAGGACCAGTGGGAACACTGTCAACAAGCCATTAGAAGTGCCGCCTCTGATGTGCTGGGTTTCACTAGGCGAATACAACGAAACCCCTGGTTCGATGAAGAGTGCCGGCTAGCGCATGCAGCTAAGGACGAGGCCTACCAGGCAATGCTGCAGACTCGAACAAGAGCTGCTGAGAGAGTGGCCCGGGAGCTCTACGGGCTGAAACGAAAAGAGGAACGCCGACTTCTCAGAAGGAAAAAGAGAGAGCACGAGAAGCTGGCGGTAGAGTCTATTGAGGGTTGTAGCGGTAGGGGAGATGTTCGAAAATTTTATCAGAGGGTGAAGCGATCCACGGCTAGATTCAAGGCTAGAACGGAAGCCTGCCGAGATGAGAGTGGGAATATGGTAGTAGACACACAGTCAGTGCTGAGGATCTGGAAAGAACACTTCTCTAGACTGCTTAATGGCGAAGACAGCCAAGATGCCGCTAATAGGCAGAACGCTCCATTCAACTTGGACGATGATGGCCAAGAGTTCCGTCCACCCGACCTAACCGAAGTTCGGCTGGCGATATCCAAACTTAAGTCGTACAAGGCTGCAGGTGCGGATGGCTTACAAGCCGAACTATTTAAATCAGCGGGAGATGAATTGGCTAGGAGCATACACCAGCTCATCTGCAAAATTTGGTCGGAGGAAAGTATGCCCGATGAATGGAACCTCGGTATAGTGTGCCCCATCCATAAAAAGGGAGATGTTCTGAAATGTACCAACTACAGAGGAATTAGTCTCCTAAACGTCGCTTATAAAATCTTGTCGGCCATCCTGTGTGACCGCTTAAAACCTTTTGTCAACGATCTGATCGGCCCTTATCAGTGCGGTTTTAGGCCAGGCAAGTCAACCGTCGATCAAATGTTCACACTCCGACAGATTTTAGAAAAATCCCGGGAATTCCAGATCGATACACACCACCTTTTTATCGATTTTAAAGTCGCGTATGATAGCGTGAAAAGGGACGAATTATACAGAGCCATGTCGAGTCTCGGCATCCCTGCCAAACTCGTCCGCTTGTGCAGGATGACGATGGAGAAATCTCGCTGCTCCGTCAAAATTGGTAAGAACACCACCGATTCCTTTGATGTTGAGAAAGGATTGAGGCAAGGCGACGCGTTATCATGCAACCTATTCAACATCGTTCTTGAAGCCATTGTACGCAACGCACATGTCAACACCAGCGGTACAATCTATCAAAAGTCCGTTCAATTGCTTGCATATGCGGATGACATAGACATTGTCGGCAGAACGAAGCGAGCTGTGGCAGGGGCATTTGCGAGCATTGAATCGGAGGCGGCTAGAATGGGATTGGCGGTTAATGAGGACAAGACGAAGTATATGCTGTCATCGAGAGAGGAATCTCAACATCGTCGACTCGGGCAAAATATCACGATGGACAGATATAACTTCGAAGTTGTCAAGGACTTTGTCTACCTGGGCTCCACTATTACATCGCAGAATGACATCAGTGCAGAGATCAAGCGAAGAATTACTCTTGCCAACCGCTGTTTCTTCGGTCTAAGAAGGCATTTAAGTAGTAAGGCCCTCTCTCAGAGAACCAAGGAGACTTTATACAAAACCCTAATCATCCCGGTCCTGCTTTATGGGTCAGAAGCATGGACACTGAAAGATTCGGATAAAAATCTGCTAGGGTGCTTTGAGAGGAAGATTCTTCGTGTGATTTTCGGTCCGGTGTGTATCGAAGGAGTATGGAGGAGAAGATTCAACGACGAGCTATACGGGCTATACAGCGACGTTGACCTGGTCAAAAAGCTGAAAATACAGCGGCTTAGATGGCTGGGGCACGTGGAGCGTATGGACAGCAACGCACCTGCCCGACGAGTCTTCGAATCCAACCCCGATGGGGTACGCAGCAGAGGAAGAACCCGTAACAGGTGGCGCAATCAAGTGAATGACGACATCAAAGCACTCGGTGTGCGCAACTGGAAGCGGCTAGCTAGGGACAGAGCTGGCTGGAGGGGCTTGTTAGTTGAGGCCGAAGCCCATCCTGGGCTGTGAGCGCCATCAAAAGTAAGTAAAGTAAGTAAGTAAGTATAAATGAATAAAGAACCTAAAGAATTGTTTTGGATCTTACGATCTTTTATTTTCGAATATAAAGTGTTACTGACAAGCCACAAAAACCAATCTATGGAATTAAAATAGTCTTCTCAAGCATTTCAAGATTCTGTCAAGCTATCAGATAAGTCAAATTATTTTTGTCATCCAATGTGAGTATTGAAAATTGTCAAACTGAGGACTTAAAATTCACGTGGAGAATGAGATATGGTTTCATAATAGTCTAAGGAAGATAGGATCGGCCCAGGGACAAATTAATTCATGAAATTTTATTTCTGGTATCGACGCAGAATTTTATCCTCAACAAACATATCCAAAGTCCCCCAAAATCCCCGCATTGGCTTTTTGAATAGGCGCATTTTTATAGGTGGAGATGGGAGGGAGGCGGGAGTTTGTGAAGCTGAAAAATTTGTTGTAATACAATCAAATCATATGACACATGTTTTTAGGTTGCTTTTCAACGCTGATTCTAAAGAGACTAAAACTGAAAAGATACATGTATCCTGTGAAAATTTAATGTCAGTTTTATGGAATGATCACTATTTTTAAAATACAACAAGTAATATATTACCCTAAACCATTTTTAAAAAATGTGATTTTAATGAAATTTGGTATAAATGTTTGATTTGTCATGTTTACTAAGAATCAAAAGAGTCCCCAAAAATGTCTGTGGTGAAAGGGTGTTTTTTTGTGGGCGAGATGTTAGTGCGTCATTATTACCATAACATCTATGAATAAGTTTTAACACTGATGAAATTTGCTAAAAATATTAAATATTTCATGGTTTCCAAGTTTCAAAAAAGTCCATTATAATAACTTGATCCAAAGAGTTTTTTTAGAGAGTTTATGTTTTCGACCTGCCCTATACGGAGCAAAATGTTAGGTCTTACGAAAAATTGTACTTTTGTGTAATCGAGATAGTACATATGACATATGATATATGATTTCAAGGTATGATTTAACGCCGAATCTAATAAAAGAAGAACCAATATGATACAAGCACCCTAAAAAAGTTAGATTAATTTTGAAACAGAAATTACTGTTTTTTCCGTTAAGCAGGTCAAATATTACACCCCCAAAAAACACACTTGGACCTTAGATATTTGTACGGACTCTTTTGATCCTTAGGTGCGAATATAAATTTAATATTTTTAGCAAATTTCATAAGTGTCAGAATTTGTTCATGGATGTTATGGTAATAATCCTTCACTTGCATCTCTCCGTCAAAAAAAACACCCTTTAACCACAGATATTTTTAGGGACTCTTTTGATTCTAGGTAAGAATGCCAAATGAAACATTTATACCAAATTTCATTAAAGTCCCATTATTTTAAAATGGTTTTGGGTAATATATTACTTGTTGTACTTTAAAGAAAAGTGATCATTCCATAAAACTGACATTAACTTTCCACAGGATACATGTATCTTTTCAGTTTTTGCCTCTTTAGAACCAGCGTTGAAAAGCAACCTAAACACATGTGTCATATGATTAGATTGTGTTAAAAGCTACATAAACACTTTGATCATTTATACTTGTTAGAGAAGCTGATATTTTATTATGTTTGAAAAGCTTATGAATTGTAATTTAGTTATTTTATCAATAAATATTTTCATTCGTGTGTCGACTTCCAAAAGGTTATGGGCCCAGGAAATTAAAATTTTGTATTAAAATTTGTTTTCTTATTTGAATAAAAGCTAAAGAACGCAGACCAGAAATGGAAGCAAAATCAGTTGAAAACTCCATGATTCCACATCGCTTAAATTCTTCGAATTTTTTTGCGGAAGTAAAAGTCCCCTCGCTTTCGTCCATCCCTGTTTATATTTATTATTGTCTCGTGTTTAGTCTAAATAATTAAAAAAAAAAAATAATAAAAAAAAAACTGCTTTATAACGTCCTTTTCTTTAATAATAATACAAAAAAAAAATCATTACACCCCCATTATTAATCATCAATCAGTGCTTGTGTTTTAAAAAAAAATAATCATCAAAAAATAAATATCCCCAAATCTACGTCGCGCAAAAAAAAAAAAAAACAATAAACCGGTTTTAGTGTCTGTGATAGTTAATGTGCAACCAACAGTCCAGTCCATCACCTAAGCACATCAGTGCATTGCAATAGACATAAACCTATATATATAAAAAAAAAAAAAAAAAACAAAAATAAAAAGCTAAATGAGAAATTAAGAGCTAACAGCAGCAGCGAGTGGTATTCCTCCCAATTTCCTTCCCCCATCATCTCTCGCAGTCAAATTGGTTTGACTATTGAAAGCACTGTGTGATGTGCATGGTGCTGCTCCCTCACAGTGCTTGCATTGAACAAATTAATTATGACGTCAGATAGATAGTTGTTTGTTTTATCTAGTTAACCAGGGGCGGCTCAATTTCAGATTGTCACTTAGGCATAACACTAGTGGCAAATTGTTATTGAAAAGCTCAAATTGGGATCTAGATTAAACGTTCTTCTTAGGTAATTGTCTGACTTGTGTTTTTGCAAGTTAGGAATATTTTAAATGGGTGGTAGATTTAGGGTGCATTTTAGCAACATTCGTGGGCTTAGACAGAATTTCTATTCTGCATACGTTCATACTGTACAGTACAGGCCAGCTGTTTTGGCACTGAGTGAAACACAAATAGGTGAAAATTCTGATCATTCAGAATTTAACCTATATGGGTATAGCTTAGTGCCTCTATTCTTTGCTCACCATGGACTCGCCATTTATATAAGAAATGATGTTGCGTACCAACTTCAACCACAATATGGTTTGTGCTCAAACACATATTTTAACTTCATGTGGTTCAAATTTTCGGTCAATAAGCACATCATTCATTCATGTTTTATTTATCGGAGCCCGAACCTGGACAGAAATTTAACTTTTAACGAATTTGATGCTCTGTCCGACTCCATCCAAAGAATTGTTGCCCTTTATCCTTGCACTGAAATCGTCATTGCGGGCGATTTCAATGTACACAATTCTAGTTGGCTTCGCTTTTCAGGCCAGACAACACCCGAAGAAAGGTATGTTGAGCTCTTCGCTGAGTTAAACCAACTAACTCAGCTTGTTGACGAGCCCACTCGAATACCGGACATTGCAGGTCAATCTGCCAACACCCTAGACTTGTTTCTCACCTCTGATCCTAATAAATACTCAATTAGTGTATTATCGCCTCTAGGCACATCAGACCATTGTGTCATATCTGCGAATTTCTCGTGCCAACAAAACACAGTTAAAGAGAAAGCACCAACGAGAACCGTTTGGCAGTACGAGAAAGCCAACTGGGACGGTCTCAACGGTTTCTTCAGTAACTTTAACTGGTCACTATGCTTCCTCGATAGTGACGTAGACGCCAGTGCAGATATGATCACAAATTTAATTCTTTGTTGAATGAGAAATTTTATCCCGAATAGGGTGAAATCTATTAAACCTAAAGAAAACTCATGGTTTGATTCGAGCTGTAAAGAGGTTATTAGGGTTAGAGAAGTAAATTTCCGATGTTATAAGGCCAACCCTACTGAGGAAAACCGGAATAAGTTCAAACAAGCTAGAAAGACCTGTAATGTTCATATTCGACGAACCAAATTTTTGCATGACCAGAAATTAAGGCAAAAAATACTACAATGTCCCACAGGTAGTAAAAATTTTTGGTCATTTGCAAAAAATATACGAAATTCTACTTCGTCGTCGGTTCCAACGCTCGTCTTCAATGACACCCCTTTTGTCAGCTCGATAGATAAAGCCAATTTGCTTGCAGCACAGTTTGCTGTTAATTCGACGCTGCCAGAAAGTGTTATGACTCCTCCTGTACTTGAGAGCGTAAATGATTTTATGGGACAAATCTTCTTTCGCACTCGTGCAGTTGCCAGAGTCCTGAAAGATCTTGATATACACAAATCCGCTGGCCCGGATAGTATCCCTCCCATTGTTCTGAAGAGGTGTTCTTCAACGCTGGCAAAACCACTGCGTAAGCTTTTCCATCTGTCCTACTCTACTGGTCTCTTTCCGAGTGGATGGAAAACAGCATTTGTCCAGCCTGTCCCTAAAAAAGGCGTATCTTCTTCACCCTCTAACTATCGACCGATTGCACTTACGTCCCTTCTTTCCAAGGTCATGGAAACGCTGATTAATTTTCAGCTCAAGAAATATCTCGAAGATCGAAAGCTTCTTAATGACCGGCAGTACGGCTTTCGCAGCAATAGGTCCACTGGTGATGTGATGGTTTATCTCACCGAACAGTGGCACAAATCTTTACATCGTTTTGGAGAAAGTAAGATTATTGCACTTGATATTTCAAAAGCATTTGATAGAGTTTGGCACCAAGCTCTCTTATCGAAAATGCGTGCATTTGGCATCGACGAATCTCTACTTCGCTGGATTAGAAACTACCTTTCGGACCGTTCAATTCAAGTTGTATTGGATGGTTTCAAGTCTGAAATCCATAAAATAAATGCTGGTGTGCCCCAGGGCTCCGTTTTGTCTCCGACTCTCTTCCTTATATTCATAAACGATCTTTTATCTGAAACTTCTAATCCATTAAACTGTTTCGCTGACGACAGTACCCTCAGCTTCTCATATTCGTTTACAGATTCACACCCATGTCCTTCGGATGTGGAACTTGAACGGCAGCGTATGATAAGCTCATTAAATTCTGATCTAAGCAGCATTGTCCAATGGGGAAACAAAAACCGCGTAGAATTTAATGCTTCAAAAACTCAATGCTGCCTTCTGTCATTAAAGCGAAACCCACCTCCAATGCCGCTTCCCATGGACGGCACTTGCATCGAGGAAACCGAACAGCTCTCAGTTCTCGGTATGTGTGTCACAGACCACCTAATGTGGAATGACCACATATTTGACGTCGCCAAAAACGCTGCTAAGTGCTTAGGTTTTCTCCGAAGATGCAAGAAATTCTTTACCCCCTCTGATCTGGCTATGATCTACAAAGCATTTATTCGTCCAAAGCTTGAGTATAATTCACATATATGGGCAGGTGCTCCTATAACTCATCTAAGCTTGTTGGACCGAATACAAAAAAGGGCCCTAAAAATGATAGGTGATCGAACAATAACGTCAACAATAGCACCCCTTGAACATCGCCGCAATGTCACCTGTCTCTCACTGTTCTATCGCTATTTTTATAAACAGTGTTCAAGTGAAATAGCCAGTTGCATTCCTCCCCTTAAACAATTCAACCGTAATACTCGCACTTTTAGGAATGCTCATCAGTTTACCCTTGAGCCCAATTTCGGACGTACCGTTAAGTATAGGGATTCCTTCTTTAGTCGCACAACAAGAATGTGGAATGCTTTACCTGACCCTATTTTTCCCCCCCATTTTGATATTCAGAACTTCAAAACCAATGTGCATCGGTATCTCCTTTTAAATCCTTCCTTGTTTTCCTAAGGCTCGCACTGTGCTAGTCATAATTAAGGGTAGTAAAAACCCCTTTAGTGCGCGGCATGTTAAAAAAAAAAAAAAAAAAAAAAGATGTTGGAAATTCCAAATGAATGCAGTTCTCCGAGGTCACGATTTATTGGACATTGTTGATGGAACAATTCTGAAACCAAACAATGACGAAACTCCAGAAATCAAAGCAAAACGGTTGCAACGTGATGGCAAGGCGATGGAAATATTATTTGCATCGATTGACCAAGAGCAAGCATCGTATATTTTGGATTGTAAGTCATCAAAAGAGATGATGGATATGCTGGAAAGTATTCATCAAAAGAAGAGTGATGTCAGAGTGATGATGCTTTACGAAGATTATTTTAGTCTCAGAATGACCGAAGACGAATCTGTAACATCTCATGTTTCAAAAGTACGACAGATTGCATCGGAATTAGAAGATCAAGGAGAGAAATTATCCGACAATTTGAAAATGTGTCGCATAATAAGCAGTTTGGCTCCGAGATTCCAAAATTTTAAAAACAGTTTGGTATAACATCAAGGAATGTCGTACTATGGAGACCCTTATGTCGAAATTACAGTTGGAAGACACATCACACATCACAGCGCAGAGACTCAAGGACACACGAAGCAGCGTTTAGTACTAAGCATACATAAAATCGAGGGCAAAGAAAAGTCAGCATGTCATCTATGTGGTCAGTTAGGCCACTGGAAACTAAACTGTCCAGAAAATAAAAGGGACAACCGGTATGGTAGCAATACCGACAATAAAAAAGGTGGTAAATTGGTTGCTTATGCCATAGCGGATGATATTCTCTCTGCTGACTATTGTGATCTGTGGTTATCGGATTCAGCGGCAACTCGACACACGACCTATCGAAGGGATTGGTTAACTAGATTTTCATCTGAAGCAGCATTAAAAGGTGTTAAAATTGCAAATGATGAAACACTAGACGTCGAGGGAATCGGTTCAATTGAAATAGAAGCTTGACTAGATGGAAAATGGGTTGCAAGAGTTATTGAAGACGTGCGCTATGTACCTAAAGCAAAAGTGAATTTCTTTTCTATAGTCCAATTAGCGAAGAAAGGTTTTGAAACAAGATTCAATAAGAAAGGGTGCATCGTTTCTAATGAGGCTGATAAGGTATTGTCTGCTACTGGATACACGGATGGGAATGGCTTAGTCAGAATGGCGTTTAGAAATCTTCAAGCACAACGTGCATGTATCTCATCGAATGTCAAATCAACAGATTGTTCTCTTCAGCAGTGGCATCGACGCTTAGGACATGTCAATGTAGCAAGCATCAAGTCGTTGTGCTCAAAACGATTTCTTTTGCGAGGAATGCCAACTTGGGAAGATGCACCGATCATCGCATGCACCTTGTCAGAACAGGCGTGTTTTACTAAAAGGTGAATGCATTCATGTTGATTTGAGCGGTCCGATGGAAACTGTTGGTATAGGTAAAGTTCGTTTCTTTATGCTCCTGGAAGATGAAGCAACACGATTCAGATTCGTATATTTTTTGCAAAAGAAATCTGAAGTACCAGTATTCTTAAAACGGTTTTTGGCACTGTGCAAAAATGCGTGGAACTGCGATGTGAAGAGAATACGTTGTGACAATGGTACCGAATTTATCAACAGTGATGTTCTATCAATTCTGGCAAAAGCTGGGATCACTATGGAACGTATTGCTACCTACACTCCTGAGCAGAAAGGTTTTATTGAAAGAGATAACAGAACAGTTCAAGAATCTGCACGGACCATGCTTATCTCAAGTGGCTTAGGGAAGTCACTTTGACCAGAAGCTGTTAGAACTGCTCTTTATATTTTAAATCGGACAACTACTATGAAAGACATCAGTCAGACGTCATACGAACAGTGGTTTGGAGAAAAACCACACTAAGATCATGTCAAGGTATTTGGTACAGCCGGATTTGCTCATATTCCGAAGAACGTCAATAGGAAGAAATGGGATCCTTAGTCAAAAAAGGTTTTTCTGACTGGTTACGAATCTACAAACAAAAACTATCATCTTTATGATCCAGAGTCTAAGAAGATTTCAATCAGTTGTGACGTCAAATTTAATGAAAATTTTGTTTGCAGCAAGTACCTTACGTTCGCTGATGATTTTTGTGAAGATTCATGCAGTAGTGATTTATCCAATGAAGATGCTATAAGAAATGCCATAGAGAAAAATGTGGAAACAAATTCAAAAGAAACACTGGCTAATGAAATCACAAAGGTACAAGGTAATGAAAGATGTTTACGTCCCAATCCTTAGAAAACTGTTCCATATGATGCGGAACTTGGTTGCCTAGCAATGTTTATTGAACCATTATTGTACGAAGAAGCAATGAAGTCGGATCAATCTTTAGAGTGGAAAAAGGCTATTGAAGAAGAACTTCGATCGTTGCACGAAAACCAATCATGGGATGTCATCGAAAAACCCAAGCATTGCAAAAACGTAGTCGGCTGCAAATGGATATTTAAACTGAAGGTCACGCCAAAGGAAGAACCTAAATTCAAGGCACGATAAGTGGCGAAAGGATATTCGCAGAGTGCAGGCATCGATTACACTGAAACATTTTCTCCAGTGGTACGCTATGATTCAGTCAGATGTGTTTTGGCATTGGCAGCTATTTTTGACATGGAAATCGTTCAATTTGATGTCAAAACAGCTTTCTTAAATGGAAATCTGGATGAAGAAATTTTCATGAAGGTTCCGGATGGAATACAATTTGAAAAAGGTCAAGTATGTCGGTTGAAGAGAAGTCTGTATGGCTTGAAACAGTCATCCCGTCAATGGAATTCAAAGTTCGTAGATTTCATCAAAGGATGCAATATGAAACAATCGCTGTCTGATCCTTGTGTATTCTTTACTTGTGACTCTACCGAAAAGATGATTTTGTTGCTGTATGTTGATGATGGATTAGTTTTATCTTGCAGCAAGAGTGCAATCAATGACTTTATCAATAAGCTACAAAGAAAATTTCAAATAACGATTGGTAAAGGGAATAACTACGTAGGACTTGAAATTGAACGGGATCGCACTTTAAAAACCATAAGCATCGGACAAGCATCATACATTGAGCGAATTCTTCACAGATTTAACATGGAAAAATCAAAATCAGTGTCTATACCAGCTGATGTTGGTACTTTTTTGGTTAAAGTGAATGATAGCGACGGTGAATTTTCATTCCCGTACCGCCAAGCATACGGATCACTGATGTTTGCTGCAACGGTTTCAAGACCTGATATTGCATATTCAGTGGGAGAAGTTCGTCGATTTCACGTGAGAGCAGTTAAAAGAATATTCCAATATCTGAATAACACCCGAAAACTAAGGATCGCTTATGGCTCAGACAACTGGAATTTAATCGGTTATACGGACGCTGATCACGCCAGAGATGTTGAAACCAGTCGATCAATCATTGGATACGCTTTTTTGATTGGAAATGGCGTAGTTACATGGAGAAGTAAACGACAATCACATGTTACCTTGTCAACAACTGAATCAGAGTATGTTGCATTATGTGAAGGTACAAAAGAAGCAATATGGATTCGTGGACTTCTAATGGAATTTGGATTTGATCAAGATGGTGGTACAACAATATTTTGTGATAATCAAAGTACAATACGTTTAGTCAAAAACCCAGAATATCATCATCGAACAAAGCATATCAACAAATCTATGCACTTCACACGAGAACGAGATTCGCAAGGCGATATTTCTGTCGAATATATCAAAAGCGAGATCAACTGGCAGATGTTTTCACCAAACCGTTGTCAACAATGAAGTTCAAATCAAACGTTCTTTGACTTGGATTGGAAGGGTAGTTTGAACAAGATTTAATTTGTTTGTTCTTTAATTATTATTCAAGTTAATTTTGTTTTTAGAATTTTTAATTTATTTAATTGAATTGCATATACTTATTAACTGTGGAATATTTTAAAGAATATTTAACTTAGATTTTCAAATGTTTTTATGAGTGGGAGTGTTAAAAGCTACATAAACACTTTGATCATTTATAGTTGTTAGAGAAGCTGATATTTTATTATTTTTGAAAAGCTTATCAATTGTAATTTATTTATTTTATCAATAAATATTTTCATTCGTGTGTCGACTTCCAAAAGATTGTATTACAACAAATTTTTCAGCTTCACAAACTCCTGCCTCCCTCCCATTTCCACCTATAAAAATGTGCCTATTCAAAAAGCCAATGCGGGGATTTTGGGGGACTTTGGATATGTTGTTGAGGATAAAATTCTGCGTCGATACCAGAAATAAACTTTCATGAATTAATTTGTCCCTGGTCTGATCCTATCTTTCTTAGACTATTATGAAACCATAATTAATTCTCCACGTGAATTTTTAGTCCTCAGTTTGCCAATTTTCAATACTCACTTTGGATGAAAAAAATAATTTGACTTATCTGATAGCTTGACAGAATCTTTAAATGCTTGAGAAGACTATTTTAATTCCTTAGATTGGTTTTTGTGGCTTGTCAGAAACACTTTATATTCGAAAATAAAAGATCGTAAGATCCAAAACAATTCTTTAGGTTTTTTATTCATTTACAAGAACTTTTATTTTAATTTATTGACAAATGTCACACTTTTTCACACTTCTGTTATTTTTTCCTAGTGGTCGTACGTTAGGAAATGAAAATCATGAAATGAAATTAAATTTGAACCGGTTCATATTTCACTCTCACATTTTGGGTACTCAGCTCTCGTTATGAAAATCATCGTTGTGAAATGAATGTCACTTTTATATAGAAATTTCATTTTCACTTGAACTGAGTACTAGGCTAAAGTGAATATTAAAAATTTTCAAACCGAGGACTGAAAATTAACGTGGATAATTGAATATGGTTTCACAAAGCTTATTCACGTGAATTTCAAAACGCTTTTATTTTTCATTTCACCAAGAGGTGAGTACTAGGCTTAAGCCTAAAATGATTATATATTCTAAGGATTTAGTTTTTGTAGATTTTAAATTTGGAGATTTCGGTTTTGGGGATTTTAATTTGGGGATTTTGGTTTGGAGATTATTATTTTGGAACTCATGTACCTAATCCCGAAAACATTTCGCCCGAAAATGTTTTGTTCGCCCGGATTTGTAAAAGCTATTGCGAGTTTCACCCTCCGTTTTACAGCAAGTGTGGCCTCGTTCGCTACCAAAAATTAAATGGACATTTTGCTGTAAATGACAAGATATATTGCACACGAAAAAAATGCTGTCAATAGTGCCAATAAGGAAATTTTTACGAACAGGGAACATTTTCCCCCCGAAACTCGCAATAAGGGAAGAGTGGAATGTAATTTTTCCAGGCGGATTTCCTTTCACGCGCAACTCACAATAGGGATGAGTATAAATATAGGTACTGACTAAGTACATTCACTATTAAGTATTAAGTAACATTTGTTTTTCAGCAACTTACCATTCTATCGCTAATCACAGCGATTGCGGTCTTTTGTAGGACCTCAGCCACTTTATGTTCCACCAAGAAAAACATGTATTCATCGTAGAGCAAACGAATCAAATGGAAGCTACCAAAACTGGATGCCGATCGCAGAGTTAAATCCCTTATAACCATTGAACTATAGAAACTCCATTTGAGCAGGAATTGGCGTGCAGCTTTGGCGTAATTGGGCTTGTCCCGATATTCTTCTAAAGCTGAATCAACTACCAGACGTAACCAACTTGCCCATTGTTCAAGAGTATTTTGTTGTTGTAAAGCTGTTTTGAAATCATTCTCAAGACGTTGCACAATCGAAGTGTCACATTGGCATACCCAAGCTGCCTGTTCCTAAAACAAAAATTATTTTATAATAACAAAAGTTTAAGAATATTGTTTATAAACGAGCACTCACTTGGACATTGTGGAAGTCAACACGGTTAAGATCATTTAACATCTGGGAAATTTGAGAATTATTTTGAAGCACTGCACGTGCAGCCTGAGCTAGATGGTTTAAGGATGTATAGCGTCTTAGGGTTTGACAAAAAGCCGATATAGCTGCTGATTTGATGTGGACCACACGTTCTGGGGCTCCGACCATCGCCTCGCAGAGCCAGATTTCCAAATTTTTGGCAAAATTACGAATGGCTTGGGTGAGTGAGTTTGGTATGGAACGTAGAACGTCTGGAATGAGGACATCTACCATATTTTGATAGAATTGGTAGTCAACCTAGAGAACAGAGAAGACATTAAAACATTATAAATTAGGAGGTTGCTTATACATCATTGTTTTTTAATTTGTTCTACGTGCAATTTAGTACCTACATACATTCAAATTGTTGGTTATTCTTTGTTTCTAATTTACCTGTTTGATAAACTTTTGTACTCCATTGCAATGACAAAGCAAGTACAGTTTAGTTTTGGATAAGTATTTTTCCTCTTCACATTCGTCCAAATTGTTGTTGTCCGACGAACGCCAAAAATCACGCCACAAATATTCAATAGTACCAAATTCGAGATTCAAAACAGCATCAAGAAATGATTCACAATGTTCACGATACATGGAACGGAAGGTTTCAACATCATCCAGGGTAAGTTCGTTGTTAAATGTATTATCGAGTTCAATATGAGGGAATATTGGGATGCAACCGGAACCATCTCCCAGATACTGGAATAATATTAATTTTTATACTCGTTTCAAAAATGTGTTTATGTTTTATGACAAGAGAGCCAGAGACTAATTAAACTAATTAAGCTTCTTAATATAAGACATCTTAAAATAGGATATAGAGGTGCACGATTTCTTTTCAGCTGAGCCAGTATTGCTTCCATATTATCCAACTTTACCCTAACTAAATTGTATTTGATTCTGATAAAAAAGACTTTTTAGTAGGTACCTATCATTTATTATTTTGGAATGCACAATCTATCTGCTTTTACTCGTATACATCTATACCCTCTCGGAATGCTTGTCTTCATTTTTGAGAGAGTTCACCTGAGTGAGTGGGACTTTGGGTGGCCCTGACCCGCTTGTGAAAACAACACATTACGGTCTTTTAAATAATTATATGTTGCTGAGCAAGTCTTAGTTTTTCCGGAGAATTCTAGAATTTCCCCATTTTTTAGTTTTGCAGTGACATATGTAACGGGTGTTTTTTTTAAGCTGCATGAGAAGTTTCGATGGTTGTTGTCTATGGTTTAGTTTTGTTCAGTAAGGTTTGGCAATTCATCATGAATCGTTTTACGCCGGAACAACGCTTTCAAATTGTGGAAATTTACTTTGAAAAAATTAATGTGTCCATAGAGCACTTCGTCCATTTTACGGTCAATATAACCGGCCTAGTGAGCAAGCAATTCGTGCAGTTATTGATCGTTTTCGCACTAATTTTACTCTTCTCGATTTAAAACCATCAACAAGACAAAGAAATGTGCGTACCAAAGAGAATATTGCTGCTGTATCGCGAAGTTTTGAAGAAGACGCCGAAATGTCGATTCGTCGCCAACTTGTATACATCTTGTATACTTGTTGGCCGCTGTGCTGACTGATTTTTTGTTTCCAAAAATGAATCAGCTAAACATCCACGATATTTGGTTCAATCAAGACAGCGCAGCTTGACATACAGCGGGTTTAACCATCAATTTGTTGCAAAACCAATACTGTGAAAACTTTTTTTCCTCCTCGTTAGTAGCCCCTCGATTTCTTTTTATGGAGCTATGTTAAGTCATTGGTGTATGCCGATGCTGACAACTCTTAAGGAACTCTTAAAGCATTGGAATCCTATGTTCAAGCTACCATTGATGCGATACGATACGGCCAGATTTATTCGAAAAAGTAGTGAAAAAATGGACTGCGGCGGATGTTTAAAAATAAAAAAAAAAAAATTCTAATTGGCTTTTTTTCCTTCTTTAAAAATCTTAACTTCATTTCTACTGGTCAGATTTTTAGGATTAAGATCTCAAAATTTTGCTTAAAATTGTGGCTAAATTCTTAAATAAAAGTTATTTGGGAAGGGCAAAAAGTTTCGTACTGAAAGGGTGTATAAATTTTACGTCAACTTTATATTATACTGTTTTAAATTGAAAATATGAAAATATGAATATGAGTAATTTTATATTTGTCAATCTCATGGGGAACAACTAGGGGCAATTTAATAAAATCAATCAACACTTTATTATATAATATTAGAAAATTTGTCGTGCTATATCTTGAAAGTTATTTGACTTACATGAAATCCAAATAAACAGAAATGTAGAAATTTAATGTTCTATAAAAAGTATGCGCAGTTATTTTTGGTTGGGATGGACATTGGATGAGATAAACTTTAAAAATCTTTTTGAAAATCGAAAATTTTCTGGTATTTCAACAATAACTTTTTGTAGGAAGGAGCTTTTTCAAAACCAATTTTAAGACAAAAATTGTAGAGAACCTATAAAAGTACTACTCTACGACTAATAGCGGTTGAGAAAATGAAGTAAATGCTTTTAAACACCTTTTTCAAAATGGCGGACGACGCACAGGGTTTTTTTTTTGTATTTAAAATAGACTCCCCAAAAGGTAATCTAATCTTTAAAATAAAACAATAAAATTCCCTTCCCCAATTTGTATAGATATTTTCGAGTTTTGGTGGTAATTTGATAGGACTATAAAGGAATATACAAATCTAAAAATGTCATTCGTTTGATAATAATCGGTTGTTCAATTTTTACTAGCAATGCTTTTGATACCACGTCCCAATTTTATTTTACACAGAAATTAGTGAAAATTTCGAAACATTTGTAACCATATAATTTGTGGTGCCATCGTGTCCCAAAATATTAAATAATTAAGTATAATGTAAATCTAAAAACTAAACACGTTGAAAAAATGATCCTGAATTTTGCAGACAATGTGTGACTTCTTTGATTTAAAAAAAAAAAAATAAACGGCAATCGCTTCATCTCAGCAAAATCTAGTGCCGATATTTTTTAGTTTTTTTTGTATATGTCTATATAACAAGAAATTTATAGTCAAAAGGTTCAAAAACCACCAAAAAATTACCTAAATAAAATTTTGGACTTCTGTTACCACTGTTATAATGCAGAGGCGGGGCTAGACCAAAATGAGGCGTGTACGAGATTAAATTTGCGGGGCCCCTGGGAAAATGATTTCAGGCTGCATCATTATGAAAAAAGTATATTACACACCTTTCATCAAATGTTCCGCAGTCAATATTATAATTTAAGTTCAAAATTGTTTTAACAAACATAAGACAATATGTTTTGATTTCAAAATTTTTAAGCATTCTTTAATTTGCATGTATGTAATGTACACACAAAAAAAAAAAAAAATAATAAGCTCATTTTCTGAACACCGAATGTAAATAATGAGTAGGTATCTGAAAAAAAATATGTTTTCTTTTTAGAACTGATATTGAAGTTGGAAAAGCTTTGAGTAAATCACGAAATGACTGACTATTTAAAAACAGTAGGAATAATAAGTTGCAAAACAATTCACAAAAGTTTTCGTTTTTAAACTTATTCTAATTCAAAAGACACTACTATATGGGCCAGTCAAATTTGACAGTAAAATCGCAAAGCGCGATGTAGTTTTGCATTTTTGATATGTTTTTGGGGCTGTAAGAGTAGTCTGTAGCTAACTTTGCAACTTCCAAAAACCTGTGCGCGCTACAGATAAAATGCAACAGTGAAAGAAAAGTTCAAATCACCCCATTTTTTCTGATATTTTGAAGTTATAAACTTTGTTATATGCAATTTAGAATAAAGCCATCCACTATAAATTTGTTTGTTATCAAATTTTCTTCAAGACCACTTTTGTTAATTCATGCATGTTAGATTTGTGTTGCTATCTAACCATAAACTAAAAATGTGCACGACTGGATCGCACAAGTTTGCTTTCGTATCTAGCAACTTTAACCAACCTTGAAGTTGGCAATGTGAATTTGTATTGGTTCAAAAAAATATGAATTTAAAAAAAAAGACTTCAAAAATCGTTAGAGCGGTTTTCTTAAAAATTAACTATTTATATAAATGTGGGTACGTGAACATTTTTAAAAATATAATTTGGTATGCCAACTTTTAGAATTAAATAAAATACAATTTTACACAAAACTAAAAAAAAATTCATTCGCCCGTTTTCAAGATATTGAATTTTCAAAAAAACAAATTTCAATATTTTTTTTTAAATCCAAAAATTATTTTTTCGAAAACTTTTATATGCAATATTGTTAAAATTATAAGCGACCTTTTGTATAAAAATTTTGGTTGCAATCGGTGAAGAAGAAGCTAACGAGAAATTTGAAAACCAAAAAATCGGTTGTATGACAGGTACCGTTAATAACCGTTATAATTTTTTTTTTTTTCTACCAAAATATTTGATTTAGTAATTTTAGTAGCTAATATTTTTTTTTGAAAATCGTAAGAGCCGTTTTTGAAATAAATCAATTTTTGTATATTGGTTTTATGACAGGTACCGTTATTTTTTGAGTTAAAAAAAAAATTCAATTTCCCCTCTAGGGAATCACATAAGAAGCTTAAGTCCAAAGTTTGAAGAAAATCGGTTCAGCCGATTAGCCTGCAGGCCAAGGTACAGACAGACAGACAGACGGACAGACAGACAGAATTGCGAGACCCACTTTCTCTATAATCGTAATGCTAGGGAATATTATTATCTAGAATTTTTTTTTTGCACGAATCCTAAACTTGCCCTATACTACGTATACCGCAAGTAAAAAGTAGACAAACGATTGCATATTTTTCGAAATTTTTAGACTTTGCTTTAAAAAAAAAAAATTGTTTAGAGCAAAATTGGGACATTACAAAACCAACATATTTTTTTCACAAATACACAAACAATTATCAACCGAATTGCATTTTCAGATTTGTTGTGTGATATATCGGGGGTGCTAACTTTCGTCAGTTTTTTTTTGTTAAGTGCTACATGCAAGTTGAACAACATATGAAAGGGCGAGTTAGTGCCCAGCCAAGTTCTGGGCACTACACCCGTTTTACTCAGGCGATTTTCGACTCCCCTCTTACTTGACTTGACTCACTGACAGATCATCAAAATTATGGGGCACTTCTCGACATCTTAGAATCTTGTAATTTCGCACAACTTGATATAAATTATTTGGAGCACTTCTGATTGTCACAGAATGACAAATTTGATACAGCGGTAGGGATTAAAGTGCAGGCAATGACAAAATTTTAAAATTTGTATTAATTTATGAATTTTGAGTTAACTTATGAAGGGAGTGGATAATCCGCTAAAAAATTAAGATAAGATCTGAAAATTTGAATTTAAACCAAAAAATAAATCAATTTATCTGTCGAATTCAAAAATCTATAAATTTTGAGAGATCCAAATCCGAAATAAACTAACTATTTTTGTAAAAATGGAAAACACCACTAGTTAGTGGCTCTGTGGAGCACACTTTGAGTATCGCTGGTTTAGATATTGCTTAACACCGCCACGAAAAAAATTACCATACTCGTAATTAAACTTGTTTTTTAAATCTAAAGGATTTTATTGTAGAAAGTTTTGGTATACAAGACTATTGAAACATTTTAAACTATTTTCGTATCGGTAATTAACCGTTAAATATAAGCAAAACAAAACTTTGAATTTATCTTTTAGCGAATTACATGAAAATGTTTTTTTCTATTGATTGGCTATAGGTTAGGTATATACGCTTATCGGAGCAATCGGAATATTCAAAAATTATGCTGCAATAACACAAAATATGAGGAGTGTTAATTATAATTTTCGGGATTATAGGAAATTTTCGTTGGGAGCAAACTTGAGTTTTATTAAATATTTCCCTCATTTTAAGGCAGACAAAAATCAAACAAGCCAGTTTGTCTAAAATTGTATATGGCTCCCAATACAAATGGAAATCGATTGTAATCCCGAAAAAAATATTTAGACTTCTTACGATTTGCACTATAAAGACTGAAGATGCAAGTTAAAAAAAAAAAAATTAAATTGAGGCCAATGCGAATCCATCGATTCATTATCAAAGACATATTCAACCTTATAACAGGCCCCGTCGTAATACATTCGTACTACGAATCCCGAATAAAGTATTATAGGTCCCGTCGTAATAAAAATGTTTGCAATGGAATTCGGAGTTCGGGAAAAGTAGCATCACTATCCCCGAATGATTAGGAACTTTGACTGTTTTTTCTACGAACAGATATTTCCATATGGTCTGTTGAACCATAAAGACAAATGCGCACGACTGGATCGCACAAACTTACTCTCATAGCTAACAACTTTAACGTAGCTTGAAGTTGACAATGTGCATATGTATTGGTTCCATAACATTATGATATCATTAAAAAAAGTTTTTAAAAACAAAGGATCTCCTTCATACAAATAACTATAAAATTTGTTATTTAAATAGCTAAAACAGATAGCGCTAAAATCTGATTTGTTGAATAAATATGAATTTATAAAAAAAAAAAATTAAAAAAAGATCGTTCGAGCGGTTTTCTTACAAATTTATTTTGTTTTTATATAAAAATTCTTGAACATTTTGAAAAATTAAAATTGGTATTCCAACTTTTAGAATTAAATAAAATACAATTTTGCAGGATCGGGAAATGAAAGGGAAAAACATTATCCTCACTATCCCGAAAGAACAACAGGTTCAAATTCAATCCATCACCCAACTCCTTCTTGGTGAATCACATCAAATGTTAGAAACAACAAAACTTAATGAAAACGAAAGAATAATCAAACTAAAACTCAACACTGGCTCCAATGAGACCGCCACAAAAATGCTGTGAAATTCCTTTAAGCTTAAAGGCACAGGTGTTTTTATTCAACGTGACCTCACTAAACTTTAACAACATAAACGCCGAATCTTTCTAAGCTACAAGAAAATCATCAACACAAAAAATCCAACTGAGCAAGTAGCAATTAAAAACAATTCACTAGTTGTTTCTGGAAAAAATATTTTATTTAAACAATAATAATAAATATTGTAGTAAATGGAGGCTTCTCATTAACGTGGACAAATCAAAAATAACGGTTTTCAAGATCTGCTCTGAGTCTTCGAATCCAACCCCAATGGGGTACGCAGCAGAGGAAGAACCCGTAACAGGTGGCGCAATCAAGTGAATGACGACATCAAAGCACTCGGTGTGCGCAACTGGAAGCGGCTAGCTAGGGACAGAGCTGGCTGGAGGGGCTTGTTAGTTGAGGCCGAAGCCCATCCTGGGCTGTGAGCGCCATCAAAAGTAAGTAAGTAAGATCTGCTCACACCCAAACTTCATATAAGTGGTCCTTCAATGGAAATCCCTTAGAGCTGGCGAGCGAGTATAGACATCTGGGAGTAAATCTAAATAAGACCATAGATTTCAACAGTCACCTTATCACAAAAGCTAAAACTTCACAAAGCCTATTAAATCTGTCTTGGAAGAACATCTTTTTAAACCAACAGATAGTATTATCTGTAAAATATAAAATATTTGACGCCATTGTTATGAGTTCGCTATGTTACGCTGCGCAGGTATGGGGAATAAAAGAATATGAAGCAACTTAAACTAAATCTCATGCAATCAAACTAATTTAATGATTCCCTTAGTTACAAAGAGATATCTTTAATTTTCAAATCAAGATGTGAAGTACTTGGACTAAACGGATCTCCATACAACGGCAGCTTTAAACATTTTTGCCCACTATGTAATTTGAAAGCCAAGGAAGACTGTTTTCACTTCATGAGTATATGTCCCATTTTCACTCCACAAGGAAACACATACTTCGGAAAGAAAACTTATAACATTGAAGGACGCAAATGCAGTTCTTAATGATTCAAAATGGAAAACACTCTATCTGTTTTTGAAAAACATTTACGTGTATAGGATGTTGCTTGTAACTGAATTTGTTTAGTTATACATATATTCTTTTAATTCATTTAAATTTAAAATAATTATAATAGTAATAAATATAAGAATACTTTACTTAATTTGCTAACCGAGCTGACGGCAATGCCATAGCTTAAAATTCAAATTTGTAAATCAACAATGTATCAAAAACGAAAATAAATGAATTACTTACTACTTACTACTGAAATACAATTTTACACAAACTAAAAAAAATATTTACTGACCCTTTTTCAAGATATTGAATTTTCAAAAAAAAAAAATCAATATTTTTTTAAAAATCCAAAAATTATTTTTTCGAAAAATGTATATGCGAAATTGTTAAAATTATAATGAACCTATTACATACAAAAATTGTTTGAAATCGGTGTAGCCGTTAACGAGAAATTTTAAAACCAAAAAATCGGTTCTATGACATTTTTATTTTTTGTTCTACCAAATTATTAATTGCAGTAATTTTAGTAGCTCGTAATTTTTTTTCAAAATCGTTACAGCCGTTTTTGAAATAAATACATTTTTGTATATTGGTTCTATGGCAGATACCGTTATTTTTTGACCTAAAACACAAACTTCAATTTAACCACTAGGGAATCCCATAAGAACCTTAAGTCCAAAATTTGAAGAAAATCTCTTCAGCCGTTTAGGATGCAGGTCGAGGTACAGACAAACAGACGCACAAGCTCTTTTGGAGCCACAAATTTGTCTGAGCCGTTAAGATGCGAATTCAGGATAGAACCAACTCGAGTATGTTTCAATGGCATCCGAAGTCGTTGATTTAGGATGTGTTCCACGCCGACGCACGCTCAAACACTTCAAGTCAATTAAACGATTACGCCAGCCTTTTAAAAGAGAAAATAAATCTACAGCAAGAATTCCGTGTTTGTTGCGTATTTTCCTCATTTATTTCGAAAATTGCAATAGCTATTGAATGAAGATTAAAAACAGAAATTGAAATCGATTTTTCATCTCACATTTCGACATAAAGCCTGCTATTAAACCATGCATCTAGACGCGTGCAACTTTTCGAACAATGTAAGTACAAAAGAGAAAACAACTTCTAAAAGATGAGACGGAAGTAAATCTGCCCGGTGTCGCGTGGGTAAAATATTCGTGCAACAAGAAAATTTGTAGAAGTTCGAAGAAGTTGCACGCGTCTAGATGCATGATGTAACAGCACACAAAGCAGCTGACTTCGAAATTCCGAAAATGGAATTTCTGTGAGGCTATGCTGTTTTGATTTCGTTCGGGGCTTATGATGTGAATTTATTTGTATTCGTAGCGTAACAAAATATTCAGAACTTTGATAGGGGTGATTTTCTATTTACTTTAAAGTTGATATTAAATAGTTCATAAATTGTAACAAGTAGGTACCTATTTAGCCTAAGAAAAGCACACTATATAAATCTCGCTGTTAATCAGATAATGTTTATTATGTTTTAATTGTTTATATATTTTTTTTAATTCACTATTTTGTAGAGAAGGAAACTGCAAAATGTAAAATGCCAAAAAACATGAAAAAAAAATAAAAGTCTAAAATTGGAAAATTTTAATACAAATAACCGAAACTTATCTGTTTTGCCACCAAGATCATCAAACTTCTTTTGTGTGATGATGAGTCTTTATTTATCATTTTCATAAAAAAAAAAAAATTTTTGCCCGTCCGTCCTTCGTTGAATCATTTTAAAGTCGATAAGCGCGATTTCAGTTGACTAGTTTCGATACTGATTCCTCATGTCATATCATTTACTTAATCGAAACATGTGCTGGTTCTTCCCTCAAAATTTAAATGAAAGATCAAAGGCTTTCGAAAATGTCTTCCAACTTCGATTAATATAAAACTAACGGGTATTGCAAATATTTCGCTTTCTAGGTACCTGTGTGATGCGTTTAAATTTGTTCAAGTAGCAAATATATAAAAAAATAATTTTTTATTTTAACTGTTTTCTGATTAAAATCATTTTCCGTCGGTATGCGTTAATGTTCTACCCGCAAAGCTTTAAATCTTAATTTGAAAACTTGAAAGAGTTTTTTACTCCACGCATAATGAAAATCTCAAGAATTGTTTTACACAAAAAATAACTACCGCACATAAAAACATTTTAATTAAATCCGACTTAAGCAGAGCAGGGTTTTGTTATTTAATTCGTAGCAGGTTTCTACACACCAGTTTTATTAATAACGAACTGTCTTATTTTTGAAAAAAAAAAACACTTACATATAAGAAAACTAATTAAAATTTAACTAGTTTTTTGTCCTTTGTTTAAAGCGAAGGTAAAAAACTGTCACCGCAAACATTTCTTCTTTCATTAATTTTAACTTTTATGAGTGACTTAAAAAAATAAACAAAAGAACACCAAAACGAGTAATACCGTAGTACTCTATTTTAATTGTTATGAATAAGTTAAACTTACCTGGGAACAAGCTTCATATGTCTCGGGCTTAACACTGTGTTTTTTCATGCCTTTGCCCGAACTTCCACCCCCACCAAGATTGTTGCCACCACCACCACCGCCACCACCAAGATTACCACCGTTCTGATGTTTGCCGGAGAACTGCTGTCCCGGTTTATCTTCCATTGTGTGTGACAGGGTAGATCCGGGCTTTATGCGAATGCCATAGTAGTGATATTTGGAATTTCCACGAGTACCTAACCGACGAGTTCGCAATCCGGAGAAAACCGAACGAATTAACTTGCCGAAGCTTGCAGCATTTACTGGTTCCGATTTGTTTTCGTTGCAATGGTGCATGTAGTGATTGTAGAGGGTTGAACGGGGCAGACTTACTCCTTCTGCTGTCTCATAGTTACGTGTAAGCCATTTTATCTGAGGAATGAAAGTCAACATACACACACACAGATACAAAATATTTTGCAATGTACAGCGCAAATTCAAATATGAGCAAGAACATTTTAGGGGATGCAGTGGGTTTTCGAGGGGATGGGATGGGATGGGATAAAGAATGCGATTGCATCCTTTTGACTTACCGTTGCCGAGGCAATCTTGTTGGCATTTGCCAGGTTATTCGAATCTGCAACGTTGAGTCCCCCACTGACAATCACACCCCCGCCAACACTTCCATTGCTACCACCGCCGCCGCTGGTAGCTCCACCGCTGCCGCCACTTCCGGTCCCACAGGAAGCAGCAATTGATGGAGTTGTAGAGGTTGGGGTTTGTGCTTCCTGCAAGTAAGACACTTCCTAATGAAGAGAATTTTCAATTTGAATTTAGTGATGAGAGGTGCCATAAAGTCATAATAGATATCCTTACGGATAAGCTCGGTGGCGATTCGCGGCTTTGAGATGAGGAATTAAGGAGAAGATTCTCCTCGACAGGAACTAAATAAGGCAACCCGGATGCATGCGACGGGGGAGTATTCGTTGTTGAGTAATTGGCCGTTGTTGAATAGTAGGATTGGCTTGTTGTCTGATAATCCCCGACGGGACAAAAAGGATATGTCCTAAAGGGAATAATACAAATAATTTAGTGAAAGGCAAGATTAATAAAGTTTGTTTTTTTTTTGTTGCTTACATCTGCGATTGACTGGAGTTACTGTGGTATAACTCTGTGTCCACATATTGCACTTGATAGGAATTCTGACCACCGACGGTGTCTTGAGTGGAAACTGAAGAAGAAATAAAAAACATACAGAATACAGTACACCAAACAAAATTAATATCTTAATAATACATCGAGATAATATAGTGGTCGCATTCATGCGGCCGTGCGTCGGATAGTTATATATTGTTCCATATTAGCGATGTCTATATCAACACAAATCAAATCCGATTGCCACCTACCTCTGTTATGACCATAACACCTATTTAATATTAAAATCGAGAATTTTTAGAGAATTGAGCTTATATTAATTTTGTATTTCCTTCTGGAAAAGAATCTATATACAGAAAGTTTTGCAATACACTAAATTATTTTTCATTCGTAACTATTTAGCTATTATAGGTTTTTTTTTTTTTTATATTCCACGCGCGCAAAAGGGGTTATGGCTACCCTTAAAATGTTTTTAACACAGCACGAGCGATTAGGTAAGTAGGAGAGGATTTAGAAATGGGAGGGGAAAGTCGAGTCAGGTTAAGCATTCCACATTCGTGTGGCGCGACTGAAGAAAGAATCTCTGTACATTACAGTACGTCCGAAGTTGGGCTCGAGGGTGAACTGATGGGCATTTCTAGAAGCGCGAGTATTACGGTTGAATTTTTTAAAGGGGGGAATGCAACTGGCTATTTCACTAGAACACTGATTATAATAATAGCGATAAAATAGAGAAAGACACGAAACATTACGGCGGTGCTCGAGAGATGTAATTGTTTCTGTTATAGATCTTTCGCCTATCGTTTTTAAAGCTCTCTTTTGAATTCTGTCCAACAAACTCAAGTGAGTTTTTGGAGCTCCTGCCCAAACATGAGAATTGTACTCAAGTTTTGCACGAATAAAGGCTTTGTCAGAAGGGGAAAAAAACTTCTTGCTTCTATGGAGAAAACCTAAACACTTAGCAGCGTTTTTGGCGACATCAAATATGTGGTCATTCCACAAAAGGTGGTCTGTGACACACATACCGAGAACTGAGAGCTGTTCGGTTTCCTCGATGCAAGTGCCGCCCATGGATAGCGGCATTGGGGGTGGGTTTTGCTTTAACGACAGGAGACAATATTGAGTTTTAGAAGCATTAAATTCTACGCGGTTTTTGATTCCCCATTGGACAATGCTGTCGAGATCAGAATGTAATGAGCTTGTCATACGCTGCCGTTCAAGTTTCACATCCGAAGGACATGGATGAGAATCTGTAAACGAATATGAGAAGCTGAGGGTACTTTCGTCAGCAAAACAGTTTAATGGATTAGAAGTTTCGGACAAAAGATTATTTATAAAAATAAGGAAGAGAGTCGGAGACAAAACGGAGCCCTGGGGCACACCAGCATTTATTTTGTGGATTTCAGACTTTAAACCGTCCAATACGCTTTGTATTGAACGGTCCGAAAGGTTATTTCTAATCCAACGAAGAAGAGGTTCATCGAAACCAAATGCGCGCATTTTCAATAAGAGAGCTTGGTGCCAAACTCTATCAAACGCTTTTGAAATATCAAGTGCAATAATCTTACTATCTCCAAAACGATGTAAAGATTTGCTCCACTGTTCGGTGAGATATACCATCACATCACCAGTGGACCTATTGCTTCGAAAGCCGTACTCTCGGTCATTAAGAGGCTTTCGTTCCTCGAGATATTTCTTGAGCTGGAAATCAATCAGCGTTTCCATGACCTTGGAAAGAAGGGACGTAAGTGCAATTGTTCGATAGTTAGAGGGTGAAGAAGATACGCCTTTTTTAGGGACAGGCTGGACAAATGTTGTTTTCCATCCATTCGGATAGAGACCAGTATTATTTCAACACAGTTTGTACAACTTTTTACTTGCGATATATAGGTACTTTATGGCAAGTTATGGATTCGTAAAAATATCGCACTGGAGATAATAATTTTCGCTAACATTACGCGAAAAAATTGGGTCCCGTAATTCTGTCTGTCCTCGCCCCTACAGCCTAAACGGCTGTTTGATTTTCTTCAAACTTGGAGCATTGCGTTTTTTGACTAATATGCACACAGGTTTTTGAAAATACGACTCTATAATAATTTTTTTTTATTTTCAAAAATTGATTATCTTTGGTACCTCCAGTACAACAATTTATTTGGTTTTTGATTTTCTCGAAAACAGGTAAGTTGATATTTTTAATTTTTCTTATGGTAAATCTTCTAAAAAGTATAAACATTATTGTGAATTAAAAAAAAAATATGTAAATTTAAAAAGAAAAAACATTTTTTTTTTGAAAACTAAATATTTTGAAAACGGCTTGTGTATTGTATTTTTGTATTATTTTGTAGAATACTTGAAAAAATCATGTTTCTAAATTCAAAATTAACGGAAGAACCGTTCAGAAAACACTTATTTTTCTCGAAAATGGTTCCAAGAATTTTGATAAAAAGATATGCATTTACTAATGGTAATATTTTGAAAACGGGCTAATGAATATTTTTTCTTTTGTGCATAATTTTATTAAATAATAAATTTTGGCATACCAGAAAACGTGCAAAAAATTGTATATATAAAATAAATTTTTAAGTAAGACCGGACGCTCCAACGATTTTAGATTTTTTTTCATAAATTCATACGAGTATCAAACAAATCAGATTATTTTGAGCTCAAACTTTTTAAGCCCTTCAAATAACAAATTTATAGTTACTAGCATCGCCAGTGGACGAATATTCAGCCAGCGAAACAGACACTAAATTCATGGATAAGTTATGGATTCTCTTTTTACTTATTTATATAGGTTCCATGACAATTTTGAAAATGTTATAAAAGCAAAACTCATTAAAAAAAAAAAAAACAAACAAATTCACGGATACGTTAATTTCTGCAGCATTTGTTAAAATTGTGCCTTGAAAGGAGAGTGCAAAAAAACATATATGGTTTGAAGGGACATTGACTGTAGTGTAGATATCAAATATGAAATTATTTTCTTTAAAAGTTGTCCCCGGGACTAGCTATGACAATTTGTTTATTTTTAATAGAAAAGTGTTTTTTCATGTAAACAACATTGGCAAGGGCAGTACAGAAAAGAACAGGAAATGATTAAAAAACATAACTACATATCTACTCGGCATATGGTAATCCGCAAAAGTTTCGTAACACAAAGTTTCTATTAAGACAAAGCTCCGAAAACTATCTTTCGAAAAAAAAAAAAATGATTTTCATAACGCAATGCTCAAAAATACAAGGTGTCGAAAAAAAAAAACTGTTACAAGCATGGCGGACGCTATATATTTTTTGGAATTTGAGGTACAAACAGTATGGGAAGGTATAAGCGGAAATACATGTGCCTTGAATGTGGCATTCTTTTAATGCGAAAATGTGTTAACTTTTATAAATTGGTACATTTCTAATCTTATATATGAATATATTAAAAGTACTCTTATCCAAGAAATCAATGAACAAATTCCGGAATAAATTATGAAAACAAACATTTCGGAATTTTACCACTGCCACTGAAAAATTCTTAGTTTTTCCATTTTCGTTTTCATTTTGGAGTTTTAAAGTTACATAGTAAGGAAAAGGCAGGTCTCAATTATTTATAACAGTATACGAATGATGAATTAGTTGTTGTTCTTAATTCTTACGCACATACAGTTTCCTCAAACTGTTGTCCGGCATGCTTAGCTAGGTATCATTTTTTTCGAAAATGTTGGTATGGGTGATAACCGCCATTTTATGAATGAAGACAGAAACATCTTGTGGTTGCTGAATTAAGTAACTTGTGGTGAACCTGTTTAATAACATGCATCAACCTTAATATGAATATGTGCCGCTTTTTACTTTTTTTTTATATGAAGAAACACTGTGTTTTTAAAAATTTTAAATTGTCATATCCAGTGCCGGGGATAACTTTTTAAGAAAATGATTCCATATTTGTTATCTACAATTAATGTCCTTTCAAACCATGTATGACTTGTCTTAATCAACTCCGGGTTTTTTGCCTATACATTTTTGAGAATTCTCCTTTAAACAAAAAAAAAATAAGGCTCAGTAACTTATTTTTTAAATTTTTTGTTCATTAACTATTCAACAGTAAACCTTAATTCATCTAAATCACACATTACACTACTTATTCTCTTTGGCCCGTTTACTGATACGAAACATTAATGTTCAAGTTCAACATAAGCGCTTACATATGTTCTAATTTTTCCTATTTCCTAAGCACGACTTGTCACATAAGTTCTTATGTTGAAGTTAAATGCTTAAATTTCGTATCAGCAAATGGGCCTTGGTTAACCAAATTATGTTCTGCTTCAATTATCAAAATTTGAATTTCTAAATTAATTTCGAAATTGCGTACACTCTGGCGTATACGTACCTTTTTTATTTCTAAATTAAATAAATGACCAACTGAATAGCTTAAAATAAAAAAAATATGAAAATATGCTTCCATTTAGTAAGTTTAAAAGGGGCGGATATAATTCACCTGATTTCTTGCCTTATTAAAGTACACAATTTTTTGTCAAGCAAACATAACACTTGCTTTTAGTTAAACCAAATATTGTTCTAAATTTCAATTTTTTTGGCGAATACACAAACACAAAAAATTCAAACAACCATTGCTCTTTTTAATGCTTGAAATGAGTTGCATGGGCGGGATAAAGGATACAAAAAGGTAGTTTTAATCCTGTCCAAAAAAATAAAATAAATAAATAAATAGGGTGGCGCAACGGCTCGTGAAGAACTAGGGCTTAGTGACTAACATCTCGCAATCATTCCTGTGTGCGCGTGTCGACAGGAATGGAAGGGACCTATAATTTTATGCCGAATCCGAACGGCTAGGCGAGAAACACTTATTTATAACAAGGTATACTCTTGGAGGATTTGTCAATTCCTCGCAAGAGGCAGTAGCCCTGAAAAAAAACTTTTTAGTTTTTAGATGGACGAGGCTGGGAAGTTAACCCAGACCTCCAGCATGACAGTCTAACGCACTAACCATTACGCTACGGACTATTAATTTGATTATGGTGTTGAGTGGAAAATATTTTGTTTCGTCGGCTGTTTTAGTCACAATAATTTTAGTAATGAAACAAGAATTGTAGCATTAACTTTTCCCGACGTTTCGACAGAGGTTGCTGTCTTCTTCAGGGGGAACTTTATTACACACAAAATACAAATAGTTTATTACAATGTTAGCAACAAAAATAACAGTAAAAGAAATATAAACAATAAATTTACATAATTTATAAAAATTATTAATTTGATAACAAATTATTGGTAATGAAAAATTAAAATTAATTTGATTACCATCCCATAATATTTCTTTGCGTGCCAACTAATGGCACGCGTGCCATTGGTTTGCCATCACTGACCTATACCAACTTACTTTTGTAACGCATTTTTAATGTAATAATCAAAACGTTTTACGGCACGAGTACGATAAAGTTGGCACCAGAAATTGACAACGGTTTTTTGAAGAATGGTTAAAAACAAGCACTTTTCACTATAGGAGGGAGCGGGTCTATCTCGCCCAGGTAAGGAGGTAGGGGCAATTTAAAAAAAAATTACTGAAAATGGAAAACAAATTATTAAAAAATGACGGCAACACCTAAAATGAAGTATCTACTATACCGGCCAGAAATCTATACTTCAATTCTAAATTTAAATTAAATTATTTGTGTCAATAGTTTATACAAAATTCGCATGCAAACTCAAAATTTTGATAAAATAAAAAATAAAAGTTTAAAACAATTTTTTTTTTTCAAAACTGTGAAATGAAGTGCTAAATTGGATTTTTGTAGCCAATGCTTTTATTTATTCTGAATCGAATACAAGAACCCAAATGGTTTTGTGTCTTACAGTTTTTGAGAAAATTGTTAATTACTAAAACTACCTTTTTTTTACTATTTATTACAGTGCTAGCCCTAGCAGCCAGCACTACGGCGCGGTATATAGACAGTGAGGAATGTTTGGGGAGGCATGCTTTCCCAAGCAACAATCACTTGCACTTGAAAATATTGCATTTCAAAATTCTGTAAACAGAAAATTATGCATTTCAAAATTCTGTTTTTAATAATTCTGTATTTAAAAACAAAATTGTATTGATAATTTTAATTTGTTTTTAAAAACAGAATGAACACAAAATCCAGACAACATTTTTTCTTACTGCCGATATGTATTTCTAACCATTAAACAAAAAACAAATAGAATTTGGAATTGTTGTTATATGTTCACAAGAAATATTGAAGATTTAAACAAAAATTGGAAAAATAAGTATGTATACGCCCAAGTGTACCATTATTGTGTTATGTTTATTTTATATTTTTACGGTATTTAGCTTTTAGTATCGGTTGAAGAGATTATGACCTTTCTATGAAACTGAAGCAGTAGGCCTGAAAAATGTTCAAAAGCTACGTTTAAAAAGTGGATTGATGCACCAACAACACTGATATGACCAGTATCGTGTTCGGCCTTGAATGTGTTATTGCAGAGATTTAATTGCAACCAATCCTACTTGTTATATGCTTAAGCTAAGCATTTGATTTGATTTTAGAAATTTTGTTCTTTTGCAGCGGTTTGTTGGTTAGACAGGGGGAAACAACAGATTTACTTGATGCAAGCACAGTTCAAACCAAATGTATTTTTGAAGGACAAATAACACAATGTATAGATTTTTCATTGTCTAGACATTATCACATTTAACGCAAAATTCAGTCATAACCACGGAGAATAACAGAAACTGGTCTTGACTGTTCAAACTTTGAATGCGAATGCTTAAAACTTGAAAAACGACTGGACCAAATTGGATACTTCCTTCTGCGGGTTTGTTTGAAATTACTACGTGAAGGTTTTCGAAAAAAGAAAAGTCGAACAATTTTCAAAAGGCGAAAGTTTCGTTTTTCAGTAGGATAGCTCGAGAACGAATCGTTCGATTTTCACGATATTGGGGTTGAGGGATTTGTATTCCGGAAATCCGGGAAGGCACGGTATTTAATACATTTCTTCGCATTTAATCGAGAATTGGAGTGAAATGGATTTCGACCGAGTCGCAAGATGTTCGATGAGTTGCTGCAAGCAGTAGCTAACGGAAATGGTGGCATTTTCTTCCTTGATGCGTCCACTGGAATTGAAAAAAAAAAACATTTCTGACATTTCTTTTGTACTACTTAAGGGATTGAGGCTACAAGAAAGTCGAACCATTCTGCATTGAAATTGCCATACAATTCGCAAGTGGATATGAAGAACCTAGATGCAACATTTCAAAGAAGTCTGCAGCGATATCGAAAGTATTGCAGCAATGTAACATGACCACCTTGGACGAGTGCACAGTGGCTCACCGCATTGGAAGCTCTGAATCGCACGTTGACAGATAATATACGAAATGATAAAAGACGTTTTGGTGGCGCAATAACTATGTTCATACCCTGCCTGTCATTTCATTTCGTCATTCAAAATCAAACCGCCGAAGAGTTACGTTCATACAAATCCATCGACTCTTTGATGGATGAAACGCGATACACACTATCTCTCGGAATTAGTCATTCAAGCGAGATTTTCACGGAAAAATTCCACTTATTCCGAGAAATTTTTTCTTTGTTTTTAAGCGTCTTCAGTTTCCTGTTCGTCTCGCTTTCGCCATGAGAATTAATTAGTCGCAAGGACAATTGCTGGATGTTCGTGGCATCAATCTTGAATTTTCGTGTTTAACCTTTGGTACATGGCGTGCTGGTTCTCACGTGTCGGTAAACATCTCACTTTGTACGTGTACCCTGCCGAGAATAGAGCGAAAAAACGTTGTCTACCATGCAGCACAGTGAAAAAGTAAAAAAGCGGGTTTGACCGACACGTAAACTACTGCGGTTTGAAACACGTCGTCATGGTAATACTTTAGTTATTTCCATTGTATATTTAATAGAATTTTTAAATTAATAATCTGAATTGACCAAAATGTACATCAAGCCTCATGTGCCGGCCTGAATATTATTATTTTCAATACATTAACGAATTTAGGCGGAACGAAGTTAGCTGTGTCAGCTAGTTATATATTAATCACGATCACTCATGGGTATAGTTACTAAGTTAGATGAGTCATTTACATAAAATAAATGTAAATTAAAGAGATGTTGTTAAAGCTAACAATTTTGTACAGAAAAACAAAACATATACTTAAAAAGATCTTTCCTGGTTGGCAACTCTGTTCAGAAAGTGAAAGGTCGGAAAATTTTAGCTCTATAAATTATAATAAAAGTAATCACTTAAACCGTCTAATAAAAAGCAAAATAAAAAGAATATAAATCTGGAATATACAAGTTCCCATCGATTAAAAAAAAAAATAAGAATGGGTGGGTTGTACTAAAAATACATAGAAAAAAAATCAACGATGTTCGGTAGCGGTGCGGCATTGCAAAATAACAATCAACAGAATCCCCTAAACGACCGCATACACAAATGTCACTTAAAGAAAATAGTACACATTTCCTTTAATTTCTACTCTGAAGCAAAGCAACAAACCATTATAAACGCAGCTAAAACAAATGGAGTCTCGATGTGTTTTGCTCGAAAGACAAGTAGAGTTTTTGAAAAAAAAAAAAAAGCAAATGAGAAGAATCTGGACATTCATTTGCAATCTACGGTAATCCAAATGCTACGATAGAGAAAGCTAAAGCGATGTTTGGATCTCCTGGAGACGAATGACGTTTCTAAAATAACTGCAGACTGTTAAATAAGCTCTGGAACTGAAACTGCAAATTTTATTGTGGAAAATGGCTGCCAGAGATGATGTTGTTAGTGTGCTTAGAGCTAAAACCAAATTACATAACACTGGCATTTCTATCCACAAAGATTACCCATCGGCAGCAAGAGAACGCAGAAGAAGATTGAATATTCTAAAAGCAGATATAATTTCAAAAAACAAGGGCATAAAAGTTTAAATACAAGGAGAAACTCTTCAGATAAATGATAAAAAAAATGTATTTCGACAAAAGTGTTGTAAGCTGACGTCCTATGATGAAGATTGTTTGTTATTGATGCAGCCAGTGATGGTACATGAAAACAAAATAAATCCCTACGTTATCTACAAAAAATCCCTACTTTATGAACTTTATCCCTACACCTACAACATCCAAAAAAATTACACATTTAAGGAAAGAAGAATAAGATGTTGGTTTAATGATTTTATTTAACTTTAAGGATTATTGCAGTATATTGCATAATAGTTAAAATAAATAAAGGGAAGCTTCAAAAAATTTCAAAAATTAAAATAAATGCAAAATAAAACAAAATCTTACACTTTTACGATCAATTTATAATAATATTTTTTTTTAAACAGCAGCGTAGATTCTACTTCTTTCTGGAAAATGTGATTATTTTGAACCGTTTTTCCGCTGCTTGCTTTCTTTTGTTTTTTTTTTTTCACACAGTTTGTTTTATAAGCTCACGATAGAAAGAGACATTTTTATATGATTGACAGCGAATTTGATAGAAGAGACCAGAAACAAAAAGGTGGAAGCACATTAGGTATACTTCATTAAAGATGTGTGGTAAGATGTTTAGAAAGAAAAATATTTTGGGATATTAGAAAATAATAATTGCGGGTGTGTGGAAAGATTAGAAAAGAAATACAAATTATTTATAAAAAAATTTTAAAAATCCCTACGCTTTCATAGAAAACTCTGATCTGTCCTTTTCCCCCTATTTTTCCCTACGTGTACCATCACTGGATGCAGCAAGTACTTGCGGGTGTCAACAACTGACAGCGCACAATGACAGGAGTGCTTATGGTGGAACCACAAGTGGAGCAGGCCGCAGTAGCTCTCAAACTGTTGATGATGTTTACACTTGTCAATTTAAGTTGTAATGCCGTCTGCCACAAATCAATTTCATTAAATAAATATATTATTAAAACAAATAATATTAAGTCTTTTAAGTATAAAATCCTTTCATATAATGCTGCATGATTAAATAATAAGAGTATTTTTATAAATTTTTTTGAATTTGTTTTTCTCTATGAAACTTTTTTACAAGAAAATAGCTTTATTAATTTTGAAAATAAATGTATTCATTTTGAATTTAAATGGTTACCAGCTATTAGAATACAGTCTAGATCAAGAGCTAGTGGAGGATGTTATTTTGGGTATAAAAAGGATTTATAGGGTATTAACTGTGAATTTCGAGTATTGGAGGGTAGTTACACACTTAAATCTTAATTTTAATAATACGACTTTTCGGTTGCTCCCAACGTACATTAACTGCAATCATTGCGATAGTGATTTCGAAAAACTGAAAGAATTCATGGCCAAGGAAAGGAGCTCTAATATGCTGGTGGTGACCTAAATGCAAGAATTGGAAATTAAGCTGGAAATGAAAATGGCTGGAAAAGAAAATGGCATCAGCCGAAAATCGAAAGATACCGTCTTTAATGAAAAAGGTGTAAAATTAATAGAGTTTTGTAACTCATATGGGTTAAGAATTCAAAATGGAACAAGCTTGACGGATACTGGAGGGGAACTTACTTTTGTCGGTAATCAAGGCAACTCGGTTATAGACTATAGTCTCGTGGGTGGAAAATGGAATGATCACATTGTCGACTTCAAAGCTGAACACATCTCTTCGAAATGAACCACAATGCAAATTAAGTCAGTTAGAGGAAACCATCAAAGCATCATATCCATATAAGGAATGGTAGAAAAGACTATATGGCTCCGTGGTTTGACCTGGAATGTGAAAAAGCCAGACAGTTATCGTTTGCTTGGCTGAGAGCATATACTAATTCAAATGATGGTTAGTTTTATAACCTGTATTTGCAATCAAATGGAGAGTACAAGGCATTGTGTATGAGAACAAAATTGACATTTTTTGAAGCAGAATCGAAACGATTAGCCCATTGTAAGAATTCGAAAGAATTTTGGAACTTAGTAAGGAATTTGAACGGCAAAAAACTAAACATTCATCATACACTAAGCCCTAATCTTCTGGCAACGCATTTCAAGAATTTATTGAATCCATTACAAGAAAGAATTAATTTTCACCACGCACCTCCTGGTTTCACTAATGAAGTGTTGGATGCGTAAATAACACAACAAGAAGTAAGAAATCAAAAATTATGATTTTTAAGAATCAAAAATTATGATTTTTAAGAACGGTGGAGGCAGAAATTCTGCAAACGAAAAATGGTTTTTTAATCGAGAGGCCATAGGGGTGGTTAAAGAATATATGTATCTCGGAGTTTACTTCACAAGTTATTTAAGTACGGAGAAGCAATTCAAGGAGAAGCTGACAAAGGCGAAAAGTGCAATCACTGCATCGTGGAGTAGATGCTTTTGTAATAAAAGAATTTCCCACAGCAGCAAATTTCGAGTTTTTGAGGCAGTATCGGAATCAATTTTATTTTACGCAGCTCCGATATGGGGAGTGAAACAATATGAAAGTGTAGAGAAGATCCTGCGTTATACATATAGAGCGAATTTTCCGACTACCACCAAATACGCCTAATTATGTGATTATGCTGGAAACGGGACTGTCACTCTTTATTCGAACACTGAAATTACAAATGCAGATGTCAAATCAACGGCTTCCGAAGATAGCGGCTCTCCAAGTCATACGGGATAGATAAAGTTGGTATTTTAAATGGATGGACCTAGCTATGGACTGTGGTATGGACCTAAGTCTTGGTAGTTTCGTCTTTGTTCTCTGGAAAATGTTGCTATATCAGCTCATTTCATCAGTTGACTTGAAGTGCAGAGAGAGGTTCCAGAACAAAGCCACTGAATCGCTGCATAGAGCAATATATTCTCATCTTAAACACAATTTGGAGGAAAGAAATTACTTACGGGATGAAAACAGTGTCATGAAATATCAATTATGGTCAGGCTACGAGGAGAGATGATCCATTTAAACTTTATACCTCTTAGAGAAGATTTACCCATCGTGTGCTCCTTGTGTAATTTGGGTGAAAGAGAAGATTTTGTGCACTTTATAGGGAAATGTCCTATCCAAAGGGAGATAAGAATAATTACTTTCGGTACCACTTTTTTGATGGAAAATAAAGAAAATCTTGTCTAATCTATCTGATCTAATCTAATCTTTTCCATTAAATCAGGTTATCCAGGAGTTTATTATTGATTCAATTTTGTTTTTGGTCATGCAAATTCCATTTTAAAATACAGAATTTAACACAATTGTAGCATTTTGGAAAACAGAATCTTACAGCATTTTCGATAAACAGATATTTGAATATAAAAAATTTTGAAATACAAGATTCTAAAATGCATTATTCTAGTCATACCGCATTTAAAAAAAAAAAATTGAAACAGAATTTTGAAACCCAGAATTCTGACCCACTCCCAATTATGAAATGTTCGCTTCATTGCATTTAGACTTGAAGAAATAAACCTTTGTATTTCACATCAAAATTCGATGCTGCAAAATTCTTCAAAATATGTTAAAATAAAAGTTTCGAAAACTCAAAAAGCATGCGCTTATTTTTATTATTTGCAGAATTTTATAAAATTGTATAACCAACAATTTGAAAATATAATTTTGACCCCGTCAGAATTTCAATTCAATTCCTGTTGGAATTCGCTAAAACAAAATTTCGAGCCTACAACAGTTTGACATCCTCCATAGATACATAATATACTTATAGAATTTTGAATATGCGGAATTTCCGTAAAAAGTGAATTTTGGAATATTTTGGCATAATTTTCTTGGACTAAAATTTGGAGAAGTTCTAATTGCTCTTCAGGTTAAATTGGTTGTAAAACTTTTAAGATTTATTTTCACATTTTAATTTTATCTTTGAGATTTCTTATAACAGAAGGTAGTTTTCTTAATTAAAAATTTCATTGCAAATATTCACATGGAAATAGGCCATTTTTTCGCAGACACATCAGTTTTACTTAAACAGGTAGGTCATGTTAAAAGAATTAAATTTAATATATTTACCACCGCAATATGATATATTATTGTGACGCCTGTACATATCGCTGGTGCCGTGTTTTCTTTGTTCCTTCGAAAACTGATATATTCGTGAAATAAAGTCCGGTTGATGCATTCAGTTGTCTTTATTCCCAATTTCACTTAAACCCGTTTATTTTGTTCCAAATGAATTAAAAAAAAGTGTACGTATAATTATACACCGCAAAGAATGGTCCGGTTCAATTTTTTTTTTTTTTGTTGATTTAAATTTAAATGATTTTATTTTTTTTTAAAAGGAAACAAGCAATTATCAAGCAGAATCCATTCGAATTCGAATGAAATGTAACGCGATATCCATCAAGTTCGCCAAAGGTCGTCACTATTGGCGATGAACTAGTTTTAGAGGCCGTTCACTCTCAACGCACAATATACCTACGAGCAGAGCATCAAGCAAGTAGGTAGGTATACGTACACAATCGAAGAGTGTACAAAAGTTTAAAGTGCACCAATTACAATTACAATAACAAAACAAACGCACAACAAGAATCCATTTCATTGAAAAAGTAAAACAAAATTGAAAATTGATCCCATTCAAATGGTTTACATCACCACTAGTTACAGTCGGGTCGTACGACAAACAAACAGAAATAAAAAACAAAAACAAGTAAAAGGAAGATATATGGAAATCGGTCCACAAATTCTGCTGCACCAGCCAGCATCCAGCTAGCACAAGCATAAAAGCTGTTGAAAGTGAAAGGAGTTTTCAAGCAGCAGCAGCAGCATCAGCAACTATACAACTGGCACGATACGATACGATACGAGGTGCTTTTGTGCCTAGCAACCGGACAACACGGTGACGGTAAAATTACAACTGAATTCAAAATCGAATGTTATCCTAGCAATATGCCTTCATCGCCGTTGTCGACGTCGTCATCGTCATTGCCATCCACCATCACCCCCAACTATCTAAGCGACAACGACGACACGGCGATATACCCGTACAGCATTGGCAAAGCCCATCAGCTACCCGGAGTGGAAGCATCGCAGCCGTGTTATCCTTTTCATTCACCTACCTACCAACGAACGTACGTACGCACAATTGTAAATCCTCTACGACGAGATATACATTCAAAAGAGCCCTGGATTTCCTCCTTATACACAGGTGTATCGCTCTACCATCAGGCAGCCAGCGATATGGCGATACCTACCCGAACTACAACCATTCTGCGTGTATGGACATCATCCACCCAATCCGGGATGAGTTTTGTGTTTTATTAATTTTTTGTTTGCTTATTTTCCACAAGCCCTTGCAGGGGATGCTCGGGCGAAAAGGACCAACAACAGGTGAAAGTGAATCCAACCCCCAGCATCCATCATACAGCATCAGTATTGTCGGATGGGTGGTTTGGTTGTGCTTTGTGTTGAACCGCAGGGCAGATTGAGCTTGTGAGTCGGGGATGAGCTTTGGCCAATCAGACATAGCGCCTCCCCTTTCTATGGATGCGTGCCAAGTTTCATCCCTTATTTTTTGCTCCCGTATCGCGTATATGTATATATATGAATTTTTGTTCCCTACAAGCAAAGAAACAGATTCTCGCGCATCCTCCTTCCTGATACTGCTACTTCTGCCATCAGACTATATCATCACACTCTCTATAGTCCTTTATTAATTCTAGGATTTATTTCATCCAAAATTGAAAAGTATCTGAGGCTCTATGTCTATATTCTGGAAGCTGCGATGGAAGGAGTGATGTAGTTTTATTTTTTTTAAGGTTTTCACTGTGGATAACTATACCTTGATTTTATTTGTGCTTTGATGTTGATGTCGCCTGTAAACTGCACAAAAAAAAAAAAACATTCAAAGGGTTAGCTTATATAGAGGTAGAACATCAGGTGCACACACAATACACTCAGAAGGAAGACTAGATTTCAGCTTTTGTGGTTTTAAGAATTTCGGATGATGATTTTGAGATGGGAAAGGCAAAGGATATTCGTTTGCTCATCTACTCTGGGAAAACAGGAATCAACAAAAATTAAAACATATTCGTTCGGCAGAGCGACTGCTGCTGATGCTATACTGCTGTTTGAGTACCTACCTGATGTTGGTTTGCAGAGATTGAAACTTTTTCAATTAAATTCAAATCATAAAAGGAAATTTCTTAACAATTAATTAGTAAAAGAATTTCCCACACAATAATGGATTTTGAATAATGTTATTTACAAATTGTATGTATTTTCATAGGTACCCTAGTACCTATATAAATATTGTAACTTTACTGTCTAAATTGGAGGAGCTGTATTATTTGATAATCTTAACTAGCAATTTATGGAATTTGTATAATTTATTTAATTTAATTTTAAAGCATAAATCAAATTTCATTAAAGTTCCTACATTAATCTAAAATGAGAGCTTAGCCAATTGAGTACACCTTATGCACACGTTTGAACATGGGACCCTATGACGACTATAAACGTTGGCAAAACTGATTTTGAGTCTCGAGAAAATATGACTGATATGATTTTGTGAGCAATTCGACTTCATTTCGATACGCGCTTCAACTAGCCATTATCTATATAGTCCAATTAAATTAGCAAAAATATCTACAAAGGAGGAGAATTTTATTGTTTTATTTTAAAGAGTAGGTACCTCTTGGGAATTCTAAAACCACAAAATTCCAACAAAAAACCCTCCGCGTCGTCCGCCATTTTGAAAAAGGCGTTTAAAAGCGTTTACTCTATTTTCTCAACCGCTATTAGTCGTAGAGTAGTTCTTTTTGTTTATTTTTGTAGGTAAACATGTTCTCTATAATTTTTGTCTTAAAACAATTTTTGAAAGCTCCTTCCTATGAAAGTTATTGTCGAAAAACGAAGAATTGTTTTTTCAAGTTTATCTCATCCAATGTACATGCTTCAGTCGAAGATGATCCTGTAGACGTACACAGCCGTGGTACGACCGATCCTCAAATACGGTTCGATTGTATTGTGGCCTGCACTTAACAACAAATATAACATCGATAGACTTAGGAAGGTTCAAAGAACTGCTAGTATTGGCACGACAGGGGCTATTAAGATGCCTTAAGTGTTTTTCTGCACCTTCTACTACTTGATTTACATATTAAATATCTAGTATCTTGCAGCGCTTTAAGACTTAAAGAATTAATCTCTTGGTTTGCCAAGCCATATGGTCACAGCAATATCACAGACTTGATTCCAATAGAAATGTTTTCGACTCCCACTGACTACTGCACCCCTACAATGAGTATCAGTAAGGATTTCAAAGTTAAATTTCCATCCAGGAAGGATTGGAATAATAACGTCGTGACGAAAGATTTCGACACAACTATCTTTACTGATGGCTCAAAGATGGAGTGTGGCGTTGGTGCAGGAATCTTCTCTGAGTCTCTAAATGTATCTAGGTCCTTTCGGCTACCTGATCTTGCTAGCGTCTTACAAGCTGAATTGCTGGCAATCAGGGAAGCTTGCAAGTTACTAAAAGCAGATCTAAACCAAAACCGTAATGCAGCTATTATTACAGACAGTCAAGCGGCTGTTAAAGCCATTAATTCAGCTACAGCATCCTCCAAACTAGTCCAGCAATGCCGGGATGAGCTTGCGGGTCTGAACACTGACCTCAATGTCACTCTTTTTTGGGTCCCGGGTCACAGTGGCATTGAGGGCAATGAACGGGCTGACGAGGTGGCCAGGCAAGGTTCAGCCCTTCATGGCTCACTTGCGGAAAGAGTCAACATTCCGCTTGGAGTTATGAATGGCAACATTCTCTCAATTTATCTTACTAAAGAAAAACCATAGGTGGAGCAATTTATCAAACTGTATTATATCTGGGAAGATTTGGCCCACCTTTGACAAGAACCGAACAATTGATCTAATACGCAGACCCAGGCAAGACATAGCCAGGGTAATTGCAACTTGTAGTGGACACTGGCCAATAGGAGAGCATGCAGCGAAGCTGGGCATACCTCACAATACTCACTGTCGGAGCTGTGAGGACCAGCGGGAAAAGGAAACAGTAGTTCATTTCCTCTGCGAATGCCCTGCTCTGACCATAGCTAGAAAACAGTCACTCGGAAGACTATTCTTTGACGACATTCACGAACTTACTGAAATGAAGATCAAAGACTTGATTTCTTTTCTCAACGCGACGATATGGCTCTAGGACAAATTTCGGTTACTTCTGCATTATACCTTCCGTCGATTCCCTATGATCACAAGATAGTGGACTAGGGTTCTGGTGGGGGTTTGTGGTGCACAGTGGCCGGATGATCATCCAATCAGATCAGTGGACGCTCCAGTGCCAGCCAACGAACTGCCTAGCAAGCTAACTGTAGATGGTGCGGGTGCGGGTGCTGATCTGGTTGAGTGAGTGATCCACTTTCTGATGATTGCGCTAAAAGCTACAACAAAATCCTATTCTAAACTAAATAAAAAGGGACATATGCTGAGGATATGCCCATATTCTCTCTCTTCAATTCCATCCACAGGTTCAAACGAGTTATGATATCAAAACGGCGCACTTCAGCGCTAATTGGGCTATGGGCTAGACTGCCCGTGGCCGCCATTTCTACCTACCTACCTACCCATGTACATGCGAACGAAAAATGACGCTAGATACTTTTTATAGAATATTAAATTTCCTACATTTCTGTATATTTAGATTTCATAGATGTCCAAAAAAAAAAACTTTCAAGGTAGAGCACGATAAAGTTGCTAATATTATATAATAAAGCGCCGATTGATTTTATTTAATTGCCCCTACTTGTTTATGGTTAGATTAACAAACATAAAAAGTTATACCTATTATTGTGTATAATTTGTTTTTTTTTTGAAAGTTTAAAATTTTGAATTTAAAATAGAAAATTGACGGTACATTTACACACCCTTTTAGTAAGAATTTTTTTGCCCCTGCCCAATATTTTTTATTTAAAAATTTAGGCATATTTATAAGCTACATTTTGAGATCTTAATCTTTAAAATCTGACTAGTAGAAATTAAGTTAGGATTTTTTAAAAGGAAAAAAGGCCGATTAGAAAAAAAAATATTTTTAAAAATAATTTATTATAATTTATTTTTAAGTATAATAAAAAAAAAAAACTGAAATAAAATTTTACCGAAACGGCCTTTTTCCTTTTAAAAAATCCTAACTTCATTCATACTGGTATCTATAGTAATTTTTCGTTCGGATGTACATTGGATGAGATAATCTTGAAAAACCATTTCATAAATCGAAAATTTGCTGGTTTCTCGACAATAACTTTTTATAGGAAGGAGCTATCAAATTTTTTTTTAAGACAAAAGTTGTAGAGATCATGTTAACCTACGAAAGTAAATAAAAAGAATTACTCTACGACTAATAGCGGTTGAGAAAATTGAGTACCTAAACGCTTTTAAACGCCATTTTCAAAATGGCGGACGACGCGACGCAGAGGTTTTTTTTCTGTTGGAATTTTGGGTACCAAGAGGTACTCTTTAAAATGAAACAATACAATTTTCCTCCCGAATTGTTGTAGATAGTTTTTTGGGATAATTTGATTATGTTATCTACCTGGAGTCTTGAAGAAGAAAGGAAGATAATTGAACCAGAAAATATTCGTAAACTGACCTAAGCATCAGTGTTCACATAGTTGGGCTTTTTAAGAAACTTTCTTCACCTTTTACTTTTCTCATTTTTTACAGTTATGTTATCCAAAGTCGGTAAAAATAAAGAGGAAAGAACGAAAACAACCGTTTGTTTTCACCAAAATCATGGGCCCATTTTACCAACCACTTTTCACTTTGCAAATTATCAAAACAAAAATAAGTTCCGGCAAAGTAAAAATGCAGTGTTTCACAAAATTTGCAAAGTGAAAAGACTTTTTACTTACCAGTTTTCAGACTATTTTGGAAAAGTGAAAAGTAAAATTTAAAATAGAACTTTGCATACGAATTTGTATTTTGCAAAGTTGAAAAGTAAACTTAAATTGTATCAATTTGGTAATTATGCATTGAAAAAAAATATCATTGACAGTATTATTGACGATAAAAATTAAGGAATTTACAAATGAATCAGAAGATGGAAAAGACGATTCTGGTTAAGTGTTGAACGAATTTGGAATTTACATTATATGATTGTTAAAATAAAGAACTTTTATACGATTTTACTACGCTGCATGGGAAGAGGGTTCAAGCAAAGCTACTTTTCCTTGAATATTCCTAAAGAATTTAACGTTTGCATGGCAAACAACAAATAAAGGGTGGGCCATCTAGTGGTTTCTTTTTAAATCATAGGTTACTTTGACATTGACCAGCTGTTTCCCGCTCGAAATCTTGACAGAAAGACAGTATCTTTTCTCCACGGAACGAAATTAGTCGCATGACGCTTGCAAAACGTTGGGAAATATTGAAAACTTATTTCTAAATTGGAGTTCTGTGTAGCCAAAACAGTCCGTTTTTTGGAAAGAAGTTTTGGTTGAAATGAACCACCCATCACCGCGCTCCTGCTGTGGACGTTGTGTTCCATAATTAATGGGAATGCCATAATACAAGGAAACAAATTAATTTTGTTCATTTTATTGCATTTTTAAAAAGAAACTTGTATTTGGCCCACCCTGCATATGTACCTACCTACATCTCATACCAAAACTGTTTTCAATGAATCACAAAATTCTTTTATGAGCTCTGTTAAATCTCTGTTCCATTGGATCTGTTATTTATTATAGTCCAATCAAATTAGCAAAAATATCTATCACAACATTAAAACAAAAAACCCTCTGCGTCGCGGTCGTCCGCCGTTTTGAAAAATGCGTTCACTCGATTTTCTCAACCAATATTAGTCGTAGAGTAGTTATTTTTATTTACTTTAGTGGGTTTAAATGTTCTCTACAATTTTTGTCTAAACAAATTTTTTGATAGCTCCTTCCTATAAAAAGTTATTGTTGAAAAACCAGCAAATTTTCGATTTAGAAAATTGTTTTTCAAGTTTATCTCATCCAATGCCCATCCGAATCAAAAATCACTTTAAATAATTTTTATAGAATATTAAATTTCATAAATTTTTGTGCATTTAGATTTCATGCAAGTCAAAACTCTTTCAAGATATAGCACGACAAAGTTTCTAATATTATATAATAAAGTAACGATTGATATTGTACTTGTTACCCTTTAGATTAACAAGTATAAAATTACAAACATGTTTGTAGAGAAAGGTTATACATACCTATAATTGTGTATAATTTTTTTTTTGAAAATTTAAAAATTTTCATCATATTTTTAATTTAAAATAGTAAATATAAAAGTGACGGGACATTTACACACCCCTTTAGTACAAAACCTTTTGGCCCTCCCAAATAATTTTTATTTCAAAATTTAGTTACATTTGTAAGCTCAATTTTGAGATCTTAATCATATAAATCTGACCAGTAGAAATGAAGTTAAGATTTTTAAAAAGGAAAAAAAGCTGATGGAAAAATTTATTATTATTTTATTTTTATAATTGTTTATTTTTTTTTATTTTATTTTTAAGAATATTTTTTTTTCTAATCGGCTTTTTTTCCTTTTAAAAAAACCATAAATAACTATAATGCACAAACTTTGCACTCAGATGTTTTCAAAAATGTTAAACCGTTTAGGAGTTATAGGTACGTGAAAAACGACCATTTTCGACATGTTAGGTTTCTTGAAATGTCAATATCTTCTTAAAGGTGGGTCGTAAGAAAAAAATTGTCATAACTTTTTTTTTTGGCGAATAACATAATCTACAAGTTTTGTGCGAAAAACTTTCCAATAGCGTTTACCGTTTCTGAGTTTTATGCAAAAAACTGATATTTTCGACATTTAACCTTGTATAGCTATTGACGCGCACACGATTGGGTAATGGACTTTCGCGATTGTATTTCTTATGCCAAAACAAACCAATTGCATTTAAAAACCTTCACTTCAAATTTTTTTTGGCAGATTGGCCATTTTTGTATCCATTTTGCGGCTGTAAGAAAATTTGTAAAGCTGCATCCCGAATATAAAAAAGCATCACTTCGCATTTTTAACAAAACATTGAAGTTTTATGAGCGAAATCTGAAGAAATATTTATACATTCTGTATGCATAAATACTGGTTATTTTAAAAACTGTAGCTTTTTTAATTAAAGGGTTTTTTAATTGGACGAGCAGATTTTGGCTGCGTATGACGGCCATGTTGATTTGGTGACATTTTTGCCAAATCTGTTGTTTATTATTCAGTTACTGATGCCAAATAACCAGGGCATTTTGACACGATTGAACAGAACGTCCAAATAACCTTATAATCAAAATGAGTTTAGAAGAGGACCCCAATTTAAGAGGAAAAATCATATTTAGCGACGAGGTGCATTTTTGAGTAAATGGCTATGTAAACAAGCAATATTTCCGTATGTGGGATGACACCGATATTTACCACGTGATAATGCATGCTCAAAAAGTTACGGTTTAATGTCGATTTTTGGCCGGTGCAGTAGCGTCATTGATTGGCTCGTAAATTTTCGAAGGTGACGTTGGTAAGGCGGTCAACGTCAATAGCGAGCGCTATACAGAACGATGATAACCAATTTCTTATGGCCCAAATATGGATCAGGACAACATGTGATTCCAGCAGGATTGCGAAGCGCTATGTGCCACACAGTGGACGTCACGATTGACATTTGATGGTAAGATTATCTCTTGCAGAAGTGACGTGAATTGGCATGTGATTTGACCCTGGTAGACTTTTTATTGTGGGCTTTCTTAAGTCGTTGCACTATGCGAATAAATTCAAACGACCGATGCCCTTAACAAGAACATAACACAGACCATATCTCTCAAATTCACCCACATCTATGAGGAAGAATCTTAAAAATTTGGACCACTTGCCCTACTTTTAAGCCCTTTATATCAACCAATGTGGGTTTTCAACTTTTTTTTCCATAAAATAACAAAAATAACTCCCAAACGCATGTTGAAAATTATAGACAACATATTGAAAGAACAATCTATTTAAAGGGCTTTCTGTTTGCCATATTAATAAAGTTAAGATTGTCTATAGTTTACAAAAATCCAACTTCACCTAGTGTCACACGAATTTTGTTTAAGCAATTCAATTCCATCATCAAAATAAAAGTTACCAACTCATTTAACATGAAGTAGCAGTATCCCAATTTATTGAGTAAACAAAAGCAAACATCATTTAGATTTATAATCATCAAAGCCATAAAACTTTACATGTCCTTGTACCAGAAACCAAACCAAAGCAAACCAAACATCAAACAAATCATTATCTCACGCTTCAAGCACCCAGTAATGTCAAAACAAATAAATCTCAAAATCTCATCTCTCGCCATCATTCCAATTAGACCACCAAATGAATCAACCCTCATTATCTCCCACCTCCGCTCCGTGTGCCCTTGGAAATTAAAAATCAAAAAATAAACGAAATAGATACACTTTTTTAATCCGCACCCTAAAAGATGTTTTTCGACAAACTTACAAAAGTAAGTTTGTCAGCTACAGCAAAAGAAAAATAAAGTACAAGTATTAGAGATAAATCCTTCGTTTTGTCCAACATTGATATTCCAATTAAAGGATTTAATTCGCGTACCTGCGTACCTATGTGTATAGCACGTGTTCTCTTTGGGTGCATGACAAGCAAGGTGCACCCCATTTTTCACCTTTTGTTATACCCGCTTGAAAACATTCAATATGAGAAGGTATTTATTTCACGCTTCTCTTACTACTGTTAAAATTATATGCCCGTACATACATGAGTTCTTCAAATGATTGGGATTTTGATTATGATTGTGCAAAGCGCGCTATTTATTAACTCACACCCCCTGAAGTGCGTTTTGTTGTCTGATGCTATCATCCGTCCAACCTTTGTACCTTTATATCATGTAGAAATAGGTATAAAATCTCCCACCCTCCTTCATTTTGCTACATTTTTTTCGAAGAATATTTTCCCTTTGCCAGAGGGTTAAGGGTTGGGTTGGTTGTACGAGTATTATTATTATGTGTCCTTTTTCGCTTCAAATGTATCTGATGAAATAATTGTAATTGATAAAGATTACATTTCTGATGATGCAAAAAAAAAAAAAACAGATTTGATTCAGAGGAAAAAAAATTAATAAAACCAGAAGATACGAGAGCGGATTATATCGACATAATACCGGATAATTGATTTGATTTGAACTTGTTTTTAAGGACGTCCTGCTGTTTGCGTTAACTTAACAAGTACATTATAAAGTTCATTGTTTTGAAAATTGCAAGTAGTGAGGCACACCGTACAATTCTTGAGGTTTATACCTACTTAGTGCACAAATTATATCATCTCAAATAAAAAAAAAAGCTAAAGCAAACCATATGATGTTTTAGATTATTTTCCGATCTGCAGATTAGCTGCTGTATGGCGTTATTTAGCTTTACATCGTCAGTTTAGTTGAAACAAATGCAAGAAGGCTGAGAAAGGGATATTATAAAGGGTTTTCCAATCAGAGGTGTTATTTTGATATTCAAAGAAAAATGGAATTTTTTGAGACGAATGATCGGATGCTTATTTCAATGTAAAGAGGAAAGTATGCCATTAATAGTGGAAGAACAAAATCAGCCAAATGGCCGCCACGGCTACGTTAACACAACAGTATCCTTTCCATGAAATTTTCCATCAACAAATCGAAATACCTCCACGAATTCCATCTTCGAGGTCTTGAATCGACGCTGGGCTGTTGGCGTAGACCTTATCTTTTACGTGGCCCTAAAGGAAGAAGTCGTAAGGTGTTAAATCACAAGATCTCGGTGGCCAATTGTGATCACCTCTTCGAAAGATAACACGGTCCGGAAACTTTTTCCGTAAAACATCGATGTTTTCGTTGCTTGAGTGGCACGTAGCGCTGTCTTGTTGAAAGTTAACGTTGTCCAGATCAATACCATCCAATTCCGGCCATAAAAAATTATTAATCATCTCTAGATAGCTCAATCCATTCACCGTAGCTGTTGATCCAGCCTCATTTTCGAAAAAGTAAGGTCTAATGACCCCGCCGGACCATAAACCGCGCCAAAGAGTTACTCTTTGAGGATGGAGAGGCTTTTAAACACTAAATCTTGGGTTTTTGCGAGCCCCAGATGTGACAATTTAGCTTGTTGACGTAGCCACCGAGCTGGAAAAGGGCCTCATCAGTCAATATAATTTTTCGATGAAGTTCCGGATTATTTTCATGCATTTCTTAAGTGAATTTTAATAAATTCAATGCGTTGTTGAAGCGTGTATCGTTCCATTAATGGCGTAGTTTCTACTTTTCAAATGTCAAAAAATTACAGCTTCAAAAGTGACAACTACCGAAATAGCGGGCTATTCAAAAGAACACCTCTTACTGGAAAAACCTTTAGAAGAGATTATGTCCATATTTCCGGGAACATCGAACCTCACCGAAGACCACCATTTTAGAAAAATCCATTGGGCTTTATTTCCAAAACTATTGGTTTGGAGCAAAAAATGTCGAAATAATTTTTGCCAAAATTGCGGTCTGTGGAGTGGTTCAAACTCACTAGAGTATCATGAAACAGAATTACTCATTTTAAGACATCATAATTTTGTTTGTGGTTGGAGTGCGTAGAGTTAATCAGAGTTTGATGATAAGGAACCCTTGGTTTAATCTGCAATTATTGTCCGAATCATCTTTGCCCTTATTACTCCCCCTTTCTATTGAACTACAGAATCCTTAGTGATATGTTTTTATCTATGTATACAAGAAATCAGGCATCAATTGCATATGTTAGGCTTCATTTAATTGTCCTATCGCAGAAAATAAAAACCGAAATGCAATCAGTAAACGATTTGAACTTCCACCTTTCTATTTAAATGAACCCTCTTTTCACAATTTACGTACTAGAATAATAAAGAAGCCTTATTGCAAGACCGAAACATTTTATTCTATATCGTTTCTATTCATCTTTCTTTATTTATCTGTTTATTCATCACTTATTGAAAAAGAGGGTTATGTTATTGTACACTCATCCTTTAATTTTTTTTTTGGCACAGAAAGGTGATTCAGAACATGAATTCTGATTAAATGACAAGATAACAATATCAAACATTTTCAACTTACAAAAATATTTGGACAACAATATGATATCTGATAAGAGAAAATACATAGAAATGGTGCACTTGTTTGATATCTTTTTGTTGAAATATTATTTATGGGAAAATAAACATTTGGCAGTCAGTTGACTAAAATCTAGGTATTCAATACGATTTGCTAACATCGCGTCGTTTTCCTCAAAAAAAAAAACATTTTATTGGTGTATAATAATAATATTGGGACCCATGGTATTTTTTGTAGAAGCTACTAGGTATTGAAGAGAGTATTGTTGGTTAAGATCAACTTATTTACTTGATCTAAAGGTTTTGCGTTAAAATATAATAATCAAAACAGTACATACAGTGCGCGTTTCAGAAAATAGGGGTTTTAACGTTTTTAAGAGCATTTGCTTCAAAGTTGTTCAAATAATATTGCATTTAAATTTTTACAAATATTTTTTATAAACAAACAAAAATCGATTTTTTTTTATTAAAGAGTTAATTTCTAACACATTTTCTTGATAACACTTAAATAAACATTACTGAACCATTAAAATAAAAATTCAATGTGTTTCATCATTATAGTTTTCAACGGCAACAGAAAATTCGGGAAATTTAGTCATGCATTTTATAGTATGAGTTTTTGGTTTTTATAAACAAAAGAGCTGACGTACAAACTTTCAAAGAAAAGATAATTTTTTAAAATGTATTTTGTACTTGCGATATATTAATGTTGTTACTATATGATCGAAACACATCTGCACTATAGGTAGCAAGAACCTCCCAAATTAAAAGTTGTTACTGACAAGAAACATCAAATGGAAGGCGAATTCTATCTGTCCCGAATCGGGAGGAAGTAAAATTTTGTAAAAAAAAATTAAATAAAAATAGAAAATCAAATAATTATCAAGAAAAACGGCAATATATTTACAATGTCTTGCTATAGTTATTTTTAAGCCAGAAAACCATTTTTGAGCTTTATTTTTAGATAAAGTTGTTGAAATAAATATTTTTGTAAAAAAAAAGATCAAAAAATATTTTCAAACTCAAAATTTTGAAAAGAAAAATAGAAAAAAAAATATTCTTACTGATTTTTTTCAAAGTTAGTCGTAATTAAGTAGGTGCTGGGTATATTTACAATATTCAGGGCCATTTTTCACAGTGAACACTTATTGGAATAAATTGCACTTAAGTTTAGAATAGTGGTACTTTTTGGTAATTTTTCCTGTCTGAGTTAGTGACACTTAAGTGCCCAGCATACTTAAGTGCAATTTGTTCAGGTAAGTGTGCACTGCGAAAATTGGTATTTCGTATCCTATATTTCGCACTTAAGTGCCATTTCTGTTACTGTGAAACTGGCCCTCAATGTTTTTACTTGCGATATACGTAGTACACCACAGCCGGGCTCCAAGGTGGAACATCAACAGGCTCAACGTAGAGATTTTTAACTCCGTCATCAAAGAGGGGGCAAGTGCCACTCTCCAAACCACGGGACCTGCAGAAACGAAAGCTGAAGCCACGATGTCACTAATTAGGCTCGCTTGCGATTCTTCCATGCCTCGAACGAGTGGTACGAGCAGAAAACGAGATCCAGTTTACTGGTGGACAGAGGAGATATCCGCGCTCCACCGGAGATGCCTAAAACTCCGACGCAAAGTGACCAGTGGACAAAGAAGACACGCTGAACTTACCGAGGCGGCCATAGCGGAATTCAGAACAAAGAGATCCCAGGTCAACAGGGCCATCAATTCGAGCAAGAAGCAGAAGTGGGAGGATCTCCGAAATGACGTGAACAATGATCGCTGGGGACTGGGCTATAAGATTGTAACGCGGAAACTGGGAGCACAGTTGGCACCCCCCGTCCTCAATGAAGCAAAGATGGAACGCATCGTAAACACGCTTTTCCCAACTCATTCTGTCAGACCACTCGACACCACAATAGTCCAACGATGAAAGAAGTAGTGACCGTGCGCTGGCCGCCTGAATTGGTCACCAGGGAAATCAGTATTCAAAAAAGATTGTCTTGCTGGCAACATAGGACGTAAGGAACGCTTTCAACTCGGCCAGATGGAGTGACATCCTGAACGTGCTCGAGAGGAGATTCCAAATCCCAGCGTATTTCCTACGAATAGTGAAGGACTATCTCAGGGATCGAGAGCTGATCTACGAAACCACAGAAGGTCCACGCAAAAAAGAACTAACGTCTGGCGCAGCGCAAGGGTCAATCTTAGGACCAGACCTCTGGAATATCTCCTACGACGATATCCTCCGCATGGAGATGCCCGATGACACCTTTACTGGTTGGTTATGCTGATGACATCGCAGCGGTCATAACGGCACGGGACACCGAAAACGCACAAAGGAAGTTAAACCAGGTCATGCGGCGAGTGAACTCTTGGATGGATGACCACGGACTAAGCCTAGCAACAGAGAAAACTGAGATAGTCCTCCTGACGAAGAAGGGGATCCCCACACAAATAGACTTCCATGTTGGACCCGAAGTGATACGGAGCAGCGTCGCGGTGAAGTACTTTGGATTAACACTCGACTCAAAGCTAACCTACTGGCATCAAATAAAGACAGCAGCGGAAAGAGCCTCAAAATCAACTGCATCACTGAGCAGACTGATGGCAAACGTGGGTGGACCCATGGCCAGTAAGCGAAGGTTACTAATGGCGACAACGCATTCCATCCTTCTTTAAAATAAAAAAAAAATAAATCGGGTGGCACAACGTCTCATGAAGAACCAGGGCCTAGTGACTAACAACTCGCAACCATTCCTGTGGGCGCCTTTCGACAAGAATGGAAGGGACCTACAATTTTATGCCAAATCCGAAAGGCTAGACGAGAAGCACTTATTCGTGACAAGTGATACTCTTGGAGAATTTGTCAATTCCTCGCAAAAGGCAGTAGCCCTGAAAAAAAACTTTTTAGTTTTTTAGGTGGACGAGGCTGGGAAGCGATCCCAGACCTCCAGCGTGACAGTCGAACGCACTTACCATTACGCTACGGGCTACTACTCCATCCTTCTTTATGGTAGCGAAATCTGGGCAGACGCACTCAAGCAAGAGAAGTACCGGAAACAAATGGCGGCAGTACAAAGATGTGGAGCTCTACGATTAGCAAGCTCTTACCGAACTGTGTCGGAACCAGCCGGCCTTGTAGTCGCCCCCCATCGATCTCATAGCTGCAGAAAGGAAGTACGTCCGCGACAAAAAGGCGGAAATAGGACTGGAAGCGGCATTCGAGGAGGCTAAGCAGCTTACGATACAAAAGTGGCAAGAGCGCTGGAACACGGAAAGCAAAGGTAGATGGGCAGCAAGGCTGATCAGGAACGTGGCTGAGTGGAATGACCAGCCAGCCGGTACGAAGACTCGCCAGAAGATGATGCCAACCATACCTTCTTCTCATGCAACAGATGGGAACCCCTTCCCCAAGACCTGCAAAGAAGCATTGGAGTCATTACTCCAGACAATATAGTCAACAAGATGCTACAGAGCTACCAAAACTGGCAAAAAATAAGCAGTTTTATAGAACATATTCTCAGAACAAAAAAAAGAGAAGAAAAAAATTTTTGGGAAACAGTTGAACTAGTAAGATGAACCCGTAAGGGTAATATGATAACCCCGCTTGAAGTAATACAAACAGCAGTTCCAGGAGGGTAGGTCAGAAACCAAAGGGTTGGAGGAGTTTTCGTCGGTATATAGAACACGAGTCCGACACACGTGGATGGTTAATGGGTCAACGCCAACCTCCTTACGGTGCATAAAGCATTTCTCTCTCCCCCTAAAGGCAACACAAAAAAAAAGAAGTATAGGGCAAGTTTAGGATTCGTGCAGAAAAAAAATTCGAGAAAATAATTTTCCCTAACATAACGATTATAGAGAACGCGAAAAAATAGGGTCTCACAATTCTGTCTATCTGTCCGTCTGTCTGCCTGTCTGTACCTTGACCTGCAGCCTAAACCGATCAAGCGATTTGTTTCAAACTTTGAAATAGCTTTTTTCTGGTGGTTTCTTTATGTTTTAACATTTTGAAAAGTAATATTGTTTTATAGTTTGTCTAAGAATTGAATATTTAAAAGAGTACTTAATATAGTTAATTTAACCAAATTTCTGTGGCAGAAAAAAGGTTATGATTTTCTGAATGTTTTGAACGACCTGAAGCCAAATCTATGGTTCTAGTCAAAAATTGCAAAATAAACTATATTTTGTAGGTTAAGTTAAGGGACATATGTTTTTTGGTGGAGTAACTTAACCTCAAATATAATGAAAAGCACTGTAAGGCTCAAGTTCAGGGCACTAGATCTCTTCTAAAAAGTATAATTTGATTATGCCGCAAGATATGTATTACCCTTTGTACTGGGAAATTTACTAGGGTAAAATAAGTAAATATAGAGGGTCAGTACCAAATTAAAACATAAAAATCTTCAGATTAAAAAATGGTTAAAACTACAGAACTCAGCATGTAAATGATGCATTCATAATTGAAAGTTAAAATGATGGTGTGTCTGTCAAAAAAAAAAAAAAAAAATAATTACAGAGGTAATTACCAAACTGAATTTGAATACAAAAGACCCAAAGCTTTTTAAAACTGGTTATCGGACGGGTGGAAACAGACAAACCATTGCAAGATAAGACAAACTCCTTTTGTTTAATTGGCTGTGCAACAACTCGTGAATAACCAGTGTATTGATTCACTAATTCCAACCATTCTTGTGATGTTTAAGTGTCTTTAAAAATGGAAGGTACCCACAATTTTCTCCCAAACTGGAATGACTAAGATAGGAGCCACTATTTCATGGCTCCAAAAAAAAGAGAGTTTAAAAGCGACTGGACCCTAGAGGTCTGGAGCTGCAAAAGACAACACTGAATAAAAATGCTGCCAGCATACTTAAAAATCAGACATCAGGATATAAAGTAACGCCTATACTTGTACGTACCTTTAGCATCTGGTACCTGAGAATTGCCCACGGCTCAGGATAAATAAACTGCATTCGTTAACTACATTTTATAATTTTTTTTTTTTAAAGATATCTACGAAAAATTTTAAACAGCATATTATTAAGGGTTTCGTATAACACTATACTTAACATTTTTTTAATTCTTAACCAGCTTACTAAAATTTTCTAAACTTTAAAAACTTTTTAACTCGTATCATTCTTAACCAATATCCTTTGTAAACTTCACCTGGACACGTCCAAGAAAGTTAGAGCGCGTGCAAACAATTCACAAACATGTGTACAGCATTTTGACATTATTTATAAAAGGCAAAGTGTCATATGGTAATGTTAAGACTTAGGAGATGGTAGGATGTTAAACTTTTTTTAAATTAGCAAAATACAATTTTTTACCTAGTGTTATACTAAAAATGATTTAACTTCGTACTTAAAATCCTTATAAAATTTCGTACTTAAAACGCTTATAAATACCACTGAAAAACTAGACCTTAGCTAGTTTTTCAGTGGTGAAAATCTGCAAATAGATTCGTCTACAGTTACGTCAAGAAGCAGTTTTTAAGTAATGCAGAAAGACTTAAAAAAACACGGGAGATAAAATATCAGACGAATTTGTTGAGTTAATTTTAACTCACCAAAGTATAACTATAAAGAGATTGGTCAAGATTATGTCGACTTTTAAAATATATACATAAACTCTATAAGATCGACTTTCATAATCTCGAGAAAAGACAACCCAACTTTGTTTCAGGGAGTCCAAATTTTGTCAAGTCATGATTTCATAGTGTAAACATTTTTTAAATCGATCAAAATATTGACGGCATTTAAATTTACTTAAAAATAGAAAATATCAATTTGACGGGAGATTTACACCCCCATTTAAAGGCCTTCCACACTAACTCACTGTGACACTGTCTATTAATACATGTCAAAAAAGTGGGAACAAATCATGTAGAATAGTGTGGAAACAAAATATGAAAGCGCCTACACAACCCGACATTTTATCCTACACGATTTGACATGTATTAATACATGAATAATTTTAGGAATGGTTCTATTTCTATCCCACATTCTATCACACCTTTTTTTAGGTTAAGATAATGTATTAATACAAGCAAGTGTGGAAGCAAAATATGAAAAGTCATTTCTTTCACACAAATTTGGCAGTCGCGTGAAATTCTTTCCCACTTTCAATTTGACATGTATTAATACACAGTGGGGTAGTGTGGAAGGGCTATTATAGGTTTTAAAAATAAAATTTAGACTTAGGCCTAGTTCACACGAGATTACACCGCACGTTTTTAAGCTGTATACATCCGAACTTTAGAGGTAAATACTTTTTTTGTGGAAAAATCATCGTGTGAACAGTTCTATGTAAATGTATGCGCCACTGCTCATTTGTTCGGACGTTTACAGCTAAGAAACATGCGGTGTAATCTCGTGTGAACTGGGCCTCACATTTTTACTTTATTTAGAGATCTCAATCTTGAAGTTATGATTTTTAAGGTATCCAAATCGGCGTATGTAAGGCAATAACGCCCAAGGCAAAAGAGCCCAAGTCGATTTGGAATTATCGCCCAAAAAAATTCTGAAAAAATTGTTGTTGTATTTTTATTTCCAGTTTTGGGTGGTTTTTCCGTTTTTTGCTATATTTATCTAAATGAAACAACGCCCAAAATTTTAAGTTGAAATAGACAAACTGGAAATAAGACCCAAAAAAATTAGGGCTGAACACGAAACGAGAAAAGTCTCGGTCTCGATCTCGGTCTCACATGATGAGACCGAGACGATACGAGACTGGCTTTTAAGCAACCGCGACGAGACCGACACGAGACTGTATATTTAGACCGACATTTACAGAGAGTCTAATAAATTAAAACAAAAAAAAAATAATTTCAGTTAAATATTTATTTTCTACTGCACATATTCAACGTTTAATCGAAAATATTTCGTTCCAATCAAGTAGAAATGAAAACTAGGTTAGGTTGTCTGGAAATCGTATTTTTCGGGGACGAGACCGAGACGCGATCGAGACGGGATTGAAAATTTTCGATTTTAACGAGCCTAAAAAAATAGAAGTATTGTCAAAAACAACTACAAAATAATGAAGTTACGCCCAAATACAAGCAAATATCCCCAAAGCCAAAATCTTGTAAGTGGGTATTTTGCTCAAACTATTTTGATGAAGTTATGCGATTATTCGTCTATTTCAAAAAAAAATACTGTTGTCCAAGAAAACTTTGGGCATAGGCCTGCCTGCCGACTAAGCATACCCTAATCGGGGTGACGTAGGAGTCGCGTGAGCGGGACAGAGGACCCAAAAAGGGAGTTTGAATCCTTGAGCCTGCGAAGCGGTCAACCCTTAGAAGAAGAAATAGAGAAAGAGGTATTTGTCACATATATAGTGTACGTGAGTGAAGCAATTTTTGAGAACCAGAAGTGTCAAATCGTTAGCGTGTGATTAGAAAAAACAAAGAAAAAAAAATTGGTACAAGTCAAAACCCAAATTAACATAACAATTACTTTGAAAAAACAAATAATTTAAAGTGCATTAGATAGACATTGTGGTGATCTTATTAATTCAAAAAAAAAACATGAATTGCATTGTTCAGGGGTGTGGAAATCAACAAAACTAGGTGGATAAAAGCTTTTCCTTTCACAGGTGAATTTAATTATATTTTTCTCAAAAAAAGTGCTGTAATGTTTTTGTCTTTAGATTGATGAACTATTAAACAATATATTTAGAATGGGTTACACTTTAAATTAAGTCAAGAATATTATAATTTAGTTGAACATGTGCACATAATTTTTTTGTTAGAATTTAAGAACCAGAAATGTCAAACTGAAATTCTCGTTAACAGGTGTGCATGAGATTATATTGGAGGTTAAAGGGCGCAACTATCTGTTAAGCGCCTTTCTTATGAGAAAATTATTTTTTGTTATTGAATCGATTTTTTACGTTTTAAGTTAGTAATAAAATATCTATTTGTTCCGTCGCCAACTTATAAGTTCATATTTCAATGTTAATTTGTCTTTTCAGTAAGGTGTCTATCAGTTCATATTTGGTTTTTCATGGTTCATGTTTAAAGTTTAATCCATTATAAATAATATGTTCTTTGATAGTAAATTAATCTACATAAATACAAACAGTTAACAGCACTTGCTTTGAGAAAAATATAATAAAACTCACTTGTGAGAGGAAATGCTCTTACCGCACTTACTGTTTTTTTGTTGATTGCTAAATAACTACAATGTCTATTTTATTCACTTGAAAAGGTTTGTCCTTTCAAAGTTTTTTTTTTTATATATGTGTCTTAATTTTGTAACACTTTTTTATTGTTCTGTTTTAAAATCACACTAGCGATTTGACATTTCAGATTGACAAATTGCTTCACACACGTACTCTTTCTTTTTTTTTAGAACATTCCACTAAAACAACTTTGGAAAATAACAAAAATGACTATTCTGATGGCGCCCTAGTGAGTTGCCTTCAAAGAGCACTCCGTCCCTGCTGTAATGCATTTGTGTTTGTGAGACTTCACACCATTTTAAAAACTGCTTCACTTTCTTCCAACAAGGGCAGTTCCTCTATTTCTTCTTCTAAGGGTCAACCCAAGGTACTCTTGTTAAAGAAAACTATTGACAATCAATCCCGTTGAAATTTTGTTAGAAAAAATCGCCAAAAATTGAGGTAAGAACCCCCAAATTTTACAAAAACAATTTACACGTTCAATTTTTGGGCGATATTTCCAGTTTATGATTGGGGTTTGGGCAATATTTCCATTTTTTTTATTTATTTTGGGGCGGTGAAATTTTGTGTGGGCCTTAGTTCCAAATCGATTAGGGCGCTTTTGCCTTGGGCTTTATTGCCTTACGCAAACCAAATCAATTTAAAATTCATTTTTGGAATTTGAATTGTGAAATGTGAGGGAGATTGTGAAGTTTGTATATCTTCTAGAGTAACAACTGACTTATTCAAATAATAATCGTTCTATTGACTTGTGAAATAAAGAGAACCCAAATTAATCGGTGCACTAAAGCTCAAGAGTTCTTTGGTGATAATTAAGGGCATAGTAACACTGTAATTATCCATCATCAAATATAATTTAAATCTTTTGAACTTATTAAAGATAAAAATAAAAAAATCACAAAACTTAAATTGTATAATTTGAAATTTTAACGCTGTTTTACCCTTAACTGGAATAAATTAAATATGTATATAAATTTTATGGAATTTTCCAACATTCAATCTTTAAAAATTACCTGTTACAGTAATATACTGCGGACTTTCTCCATCCTCAGCATTGGGCGCCTGCAAAACTGTCACCTGACCCAATTCGACACCGTCCTTAATTGCACTTAAATCATGCATGCTATCACTTTCTCCATTACTGGAATCTGATGCATCCATATGTATGACGTCCAATGCAGGCATATCATCATTATCAACATGATGGTTTTCCTGATAAAAACAAAAAATATTAAAAACTAGGTTTTGAAGAAAAATTCCAAGTTAAGCTAAATTCTACTAACTTCAGATAAAACATCCTCCAGCTGCAATACATTCTCATCATTTAGTTCATCTTCAGTTGAAATCGCAATAACCTCATGTTTGATCTCATTATTGCCCAATAAGAGATTAGTTGTTGCAGTCGCTTCGACAACATTCGATGAGGCAGTTGCTATCACAAAATTCCTTTGTGTTGCAAGACTGGTTGTCATTTTTATCTAATATTAATTTTGCTTTTATTTTAATTAATTATTTATTTAAAAAACTTTGACTAGAATTTAAAATTGTTGATCCTTTTGTTTGGTGAGTTTTATTTCGTTATACTGTTATGTGGAGCTGAATACAGCCTGCAATAAAAAAAGGATACAAATAAATTTGAATTTAATTTAAGTTTCAACTGAGCGATTAAAATTTATAATATACTCAATTTTATTTAACAAACAAAAAATCCTATTTCATTTATTTGCGATGTAGGTATATAATGCTCGTATGCTCCATACAAGGACATAATATTTAAGGTAAAAATAAATATAACAAATAGAAATATAAAGAGAACCCATATAAAAAATAATATATAAATGTGGCAGAGTGGCTATATAGGGTGTTGCCATGAAGGTAACCTCAGCCCTGGATTTAAGGTGTTTCTATGACAAAATCACTAAGGACGCTTTTTTTTCTCCATAATTTTCCTTGGTGTTAGTGCTGATGTGTATCCGTTTAAGGCGGATGAAGAAATCGAGAACATGATGGCCGCGAATATTTATGCCCAAAATGGTAAATATCTCTTTATTTTTTTAAGTCGGAGAATTTTTGTTCGCTGGGGTATGAATGAATCGTACCTGATTTTTGCTTTTAGTTCGATTTTCTATCGTTTGATTGTTCAAGAATCAATTATTATGTTTTTGTTAAAATTTCGACCTCAGTGAAGCCAAAAAAGAATGGTCTAGCAATATTTAGCACTATATGTAATATTAATTGCTGGACAGGGTTTTTGTTAAACTTTTAAGGGGTCGAATACAAAAAAAAAAAAAAAAATATATATATATATACTTCCAACACAAACATACTTACATATGTAAGTGGCAATTGGTGTTTCTATTTTCCTAAGTCTTTAATAATTGTTCAAGAATCAATTATTATGTTTTTGTTAAAATTTCGACCTCAGTGAAGCCAAAAAAGAATGGTCTAGCAATATTTAGCACTATATGTAATATTAATTGCTGGACAGGGTTTTTGTTAAACTTTTAAGGGGTCGAATACAAAAAAAAAAAAAAAAATATATATATATATACTTCCAACACAAACATACTTACATATGTAAGTGGCAATTGGTGTTTCTATTTTCCTAAGTCTTTAATAATTATACACAGTTTATCTAATTTAAGAGTTTTTGAAGAGTGTTCGCAAATTAATTCGTCAATAGTATTTTTTTCGAACATGATTCTGGGGTATATTCTAAGAAAAAAATCATGCTACAATAAAATCACCAATTCTGATATCATTTATCAAGGATTTAAGAAAAGTCTTGCTTTGGTGTACCCTGACCCATGTTAACGGTAATTGCGCTGTTATTGCTTATAACAGAAACTTCGCTTAAGCTTTTATTTTTAGAAGAAATACCAGCCTTTATAATTGCGTTTAAATAAGTTTGATATCTTGTCTCAGTTTTAAGATATCCAGTTTTTAGCCTGTTCCATTTTGTCGTGCCCATGCTTATATTTTGACTTTGGGTTCAATTTTCTCCATAAAATGAGTAATAAACAGTTTTACTATTTTTTTTGAATGAACGTAACAATAATAAAAATAAAAATTAACAATGAGTTTAGCGAAAAACCCACAGATTTAATTTAATAAAAAGTTTTTTTTTTGCTTTAAGCTCGAAAGGCTATGAATAAAAAATGATATGTGTGGTTATCGATAATTTTTATTTTAGTGTAAACTAAAACAGTTATAAGCAGTAGCGAATCTAGGATTTGGCTGTGGGGGGGGGGGGCTTGGAAGTCAAGTTTGATACAAAATTGAAATCTCACTGGCAAAAGATCATATGTGTTTCGGCAGTATGAGCCCTCTGGAGATCTCATTTTCGTGAACTACCCAAATCAAATAGTAGAGTGAGTACCAGTTTTGTTCGAACTGTCACTGGAAAACACAGAAAACAATATTTTGCCGATTGAAAAATAAAATGTCAACACTTCAAGACTTTGCGGACATAAGGTAAATCAGCTCTAAAAATAGCATGCGGCCTAATTCTGCAAGCGTGAATGAATGTTCGTGTATAAGCTGCATACACTTTATATTCCTTCTCAAAAAATATGTTGATAAATTTTCACGTCACTCTAGAGTCTAGAGGGACTGCAAATATTCATTTGCTTCTGCATGATTTTCTGAGTACACAGACAAACCTCGCGCTTGTGGAATTTGGCTCCTTGAGAAGATTTCTTGTATGTAATTGCTTAGTCCTAAATTGTTTTGTATGTTTAATTGACCTTGGAAATACGTAAGCCCCAAGATTCTTTAAGCCCTGGCTGACCTTAAGAAACAACTCCTGTTGTATTAAACAAATATGTACACTAAAATTGACACGTCGTTTTTCTTCAATTCTGCATTTTTTTTTATTAAATAAGCTAAGTTTTTAGGGTAAATTGTTGTTGCATTTATACAATTATATATATATATTTTTCAATTATATCTTCAAGCTTAAGCCCCAACTTCGGACTTTCACGACCCTAGAGTTAAGCCCCAAAAACTCTCTGAAATAAGTTAAGTTTTTAGGGAATTGTTTGTTTAACTCCGAACACGTTTTTTTTGTCCAATTCTTTTTTGGCCTTTGTCGCGAGCTGTTTTTTTCGTCCCAATTTTCGGGGCTTCGTTTTTAGGGAATAATAGTTGTATTTGCATTAAACATGTCCATTATTCGCAGCCCCGAACTTGATTTATATCCAATTCCCTTAAGGCTTTAGCCCCAATCAAATTTTGTTGGCGCTAAGAAAAAAAATTACATAACATGTAAATTGTTTCATCAAATTTAACAGCTTAACAATATTTGAGACCAATAAAAAAATCTACACGGTATGTAATCTATTGCTTTCCATATTTCAATTTATTTTAGGAATCGGTTGTGGGGGGGGGGTCTTTAGCCCCTATATTAAAGATTAATTATTGACCAATTCGTAGTATACTTAAAGAGTGGATAAGACAAAAATCTTGATTTATCCTTCGGCTTTTTTGGTTGCAATGGATATGGCAATGAAACAATCAAGTTACATTTGCTTTTCCTGACGTTTCGGCAGGGGTTGCTGCCTTCTTCAGGGGAACTTTATTTCACACAAAAATATATATAAAAAAAAAATTTCAGTATAATAACAATTGTATGACAACATTAAAAGTTAGACTTACATTGTGTAAAAATATCAAAAATTGTAATAAATTTACATTGAATAAAATGTTTTAAATTTATGCACTTCAAAATGAAGTTCAGTCTTTATTTATAAAACTTTATAAAACTTAAAAAGAATAAACAAAAAACAAGTAATTGACGTTTAGTCAGTGACAAGTGAGCAATATACAGCGGATATGTTTTGTGTGTCGAGCTTTCGGTTCATGTTGTTGCGGTTGTTAATGATGTGCAACGTTTCAAGTGTGTATCGCTTTGACGAGTGCCGCTCGGTTTGGAGAATTTGGACATCTTCGAAGTCTTTCAATTATGTGACTCGCTAATGCCGTTTTCCCAGGGTTGTTAGATTTTATGTCAGATTTGTGGTTAGACATACGTTTCATTGCCATATCCATTGTGACCAAAAAAGCCGAAGGATAAATCAAGATTTTTATCTTATCCATTCTTTAAGTTTAGCCCCTTTTGCCACCCCCCTGGATCCATCACTGGTCATAAAAGGTGGTAATAAGAGTCCTCTTACTATAAGAGTGTAGTGTAGCGCTTTGGTAAATTGATAAATTCACCTTTTGGTTTTAGTTCCTATAACAGGGATCAATTGCGAATAAAACTACATAATAACTATTTTGACTAACTTTTTTTTTATTTTCAGGCTAAATGAAATTCAATTTGTTTTGACAAAACTCCGCTTATTTGAAACAAGTTGTAGTTATCCAAAGTTCGTTTAACTGAAAACTCCGCTTAAACTGAAACAAATTGTCTGCAGTTATGGTGTTTCATTTAAGCGGAGTCGTCTGTAACTTTAAAAATCCTATTGGAAAGTGAATCATGCAGTTATTTTATATAGTTTAAAGAAATAGCACTTCATGTTTATTTGATTGCAGCAGTAAGTGATTCCTTGTCCTTATATTGTCGGTCAGAATCGTACACTGTACGAACCAACCATCCCCTTACGTTTTCGATAATATTTAGTTCAGGAGAATACGGTGGCCATTGAAGAAAGGCAACATTTTTCTCGGATATCCAACTGTTAATGATCCTTGCGATGTGGATTAGCGCGTTGTCTGGTAATTAGCGCGTTGTCTGGTAAATGTCCATGGTATTTAGGGCTGTCCACGAGACGAGACTCTGCGAGACTTTTGTAAGTCTCGTCTCGGTCTCGTTAAAATCGATCGGTCTCGGTCTCGTATAATTAAGTCTCGTCTCGGTCTCGTCTCGGTTGCTTAAAAGCCAGTCTCGTATCGTCTTGGTGTCATCATGCGATACCGACATCGAGACCGAGACTTTTCTCGTCTCGTGTCGTGGCCAGCCCTAATGGTATTGGTCTAAAGACATCTGTAGACTTAGGGAAAGCTTCTTGAAATAGTTTCTTCTAGGAGTTTGCCTTCATTTTCAATGTGGGCAACTCCAGATCAATAATTATTCCAACCCAGTCAATCGCACCCCACACCATTACACCGCCTTCTGGGCTATAGAGGCGCTCCATAAACCTTGGTTCCTTCCTCATATTATGAAAATAGTAATTAAATCCGTCGGGGCCATCTACATAATGATTTTTTTTTCATCAGAAAATACCACTTTTGTCCATTCATCCTTCCACGTCATATTATTCCTACAAAAATCAATTATATATGTGGTCTTCGTGTTGTGTTTAACGGTAGTTTTTTCTTCAATTTGAGATGCTTTAAATGTTTTGTCCAGTAGCCGATCTAGGATTCGGCTGTGGGGGGCTTGGAGTTTGGAAATCCAGTTTGTACCTACATATGAAGTTATATCACAGAAAACGAATTTTGTCATCACTTTTCCTTTAATAATAGCCGTGTTTTGTATGCCTTTATATCCGCTCCTACCGCGCTTTAAATTTTTTTCAAAATAAAGCACAATAACAAGAATTTGGGTTTGATATGTTAAGCATGGTAATTATTTTTAAAAGCCAATTTTAAGGCTCAGCAAAACATGGTAGTATAAATAATTTTATAACTTTAAGTTCTAGCCACGTTACAGCCTCAAACCACACGATCAAATTTGTTTAGTTATAGGTATATTGCTTAATAATTGATAAGGTATCAAGTGCACACCTACATATGTAAATTATGTAAGTGTTTGTTTAAATTAGCTGAAGGTATGCTTTGAACTTCACCTTTTTAACAAAATTTGAAAACTGTTTGTAATGCTGCGTTGTAGAAAAATGGTATTAAGGTGGTCTTACTGGCAAAAGCTCATATCTCATTTTCTTTAATTAGCCAAGTCTTCAAATTGTCACTGGAAAGCACGAAAATAATATTTTGTGGATCAAAAAATAAAATATCTAAATTTCAAGACTTTTAGTCGGGCATAAGAAACAGCTGCTCTAAAAAATAAGCTGCACGGCCCAATTCTGCAAGTTAGTGTCAATGAATTTTCGTTTACACTCCACCTACATACACTTTCTATTCCTGCTCAAAAAATGTGTCGATAAATTTGTAAGTCACTCAAGAGTCTATAGAGATTGTAAATTTTCATGTCCACCTGCAAAATTTTACTGAGTTCACAGAGTTTCTCACGCTTTTGGAATTTGGCTCCTCGACTAAAGAATTTGTATTGAAATGCTAAGCCCAAAAATGTTTCCCTTGGACCTTTGAAATTTTATAAACTAAGTCCCAAAATGATCTAAGCCCAGCCAAGGCCGTAAGAAACAATTCCTGTTGTATAAAAACATTTACACTAAGCCTTACACCCCGGTGTTTTCTTATTGTTTTAGCCTCAATTGCGTTTCTTTCGTTAAATTAGCTAAGTTTTTAGTGTAAACAGCTGTTTTTTGACATGTAAATGTTAAGCCCCCACCACGTTTTTTTTAAATTATACCTTCAAGCCTTAGCCCCAAATTCGGACTTTGAAAATCCTTAGACTCATTTTTTTTTTTTTTTTTTTTTTATATTTAGCGTGTGCAAAAGGGGTTGTGACTACCCTTAAGATGATATACACAGCACGAGCGATTAGGTAGATTGGAGGGGATTTAAAAGGAGATACCGATGCACATTGGTTTTGAACGTCTGTAGATCACAATGGGAGGGGAAAATTGAGCTGGGTAGAGCATTCCACATTCGAGTAGTGCGACTAAAGAAAGAATCTCTGTACTTAACAGTACGTCCGAAATTGGGCTCAAGGGTAAACTGATGGGCATTCCTAGAAGCGCGAGTATTACGGTTGAATTGTTTAAGGGGAGGAATGCAACTGGCTATTTCACTAGAGCATTGTTTATGCAAATAACGGTAAAATAACGAAAGACATGAAACATTTCGACGGTGCTCAAGAGATGAGAATGTTTCCGTTATAGTTCTTTCACCTATCATTTTAAGAGCTCTCTTTTCAATTCTATCCAATAAACTCAAGTGGGTTATTGGAGCACCTGCCCAAATGTGGGAGTTATACTCAAGTTTTGGACGAATAAAGGCTTTGTAGATCACAGCCAGATCAGAAGGGGAGAAAAATTTCTTGCATGGACGGAGAAAACCTAAACACTTAGCAGCATTTTTGGCGATGTCGAATATGTGGTTGTTCCATAAAAGGTGGTCTGTGACACACATACCGAGAACTGAAAGCTTTTCGGTTTCCTCAATGCAAGTGCCACTCATGGATAGTTGCATGGGGGGTGGGTTTCATGCCCAAAAGCTCTCTGGAGTAAGGTTAGTTCTTAGGGAGTTAGTTGTTAACACTGACTACGTTTTTTGTCCAATATTCTCAGACCTTATTAGTCCCAAGTTGTTTTTTTTTTCCAATTTTCTGGGTTTTGTTTTAAGGAAAAATTGTCGTTGCATGAAACATGTCCATTATTCATAGCCCCCAATTGTTTTTTTCCAATTCACTTCAGGCTTTAGCCCCAACCTTAGGGATAAGAAAGGAAGCTGCAGAACGTGTAAATTGTTCAGCCCCAACCACGTTATTTTGTCCATCAAAATTTTCATCTTAACAATATTTTAGACGAATATTAAACTTTACACTTTGTAATGTATTGCTTTCTATATTTCAAATTATTTTAACAATCGGTTATGGGGGGGGGGGCTTTAGCCCCTATAGCCACCCCCCTGGATCCGCCACTGGTTGTGACCCACGAATAAAACGTCTTATAGTATTAAGACTCACTGTAATAGTCTTCGCCTTGATTTTAGCAGCAGAGTCGCTTGATTTTTGCTTATGTTTAGGTTGAAGTTGATATTGTTGTTTTCTATTTCTGCTGTGAATTTGATTTTATCATTTATGTTGTTCATATATTTCTTTAGAATGTCGATTTGTCTGTATGTTACATCGAAAATCACGAAGGTTTCGTCAACGTTTCGGGAGTAAAAAATGATTTTTTGATGTTGTGCATTAAGTTTTGATAGGATTTTATTTATTTATTTATTTCTAAGGTTAGACCAAACAATGTTCACACTTCTACATTCTACTTATTTTTTTTTTGGAAATGGGGCTTGTTTTCCGCGTGTACTTCTATTTTGGCTTTTTCTGCAGGGTTTAATGTTTTTCCGCCATCTTTCAGTCCATCTTTTCTTTGACCAAACAATTATTATAATTACACTTCTATTATTAGAAATATATTTTTTCTTCTTACCGTAATCTATAGAGACAAAACCCACACTGTTTCTATTCAAGAGGCGCAAAAAAAAAAAAACAGTATTTTAAATGAAGTTTTATAAAAGTGGTAAAAAAAAACCTTATGGTACTTTCCTGAATTATTCTGTCCCTGCAGTTTTATTCGCAATAGATTCCTCTTATAGGAACTAAAACCAAAAGGTGAACATTTAAGCGCTACACGCTCTGATAGTAAAAAAAAGTTTGTTTTTATTCAAGTGGAGCGGAGTGTATATCGCAAGTAAAAAAATCTGAAAATCTTAGTAATTTGAAGCACTCAAAAAAACAGGTCAATAATGGTCCTATTTTGATAAAAATTTGTAATCAAATAGTCTAGAGTATTACAAGACGAAGTTCTGTAATTCGATCCGAATTGGACTAATAGTTTTGGAAAGAAACATGATGTTAACTAAGTGCAAAACGCAACGTTTGCATCATTGCTGTGATCAAAGAAGGACATTTAAGTAGGCACTGATTTTTTACTCGTAATTGGAACTCTTAACTGTCATTAAATATTGTTATAATATTTATTTGGAAAAATCGTTTGCTTGATTTTTATTATTTCAAGAATTGGAGTCATTTTAATGTTACGTGCGTGGGGCGGTGTGCGGTGGCACACTCCACACACCCTTCCCGCCGTCTCTGACTTTCAACTAAAATTGCTTATCAAGCCTTTGAAGCAACATACTGAGTGGACAAATTTTGTGAAGTCAAAGTTTCATGATTGTGATGGAAGTGAATTTGTTGTGAGCTATCTTGGTCTATTTGGAAAAAGATAGCGCCCGATTGACCGGCCATCAAATGCAAAAACACAACAACCTGTCACTCCGGTTACTGTCGATTAGGTCCTTATAATGTTTTAAAGAAGAAGACCTAAGCCTCTGAACCAGAGATTCTGTATTTCAAAATTACATGTATTTCATAATTAAATGGCAACACAGTCTCTGGGATGATTAAGATTTAACACAGAAAAAATAAAATATAGCAATCCTTTCAAGGAAGTAAACAAGTCCTACGGACAATTATTGATCGTAATGATGTACGAACAAATAATCGAATTTGAAGTATGTAGGTACTAGGTATCATCACGAAAGTTAATGCCACACTTTTTGTGAGGAAGAAAAACGAAACAACTCAACTGATGAAAGTTCTAAGTTATCATTGCTAATTTGCTGAGAAGAAAACACTGCCGGAAACTTACCACCCTGTTTAGTATTTGGATATGACACATTTTATGTATTTGGCCTCGATATTAAAACCAAATTTAAAAAATCTCTGAAAGTTTCACACGCTTTCGAAAATGGCTCCCTCTAACCGGATTGCCAGGAATCAATCTAACTTCCTTTTATATGGAATTCTAAAAACAATGTCAAATTTTAACCACAAGAATGCAAAATATTTTAAGGATCTTTAATTTTTTGTTTTATTTTAACAAAATAATATTTTTAAGATAGCAACAGTCGGATAAAATATTTATATAAATTTGTATTTGCTTTAAGGGTTTCAGTGAATTATTTTTAATATAAATACAAACATAACAAGCAGTTCATCAGCTTCATTATATATGTATGAGTATGTACATATATATAATGTAGGTATGAAAAACACAAACACCTTACATAACGTTTTGTTTTACACAAATACAAATTACAAACCAACCTTTAAATTATATTTCTTGAAAAAAGGCTGAAGAAATTCAGAAAATGATATGGTTCATAAGTTAAACAAATTCCTTACAGGACTTTATTAATGAAATACCAACTACAGTGTTATATAATAGGGATTACAGATAGTATAGCTTATTATAAAATAATATAAATAACAATTAAAAATAATTATAATAAAGGCAAGACATTTTATGGGGTGAGAGATAAAGTAACAAACTCTCCAAGGACCTTTACTGGAAGATTTATTGAAATTAAAAAAAAAATATTAGGGAAGGTACTACGAAAATGCGAGAAATGAAATACTTTTCGTCCGATAAGAGATGCAAAAAGGGGATTGCTACGATCTCTAAAACTAAGTGCGCACATGCAACTTCCAGTCACGAAACAGTTTGGTTGCTAAAATTAATCCATGCACCATGCTCTTATATAAGAGTGCGCGTCCATGCAAAAACTATTCAGTCACCGATTGGAGGAACTTAACAGTTTCAGCCAAATTTATAAACGTGGAATAGAGAGGGTTAACCTAATTCCATGGACTAAGTAAAAAATGTTATTTAAAAAACAAAATTACGCCTAAGTGACGTTTCCTTAGTTAAACCACCGAACATGGTGGTTTAGCGAAGGAATATAAATCAGACGTGTCAAACAAATGATAATAACTTTGACAGAATTATTATGTGTGTTCGGTAACGTGATCTACTTAACTTATTGTAGTAGATTTTCGTTTTGTTTTTATTAATAGGAAATTTTATTCCATGGATTAACTCTTATTCCATGGTTTTGTAAACTCATGGAATAAAGGTGGAATAAGCGTTTTTTAATAATACGGCTGTATGTGTTTTGACACAAGCTAAACGATCACCCCAAATGAGTTGCTCTGATTGTGTGGTAGACATTCATCGCCGCAGACGAGCTCCAGTGAGGAAGCACAGTTATCCGAAGTTAAAAAATAATTTTTCAACCGAGATGGCTTCATTCAAAAAACTATAACTACGATTGTAATGATCAGATCTTCAATGTTAAGGTCTACAAATAAAGATGAAATGTCAGGCTACATTATTGGGAAGGAGCAACTAATTTCATGCTAAAATGGTGTTAAAAGACCTCACCAATTTAATTTTCCATTACATTTTTGCATTAAACCTTGAACAGTTATAAGCCACTTTATGAAGCTTATAACTTGAGTTATAGTTGTCGGATTTTTAAAAACAAAGTACATAATCAATTAAAGATAAAATGTCAGGCTACATTTATGTGTAAACATATTTGGAAAGTTATGCAGAAAATCATACTAAAAAGGTGATTTAGTGAAAAATCAATTCGATTCTTGACATTATAAAATTTAAAAGTTGGTAAAAAAGTTGTTTATGTGCGCGGTCATCGATCAACTAGTGATTAAACTATTTAATTTCGGTTAGAATTGCATGTGCGTGCTTAGGCTAAGTCTCTGTTTTCAACATTTTTAGTCGTAAATTGCAGACATATCCTCCCAAGAACTAAAAAGTTTCAGGTCAACAAAAAATTAAATTGAACTTTCTAAAATGTAAAAAAGCAAATTCAAAGAACTAAACAACTTACGTATTCTTATTTTTGCCTTACTTACTTTACTTTAATTTCTTTTCATTGGTCAACAAGGTTTTTGTTAGGGAAATGAGACTAAAGTTTTCTGAATATTTTTCATATACATACACTCCGCTCCACTTGAATAGAGACAAACTTTGTTTTTTACTATCAGAGCGTGTAGCGCTTTGTTTAATTCATAAATTCACCTTTTGGTTTTAGATCCTAAAAGGGAAATGTATTGCGAATAAAACTGCAGGGACAGAATAATTCAGGAAAATACCATAAGGTTATTTTTTACCACTTTTCTAATTGCTTAATAAAATACACTGTTTTTTTTTGCGCCACTTCAATAGAAACAGTGTGCGTTTCTCTATAGATTACGGTAAGAAGAAAAAATATTGTTATAATAATAGTAGTGTAGATTAATAATAATAATTGTTTGATCAAAGAAAAGATTGGGCGCGGAAAACCATTAAACCCTACAGAAAAGGCCAAAATAGAAATACAAGCAGAAAACAAGCTTCACCTACGCAAAATTGCCAAAAAATAAGTATAAGTGTGAAAATTGTTTGGTCGAACCATAGAAATAAAGAAAACTATGGAAAAATGTGTAATCAAGAGCCACAACAGAAGCAGACCCAAGAAAGATAATTAGACTGGCTTCAAATTCAAGCGGCTCTTCTGCTAAAATCAAGACTAAGAGATGTATTACAGGGAGTCTGAACACTATTAGACGTGTTATTCGTGGGTCACAACATTTAAAGCGCCTGAAATTGAAGAAAACACCACCGTTAAATACAATAGGAAGACAGAATATATAAGATTTTTGCAGGAAGAATATGACGTGGAAGGAAAAGTGGAAGGAAGTTCAGATGAAAAAAATTCAATTATGATGACCCGGACAGATATAATTACTATTTTCATGTTATAAGGGAGGAACCCAGGTTTCTGGAGCGCCACCATAGCCGAGAAGGCGGTGTAATGGCGTGGGTGCGATTTTCTGGTTTTGAACAATTGTTCTGGACTTTCCCACATTGAAAATGACGGCAAACTCCTACAAAGAAATACTGCAAGAAGCTTTCCCTAAGTTTACCGATGTCTTTGGACCAATACCATGGACATTTAAACAAGAAAACGTGCCAATCCTCAACGCAAGGATCATTAACAGTTGGATATCTGAGAAAAATGTTACCTTACTTCAATGGCCACCGTATTCTCCTGACCTAAATATTATTGAAAATGTATGACGATGGATGGTTCGTAAAGTTTACGATTCTGACCGACAATATGAGGACAAAGAATCACTTATTGCTGCAATCAAAGAAGCATGAAGTGCAATTTATTTAAATTATATAAAATGGCAGCATGATTCAGTCTCCAAATGGATTTTTCAAGTTATTTCAAATAAAGATGGTAGCAAACATATTAAAATATAATTACGAATAGAAAACTACCCAATTTTACTGCATTTTTTCAATTGTTTTCCTTATTTAAGAGAATGTTTCTCTTCAAGTGGCGCAGAAAAAAAACAGTGTTTTAAACGAAGTAATTAGAAAAGTGGTAAAAAATAACCTTATGGTACTTTCCTGAATTATTCTGTCCCTGCAGTTTTGTTCGCAATAGATCCCTCTTTTCGGAACTAAAACCAAAAGGTGAATTTATAAATTTACCAAAGCACTACACGCTTAGACAGTAAACAAAAAGTTTGTTTCTATTCAAGTGGAGCGGAGTGTATGTACTTATTTTAAAACTTATAATTACTCAATCGGGTGAGTTTTCAAGATTCAAGATAAATAATTGTCGATATTTTTGAGGCTGTGTAACAACAAGAGGTCATTTTTCAACATAATTAGCACTGACTCCTAAATGAACTAATCTCCGTCTTTAAATTTCATATTTCAAATCTTTCCAGTATCTTTGTTACACTCCGGGAAATCTTTATGGGTGGTTCTCTGTTAAAATCCCCTTTTTAGCACCTACCTAAATTTAAGAAAAAATTGTGTACATTCAAGTGTTGTTATAAATTATGGAATAAATTAATGATTTAAAGTCCGGGCACTTGATTTTAAGCGTTTGGGCTTGATACGGAAATGACGCCTTCGATACGGAAATGATAATGTACCAGTACAAAAATGTTCCTTTTAAAATATTCCTTGTAACAAGGGCCGTGTGATTCAGGATGCATTTAAAAGACTTACGGCATTACAGGAATTTATTTAAAATTATTAAAATCTAAATTAATTAGATTTACGAAAATGATTGTGTGGTACGGAAATGATATTTAACTTGTAAAGATAAATAATTTGTAACGTTTTCGCTTCCCCACCTTTCTCAGATTTACGGTCTGTAATTGCCTTTTAGGGGTTTTCAATGCATGCACAAACATTTTAATGATTTGCAATAAATTCATGATTTTTGTAAGAAAAAACACATCTAAAGTCATTTCCGTAACCATTTTCTCATCGCCCGGCGTAACCCAATAAAGTCGACGGAAATGACGCGACGGAAATGACGAAAATCGATGTTTTTTAACTTTCTAGACAAGAAAAATAGAAATTATTGTTATTATTGTACTATTCGTACTAGAATGTCCGCTTATTAGGCTTGACCATTCTTTATGACCATTCTTAATAACAACAACAACTTAAAGGCGCTACCAAAATAGAAAGTATATGTTTTTTTTAATTTTGGATAACTAACTGCAACATAACTGGACAAGACTGTTACAAAATATTTTTTTTTTTGTATGACATATCTGCAAATATTTAAAATTTACACGTGGACCAGTTATAAACGTTGCTTGCGTTGTTATTGACATCAAAATAAATAATTTTTTTTAATTTGTTCAACCATTTTTGATCGGGGCCACGAAAAGGAGCTTTTAGTGGAGAATCACCTTTATAGTTATTTGTTTTACCTTATACGCAGGTAAAGTAAAACGAAGATTTGTATGGTCTCCAAATCGACAGCGAAAATTTACACGATAAGACTATGCAACAAAATTTATGGACAGCTCTATTAGTCCGAGAGCTGGTGAACATTTACTCAAAGTGTTTTATACCGCTCTTAATTTTTTTCACACACAGTCTGTATTTGTACAAACTATATTCCATCGGTCTGGCAGCATTGCCGCGGCTCCAATACCTTCAAAATGCACTTTCAAAATGCAACAAAAAATATTAACTCATTCAAAATAGCTTTAAACCACTCCAATATGTTCCCCACTAATGCCTTGTACCTATAGTAACTATAATCCACCGGTCTGGCAGCAATACTGCGGCCCAAGCACCTTCAAAATGCACTTTCAAAATGCAAGAAAAAAAAAGTATATTTAAGCCAAAAGAGCTTTATACCGCTCTAAATCTTCTCCAAACATGCCGTGTACCAATAGTAACTAAAATCCATTAGTCTGGCAGCGATACCGGAGCCCGAACACCTTCAAAACGCACTTTCAAAATGCAACAGAGAAAGTTTAATTCACCCAAAATAGCTTTATACCGCTCTCAATTTTCTTCACACATGCCGTGTACCAATAAAAACTAAAATCCATCGGTCTGGCAGCGATACCGCGGCCCTAACACCTTCAAAATGCACTTTCAAAATGCAACAGAGAAAGTTTAATTCAGCCAAAATAGCTTTATACAGCTCTTTTGGCTGAATTATAACTTTTTAAATGGTCATCGCTTTGTCGTCTCAAAGTCTCACTACGTCATTTTTTTCCGTAATTAAAAAGTCATCATGAAAAAAGTAAAAAAGTGCTATGGAAAACACCTTTTAACACTTTTGGACTGCCACCAGCTCCATAAAAATTGTTGAATTAAAAAAAAAATTGACTGGCAATCGATGGCCAACTTTTATTATTTAATAAAATACAATTTTGCACAAAATTAAAAAAAAACACCTAACCCGTTTTCGAGATATTAAATTTTCAAAAAAAAAATTTTAATATTTTTTGAAAAATACAAAAATTATTTTTTTTTTGACAAATTGTGTATGCAAAATTTGAAAGCCAAAAAATCGGTTCTATGACAGGTTATAAATACCGTTATAAATATTTTTTTTTCTTACTTACTTACTTTATAGTATTAGTAATACCTCGTATTTTTTTTTCAAAATCGTTAGAGCCGTTTTTGAAATAAATCAATTGTTGTATATTGGTTGTATGACAGGAACCGTTATTTTTTTAGCTAAAGATTTCTCTATTATGCTAATTTTATGGAAAATTACGAGTTCGATTTCGAATCATAAACTTGCCCTATACTACGTATACTGCGTATACTACGTATACTACGTATACTACGTATAATACGTATACTACGTATATCGCAAGTAAAAATTAGGGAAATTCAATCCAGGCATGGTCTTTTGCTGCCTTCTGTAAAAGATTTACAGCAATTCACCTTATAGTTCCTCAAAAAAGATAGTCGAAAAAATCGCTATCCTTCAAAAAGCTATTACAGTACAACACGGATATAAGAAACTCTGACAATGCAAGAAATTTCTTTCTTATTTCCGATTTTTTCTTATATGGAAACAACGGATATAAGATAGACTTTTTCTTGTATGATAAACACGGATTCTGCAATTTTAAATAAAAATTAAAAGCTCTACATAAACCATGGAAAAATATTTATGGGCACAGGGCAAGGTACCTAAATTAAAAATTGATGAAGTAAATTTCTTATATGCGTACTTTTTTGTTCTTGAAATTAATATTTGTGCAATGAAATAATTTCTTATAGCCGTGTTTTTCTTATGCGATTTCAAAGGGAATTAAAAGAAAAAGACACGGTGTTTTGGACTGCATTTCTTATAAGCTCGTTTTTCTTATATGAGTGTTTCTTATATCCTCAAAATACTGTATAACTTATGTTTTAAAAGCGGAAACTTCAAGATTAAATTTTGTCAGAAAAGGTAAAATGTAAGGCAGAATTTGGATATGTGTAAAAAAAAATGCTTAGACGGGGGGGGTAAGTGTTTAAACAGAAATCAATAGGTCCGCTCCTTCACTTTAAATTTCTGTGATTTTTTGTGCATTGTGTGATTTTCAGTCCAAAGCCGTTCCCGTAATTAAAAATTCCTCAGTTTTTGACAAAACGCACACGATAGAGTAAATAATTTCCCCAACTTGTGACTTGCTGTCTGAGAAATTTCTTCAGACAGAAAACCACAGCACAACAAGACGTCGTTTTGAGAGTAGAAGAATGAAAGCCAAACATCGCGCCGCGCCGTAGTTGTCCGACTCATTAGGTAATATTTTATCCTTGCACTCCAAAATATGACAGATTGTGGGTTTCTGTAAAAATAAAGGATCGGACTTAATATGTCTGATCCTTTACTTTGTGCGCAGAAAATCACAAACTGTCAGATTTTGGAGAGCAACGTAAAAATATTCTCGAAAATTTCAAAAACCTTGCAAAAATACGGGAACGCAAATTCAACCAAATTACGTATGACCTAATGTGCCAGACAAGTACGGTACGATGTTTGGCTTTCATTCTTTTGCTCTCAAAATGACGTTTTGATGTGCTGTGATTTACAGTCCGAAGAAATTTCTCGGACTGAAAATCACAGGTAGGGGAAATTATTTACTCTCTCGTGAGCGTTGTTTTTTGTAAAAAACTGTCAAATTATTGAGTACGGGAACGGCTTTGGACTGAAAATCACACAAAGGCACAGAAAATCACAGAAATTTAAAGTAAAGGAACGGACCTATTGATTACGGGAACGGATTTGGACTGAAAATCACACAAATGCACAGAAAATCACAGAAATTTAAAGTAAAGGAACGGACCTAATATGATTTTCGCTTTTCAAGTAGCAAAAACTGAGGTTAAAATATGAGCATTTTATTTAACAGAATAGCTAGTTGCCACAATTACTCTTCTTCAAAAATGCAAGTGGTCGTGTAGCAATAAACTCAAGAGGAGACAGAGCAGGATATATTGTAGGATGTTTTGACAAAAAAAAAAAAAACTTTAACAAAAGACAAAAATGCTTTAAAACCTGCGATAAGTTGATTTTAGGATCCTAGTTCAAAGGTAAGAAGATATTGGTTCGTTTTCATAGTCATTTTAAAGCTGTGTCTAAGTTAAACATAGGTTTAGTTGAATTTTCGGACGTTGATTCTATTTTTTTAAGTTTATCATTTCAAAATATTTAAAGCTATTTGTGTAGTATACCAAGTTAATTATCTTATAAAAATACAAAACCAATAATTTTTAATTAAAATCGGTCTGTATTCATTGAGTCAAAATTGTCTTAAACTGTAGTTTAGTTAAATCTGAATATGCCCCATTAAGTTTTAAATTTTCAAGCAAAGGTTAATTCTTTAAATTCATATCAACTAATAAGCTACATTTTATTCTAAAAATGATTTGTGGTCACCATTTATGCAGGGCTTAAGCTAAATAAGGTACCTACATGGCGGTCAAAAAACTCAATTCGCTATAAAATAAAGCTAGGTATAAGCAAGTAGCGATATTTTTTTTTGTGTAGGTAGGTACTTTTATTTAAAGCGTAAAAAACGGTTATTATAGATATTAAAAATACAACACGTTACACTTCTTCAATAGAAAACCCCCTTAATATTCACAATTCAGAGCCCTAGATCTCAAGGACTTGTTCTATTTTCTCAAGGTATATTCTGATCACGTCTATACAATACATAATTACAATTTATTTCACCCTGTAGTTATGTACATAATGTACATTGGAGTAAGACTTTTTCACAGAATTATTGAAGAATAATATGTTTGAGATACTATCCTTCCGTTCCGTCAATTTTGTTCTTAAAACAATTTCCTGCAACTGCTCCAATCATTTCCTCAATAGATAAGTAGGTACTTCTAGAAATTTTCTATCTATCTATCTATCTACTTCCAGGAAAAGAAATACAATAAAATGCAAACTTACGTTTTCAATTAAAAGTCAGAGAAACAAAGTTAATCCAATAATAGTATGTTATCCGCACTCCACGTCCACACATCAATTGTATCCTTTCAAAGTTTCTTTTGTTTTTAAAGAAAAAATTTATTATGTATCACTCATAAAATCACAATTTGTCACCGATTAACACACAATAACAATGAAATTCACAGGGTTTTTGTTTCATATCAAACGATGGGAGTTTCTCGTTGTCTATGGCTAATGTGCCAGGGGTCCTTAACTATCTTTACAGTTGCTATCTAATCGGATGTAGAACTGAATGGAACTCACTTAAATAACTCACTGGCTAACAACTGCAAATTTACTCCCCAAAAGCGACGCAGTTAGTAAATTTTTAACTACGATGACGACAGCGGGCAACGAGGACGCCGGCGATGATGATAGTAGGTTATAATATAGTGGCAATCGTTGGATTATTGATCAAATAACGTCGAGGGAGTTTTTTTTTTTTTTTATTTTTGTTGTTTGGTGAAGGTAATAGGTATTTTTCGACTAGACTGGAAATGAAACTCTTTTTACGTATGTACATAGGCTTTTCTATCGAGCCTGAAAATTATATAGAATATTAGCTGAGGAGGAATCGCGTCGGGAATACTACGAATACGAAAATATAAACGAATAGATATTTTGTAGCTACCGCATTGACTGACAGTAATAAGAACAACAACTGCGTTTAGTGTGAGTGAACTTTTTATTCATAGCTCACTTGATTGTGTCAGATGCAGCTGGAGTTGGAGTGAACGTTTTGGAACAGTGGTCACGAACTATCTACGAACACCAATGTTACCGTTGCCGTAGCCGTAGTCGTCTCCGTTCACTTGCACCCTTGAAGTAGGGGCGGTATACAAGATGCGGTAGTGCACGGTGAACACTTCTAAATGAATTTAATTTAAAATTAGAATGTACGTACATTATGGAGATACAGAAATGTTTTTCTTATTGGAAATAGTGTTGTTTTTTTTGTATAGGTACATAATTTAAATATATGTCGATATGGGTACATTTGTCCTTTTTCTAATAAATTCGAAGTAGAAATAATACAAATGAATGAAACGTTTGTTTAAGCAAGTGGTGAGAACATTCTTTAATGTTTTCAGTGTTTAAAGAAAGCCGTGGGTATCTAGTTTTTTTTGTCTATGTTTGAATTGATAGAACATGTGTTCACTACCCTTAAAATTAAGGAAATATTATGGGAACGCTGATGATGAATACTTAAATTACAAACCTAGTTGTCTGAAAATCCTTTCAAAAAAGGAGTTTTATAAAACTTTTGACGATTTCGATATCAAAGCTATGCTCGTGAACTGCAATGCTTAACTAGGAATGGTATCATCTTAAGCAGATAATGTGTTATGCAAATTCTCGACGAAAAGGCAACAAATATAACGGTTTCCTTTTATTGAACTTTGCAGCAACTGATGGTTATACGGTCATAAATAGGATCCACACATCAAAGTGACGCTTCAAGATCTTAAACTTGTTCAAACATTGACTTTGATCATTTTCTTGTTGGGGCAAAACTCAGAGCCCGACTATTGAATGATAAATACGGAAATTGCTGCACAGAACCAGAAGAAGAAATTTGACATAGGAAAGCCTTACAGCATACACTGTGAACAGAGACTTTATTTGAGGGAAAATATCTCCCCTGTGCATTAACCTGTTCCATTATTATGACATTATCAAAGATGAACCCGCCGCCGCGCCGTAGAATATCAGCCAGCCCAGTACGATGAAGTTAATGAATGCTGCTTCTGCTTACAAACACCGGAACATGTACAGTTAAGATCGAGATAAAATTCTTAAGGGTAAACGCAGAATCGAAATATTTTATAAGAATTTGCGCATGTAAGTAAATAATGAAATAATATTAAATTGGGTTATGGGGCCCAAACACGACACAGACACGTCACTGGAGACCAATACATTTTGTTGTTGTACACATATCTGCGCAGACCGCCTACGTGTCGTGTGTATCAGTGTCGACTGTTTGCAGCGACCGTCTGCGTGCATTCAAATTTTTTTGAATTCACGCAGACATGTCGTTGGTCTGCACGACATGTCTGTGTCGTGTGTCGTGTATAAAGAATTATGCACAGACGAGCGAGAAAATTTGTGGAGTAAACATGAATAACAATAGTAAAAGAAATGTTTTAAAACAATTCCTTGCTCCAAATTTGTTTTTCTTTGATTCATATTTTTGTTTATTGTCAAATCAATGATAAGAGCAGAACAAGCAGTCCAGCATCAGCATCTCCCATTTTCCCACCCGACGACCACGACGAAACGATAGAAACTAATGTCTGTGCAGATTGTCTGGACCGTGTGTGGCGAAGGCGTGTTTGCACAGACTACAATTTGCAGCGACCGACGTGTCTGTGTCGTGTATGGATGGGACCCATTACTTTCTTCAAATAACTGTCCCGAAATTAGAAAGAAAAGTCCAATTTGCGAAAAATAGCCTGATCTGGAAGCCATGATGGTCCTGATAGTGTGTGAGGACTAGGTATCGGAAAATGCATGAGAAAATACAACTGTGAGCTCTATGAGCTGTACCAAGATGCGGACATCGGCATTAGAATGGATTGGAGATGGAACTTAACCCCTTCGGTTTAAAAATCAAGTCATCGCGAGGACTGGTTGACTGAAAGTGGTGTGTTCGGGATCGTAGATGATTGACCGAGATCCGACGTAGGGCGGGCCACGAGACGAGACTCTGCGAGACTTTTGTAAGTCTCGTCTCAATCTCGTTAAAATCGAAAATTTTCAGTCTCGTCTCGGTCTCGAGTCGGTTTCGTATAATTAAGTCTCGTCTCAGTCTCGTCTCCGAAAAATACGATTTCCGGCCAACTTTAACTGTAATTGGGTTTTTTAATTTATTAGACTCTCTGTAAATTTCGGTCCAAATATACAGTCTCGTCTTGGTCTCGTCTCGGTTGCTTGAAAGTCAGTCTCGTCGCGTCTCGTCTCGGTCTCGTCATGCGAGACCGAGATCGAGACCGAGACCGAGACTTTTCTCGTCTCGTGGTCGGCCCTAATCCGACGTCTTAACGAAACAAGCCTACTAGTCCGCGAGCACTGTTACCGAATCATCAGCTGATTTCGATTCGGAATCATTCGGACGAATGTCTAAGACGTTTGTCTGCATACACTTTTGCCGTTCTCGGCCGATGCCTGTTTTTAATGACGCCGATTTTGAACGATGATTTATTTTCTTCATACCTTTTTATCCCAAGGAGATTCGTGACTAAAAGGTTGAGTCGAGACAGTTAAAAAAAATAGTATGGGAGGGGGTCTGTTCCCCCTGCTTAGGCGGGAGGGACAATTTTCATTAATTACTTTAAACAGGTTTCTTTTAATGTTTCGAAAGCCATCGAAGAACCATCTGAATTTAATTGAATTTTGGAATCAAAAATTCTAATGGTTCGTTTGAAAAAAAAAAAAAAAATGACTACGTGAAATTTGACCGAAATGAAAAATGGCCCAAGCAAAAACTCAAAATGGAAAAATGACTCCAATAAGAAAAATTGGACCAAAAATGTATATAAAAATGAACAAAAACAGAAAAATGAGAATCATGTATATAAGAACTTTGATAGCAGACCGACTGACAACATAGAGGCGCCTGATAGGTAACTGAGCATACCCTAGATGGAGCGAAGGAGTTGCGTGAGCGCGACAGAGTCCCAAAAAGGGTGTTTAAATCCTTGAACCTGCGAAGCGGGACATGCAAGGTGCCTTTAAGGCTCTCCCAAGCGGATGTGAAACATTTTTTGTATATACGAACTGCCCTAACGAGCAACGAGGTGAAATAGCTACCAACACCTTAAGCGAATTACTTGACAACCGGGACAGAACACCCCGAGTACAACAAAGTCAGCCGACTTTTAGATTTAATTTTTTGACATGTATTTTATATTTTATAATCCTTTAAACTTAAGACAATATTATCGTATCTAACTAGTTATTATAAGTCAAATTGTATATCTGCCTATCTATCTAACCTTATGCGAATCACCCTGTTGAGACCAAAACAAAATAAGAGAATTTACCGGAAATTTGAGGACCTTCCGTTGGGACTTCATAAGTTTCACCTTCTTTAAATTCTTCGAGACTAACCTTATGTTACTGAGAGGTTAGTAGCAGGGCTGGGGCGGAATTGGGATATATAAAGACCTCCAGGGAATTAGAAAAAGGGCAATAGATATTAATGGTAGTAATGGGTGTGTAAATCGAAAATGAATCTTTCCATTTAGTCTTCGGAAGTAGAAACTTTCAAGAATCGATTGTGTTTAAGTTTAACGAACCAGCATCCCAAACAGTACTTTTATTACAATTATAGATGGGCCGAAACTTTGCTCATTTCTATATAAGGGGTCACCAAAATTGAAATAATAAGTGTGTTTTAACTTAAGTTAACTAAAGTTAACTTAAGTTAAACAAAAAACAGTATTACGAGCACGAATTATCACTGTGGGTGGTATCGATAGTTTGTATGTAAACGTCTAAATCGAATTAATATAGTCCGGTCAACTTAATATATAGTTTTCAACTTTTTGGGAATGTATGCATGGGTGAACGTCTACCTTGCATACATTCCCAAAAAGTTGAAAATTTGTATAAACGTTAGGGATACCATTATAAAGAAATTGTCAAAAGTCCTTATTAATCTCATGTATGTAAGAAAATGTATTCAAGGTTGAATTTCGAAAACATCAGTTTTTCGCATACAACTCCGAAACGTAAGTATTTTATATAAAACTTTGTAGATCATGTTATCCGCCATAAAAAAGATCCTGACAATTTTTTTCCTACGACTCACCCTTAAGAAGATATCGACATTTAAAAAAAAACTTAAAATGTCCAAAATGCCTGTTTTTCACGCATAACTCCTAAACAGTTGATATTTTCAAAAACATCTCAAACCAAACTTTGTACATCATGTAACCCTCTACATAACAGTGTCAAAACCGGACACTGTGTTATTTAGGCAAGCACGCAATGCGGCTTGGAGTATTCGTAAACGATTTTTTCAGAAGCTGTATGGACGAAGAAGAGGAATAATCGGTTATCCTCATAATCTCTGCACATGCCCTGCCCTATCCCAAGAACGTAGGAGACTTCTACTTCAATGATCCTAGGTATCTAACAAATATAGACATTAACCCCCATATTAATAAACGAAGATATCTTTAACTCGTGGATTAGGAGTAAGATTTCTGCCACTAATGAGCTAGCTAAACCACCAAGGAAGGTATATTTATTTGTCCTAGTTAATCCTTCGCTAAACTACCTTCCTTGGTGGTTTAGCTAGCTCGTAAGTGGCAGAAATCTTACTCGTAATCCGCAAGTTAAAGATAACTCGCCGCTGGCTTCGTTTATAAATATGGGGGTAACAGTCTCGCGCCCTTCATAAGAAGCTCCACTGGTTTAAACAAGTGGGGAGAAATTCTCTAGATTCACGTGGTATCACAACAGACCAACTTATGGTCTAAGGGCCCAGTTATAGCTATCATTGGAAACGATCATTGAAAAAGTAAGCTGTTTATTTTGAGAGTCTTGGAAAGTTTAATAATTTAATATTTTAATGCAGAAATATAGCTTACGACTTCAAAATTCTTTCTCCAAAAAAAAATTCATTTTGACCCACTTTTTCAATGATCATTGGTACGGTAGTTCATCGTTGAAAAATTAAAAGTCATTTTATGAGAAAAGTTGTGCAAAATTGAATTTTGTTTTACCTAGAAATAAATATTATGTCAATTAGCTTTACTTTGGCATCAAAATAATCATATATTTTTTCTTCAAAATCTCTCAAAATTGACAATTAATATTTTCAATGATGGTTTCCAATGATAGGTATAACTTGGCCCTTACCTAGAAATAATTATTAAGTCAAATAGCTTTACTTTGTCATCAAAATAATCATATATTTTTTTCTTCAAAATCTATCAAAATTGACTATTAATATTTTCAATGATGGTTTCCAATGATAGCTATAACTGGGCCATAAGTGTTTCAGTTCTTTGCTGGCAGCCACTTCAAGGTTCAACCTAACCTTACCCTCTACAGGAAAAAAGTATTTGTTTTTTTCTTAAAAAACAACCATTTAAAAGATACATGTATTGTTTTTTTTTTATTTTGACAAGAAAGTTTAAATTTCTGCTTTTTTTTGGGTTTTACTCTCAAATGACGAAGTTGTCCAACAAAAACTTATGCTCAATTTGAAAACGACCATAATATTCTTTACAAAAATATTGCAACAATTTTGTACACATAAGTCATAAGTCGCAAGATATTGCTACTTCAATAACTTCAAATGTCGAAAATACAGTTGTATTGACGTTTTTTGTAAATCAAGAAATAACTTCCAAAAATTGCTTTCACACTTTTTTCCTAAGATTTACCATTTTTAAGCAAAAGCAATTCCAAAATTTACTAAAGTTGATTCAATTACAACCGTTTTTTATTTATCAATTTGGAATAACTCATTTGGGAGCAACTGTCCCCGATGACTATCAATAACCCTAACCTTACTTAGAATATGCATAGCTTCAACTATAAAAATAAAATTAGGCACATCTACTGCCTAAGTATGTATGTATGACCTACCTTGTTTAATGTTCAAAAAATAATCTTGTCATTGTTAAAAAAGCTTCAATATTTTTCTTAACAAACAAAAAAAAAATTAAATTTTGATTTGTTTTTCTTTGACTGTTGCATCATCAAAGGAAAATTAAAAGATCCTGGCTCTTATCTTCTTTGTTCAAAGATAAGTAGCAAAAGGCAATTAAAAGTTGTACACATTTTTATCTGATTTATTACAATAAGGTAGATAAAAGAGAAATTTTAAATTAGATTTTGTCAGAAAATCTTAAAGGTAGCCAGGAATAACCTTCTAATTTAGTAAAACAAAAATATATATATGTACATAACTGGAAATTGCTATTATTCGTAGATTTCTTTCGAGTTTCAATTTTTTTATCGAAATATTATTCATTTATTTCATAGATGAGCTGTTATCTTTAATATAAATATCATACACCGCACCACGCGCATTTTGAAACAACCCTTAAATTAGGTGGAGTGTGCCAGTTCTGAGTTCATTGCTGCTGCTTGTCGCCGCGCCAGGTGCAAAAGATATTCCCTTTCTTTGTGTGGTTCTGTTTCAATGAGTTGAACATGATTATTATTATTGGTTCCTATGTCCATCAGCCAGGAATAGTTTATATGTATATAGCCCAGTCGGATTAAACAAAAATAAGTGCTGAAATAACAAAAATTAAATAGTGGATTTTTTTCTTTTAATCGTTAGAGGGGTTCATAAAGAGTGTTAAGTAGGGTTTTCGACCGCCTAGCTCTATTGCGTTAGCCGCCATTTTAAATTTTCGGAAAATCGGTTTTCGTTAAATAATTCGTTTATTTTCAACTTTTCACTAAAAATTCCCTTAACAAAAGTTGTTTAAAATTTAATTATCTACAACTTTGGTGAAGACAATTTTTTGTCTTAGATTGATAGTTTTCGATATAATCCGGAAATTGTGATTTCGATCGGTTATTTATAGGTTATCCGTAATAAAGGATATTTTTGTATAAAAACAAAAGGATAAAGTATTGTTTTTTTTTTTTTTCAATAATTAAGGGGCTGTAAGGAGTCTTAATAAAAAAAATTTTTTTTGAAGATGTACCTTACTTCAAAATTTTCGTTTAAATTAGTACAGCTCATCTCATAGGTTGATTCCATATGGGAGTTATCATCATCAAAAAAAATCATCAATATCATCGAGTAGGTCTCGAATTTCGGAACTATGTTTTCACAAGTCTCTTCACTGTAGCTTTGGCATAAAACGGAACATTTCAGCCCGGATTTTCGACATCCACATATTTTCCCCCAATTTGCCTGACATTCCACACACATTCCATCTTAAACGAGAATAATGAACTAAGTGTAGGTCCAACTTTCAAAAAAAAAAAAATTGAATAATCCTGATTACAATCAAAAAAAAAAAAAAAAAAAAAAAAAATAAACAAAAAAAAAACTAAAAAAAAACTATGAATATAAACTTAAAAACCCAGCGGTGATGCGGAAACAAATTCTAGTCTTAGTTTGGATAACTTGATTTTGAACTGAAGTCGAAAATTATCAATTTTAATCAAGAGTCATTACGCATAAGTCACAAAAAGCTAGTTCGTAAATGATTTGTTTAACAACAACCAACTTGCTTTAAATTCAAGATGGCGGCCAAAGTTGAAGAGATAGGAGGTCGAATTTTTTATTAAGACTCCTTACAGCCCCAAAAAAAATACTTTATCCTTTTGTTTTTATACAAAAATATCCTTTATTGCGGATAACCTATAAATAACCGATCGGAATCACAATTTCCGGATTATATCGAAAACTATCAATCTTAGACAAAAAATTGTTTTTTTATCAAAGTTGTAGATAATTAAATTTTAAACAGCTTTTGAAAAGCATTTTTAGTGAAAAGTTGAAAATAAACGAGTTATTTAACAAAAACTGACTTTCCGAGAATTCAAAATGGCGGCTAACGCGAAAGAGCTAGGCGGTCGAAATCCGTACTGAACACTGTTTATGAACCCTTCTAACGAAATCCACTATTTAATTTTTGTAATTAAAAATAACAATTCCACTGGCCCAATATGGATATTTTTAGAGTGAGTTATATTTTGTTCTATTAGTTCACGCACATTCGGCATTAAAAAACATGTGTCCTTTTGAATACAATAATTGCTCATTAATGAGAAATTAAACACACTTAATTTTTCGAATTCCTTTTTGAATTTCAAGTTGATACATCCCAGACATACGGACGCATCCATCGCGTCCACGGGCGGACTATGGAGAAAATGCTTATGTTCTTTTTAAACCGTATCAGTCGTATTTATATCCGCTCCTTAACACATGTGCTAGCCGACACACGGATCATATATAACATATCAATTTGAAGTTTGATAACTGAACTCATACAATTCATGACAAGTACTCTTTTAAGCGAACATACATAAATTCAAGTTAGTTAATTTATTTTTTAATACTTTGAAAGGTGAGAGTCCTAGAACCATAAGGTTTTCAGTGTCTGTCTAAGAATTAATAAAAACATTAACACCCATATTCACAAAGAAAAAATAGTTATTTTAGCTCCCGTGTTTAGGAAAACTACACCATGGAATAAGAATTTTCTGGGCTCAAACTAAAGGCAATTGCTTTCTGCTCCATTTGAATCCAGAACATTCTTATTCCATGGTGAAGTTTTACTAAACACAGGAGCTATAATAACTATATTTTCTTTATGAATAATGGTGTACATTTTTAAAACGAAAATAGTACCTACTTACCTGACTACGTAAAATTTTGAAAAAAAAATTTGTTTGAAAACATTTTGTTGTCATTTTCTTTTTTCAAAATTTTAAGTTTGAATATTAATTTTTCAAAAACTGTTCACTTAAACAACTTTATTTAAAAAGAAAATAAATGAAGGATTTTCTAGGCTAAGAAAAAGGTATAACATGTTTTTGTAAGTGTTACCGTTGTTTTTTAATATTTGAACTGGCTAATATTATAGGGCAAGTTTTCGATTCGTAAGAAAAGTCTAACTCAAGTCCATAATTTTCCCTAATATTACGATGATAGAGAACGCGAAAAAAGTTAGTCCCCAATTCTGTCTATCTGTCTGTACCTAAGCCCCTGAAGTGATTTTTTCAAGCTTTGGACTCAAGGTTTTTAGGTGATTCCCTAGAGGAGAAATTTAATGTTTTTTTTTTAGCTTCAAAAATAACGGTAAAATAACGGTTGATTTACAATTTTTTTGATAACGACCTAACCGATTTCAACTAAATTTCTTATACAGGATGCCTATGTTAATTTAAACAATTTTGCATCTTTTTGTACATACATACGAAAAAAGATAAATATTTATGTATGTGTGTTACTTCCCAGCGGGAAAAATTCAAAAATTCATTGAGGAAAAATCAGCTTTTTCCTTGAGGAATGGCAGCTGCACCGTCCATTTTTCAGCTGATTCCTTTGATGAAATTAATATGGGCATGTCCTAGGCGGGAAGCACATGCTGAAAATCCGATGCAAGTTCGCCAACGAAATCACTACTTCGTTGAAAGTTGTTTATTCACCGACCCAGAGGATGAAAAACATGGTGGTTGCATAATCTATGAATTCACTGCATAAATGTATGTGGTTTATTCATCAGTTCAATATTTTCGATGAAAATGGTAATGATAATTCAATTATCGAATCACAAGATATTAAAGTAGGTAGTTGTTTATTCAGCAATTAGTTAATACAATACGAAAAATATGAAGAAAATTAAATAAATAGTAAATTCATTAACTCTGTTGTGTTGTGAATTATTTGTGATTGGTTTATTAAAATATAGAATTAAAACTTTAAATTAAAGTTAAATCACTAGGTCAGTGGTTGTTGGTTAATCACCACTTCATATGCGAAGTGGTGATTAACCAAAAAACTGAAATACTTTGAGAAAATCTGAGATTGCCTCTTTTTAATGGAAATTCATAAGTCCTCTTATAATATTTACTGTCAGTAGACAATGTCAACACAGAGAACACAAACAAAATCAACTTCTATCAAAACACACAATGGCGGTGCACACTTTACAAAGCATATAAGTGGACATAGACGATGAACTGATGAACTTCTACATGGCTTTTCAACAGTTTTTTCATCGTATAATTTTCCATATCAAAAGCAATTTTTAATTCAACGACAGAAAGGGTTGTTTTCTAAACACAAAGCAGAAAGTGGGTTCAAATCTATGAACTGAGGAAACCTTGCATGACTCTTCACTCACTAAATCATTGCATGACGTTTCCTTTTATTATTAGGCTTAACCGCTGGGTTAATATAATCAAAATTAAAATAACAATGTTAATTATGTCAGTCTGGTAGACGGCTTTCGGCCAAACCAATAGACTTCTTTGTTAAAATAAGCAAAATATGTTTGTAACCTAATTATTATTTTTATAAGTCAATAAAACTAAAACTAAAACTAAACTAAAACTACATACGAAAACGGTTTAGTGGCTCCTAACCTTTGGCACCTCATATATGGGATATTCGCAAAAAAAGTATGCCATCTAAAAGGTCAGTAAGTGGTCAAAAAAGGTCAGTTAGTTTCAGTAATTGGTCAGCCATAGATTTTTTTTAATAATTTTTTTAAAAATTTTCAAGGTCAAAACTATTTTTAGTTTCATCATTTATGGGATATCCGAAAAAAACACCATCTGAAAGGTTACCCAGACCTCATAAAAGGTCAACTAATTTCAGTAATTGGTCAGCCATATTTTTGTTTAATTGATGCACTTTTGGGAGAAGAGAATTCATAACGCATCCATAAATTTGTGGTTTTATTTATGGCCGATTATTCGGCCACTGGCGATACTAGTTTTATATGAATTTTTGAATTTTTTTGGTTTTCAAGGTCGTATAAGACTTTAAGTACCTCATTTGTGGGATATTCGCAAAAGAAGTATACCATCTGAAAGGCCAACGACTCGTGACAAAAGGTTAGATTGTTTCAGTAATTGGTCAGCCATAGGTTATTTTATATGAATTCTTGAAATGTTTTGCTTTTCAAGGCCGTATAAGACTTTTAGCACCTCACTTACCGAATTTTCCAAAAAAAAAAATACCATTTGAAAGTTTATTAAATCCTCATAAAAGATCAACATGTTTCAGAAATTGGTCAGCCATAGGTTTTTTGTTTTTACAGTATAAGAGTCTTCATTAAAAAACCTATGGCTGACCAATTACTTAAACAAGCTGACCTTTAATCACGAGTCAGTGGCCTTTCAATTGGTATACTTTATTTGCGAATATCCCATAAGTGAGGGGCTAAAAGTCTTATATTGGTTTCGTCTCGTGTATGTCAAAAAAAAATGTCGTGGTTTTAATCCAAACTAACTTAACGATGATGGAGAAGTCTGAAAAAGTGATTTCCGAGAAGACGTCCGTCATCGTCGGTCTGTTTCTCTGTGCGCCCTGATGTACATGAAGCTAGAGTCTAAACGGTTGGACGGATATGCTTCAAATTTGGTTTGAAGCATTTTTATGTGATTCCCTAGAGGGAAAATTCTAATTTTTGTTTTAGCTCATATAGAATAGCTGGCTTTGTTAGATTTCAGTTTTATCAAGTTTTTGTCTCAAACGGCTTTAACGATTTTGATTAAACATCGTACGTGTAATCTCTAGAACAGTTTCAATATAATAATGCATAGTTACCACATTTTCGCCAAAACAAAATTCGAACAACGGAAATACATTTTTGGGTATTTTGAGCAATCGTCCTTTTTATGACATATTTCCTAATCGCTATTGGCTTAGTTGATTATTTAACAATTTTGCTTTTAAATTATTCAAACAATATTGCATTTAAAATTTTAAGTATCGAATAATATCTTATAAAGTTTAAGCTCAAGCTACAAAATCATAAAGATTTTTCAGAATTTATCTTAAATTAACACGTTATTTTTCACATATTTAACATTCAAAGACTGTTTTTGGACACATGCTACAGTAAATTTCTTTTTTTTAAGTTTTTTTTTTTTCAAACGTTGTTGGTAAAAAATGAGCATTTTTCCATCAAAATCAAATAAAAACTGTTTAAGCTATAATTTTTTTTTTCGAATTAAAGCGAATAGTCCAAGAATAGGATCTGATCGGACAAAAATTAATTCATGAAATTTTATATTTTGGTATCGGGGCAGAATGTTATCCCCAACAACATATCCAAAGTCTCCCAAAAACCCTGTATTGGCTTTTTGTATAGATGTATTTAATGAGGGTGTGAGTGGGGGGAGTTTGTCAAGCTGATTGTCAGCATTTGTTCTTGGATATTTTGGCAACAATCACGCACTTGCATTTTCCCTGAAAAAAAAACCTTTTTTCCGAAGTAGTGGCTTTAACTGCCGCTTGACTGTCTGAGAAAATAGCCGTATTTCGGTTCTGGTTCGGATCTTGTTCAAACACTAGCAAAATCAGGTAGCCGAAAATACCTAGATAGGTGTAGTAGTTTTAGTTCGGATAATTTATTTTTCAGGCGCAAGTCGAAAACTAGCAATTTTAATCCAAAGTTATTACGCCTATAGTCACAAAAAACTAGTTCATCAATGATTTGTTTAAAAAAATTAATTATTGAGAAAAAAATACAGTTAATCAAATTTTTTGTCTACAAAAATACCCTTAATTGCGGATAACCTAAAAATAAACGATCACAATTTCCTTATTATATGGAATACTATATCAATCTTAGACAAAACATTATTTTTATACCAAAGTTTTAGATAATTAAATCTCAAACAACTTTTTGTAAGGGCATTTTTAGTAAAAAGTGGGAAATAAACGAGTTAATTAACAAAAACCGATTTTCCGAAAATTCAAAATGCCGGCCAACGCAAAAGAGCTAGGCGGTCGAAAATCAAACTCAACACTCTTTCTGAACCCTGAAAAGAAAAAAATAAAAAACTAATTTGTTTGTATTTCAGCATTAATTTTTGTTTAATTCGACTGGGCTAATTAGTCTAGGAAAGATAGGAAATTTAATAAGGGCAACCGGGGAAAAATGAATTCATGAAATTTTATTGCTGGTATCGACGCAGAATGTAGTAGCCCGTAGCATAATGGTTAGTGCGTTCGACTGTCACGCTGGAGGTCTGGGATCGCTTCCCAGCCTCGTCCACCTAAAAACTAAAAAGTTTTTTTTCAGGGCTACTGCCTCTTGCGAGGAATTGACAAATCCTCCAAGAGTATCACTTGTCACGAATAAGTGCTTCTCGTTTAGCCGTTCGGATTCGGCATAAAATTGTAGGTCCCTTCCATTCCTGTCGAAAGGCGCACACAGGAATGGTTGCGAGTTGTTAGTCACTAGGCCCTGGTTCTTCATGAGCCGTTGTGCCACCCGATTTTATTTATATCGACGCAGAATTGTTCCTCAACAACATATCCAAATTTCTCAAAAATCCCTGAATTGACTTTTTGTGTAGACGTATTTTAAGAGGAGATTTTTCAGCTTGACAAATTCCCGCCTCCCTCCCCTCTCCACCTCTTAAAATGCGCCTATACAAAAAGCCAATGCGGGGATTTTGGGGGACTTTGGATATTTTGTTGAGGATAAAATTCTGCGTCGATACCAGAAATAAAATTTCATGAATTATTTTTATATGGTAAGTTATGGATTCGTAAAAAAAACAAACTAGAGATATTAATTTTCCTTAACATAACGACTATAGAGAACGCGAAAAAAGTGGGTCTCGCAATTCTGTCTGTCTGTCCTCGCCCCTAAACGGCTGGAGGGATTTTCTTCAAACTTGGTACATAGTGTTTTTTGACTAATTTTTTTAGGACCAAAAATAACGGTCATCTCAAAAACGGATCCGATTGAAAAAAATTAAAAAAAAAAATTGATAATTCTTTTATTTTCAAAAAGTTTTTATTTTAGGTACCTCCAGTGAGCCATTTTTTGGTTTTTGATTTTCTCGAAAACAGTTAAGTTGAAATTTTTCATTTCGATGGTAAAACTTCTAGAAAGTATAAATTATTGTGAACCAAAATTAAAAAAAAAACTATTTTTTTTGAAAATTAAAAATGATAAATCTTTTTTTGAAAACTAAATATTTTTTAAATGACTTGGTCAATATTTTCAAAACTAGGTGTAAAATAATTTTTTATTATTTTTTAGAATCCATACAAATGTTGAAAAGTCATTAAGACGAATACGGCTTTAAGAATTTTGATAAAAAGATGTGCGTTTCCTATTTAAGGTATGGCCAATATTTTGATGAAAACAAATTTTAACGACATCAATGTTTTTGTTTTCAAATTTCTCGTTGACGGCTACACAGATTTCAACCAAAATTTGTATCACAACAAAAACATAAATGTGAAAAAGGGAGCCATGTTCTTCTATAGACAAAAACCCTTGCATAACAAAGTAAGCCGTAAAAAGTAGTGAGATCTAAAAGTACGCCAAGTTCTAAGTTTATTAATGTTAAATATCAAATATTTAAAGTAGAGTTATATGGAAGGACCTCAAAATTATCAGAGAAACCTGTTATTTAATGATTACTGACTTTAATTGAGTTGGTTACAAGTCAAGTTTTCATTTTAAAATTGTGAAATTAGGTAATAAAAGAAAACTTGCAAAGTGAACTAAGAGCCAATTTATTCACTATTGCTCAACTTGATGAAAACTCCAAAGTTGGCCAACTTACAAGTTGACTTCAAATCCGTAGTTGAACTGAAAGTTGAGAAATGCTTTTATTCACTACTTCGAATCTGAACTCCAGAGTTGAAATTCAAAAGTTGACCAACCTGCAGTTTCTTAAATATCCTTGGGATATTTGTGACACATGACGCAAATGTGAAGCGCGGAATCAAAAAAATAGCAAGCTTAATTTTTGGTGGGGAAAAGGCACCATTTTTATAAACAAAGGAGAATGCCCAAAAATGTATGGACGAAAAACCCAGAGTCGATTAAGAAAAGTCATAAATGGTTTGAAAGGACATTAATTGTCGATAACAAATATGGAATCATTTTCTTAAAAAGTTATCCCCGGGACTGAATATGACAATTTAAAATTTTTAAAAACACAGTGTTTCTTCATGTAAAAAAAAGTAAAAAGTGACTCATCTTCATATTAATGTTGATTCATGTTACTAAATAGGTTCACCACAAGTCACTAAAATCCACAAGATGATTCTGTCTTTATTCATAAAAATGGCGGTTATCACCCATACCGTTACTCAACAGGATCGAAAAAAATTAAGTAACCTACCTAAGCATTAAGCAATAAGCGTGCCGGACAACAGTTTGGGGAAATAGTATGTGCGTAAGAATTAAGAACAACTTATAAATCATTCGCATACTGTTATACTAATGAATAATTAAGACCTGCCTTTTCCTTACTATGTAACTTTAAAACTCCGAAATGATAACGAAAACATGAAAACTAAGAATTTTTCAATGGCAGTGGTAAAATTCCGAAATGATTTGTTTTTATAATTTATTCCGGAATTTGTTAATTGATTTCTTGGATTAGAGTATTTTTAATATATTGGCGAGACTAGTAAGGTACCAATTTATAACAGTTAACACATTTTCGCTTTAAAAGAATGCAACATCCAGGGCACATGTATTTCCTCCTATAGCTATCATTGCTACCTAAAATACCAATAAAATATAGCGTCCGTCACGCTTGTAACACTTTTTTTTTTGAAACCTTGTATTTTTCAGCATTTGCCTTATGAAAATCAGTTTTTCGAAAAATAGTTTTTGAAGCCTTGTGTTAATAGAAACTTTGTTTTACGAAGCTTTTGCGGATTACCCACATGTCGAGTGGATATGTAGGTATGTTTTTTAATCAATACCTTTTCTCTTCTTTACTGCCCTCACCAATGTTGAATACATGAAAAAACACCTTGCTATTAAAAAATAAATAAATTGTCATAGCTAGTCCCGGGGATAACTTTTCAAGAAAATAATTTTAGATTTGATACCTACAGTCAATGCCCTTTCAAACCATATATGTTTTTTTCTTATCGACTCTGGGTTTTTTTTGGGCACTCTCCTTTCAATTATAAAAATATAAAAAAAAAATATGAAACCCGACACCCGGCGATGCTTGATTTCGGTGATCGGTCGATAACTGAATAGCACGAATGAATGGACAGAAATGAAGAAAAATCCCAAGTTTGATCGCTAACTTCTACTATTTCGGGGAGTTGAGAAAATCCAAAGTTGATCAACTCTAGATTTTAAAATAAATAGTTGAAAACGTCAACTTTGAGTGAATAAAAACTATTTCTTAAGTTCACCGTTAAAATCCCAGAGTTATGTTCAACTTTGACTGAATAAATTAGGCCTAACTCAATTTAAGTCAGTAATCATTAAATAATAACAGATTTCTCTGATAAGTTTGAGGTATCGTACAACCTTTTACAACCTTTATTACTCTACTTAAAATATTTGATGTTTAACATTAATTAACTTAGAACTTGGCATACTTTTAGATCTCGCTACTTTTTACGGCTGACTTTGTTACGCAAGGGTTTTTGTATATAGAAGAACTTGGCTCCTTTTTTAACATTTATGTTTTTGTTGGGATTTCACTACTTTTTGCAAAGATTCTTTTTATCAGGAAAAGTGGGTGGATGAAACGCCCCTGCATGAAAAAGTTCCTGATTTCAAGTTTTTGTTTGTACGAGTATACCCACGCCTGAATACCAACCACTTTACCAAATTTCATAATCCTGCACAAATCGGAAGTGCTCTCAATATATTTAATATTAATTCTGTGAAAATGAGTGGTTGCCACGCCCACTGAATGTAAGATCTCAAAGTTTTAATTTTCCCTTTGCTTGTATGTCAAGTCTTATTGCTCTACCAAAGGATGATGGGCAAATTAGTATGAAATCTGGTCGTTAGACGAACACTAATGAAATTGGTATCAAATGAAAGGTGCTGTTGAGATTCTTACATAAGTGCAATATTTTCAAAATCGTACATGGGAAATTCGAGATATTTGAGCTTGAAGTTGGCGATTGCAAACATGATATTTCAGATTTTTTTTCCGAAATAACTGTTCATAACTTTTCATATAAAAGACGTGGGAAAATTGTTTTACTGTCAAAAAAAGGCAGTTGTCTCATCTTTCAAATATTAGAAAGGTTAGTAAGCAACGTTTTATACACTTTGAGATAATAAGTTTTAAAGTCTTGAATAAAAACTTTTTTTAGCACTGGCTTTACACACCAATATTTTAAAAACATCAGTGGTGACGTATACGTATATTTTTACCACCACCAAAAAGCTATTTTTTAAACCTTTAACTAAATATATAATAAAGTGTCCTTTGCTCAATAAATACCTCCTTATAAACAAAAATTGTTCAAAAGACACCTTATAATGCTTATAGACCGGGAAAAGTAGATTCTAAGTTAAAAACAAAAAAATTATACAATATAGGGACTAGTATGGACGTATAGTTTCACTGTACATTTTAATCTACCTAATTAATTAAAATTAATTAAATACAAACACACTCTGGTTCGGCCGATTAAGTCATGTTTTATTTTAAAATCTAAAAACAAATCTACCAGACCGGAGTGTATCGTTTAAGTTTTCATGTTTGATGAGAATAAATAATATAGCTGTGACCAAATAAGGTATGATTGTTATTATTGTACTATTTGTACTAGAATGTCAGCTTATTAGGCTTGACTATTCTTTATTCCGTCAATTTCATTGAATTTTTGAACAACAACAACAACTTAAAGGCGCTCCCACCAATTGTTTGGCTGGAGATATAGCTATTTCGTGCTTTGCCACTTTTGCACTCATAAGTCTCCTTTTTGTGGTGCTGAGTTTTAATCCAATTTTATTTGAAAAACTTTTTATGCACACCGTTACCGATCTTCCAACCTCTCCCTCTTTGATACGTACTGCGAATCGTAGTCTATCGAAATAAGGTATGGAGAAAAATGGAGGCGGAACAAGACAGCATACTTAAAGGCGCTTATAAAAATGCTGATGCTCCAAATGCATTTGATAAACAAATAACACATCTCGACCTGTGACGTCAGTGGTCTAAAGCGGTGGAGTGCGTAGTGCACACGACTGCTAAGACTGAGCAAAATCTGATATGCGTAAGTTCGCATCCTATGGTGTGCATAAAAAGTTTTTTGAATCTACTTTTCTCGATCTATAAGCATAATAAGGTGTCTTTTGAAGCCATTTTCGATTATAAGCATGTATTTATTGAGGAAAGGACACTTTCTGATGTATTAAATCAAACGTTGTAAAAATAGCTTATCAATGGTACTTAAAAAAGTATACGTCACACCTGAATTTTGTAAGATATTGGTGTGTAAGGCCAATGCTTAAAAAGTTTTTATCCTTCATTTTAAAATTTAACATCTCAAAGTGTATAAAACCTAGCATAAAAACTTTGCTATTATTTGAAAGATGAGAAAACTACCGTTTATTTAATACCGATGTCGTTTTCCTACGTTCTTTATATAAAAAGTTTGGACAATTATTTCTCATATCCAAGTGGCTATATCTCTGTTCTCCGGTGGTTTTGGTTGGTAAAATGAAATAAAGTACTGGACAAGACCTTTTATTTGAGACCAATTTGGCAATCATCCTTTCATCAATCTACGACAATCAGAAGTTCTCTACATAGTTGATAACAATTCTGAGAATATGGGCGGATGCCACGCCCCTGAATGGATAATTTAAAATTTTTCAATATCTCGTTTGTATTGACCACATGATCTACCAGTCTACCAAATTTTATTATTCTGCAACAATATGAAGTGATCCATATAATTAATAACAATTCTGAGAAAATGGGCGAATGCCACGCCCTCTGAACGTTAAATATCAAATTTTAAAGCTTAGCCTTTGGTTGCAGTTCAAGTTCTACCACTCTACCAAAATGTCATCATTCTACAATAACCAGAAGTGCGCTATTTTATAATTGATATCAATTTTGCGAAAATGGGCGGATGCCACGCCCTCTGAATGTAAAATCTCAAATTTTAAAATTTTGCATTTGCTTGCACTTCTAGCCCTACCGTTCTACCAAATTCGATCATTCTACAACAACCAGAAGTGCTCCTCATAATTGATATCAATTCTTATTAAAATGGGCGGCTGTCACACCCCCTGAATGTAAAATCTCAAATTTTGCCTTTGCCTGCACTTTAAGCCCTACTGCCTTACAAAATTTCATCATTCCGCGATAGTCAGAGGTGCTTCAAATAATTTATACCAATTCTATGGAAATGGGCGGATACCACGCCCCTTAATGAAAAATCTCAAATTTTAAAATGTTTCCTTTGCCTGCACTCTAAGGCCTACCGCTGTACCAAATTTCAACAATCTACGACAATCAGAAGTGCTCCAAGTAATTTATATCAATTCTATGAAAATAGGCGGGTACCACGCCCACTGAATTGAAAATCATAATTTTTTCCTTTGTATGCACCACAAGGCCCACCGTTGTGCGAAATTGCAAGATTCTACGATGACAGGAAGTGCTCCATAATTTTGATGATCTGTCAGTGAGTCAGTCAGTTACGGTTTTTGCAATTTTTGCAGTCTTATATCTTGGGAACCACTGATGCTAGAGAATTGAAATTTGGTGAGTTGACTAAACCTTGTGAGTTTGAAGTTTCTGACTTTATTGGCACTGAAGTTAGAGGGGGGTCGAAAATAGCCTGAGTTTGATCCTGTAAAAAGGGTGTAGTGTCAGAACTTGGCTGGGCACTACCCTTTGCCCTTTGATACAAGAGCTCCTTCACAATTCAAATAATTAAGCATATAAAAGTTTTCAAAAAATTGTTTTTGGATTTGTAAAAAAATATTGAATTTTTTTTTTTGAAAATTCAGTATCTTGAAAACGGGCTAATGAATATTTTTTTTTATTTTCTGTAAAATTGTATTTTATTATTTTATTTAATACTGAGTTTTGGCATACAAGATTTTATTTTTAAAAATGAGCGAAAAGTTGTATATATAAAAAATTTGTTTTTAAGAAAAACGCTCAAACGATTTCATTAATTCATATTTACCAAACCAATCAGATGACATACCTGATTTTGAGCTCTTACTTTCAAAGCCATTAAAATAACAAATTTATAGTAATAATTTATTTAATTTTTTTAATGATATAATATTTTAAAACCAATACCTATGTACTTATATATCATCAATTTCTAGCTACGTTAAAGTTGTTAGCTTCGAGAGCAAGTTTGTGCTATCCAGTCGTGCCAATTTTTAAGAACATTTTCATAATTTAAACATCATTTAAAAAATATGAACAAATTTAGGAAGTGTTCTTAGGGCCAAATAACTTTACTTCAAGAGAAGCCTTACAACAAACAAAAAAGAAAATCATGGTCCACCCTAATATAGTTGTAACCCCCCGATTTGAATGAAATAAATACCTACTGCTAACTATTTATTATATTTATAGCTAATTATTGAATTTACAGATTGAAGGATTGCATGTCATATCATACTTTTAAAAATTAATTATAGCTTTTGCAGGTGATGTTAAGACCGCTTGAAGTCGATTAATATTTGACCGAAATAACTGTTTAACAATAACATGTCATCAAAACAATTAAAAAAACTTGAATTTGTATTAATTTATAGACTGTTTATTATCAGATCACAATTTGCCAATAGTAAGTTGTTTAAAAAAAAAATATGGCAAACTTATCCCATTCAATCTAAATAATTTTTTTTTTTAATTTTAAATTTGTTGAGGGAGATCAGTTTTTAAATAAAACAGGGTACATTTTATAATTTAAGAAACCTTAATTGACACGATTTTATCGAATTTTCATATCAATCAATACACTTCTTACCACCGACAAATTGCTTGCAAATTTGTTCATTGTGTATTCATTAACTTAAATTACACTCACTTTTTATCTATGGTCATATCTCATATCGTAAAAATATAAATATCAAAGTAATAAAAGCCATAATTCACTTTGTTTTGAAATACATACTTAACTGAATTAACTTTCTCTGCAAAACACTTTTTTTTTTGGTTACCAATATACAAATACGCATACATATGGTATACATTTGATTGTGGTGGGGGGAATCCTTCCCGGTTTACAAGAAGTTTAAGAAATCATAAAGAAAAATCATTAAATTGACCTGAATTTGCCATTATTTGGTGATTTCGTGGGTAAGATTTTTTTTTTTTAATTAAAATTTTAATTCAATATAGGTGGGTAGGTATGTGGCTTAAAACTCTGTTTTGCAAACTAATAAATTTGCAAAATTTAATTCGTTAATAATTTGAGCGTATTGACCTTATGGTATACTTACATTTAATTATATTAAAATAAATTTTTCACTATCCATAGCTGCAAATGTGATATTTTTGTGGTTAAACATAATGTGAAACTATTTTAGAAAAGGCAACACTTTTATTTTAATCGAAGGCAAAACTGTGAATTGAGCAAATCCTGGAATATAGTTTTATTAATTTAATGCATTTAACCGAATTAAATTAATATTAATTTATAAAATAATGTAGGAAAACGTTTCTATTATCAAATATAATGTCCTGTAACTTGTTGTCTTTTCGTTGTTATTTTTCTAGTTTCCTTGACTACCGATGAAGAGGGTTGGAGTGCGCTTGGTCTAGTTTGGTACATGCGCGTAGTGATAAAATAATGTACCAATTTACCTACCACTAAAAACTGTTTTACTATGTTTTTCGATTTAAAATTATATTTTATCGTGAATGTGTATTCCTTTTAAATGATAATTCTCATAATAAAAATTGATTTAAAAAAGTTATAATAATAAAATTAATAAAGAAATAAATGACCAAAAACCTTATAATCTATGTGAACAGAGAACAATTCATGGAAGTTTAAAATGGCAATGATGTCCTCTATTAATGCAATAATCTGGTTTGTGTTTTCACTACTTATTATGAAATATGTGTACAGTACAAATCAAAATATCCATATCATGGACACAAACCATTCAAACTTTTTGCTCGCATTATACGGAAAACAAAAAATATTTTATATCAAATCCTATGCAAAATTATGTAGAGTGAAGAGGTGAGTTCCTTCAAAGTAGTTGAAGATGTCGACTGATAGATGGCGAAAGTGGTTTCCTTATTGTAGGAATTTTCACTCTACAATATTTTTAGTTGCGTCAAGCTGGAAACACCATAATAGAATTTTGAAAATCTAATGATGCAGGAATTAGGGGCTAATTTAGAGCTAGTTTAGTGCCCCAATCCGCATTGAGCACTTAAATCCTTTCACCCTCAAACTTTCGGTTGAGGTCAAGCTGGGAACACCACACCTCCCAATGCAAAATGTAAAAAAAAAGTAATGATGCAGGAATTAGGGGCTAGTTTGGGGCTAATTAAGTGCTCCAGTCCCCAGTGAGCACCAAAATCCCTTCACCCCCAAACTTGTGGTGTTCCCAGCTTGACGTCAAGCTGGGAACACCACAACGGAAATTTAAAAATCTAATGATGCAGGAATAAACGGCTATTTGGTGGCTAACATAGTTCTCCAATATTAAATTTAGGGCTTCATGGTTTTAAAAATTCCTTTGTGGTTTTGTGGTGAGAACCTGGACAGGCTAAAGGCTGACGTAACAGTCATCCAGGAAGTGCGATGGGATGGAGAGGGCATACGGAGACTGAAAACGTGTGAAATCTACTACGGCGGGTGCTTGAAGGAACAGGGTCAGCGGCTCTTTGGTTGTGGTTTTGTAATAAGGGGAAAACTTAGGCAAGAAGTATTGGGCTTCCGAAATGTAAGCGAGCGCCTGGTCACAATCCACATCAAAGGCAAATTTAAGAACATTTCGCTGATCTGTGTTCACGCCCTCCATGAAAGGAGAGAGAACTCAGCCAAAGAAGCATTCTACGATCTCCTGGAGACAACGTATGATATGTGCCCGAAGTACGACGTGAAGATCATTCTTGGTGACTTCAACGCAAGATTCGGAAAGGAGGGCATCTTTGGTTCGATAGTCGGAGGACACAGCCTACACGACGAAACTTCCGGCAACGGACACAAGCTGGCAGACTTTGCGGCGGGGCGAAATGTCATCATCTCAAGCACCTACTTCCCACACCTCAATATACACAAGGGGACTAGGCGGTCGCGTGATCAACTAACCGTCAACCAAATCGACCACGTTGCAATAGACGCGAGACATGCTTCCAGTATCTTGGACGTCCGAACGTTCCGAGGGGCCAACATTGACTCGGATCACTACCTGGTGGTAGCTAGACTACGTATGCGGATATCCATGACGCGACAACGCAGAGCAGATGCTGTGAAAAGATTCGATGTCTGGAAGCTTAATTCGCAAGAGACCGCCAGAACTTTTGCAGACCACGTAACTCGTAATCTCTCAGGAGGTTCGCCACCAGCATCAAGTGCAGAGGACCAGTGGGAACACTGTCAACAAGCCATCAGAAGTGCCGCCTTTGATGTGCTGGGTTTCACTAGGCGAATACAACGAAACCCCTGGTTTCAGCTCTACGGGCTGAAACGAAAAGAGGAACGCCGACTTCTCAGGAGGAAAAAGAGAGAGCACGAGAAGCTGGCGGTAGAGTCTATTGAGGGTTGTAGCAGTAGGGGATATGTTCGAAAATTTTATCAGAGGGTGAAGCGATCCACCCAAGGATTCAAGGCTAGAACGGAAGCCTGCCGAGATGAGAGTGGGAATATGGTAGTAGACACATAGTCAGTGCTGAGGATCTAGAAAGAACACTTCTCTAGACTGCATAATGGCAAAGAGAGCCAAGATGCCACTAATAGGCAGAACGCTCCATTCAACTTGGACGATGATAGCCAAGAGTTCCGTCCACCCGACCTAACCGAAGTGTGGCTGGCAATATCCAAACTTAAAGTATGCCTGATGTATGGAACCCCGGTATAGTGTGCCCCATCCATAAAAAAGGAGATGCTCTGAAATGTACCATCACAGAGGAATTAGTCTCCTAAGCGTGGCTTAAAAAATCTTGTCGGCTATCATGCGTGACCGCTTAAAACCTTTTGTCAACGATCTGATCGGCCCCTATCAGTGTTGTTTTGGCAAGTCAACCGTCGCCGTCGATCAATTTTTCACACTTCGACGGATTTTAGAAAAAAAAAAACAGTAATTCCAGATCGATACACAACACCTCTTTATCGATTTTAAAGTCGCATATGACAGCGTCAATAAGGACGAACTATACAGAGCAATGTCTTATCTTGGCTCCCCTGCGAATCTCACTTCTACTGAGATGACATATGAATCCATTACCCAATCTTCTAACCCTTAGTTTTTCGGTAAGAGATATCCGGGATATTATTTATATGAATCAAGCTTATTAATATGTATCTAGCGTACGAAATATTTCTTAGAATTAAATGTTAAGAATTAAGAATTTTTGAAGGGTTGGGGTCAGAATCCCGAAAACCGAAATCCCGAAAACCCAAAATCCCGAAAACCCAAAATCACGAAAACCCAGAATCCCGAAAATCCAGAATCCCGGAAACCCAGAATCCCGAAAACCCAAAATCCCGAAAACCCATAATCCCGAAAACCCAAAATCCCGAAAACCTAAAATCACGAAAATCCAGAATCCCGCAAACCCAGAATCCCGAAAATCCAGAATCCCGAAAACCCAGAATCCCGAAAACCCAAAATCCCGAATTTCCAAAATCCCGAAAACCCAAAATCACGAAAATCCAGAATCCCGCAAACCCAGAATCCCGAAAATCCAGAATCCCGAAACCCAGAATCGCGAAAACCCAAAATCCCGAAAACCCATAATCCCGAAAACCCAAAATCCCGAAAACCCCAAATCCCGAAATCGGAATCCCGAAAAATTATATAAAATGAAAAATTTGCGGCATTCCGATATCGGAAAAATAATTCTGAGTTAGTAAGTGTAAAGATAAGAAGTTAAGGTGTAAACAACAATCAGTTCCGTTAATATCTCTTTAAAAATTATCTTAAGTTGTTACTGTGCTTTCAGTAATGGTGTGTTGTAATTGCATTAATGTGCAAAAAAAGTCATTTAACTAAAATCCATAAAGCTGTGAGTTTTAATTTATAATTATATGTTTAAATTATTATTTAAATGGTGTTTTATTTTATGTAAAGGACGGGAGAAAATATGTGTATTGATGGCGCAGAAAGAACCCCCTTTATAGCAAAAAAAATTTATATTGTGTTCCTTTAAAAATAAAGTTATCAGTTTTTGGCGCCACCGCCGCGCCGTATGAAAACAACTCTTGCTTATTAAATTTTACCTAATTTAGTGTTCATCAACTTTTTCGTATAGTTTCGGATATATAGAAAAAAGAGGAAATTATAACTCCACTCTCAGCCTCATGACATGATGAAATAACAGTGAATGAACATGTATTTACCTTTTTTGTTTTTTCCAAGTAAATTGTTATGAAAACATTCAATATCTAAGACAATAACAGGTTTTTTTTAGATTTGTTTACTTTTCTACCCCCCGCATCTCCCTTATTATTAAAACCTAGCGAAAATATGAACATAATCTTTTTTATAAAAAATTTATTTGTCTCTAATTTTGTAGTACAGACTTTTCCGCTAACATGCTAGGTTGTGCCAATATTCACGAAAATATAAAAAGGGGTACCTTTAACCCCCCCCCCTCCTGAGTTTAGCTCGCGGACCTGGGCTGGGGACTTTAATACAGAGAGCACTATTTTTTGCATTTATTTTATCAATTTGAGTCTTCGTTGACTGGGCTATTTGTTCAATAAAAGTTTCACTGAGCAGATTATTTTGAAGAGTTTTTTTAATTTTTTATTATATTTTCGGGGTTTTGGCCTTTCTGGATTTTGGGTTTTCGGGATTATGGATTTTTGGTATTCTGGGTTTTCGGGACTTTGGGTTTTCGAAATTGTGGGTTTTCGGGATTCTGGGTTTTCGGGATTCTGGATTTTCGAGATTGTGGGTTTTCGGGATTCTGGATTTTGGGTTTACGGGATTTAGAACTTCGGGATTGTGTCCGTCTCCCATTTTTAAATTATAAAATAATATAAATGAAATATTTTTTTAAAACCAGTATTTGATACATCAGAGAAATTTGGATGTAAATTGGGTCAGGAAAACCACTTCGATTACGATTTGGAACATTAAAATTTACGCGAGACAAAAGGTTCAAAGGTTAACAATAAAAACAAAACATAAATAAGAACGTTGTTGCGATAAATTTTACCACAACAAGTTTCATTGGCCTATTTCTGTATCCATAATCCATTTAACCTTCATTTTCATTAGATACCTGGTTTCCATCAACCTTCCAGATTTCCAGACCTGCTCTAATAGTATGTTGGAAAAGCAATAAACACAGGTATTCGATCGAAACTAAGTGGAACAGTTGGTTCCAAAATACGACATTTTGTTTTCCATGCGGACGGACGATCTCATGTTGATGTGCCGGCGGATGAGCTGAAGAAGTAAGCGTGTCAGGCGGACTCTTACTTAAATCTTAATAAACAAAACATCATCCTAAATTTAACTTAACTTATCAATGTATGGTAATATGGGTCATTAACGCTTAGTGTCTAACTTTCGAAATTCTTAAATCTAGTTTTAAAGTAATGAATTGTCTATAGAACAACTATCGGAAGTTATTTAATAGAGTAGGGTTCACATTTTGAAAAAAATGCCTTCCTTTATCTCTTCTAAAAAAAAATGTAGAATGGTTTCAATCGCGCTTCGAATCACGCGCGTATAGTTTTTTGGTAACTGAGAAAATGCTCAGAATAAGCTTCTTCTCGATTTTAATTCTTTTGATTTTTCTCGAAGAATATAGTTTTGGGATGGGTCTGAACTCGGCCATTAAGGTTCGGCAAGTTTTGGAATAACATCCAACAACTTGCTGAATCCGTGCATGTGAGCGTGAGTGTAAAGTTTCGCTGAGAGTCAACAACGGAGGTTTTCTGGGAGCGAGGAGTCTTTCCAGAAAGCCGGTGTCCCGTGACCGACAATCACGAAAACGTATGGCTGAATGTATGAATGTGTGGGTGAATGGAATGGTCGAGGGAATAAAGTTTTGTAAGCTGGGAAAGTCACTCTGTTGAGAGCTAACTCAGCAACAAGTTGTGCAAGAAAAGAAAAAAGGAGATTCGAGGAAAATAGAAAGGAAAAAGATCGAGAAAAAGATTGGAAATTATTAAACAAGGAAAGTCGGAAATTAAAGGACCAAGTTTGGAAATATTTTTAGAAGCAAAAAGGATTCGAGGTGCGAAGAAACTAGGTGAAAAATTGCGAGGAGATAGAGGAGTAAAAGACAGATAAGTAGAATTGAAGATTTGATAAAATTATTTTGGTTAATTATTGTTAAAGTGAATAAATTTGCTTTGTTTTATTGATATAGTTTTCGTACAAGTAAATTATAGTTCGGCTTAATTTTGTTTCAAACCCAATTAATTTTTGGGACGCGTTATTTATTCCTATTTTTTTACGGTGTTAACGGCCCAGATTTACTTTGTTCTTTTGTGACTAAACGGTTCCCCGTGAGCCATCAAATCGCTATTTTGTATATCTTTACTTTAATTAAAAAGATCTTGGGTTTTAATCCGGCTTGCAAGGTTTCCCAAGCAATTTAGCTTCATTAAAAACTCTTAAAAAGTAAATCAATTTAAAAATTCGTCGTTGTTGTTTGCTTCAAAAGGTTTGTGATTTCCTTTCTTTCAAAAAAAAAAATCACTGGCGCCCATTTTGTGCATGTACTGCACATTACCTTTTTTTTCAATTTACATTTTTTTTAATTATTCTTTTATTAATCGAATTCGATTATTCAAATCATTTTTTACTGAACCCACCCCATTGCTGAGCTACTTGGTGACAGCACTACATATGTGTTGTTGCTTGTGAGTTATTAAACGCACCCACTTCGTTCTGTTTGACAGATTGTCATTTCATTTTGTTCGCAACGCACGCCGGTTAGTGCATTTTTAATTTTATGCACTCGTTTGTGAAAATTTGTTTTGGATTCGGAAATCCATTTGTGTTTCGTGGATAGTAAATCCACCAGCATAAAATTATAGTTAAATTCATCCTAAAATCTCGTTTATAAATTTCACAGACTGGGTAACTTTATGAGTTTAAGACGGCTGTTATATGAAGGAAAGTTCAATGGATTCTGCCAGCCTAGTCCTCTAAGAGCAAATTTTAGGAACCTTTTTTGAAATTGTTCAATTCTTATTTTGTGGCAACTGTAATAGGGGGTCCATACCTGTCAAGCATACTATATAATGGGTATGACAAAAGTGGTAAATAACTGTTTGATAACATAAGGATCAAAAAACTAACGTGATTCCCTTTTAATCCAACCTAATATTGAATTGGCTTTATTAAAAGTCATATTGATATGCTGTGTGAATTCGAGTTTTTTTTATCAAACAATACACAAAGGATAAATACATCATTTACATTTAACAGATTTACGCCAATGAAACTATAGTTAAAAGATAAAACAGACAATTTTCTTGTAAAATTTATAATCTTACACTTGTCGATATTTAACAACAAATAATTACGTGCACAACAATTGTAGAAAGCATTTTGATCAATTTGAAGCTTTTCACAGTCAAGAAACCAAGCTAGAAATGGTTTTAAATATTTTAACATCGTCAGCATATATAAGACAAAGAGTACTTTAAAACTGACGAAAGATCATTTACAAACAATATAAAGAGAACTGGACCCAAATGGCTACCCTGGGGAACGCCAGAATTTACGACAAAACTATTTGAATAATAGCTGTTAAAATTCACTGAATAGGATCTGCCAAGTAAAGAAGATTTAAGCCAAACAATGAATTTTACGCTTAACCCCAGCCTACTCATTTTATTAAGCAAAACTCGGTTCGACAGTTTGTCAAATGCCTTACTATAATCTGTAAGAACACAATCCGCCTGGTTTAAATTTTTAAAAGAATCGACACAAAACTCCGCTAACTCCATGAGTAGGGTGACAGTCGAACGGCCCTTCGAGAAACCATGTTGGTTATGAACAATAAACAATTTCGTGTAAAATTGCTTCGAAAAGTTTGGGAATAGCTGACAGTTTAGCTATTGGACGCTAATTAATAATTTGATCCTTTTTACCTTTTTTATATAGAGGAATTATGAAGGATTGTTTCCATACATGATGAAACTTACTAGTAGACATTGAACAGTTAAATAGAACAGAAAGTGGCATCGATAAATGATTGACACATTTTTTCAGAACTCAAGCTGGTACCCCATTAGGACCAGGCGCGTCATTATCATCCAAATTAGATATAAATTTATATGAACATTTATATCAGTCAAGTAAGAATATGATTTCAAATGACAAAATAATTTGTCTATTGAAATAATTGTCAGGATCTTGATTATTCATTGCAAAGTTTTGAATAGATATGGTGAGTGCTGGCTGATGAGAGTCTTCGTTCACAAGAGGATCAGTTGATCTGTCGAGTGAAATACCAGCATCAATTGTTGTGTAAATTAAGTCGAGGATCTTTGCGTTAGAGTATGTGATGTCGTTTATTTTGTGAATACCAAGTGACGTTAGACTGTCAATAGTTCGAGAGTCATCCATTGAAAGATTTCCTGTTGGAGCCATTGCGTATGTATCGAGATTACGTTTCCAAGATACATTGGTTAGATTGAAATCTCCAAGGCAGATAACTTCATTATTATAGCTCATTAAGTCAAAAATTAAGTTAAAAAAAAGAGAGCTTCATTGTAAGTATTAAGTAAGTTTTAAGGATAAACACTGACATACAGAAAGTGTTCAAACGATTTACATTTGACAAACATAAGCCTTTCGCCCGAGAGCTGGTGAACATTAACTCAAAGTGTTTTATACCGCTTCAAATTTTGTGGCCATTTCGTTTGTATCAGTGCAAGCTACATGTCACCGGTCTGGCAGCGATATCGTGGCCCCAACACCACTAAAACGCACTTTTAAAGTGCAACACAAAAATAATCCCTCTAAAAGAGCTTTATACCGCTCAAAATTTTCATCACTAAAGCCTTGAGCCTATACCACCAGAATCCATCGGTCTGACAGCAATACCACAGACCAATAATCACAAAAATACATTTTGAAATGATATTTTACTGGTGTTAGAGGTCCAAGGTATCGCTGCCAGACCGATAGATTCTAGTTAGATTCCAATAATAAACAACACAAGGTATGGGTTTTTCTAATACAATAATTAGTGAATATATCAATTAGTGAACAAATAGAAAATGCCCTATCAATAGTGAATACATGGACTAGGAACTGTGGACTTGCGGTTAATCCGCAAAAAACCGAACTAGTCCTTTTTACGAACAAACGGAAAATACCGACTTTCAAGATTCGTTTCATTGAAGGGACCCAACTCAAATTCTCCGATCACGCAAAATACCTTGGTGTAATCTTGGATAAGAAAATGAATTGAAGTCGCAACGTTAAAGAAAGAACTAACAAAGCCATGTTTGCATTCTACTCCTGCAACAGGATATTTGGTAAAACCTGGGGACCTATCCCAAAAATTATCAGGTGAATGTACACGGCGATAGTTAGACCTGTACTGACATACGGTAACGTAGTCTGGTGGAATGCGCTCGACAAAGTTATTAACCTTAAACTCATGACCAAGGTACAAAGAATGGCATGTATTGGAATCACTGGGGCTATGAGGTCCACCCCCACAGCGGGCTTGGAAGCAATACTCAACTTAACACCCCTTGATTTATTTGTACAAGAATCGGCAGCCAAGAGCGCACTTCGGCTTAGCCAAAATAGTAGCTGGAAGCGCAGCGCCATAGGACACGCACAGATTCTACAGAAATACCAGGGAAGTTTGGTATGCACTGACTACATTACACCCCGTTTAGACTTTCACAAGCCGTTCACGATCACGAGGATTGGCAAACAAAGAACCATCCACCTCCGAATCGATGATAGCAATATATATCGACAGTTCCAAGACGGATACTGGTGTTGGTGCAGGCTTCTTTTTGGAAACTCTTGGACAAGCCAGCTCATTCAGACTTCCTAATTACAGCAGTGTCTTCGAAGCTAAAGTCCTGGCAGTGACGAAAGCTGCTAGACAGGTCTCAATGATGGCTATACCACAAGCGGATATCACTTTTTTCATTGACAGCCAAGCGGCAATAAAAGCAATTTCTGCCATTGAAATAAAATCGAAGCTTGTGACATGCTGTCGCGAAGAGCTTAGGGTAAGGGTTCTTGGTACTCTGCTGGGTTCCTGGCCACAGTGGTGTCCCAGGTAATGAAAGTGCTGACGAACTGGCAAGAATGGGATCAGCACTTGATCTTAATCAAGCAGATTCAACTGTTCAAATACCGTACTGTAATCTTAAGAGGGTAATCGAGAGTAAAGTTTTAGCTATAACCAACAAGAGATGGAACTCACTCGATACCTGTGTTATTACTAGAAAATTATGGCCTAGTTTCGATAAACAAAAGACCGACAAGATCCACCTGGGAAAAAAGCCTGGTGATTGTGCTTACGGACACTTCTTCAGTCACCTGAAGACTAATCTGACTGAACGGGGCAGACGCATGCATCAACCACTGATCTATCAAGCTCACTCAGTGGACGTTGCATGGAGCCACTGCTCCTGCGGGCCCGGTTGGAGAGATGATCTTTCCGGTGGGGGTAAATGAGGGGATCACGCCCTAAGAAGACAATGGTGCGTTTAACTCTCCTCAACCCGGTGTTAATATGCCATCAGACAATTCTTCAATACCTGGATAGCTTCACCGAGTTAACTAGGCAGACATATACACCAACCACTGATCTTTCAAACTCATCCACCAGACGTTGCACGGAGCCACTGCTCCTACCGGCCTGATGGGGGGATGATTTAACCAGTGGGGGTAGGGGAGATCACGCCCTTAAAGGACAGTGATACGTTGGTCTCTCCTAAGCCCGGTGATTGTGCCGACGACGTAGGTTTACATGACAGAACGGGGTAGACGCAGACACCAACCACTAATCTATCAAAATCACTCACCAGACGTTGAATGGAGCCACTGCTCCTACGGGCCTGGTGAGTGGATGATCTATTCAGAGGGGGTAGAGGTAGAGATCACGCCCTTAAAAGACAACGGTGCGTTAACCTCTCCACAACCCGGTGATTATGCGCAAACAAACACTTCTTCAACACCTTAATGGGACCAACTTAACAAAGCTACCACATACACCAACCACTGATTTATCAAACTTAACCGCCAGACGTTGCATGGAGCCACTGCTCCTACGGGCCTGGCGGAGGAATGATTTACCTGTTGGGGGTAAGGGAGAGGCTCACGCTCTAAGAACCATATGGTGAGCTGGCCTCTCCTTTGCCCGGTGATTGTGTCGACGGACTCTCCTTATCTGACCTAACTGGGCAGTCGCTGGCACCAACCACTGATTTATCGAACCCAGCGCCAGACGTTGCATGGAGCCACTGCTCCTACGGGTCTGGTGTGGGGTTGATCAATCCAGTGAGGGTAAAGGAAAGGGACACGCCCTTAAAAGACAATGGTGCGTCAACCTATCCTCAACCCGGTATTTACACAGCGACTGACACTCCTTCAATAAATTTGTAGACGACTTACCCAAGCTTCAGCTTGTAAGAACTGTATTGACGCCCTCTACGGGCTATGTCATTGGAGTTATCATAGGTTTCTTTTATGGGGATTAATCCCCAGGGTATCACAATGGATCTACATTGATCTAAGTGTGACGGTAACAAGATCAACTGTCAGCCCACTAACCTAACCTAACCTAACCTAATACAATCATTCTACTCATTTATTCGAATAAAAACAGCACTGGCGAATTGATTTAAGATGATTAGCTGTGAATAAGCTGCCCCTTAAAGTCCATAATAAATTCCTCTCCATTCGAATATTTTTGCAATTAGAAATAAAACATGTAAAATTTTACTTAAACAGAACTTATTCCGCGCAGGTATTTGGTCAAATCAAACAGAACTAAAACAAAAATGATTACAAAATAAAACATGGCCGCTGGCATGTGCTTTTGAAGAAGCTTTTCAACTATCCCCATGCGCCGACTCGTGCCAACAACCCACAGGATAACCCAGGCGAAACCGGGCAAACACTACTATGTGTCGTGGGTTGGGGTTTGGTTTGAATTGCTCTAGAAACGAAAGAAAAGTAAAAAAAAAAATAACAAAAACAACAACAACTACTACGACTACCCAAGAAGATAACACACATATCCCCCAGGAATCGTTCGCTCGCCGCTCTCTTCATATCTTATCGTGTATGCATAGCAGTACACTATACTTAAACGAACCATAAAACCAACCCTTCGGTGTATAAGTAAATTATATCGGCGAAAAATAAAAGTCAACCAGCAAAATATATTCTCTCCACACAAGAACACACAACTCGAAATCCAGAACAGAAAAAGCCAAAAATAATAACGCGCTGGTACTCAAAACTCGCTTGCGGTTGTAGTGATAAATGGTCGCACTTCGCTCTGGAATCGATTGTTAAACGACACGACCGACCGACGACGACGCGGCGATATTATAAGCGTTTAAAACACCACAATTTTCCTCAAAAAATTAATTTTATCCTATAGAAATAGTTGTTTTTTTGTTTGTTTTTAATTAAATAAAATATAAACGTTTCCCCGTTGTTAAAAAAAAGGAATACAAGAAAGGAAGAAAAAAAAAACAAATCTAACAAAAGTGCTTGTTTCAAATTCTAAGCAATTTTCTTAATTAAAAAAATATAAGATAAAAAAGTAGGCAACCGTTTTCGAGTCACGGTTTTTCTTTCAATTCGCGGATTTTCAAGTGAAAAACAGCTCCAAACGAAAAATCAAAAAAAAAAAAAAAAAATCAAGAAGTAGATATAAATGGGAGAGAAATGAAGATGATGGTGATAATGATGATGAAAATGGTGATGATTATGATGAAGTGATAGTAGTTGAGTACATAGCTCTAAATGAAGAGGGAAACGAGATATCCCAAAAAAGAACGGAAGTGTTGAGTGCGTTGAGAAGACGTTGACGGTTTTTCGTTTTATTATTTTCTCAATCGGGGAATAAAGGTTTAACGCAAAAAAGTGTTTTCTTTTTTCAAAAATGCATCATCATAATTCAAATACATAATTATTTCATCTAAAATAAAAGAAGAAGTAAAGTAAAAAAAACAGCAATGGGAGTAATGACCACCGAATTTTCACTACTGGGACCATTTTATGGATAAGCGATAGACACAAAAAAAAATAAAGAAGATATACAGCACAATAACAACAACAACAACACCACCCGAATTCAATTGAGGACAAAAATGACAATATAGTATATTGTTTTACATTTGTACTATATTCTAAAGTAAGTTTTCCTAGTTTTTCTTTAGGAATTCAGTGAATAATTTAGGGTTTTATGTTCTTTCGGTTCGTTTTTTTTTTTCTCCTTTGGGGCTACTAAACTGGAAGCTCTATTGGCATGTATCCAGGTTTTCCAGAGTAAAAAAAAAAATACTGAAAAGATATAACAGTGAATTTCAGATAAAAGTTATAAATTAAAACAGTGCATTTATTTAAAATGTGAAAAAAGTCATTTGAAAAATTGGAAAAACATTCACTTTCAGTGTAGATAATGTATGAAAATTCGTAAATGTATTTTTATTTCATTTTCCCAATTTAATTGAAAGAAAGAGGGTAGGTAGAGAGAGGGTTGTGAGGGAAAAAGTGGGTGCAGTTGGGGTGGTTTGAAGTTTTTGAGAGAAAAAGAGAGTAAAAAAGAAACACACAAATCGATCGATGAGGGAAAGAAGGAATATATATTTTATTTTTTGTTCTGCGTTCGTTACGTTGATGTTGTGTTTTTTTCTTCTTCTCCCCCGGTACGAATGTAGGGATATATATTTTTATTTTTTGGGGGTGAGTTTTATTTTTTTTTTTTTTTTAAATGAGAGAAAGAGCGAGCGCATTAGAGAAAATGCACTCACGTGTGTATACTTTAAAAGGAAATTAGTACTTGTATACTTTTGTACACACCCCCTAACTTGGAATGGCTTAGATTTTTTGTTTTACATTTGAGATGATTGAAAGTTGCATTGCTTTGCATTAATATATATGAAGAATGTAAATTGTTTAATAATAATTTCATTACAATGAATTTAAAATTGCAATAAATGTTTGTTATTTTTCTGCTTAAGCAATTAAATCTAGTATACAACTGAGATCTATAGATAGATTTTAACAATAGATATTTTTCTCGTTAGATTGGTTTTGTGTTAATAGTGAGAAGAGAATCACATAAAAAAAATATGGGATTATTCTAAAATTGGGTCAATAGATATATGTATGTATGTACTTAGTTGGATACTGCACTCGTGTAGGTATAAATTATACCGTGTAGTAAAACGTTATTTTTTTTACTGTAATGTTATTGACTTTTTGGAAGGATTTTTATTTTATAAATAAATTTTAATCGAATTGAAAATAAGTTATAACGCTTAAAAGTGTATCATCAATTTTTTAATGTAGGTGCCTTATGCATTTATAAAAAAAAATTGAGCTTGATATTTTGATCAACCTATAGATATCACGATGCTAGAAAAGATGAAAGAGTGAGTCTTTTGCAATTCTCTTTGTAGCTATAACTTAAAAGTCTGAATTGGTATCGTGTTCTAGTATTTTTGTGCCTCTACCCCCCACCCCCACCGAAATTATTAATTTTCTTAAGGAGAAGAACTAGCAAGTGTGGCTTGTAGAAATAACATGAAAAGCAAATCTTCTGATTTTAATGGTCCCTAAAAGCTATTTTAAATCAGTTACAACAGCAAAATAATAAATTCCTTTTCATACATTAACATTTATGTAGACTCAACGAGTAAACACGTTGAATTAAAGAATAAATTCGTTTACTGAACGAACAAAACATTATTCAAAGAATAATTTTAACGTTAATTAATAAATCATTGAATTAACAAAAACATTCATTAGTGAACCAAATGGTTTTGCACAGTGAAATCGTTGTTACGGGCGATTTCAATGTACATAATTCTTCGTGGCAACGCTATTCGGGTCAGACAACACCCAAAGAAAGGTATGCCGAGATTTTTGCTGAGTTAAACAAGTTGGCTCAGTTTTTTGACTGGCCTACTTGGATTCCTGATGTTGCAAGTCAATCCGCCAACACTCTACACTCGGTCCTTACCTCTGACCCTGATAAAAACACTACCAGTGTTCGCCTCTAGGCACATCAGACTATTGTATCATATCTGCTAATTTCTCGTGCCAACAAACCCCAGTTAAAGAAAAAGTTTTTTAGTAGAACCGTGTGGCAGTACGAGAAAGCTAAATAGGACAGTCTTAATGTTTTCTTCAGGAACTTTAGCTGGTAACTATGCTTTTTCGATAGTGACGCGATAGTGCATCAGTGAAGCCGAAAAGCTTTCCATTGTGTATTACTGACCATCTCTTATGGAATGATCACATATTCGATGTAGCCAAAAACGCAGCGAAATGCTTAGGTTTTCTTAGAAGTTGCAAGACATTTGTCTCCCCATCTGATCTGGCTACCATCTATAAAGCATACATCCGTCCAAAACTTGAGTATAACTCTCATACTTGGGCGGGTGCTCCGATAACACATCTGAACTTATTAGATAGGATCCAGAAAAGAGCGCTTAAGCTTATAGGAGACACATCCATTACTGAAACTTTTGTTTCCCTAGAACACCGTCGTAATGTATCCTGTCTTACATTGTTTTATCGCTTTTTTTTTATCATCAATGCCGTAATACTCGTTTAAAGCTATGAATGCCCATCAGTTTACCCTTGAGCCTAACTTCGGACGTACTGTCAAATATAGGGGTTCTTTCTTTAGCCGCACAACCCGAATGTGGAATGTTTGACCTCACTCAATCTTTCCCCCTCATTGTGATGTGCAAAAGTTCAAGACCAATGTGCATCGACATCTCTTATTAAATCCTCTCCACTTCTCCTAACCGCTCGCACGGTGTTACATCGTATCATTATAACGGTAGTCATAATCCCTTGAGTGCGCGCAAATTAAAAAAAAAAAAAAAATCTTTGTGGAATGAGAAATTTTATCTGGAATAGGGTAAAATCTATCAAACCCAAAGAAAACTCATAGTTTGATTCGAGCTGTAAAGATGTTATTTAGGGTCAGGCAAGTAAGTTACGAAGTCAACCCTACTGAGGAAAACCGGAAAAAGTTTCTTCTTTCCAAGGTCATGGAAACTCTGATCAGTTTTCAGCTCAAGAAATATTTCGAGAAAAGAAAGCTTCTTAATGACCGGCAGTACGGCTTCCGTAGCAATATGTCCACTGCGCTGGTGATCTGATGGTATATCTCACCGAACAGTGGCACAAGTCTTTACATCGTTTTGGAGAAAGTAAGATTATTGCACTTGATATTTCAAAAACATTTGATAGAGTTTGGCATCAAGCTCTCTTATCAAAAATGCGTGCCTTTGGTATTGATGAATCTCTTCTTCGTTGGATTTGAAATTGCCTTTGGACCGCTCAATACAAGTTGTATTGGACGGTTTCAAGTCTGAAATTCACAAAATAAGTGCTGGTGTGCCCCAGGGCTCCGTTTGGTCTCCGACTCTCTTTCTTACCTATATATTAATAAATGATCTTTTGGCTGTTACTTCTTATCCTTTAAACTATTTCCCCAACTTTTCATATTCGTTTTAAGATTCACATCCATGTCATTCGGATGTGGAACATCAACGGCAGCGTGTGATAATCTCATTAAATGCTGATTTTCTGAATCAAAAACCGCGTAGAATGTAATGCTTACAACTCAATGCTGTCTCCTTTCGTTTAAGCAAAACTCACCCAAATGCCACTATTAATGAGCGGCACTGGCATAGAGCAAACCTTACAGTTTTCAGTTCTCGGTATGTGTATCACAGACCATCTTCTGTGGAAGGACCACATATTTGATGTCACCACAAATGCTGCTAAATGCTTAGGTTTTCTCCGAAAATGCAAGACATTTTTCTCCGTCCAAGACTCGAGTACAATTCCCATATCTGGACAGGTGCACCAACAACCCGTTTGAGTCTATTGGACAGAATATAAATGAGAACTTTAAAAATGATAGGTTTTTTTCATAAATTCATATTTATTAAACAAATCAGATGGCAAACTTTTTTTTTGAGCTCTATCTGTTTAAGCTATTAAAATAACTAATTTATAACAATTCATAGTAATCATTTATATTTTAAATTCTTTTTAAAACATTTTTTTTAATGATATCATAATGTTATGGAACCAATAAATATGTACATTGTCTATTTCGAGCTACGTTAAAGTTGTTAGCTACGAGAGCAAGTTTTGTGCGATCCAGTCGTGTCCATTTTTCAATGATCATTGGTAAGGTAGTTCATCATTGAAAAATAAAAAGTTTTCAATGATAGCTATAACTGGCCCTAATTGATATAATTAGTGGAAACACAATTGTTAAGATATGTACCTAAATAAGTATTCAAAAAAAAATATAAATACAGTCAAAATCAGTTATAACGAACTCGATAGGAATGGGCAATTAGTTTGTTATACCCGGTGTTTCGTTATGACCGATTTTCCATTTTTTGTTCTTCATTAAAAAGTGGACAAACTTTTTTTTATTTACGTAAAACGTATTTTAAATTTGTTTTCAATTGTAAAAGCCACAAAGAACTTTATTATTTGATATTCGCTAAGGGGCCAGTTATAGCTATCATTGGAAACCATCATTGAAAATATTAGTTGTCAATTTTGAGAGATTTAGAAGTTAAAACAAATGATTATTGTGATGCCAAAGTAAAGCTAATTGACTTAATAATTATTTCTAGGTAAAACGAAATTCAGTTTGACACAACTTTTCTCATAAAATGACTTTTAATTTTTCAATGATGAACTACATACCTTACCAATGATCATTGAAATAATTAAAAGTTACGTTATGGGGAAGATATGGCTCAAAATGATTTTTTTTTTTGAGGAGAAATAACTTTGAGGTCGTAAGCTACCTTTCTGCCTTAAAATAGTCAATGATTAAACTTTCGAAGGGTCTCAAAATCAACAATTAACTTTTTCAATGATGGTTTTCAATGATAGCTATAACTGGCACCTTTCCTAATCGCTCGTGATGCTTTAAGGGTAGTCATAACCCCTTTTGTGCACGTGGAATATACATACCTATCATATATAAAAAAAATCGTTACATTAACGAAAGGATTTGGTTCAGTGTAGAATATTCAAGGTCATTCACTTTATCCAGAGTGTTTGTTATATTTATCAGTTTTTAACAATTTTTATTTGTAATATGGAAGATTGGAAGGCATTTTGCATTTGAAATTTAAAACAAAACTAATGGTATTTGAAACATATATGTGTATACATTGTTTTACTATTTGGGCCAAAACAAATACTGTAATCTACTTACTATTAAAGAAAAGACTTTGCTTTAAAGTTTTTTCCGCATATTGGGGTTTCTAGTTTAACTCTTTTTTGGGGTTTCTAGTTTAACTCTTTTTTTAAAGCAGTCTTAACAACATAATGTCAGCCATATACAAAAATGTCAGCAAAAGATATAAGTTTCCAGAGATTGTATGACAATTTGATGATGTTCATCGGCATCTCCTTTTAAATCCTTCCTTATTTTCCTAACGCTCGCGCTGTGCATGTCATATTAATGGTAGCAAAATGCTCTTTATTGCGCGGCATACTTAAAAAAAAATGCGTTCGTTATATCGGAAAGAAAGTTATTGAAGTCATTCCTTATGTAGAGACACTTATATAATTTTGAGACTATACTGGAGAGCTCTCTCTACTTTTGGTGTCGAAAAATCGAGGTTTTAATCAAATCTAATTTGTTTCTTATCCACAATACATTATTATTATTTAAATAATTAGTATCACTTTTTTACAATAAATATATATTTATATTATATACTAGCTGACCCGGCAAACGTTGTTCTGCCATAGAAAATTTTTCTAGTGAATATTTTTGTTGTTAAATAAAAAAACCACGAATGTATCGTTAGTATATTTTAATGTTTTAATGATCGAAGAATTTGATGGAATGTGATTTATCGATCGATTGATTATCGATAAAGTTGGATGAATGAAACTATTTTACCGAAAGTGTGTTTAACGTTTATGCTGTTGCCAAATACGGTATGCATTGTCATTCGATAATAAAACGTAAAACGTTGTTCTGCAATAGAACATTTTTCTTGTGAATATTTTTGTTGTTAAATACAAAATAAAGAAAGTTTAAAATTTCATATAGTATTGTTATAGTCTAAGAGCTCACAGCAAATTTTGGGAGTGGATTGATAGCCAAAATATGAATATTAGGGTTTGTATGTGCATATATCGTGGTATCGAAAACAATCATCTGGCAGGTTTCTTTTTAAGCCTTTGGTTGGGGTGGAGGTTTGAAAACAGCGAGTTTGCAATTAATTTTGTCAGAGGTGTTACCACTTCAATAAATAAATTTAAAGAGCTTCACGGCATATATTTTTTAAATTTATTGAAGTGGTAATACATCTGACAAAATAAATTGCAAACTCGCTGTTTTCGAACCCCCACCCCTACTAAAAGCTGAGAAAGAAACCTGCCAGTCGATTGTTTTCGATACCACGATATTGTTGGAATCTGCTAATCCAGGAAGTCCAATACCGATTAAATAAAAACAATTATTATTTAAACAAACTAACAAGATGTTTATTAAACAAGAGTAGCAGGAAGAATAATAAATTAATTGAAAACTATCGAACTTTAATTATGTTCGATATTAAAAATAATTATATGAATAATATTACAAAAGTGTTTTTATAGCAAAAGTATATAATACAACAAGTTATATATACTAACAGATATATGCACCTACAAACCCTCATACTCATATTTTGTTTATCAATCCACTCCCAAAATTTGCTGTGGGTCTTGGTCTATTAGTATATTTGAATGTTTTAATGATCGATGAATTTGATGGAATGTGATTTACCGATAAAATTCGATGAGTGAAACTATTTGAACGAAAGTGTGTTTAACGTTTATGCTGTCGGCAACGACGGTACGCATTGTCATTCGATAAACAAACGCGAAACTTTTCGAATTTAGGTTATTGTAGCCGCAACGTGCATGCACACAATTGGCGAGTACGCGTTCGGAGTCTACACGATTGATTTCCTCACCGCCACCGATGAAGTAGATTTGAAAGAATATATGACTTTCGTTTGGCATTGGCAGTACACTTGGCCTTTTATTTTGAGCGATGAGCTGAATTGTTGACCATTTGCCGCAGTATTTTGAATTATTTCTGTTGCGATGTCATTTTAAAACATGAATTCAATTTGCGAATGGGCTTTAGGAACAGGTTTGAATCTGTAATCGTGCCGATGAGCAAGCCTTTCAATGGTCCTGGTGGTGTCTCAATTTCTGGCAGTTGCACTTTTCTTGATGCGCAACACATGCCGGCTGGCTCATTCTTGTATCCGAGCGCATGGCAATGGGAACATACTTTGTAAATTACACCAATTAGCGCTTTCGGATGACCGGAATTTTGAATTTTGGCTCGTACCCGAATGCGAGACGAAGGAACGAAGCGGATGAAAATGCTCGATGTACTTGTTGGCGTTGTGGTGCATTTGCTCTGACTGTGTCAACTACGAACCGGCGCGATTCTCTCCGTTGCAATTATCTTTGCAGATTTTGTTCTGCTCGTGACTCTACTTCTGATTGAGATGAACGCATTTGCGACATGCTCTCACGCACATTCTCGTTATTTTGTTGGATTTGTTCCTCCGTTCTTTGTTCTAAAATTTCGCATGTTTGTTGCTCTATTCGTTCGACGGCTCAAATGGCCCCCTGGCATGGCGTCTTGCTGGCATTGTTCAGTGTAACACACACACAAAAAGATCTAATTGTTAAACTTACTGGAAAAAGAGTGCTGAATCTGAATATGCCGGTTATATTTCTGGCAATCTTGAGAATTTTTAAATATGACGTTTTGGAGTGGAAAAGGTTGTTGTGCATCAAACGGAAAAAAAATTATTTGGTACAATCTATGCATATGGCACATGATTTCAAGGTAATTTTCAATGGAGAACCTAATGACATTAAAAATAAGACGATAGGACTACCCAAACAAAAGTTACAGTCCTTTATATGTAAGTGTGACTATATTTTTAGTACGATATGTAAATATTGCGGAAACTCTTTGGAAATAATGGCCCGTTAACGAAACTTGGTATTACTGTTGCATTCCTCGTGAATACCAAGAATAAGAATATTTAATAAAAAAATCTATCGTAAAAAGGTGCTCTTTAATCCAAAATCACACATTTTCTTTCACCCTAAAAAAAAACACTCTTCCTTCCTAAATATTTTAATAGAATCTTTTGATTCTTGACTCTAGTGACACTTTTAAGATTTGTACCAAGTTTCATGAGGATAGCATTTTTTGTCACAAGTGTTTTGGAAATTACCATTGAAAATTACCTTGAAATCATGTGCCATATGCATAGATTGTACCAAATAATTTGTTTTCCGTTTGATGCACAACAACCTCTTCCCCTCCAAAACCTCATATTTAAAAATCCTCAAGATTGACAGAAATATACCCGGCATATTCAGATTCAGCACTCTTTTTCCATGCGGATACTATCAAAAGTACCTTGAAATCATGTGCAATATGCATAGATTGTAACAAAGTAATTTTTTCCGTTTGATGCACAACAACCTCTTGCCCTCCAAAACGTCATATTTAAAAATCCTCAAGATTGACAGAAATATACCCGGCATATTCAGATTCAGCACTCTTTTTCATGCGGATTCCATCAAAACATTTTGTATATACCGAAATTTTTGGGTTCCGCCCAAAAAGGCCACATTTTCCCTAGACTAGTGCTTATGCTTGGGTTGTTCACAATTTTGTCCTAAATGCTTAGCTTAATGAGTTAAAATTTCAATTTTGCATAGGTGTAGGTATGTCTAAATGATAAAATTAATATTGCATTTGAATTTTTAAAAAGTTAAACTTAAAAAAAAAAAAAAAACAGAGACAAAATTGATTTAATTAAAATGACTTATAGTTTAGTATTGTCTTCTGAAATACAAAACTTTATCGCACAAACTTGCTACCGGTTGAGAAAGATGCACGTACAAAATACATAGGTGACTCAGAGGAGTCAAGATTATTGGCGTCGATTTTTTTATTTTATTTTTTGTAATATTTTTATTTTGTTCGTATTTATATTTGTTTTTATCTTAACAACTGCCCTATCTAATCTAATGAATCACATCATGATACCTAAAATATTGTTCGTCAAGTGTCTCCCACGTCTATGAGTCATATACATATGATTCGTAGACATTGTGTCTATTTAAAACAAGTTAGTTGTTTGAAAAAAAGAAAATGCTGAAGAACCATTATTTTTTAAAGAAACGTGTAGGTTACATATATACGCGTGAAGCTGATGTCTTCTTAAATGCAGACGCATTGTTTCCAAATAAACTTAAGCTAATAAAATATTAATTATGTTTTTCTTTTAGTAACCGTATACACCCACGTATGCGTCAAATCTGGTAGTTCTGAGTTTTTGCTGAGTAAATTTTCTTTATTTAAAAATATAATTCAAGAATGGGTTTCTAGGCTTAGAATAAATTATAGAAGAATATTTTAGGTGTTAGCATATTTTTTCAATAGTGTTGTTTTACTTTAAGTGATTTCTTTTTATAAAGTTTCTCCTCCCAATTTAATGGGGGAATATATAGACCCCCTTCCATATTAACGGGGGTATATAGAACCCCCTGCCGGTATGATTGTTCCCAGTGCTTTGTGCTTTGATGCATTTATGTCAACCATTCTTTATTTTCCATTATACTTTTTGATTATACTACTTGTTATATTTAATTTCGAATCGATACATTTTGAAATGCTGTATTTTGGAAACCATTGGGAGAAGGTTTAAGGCTCAAGTTGAAGCAAATTAAGTTAATTTAAAGTTGTAGGACAATGCTTTTATTTAAAATTTGTTCTTTAGGACTAAAATGGCAAATAACTAAGAAAAGCGCGAATAAATCGCGGTTATACTGATTTTTGACCATTAAGCGATCGCCGCACGAGATCGAAAATTTAGGTTATTTATTAAGCAGCGTCCACATTATGTCAATCAACATTGTCTGTGTACATTGTCAATCAACACGCCAGGGACTGTTTTAAAAAAAAAATCAGAACTACCAACAAATCATATTACTGAACAAAATTATACAGATAATGTTCGTTATCGATTTAAATAGTTTTTTCTTAGACGTAGCCCGTTTATTGGTTGGCTATTTAATCGACACATTCCTACTATACATTGATGATATTCACATTATTTTTGTCAGTGTAGATTTCTTTTATTCGCTGATAATTTCAAAATGTTTATGGAAATAAAATATATGAATGACTGTATATTGTTCCAGAATATTCTTCTGTTTTTCCAAGCATGGTGTCGGAAAAATCATTTGAAGCTTAATTTGAAAAAATGTGCGGTTATGACATATAGTCGATCTTTTCTCCCCAATATATTTTGCTACAATTTAGACAATCAAACATTGCCAAGAGTAAACGAAATTAAAGACTTAGGCGTGATTTTTGACACGAAGTTTTTATTTGATCAGCATATAAACGCAATAGTTGCGAAAGCTAACTCAATGCTAGGTTTTGTAAAACGAAATTCTAAGGATCTTAAGGATCCTTACACGCTAAAAACTTTGTACTGCTCCCTTATTCGCCTCATATTGGAATATTGTGCTGTTGTCTGGAGTCCTCCTACTGTCAAACACACACATCTATTAGAGATGATCCAAAAGAAACTATTACGTCTTGCGCTTCGAGATTTTTCACATAATAATAAAGTCGTTTTAAATTATAATAAAAGATGCCAGTTGTTAGGCCTTCAATTTCAAACTTTGGTACAAAAGCGGGAAGAGTTCAGTGTTATGTTTGTTCGCCATATTCTTTGCTCAACTATTGATAGCTCCTATCTTTTATCTAAAATCAATGTTTACGCCCCTGGGAGGTCCTCACGAGCTTGAAATTTTCTATATGAAATGCCTCATACTACTTTGTTTGGCAAAAGAGAACCCATTTCAAGATGTTCCGGCATTTTCAATTCACTTTACAGTCATTTTGATATATGCCTTAGTGTTAATAGAAATATATTCAAAAAGGAATTAAAATTGATTTTCTTACAAAAAAACTGAATTTGTATTTGTATAAATATAAACTTATTGTCTTAGATCTGTTGATTATAAAATCGTAGATTGAATTTAAATAAACTAATTTTGTTGTTCTTACCGAGAGGGTAATTTTATCGCGCTATCTAAAATTCTTTCCAATCAAACGCGCCAAAAATTCAGACACATCATTGACATAAAAAAAAAAAAAATTTGAACTATTTCTACAAATTCCTCACTTTTTGTGTCAAAAAGTTGATGCTGAAATTTGTGTGATTTGCTTGCTGAACAATTTTTTGTCGCTGTTGAGTAATTGAAAAAAAAAAATTGTTACGATGCTCAAAAATTTAGATTTCTGCTTGACTTTACTTGACTTGACTTTCTGCTTGACTTAACATGTGGAGTCGTTGGGGTAACACAACAAAGTGCGCTTTGAGATCAGATAAAAGTTGACCATGTTTTATGGACTTAGATAATCCTAACAAATATGAATAGTAATAAATCATTCGAAAATAAAATAGGCAGCAAATATTCGAACCTACACTGTGATTGAAAATCGACATTCGTAGAAGTACTTTCTGTTGAACTTCTCTTCGAAAAGGCGGAGTGTTTAGTATCAACTACCAGAAACGTGATTTAGAGCTACCAATTTTAAATAGCAACTACCAGAAAACATAAAACAGTCACTGCAACACGCTAAACATTTTAACCAGTCCACACATTGCCTGTTAATGTGTACGTGTTTAAGCGTATACTGTCATGTGTTATGTGACATATTTGTCATGTGCTTACCAATAAAGGCACAAAACCTCATGCAGTGTCTACACAAATCAGTTTGTTGATTGTTTTGTGGCTTTGATGTTTGGTATCTCCAAGCCCAGTAGGTACATACGTCCATGGAAACACTCATTTTTTACCTCCTCAACTTCACACGTCCATTATATAATAGGGTTTTTTGGTCTGACCAATTCATTTCAAATAAAAATAATACTACAAACGAAAACAAAACAGTATCTAATTACACAAATTAAAATACAAAACAAAATATATTGCACGCAGATGCCACAACCGCAATAAAAATAACATCTGTTTAGATCAACACGTCCAGACTTAAAAGTAATTGTTAAGTAAACCCAACATTGTTGATTTCTACCCATATGAATCGGGTTACGTTCAGGTCAACAAAAGTTGATCAACTCTGTTGATTTACACGTCCGCATTAACTCAAGAATGTTGATCAGCACTGTTGATATACACAAATCAGCATAATGTCGACGCTGGTGGACGAACATGGCTACATCATCTCAAGAAAGACAACGCATACTCCGAAAAGTCTCAATTCAACATTATCAGTTAGCAAAATCAATGACAAAACCGTAGTTAAAGCCACCAAAAATTATTTTTATCAGACTGTCCGGGAAGCCACACATTTCAACCATCTTAAAACTTACAAAGATCTACCGAAATCATGCTGGAACAGATCTGTTTCGTGAGTTGAGTTAAACTACGCCTTAATACAAAATACGGTGTGAAAGATAATGGCATCAGATGGTTCTTACTAAAAACAATGGCGCAAAATTTTAGACGATTTAGTACGATGTTAAATCATTTTTAGTATGATACTAAGTTCAAAATTGTGTTTTGCTAATTTTAAACGAGTTAAGCATCGTACTATCACCTAACATTTTACTAAAGTTAAAATCACCAACTGGCTATTTTATCTTTTTAGTATCGTACTAAATCCATATGAGAAAACCCGAATGTTCCAGGTTCGAGTCCTGGTGGTACCCAACTTTTTTTTCTTTTTTTCTTTTTTTTTGCAAATAATGAAGTTATAATGATAAAAATATAAATATGGTATACTTATTTGAAGCTCATGATAGGTTTCCATCAAAATATAACTAATTTACAACGCATAAAAACAATAATTGTGTTCATCAAATTCAAATTTTACAAATGCAGTGTACTAGTTAGCAAAAGGTTTAAAATTTTGGAATATATAGTAAATTGCTAAATACTTAGCAAATTGTTAACTAGTAAAGTGTTAAGCCCTTAACACTAGGTTGTTTAAAATTGTGCGCTAATGAAGTTTAATTTGGATGGTCCCAGCGGGTAAACCTTCTATTAACATGACATGAGAAAAGAAAAAATAGGCTTGGGTAGTAGACACATGAAGGGAGGCCATTTAATGGTATGTGGCGCAGTATGCTATTAATACCTAGTTCAAATCAACTTTAAAAGCCTACGAATAAGATCTGTACAAGACTGATTTCGGTGGATCTTTTTAAGTTTTCAGATGGTTGAATTGTGTGGCTTCCCAGACAATCTGATAAAAAGCATTTTTGGGGGCTTTAACTATAGTTTTGCTAACTGATAATATTGAATTTAAGACTTTTCGGAGTATGCGTTGTCTTTCTTGAGGTGATGAAGCCATGTTCGCTAGAGTTGTTGTTTTTTCATCGTTATACTTATATTGAAGGTAGCTGCATACCAAGTCCAATGTTTTGACCTTCACATCGACTAATATGACCATTGTCCTAATAGTCTCGAATTTGAGCATTTTTCTCATCGGTTAGAGCACTTCCTATTGGCATAATTGTTAAATTCATGAAAAAATAGCTTTAACTGTTGATTATTTGATTTTTTGCATACTATTTTTAACGATTTTCTGAGCTACTTGGTTGTTTTTCAAGTTGTATTTAAACGAATGACACACAAAATAAGGTCGATTTTTTTACTAAAATTGTTCAAAGAGCTATAAGACAAACAATTTTTTAGGAGGATTGAAAATTTTTCCTGAATCTTAATCCCCATATTACTCTCAATAAATTCTATAATTAGATTTTACATAATTATAAAAGGTTATAGAGAAATCGTTAAAAGTTTATTGAAAAAAATCTGTATTTAAACGAGTGAATTGGAGTGTATGTCAAAATTTTCGATTCGATAAATCTGACCAATTACAATTATTACTTCCAATTGGAAGTTAAGAAAGAATTTTCAATCATACACCCATCACCATATATGAAATGTGTATGAAATAATAGCTCACATGGAAATTCATCTTTAAACATTATAGTTTTTTTCTTTTTGAGACCTTTAGAGAGCTAAATCACTGATTATTTGGATACCAAAGTTAAGCTCACGATTTCCTTATCAGTTATATCCAAAAACGTATTAAATTGAAGTCAAAATTACAAACAATTCTGAAATCTCTATAAGCCTTGAAGAATAATAGTCTAAAAGCCAGCAGGAGATTTTGTTCGTGAAATGAAACCAAAAGATATGAATAGTATAGGTAGTCCTGGTGAAGGTGATAACGAATACGTTCGTCTGCCAGCATGTAGTGGCACCGTTACCACGAAAAAGTGCATCAAAAGTACAACTTTTCTGAAAATCGAAATCGGGTGGGAAACCATTTCAAATGTAATACAACTTGACGCCATGAACTCCCTGATTACAAAACTGGTTTCGACAGACGTGTAGGTGGCCCCAAAACCCAGACAGACGTCCCCGAAAACGGTTTTTTTTCGCGTTTTTAGGCTTTTGGGAAACCACCTGAAATTGATCACAACTTTTAGCCATGGACTCCCTGAGTGTGAGTATATACGTGACAGACGTCTAAGTGGCCCAAAACCCCCGACAGACGCGATTAAAGTCGCCGATTTTTTATTGAAATTTTTAGATAATTGATGTATGCTACCAAAATGTATCGCAATCGGAAGGATAAACAGAGTATTAATGTATAAAAAAAGGAGTTTATAGTGTCACCCAACAGCTGGAAAGTCGCGAAATAAATCGCGGATTTTTTCTTTTATTTTTTTAGTAAGAGGATTTTGAGGGAAACCACTTGAAATGTATCCCAATCAAAAGGTTTTGACCCAAAAAAATTAAAATGTAGGTGACAGACGTTTGAGTGGCCCCAAACAATTGACAGCCGCGATATAATTCGCGGAAGTTATTATTTATTTTTTAATTGTATATTAGTGGTAGCTTCTCCAAATGTTTAACAATTAGAAGGTTCTGACTCAAGAAAGTGATTTGATAAGTCACAGACGTTTGAGTTTCGCCAAACTGCTGAAAATCGCGATAAAAGTCGCGGATGTTATTACTAGTTTATCAAAAAGATTAAAGATACAAATATCTTGAAATGCATCTCAATTTTAAAGGCTTGGCTCCTTGAGTTGCAAAATGTAACTGACAGACGTTTTGAGTTACGCCATACTGCTGGAAAGCACGATAAAAGTCGCGGATGTTATTACTTGTTTATCAATACAAATCTCTTGAAATTCATCTCAATTTATTGGGCTTGACTCCCTGAGTCGGAAAATTTAACTGACAGACGTTTTGAGTTACGCCAAATTATTGAAATCCACGAAATAACTCGCCTTCAAATATTGTTATTGTTTTTTCTTTCAATTAACCTAATTAAAAGGTTTTGACTAGTTGAAAAAGAAATTTTGAAGGAAACACGTTTTTAACATACCAAACCATTCATGCTGTCAAGAGTTTGGAGGAGCAACGTCTACAGTACGAAGACCAAGCTGCGACTGTTCCGGTTGAACGTAGAATCAGTACATGGGTGAAGTACATGGAAAGTGACCGCCTCTGTCACAAGGAAGCTACAGACTTTCGAAAATAGATGTCTCCGAAACATCCTAAGGATTTTTTGGCCGAACACCATCTCCAACCAAGAACTCCTTCGGAGAACGGGCCAAAGTCCTATTGACATCGTTATTAGGAAAAGAAAGTGGCAGTGGATTGGTCACACCCTACGTCGTGGTCCAGACTCTATTGCAAGACAAGGAACAAGGAATCACACAAGCTCGGTAAAAGTTGGGGAGAGCCAAAATACATTTCCAGAAACCGAACGAGATGGCGTGTAGCGGTAGTTGACGCCCTGTGCCCCTTAGAGGAGTCAAGGATCTAAGTAAAATAAGTGAAGGTTTTTGAAAAAATTGATTCCGAGAGATTGTATGAGGGGCTGAGACTGATGAAAAGTGAGCATCAACATGGATTTTTCAAAGGGAGATCCACTGCAACAAATCTTTCTGATTATACTTCCTTCATTTTAACTGAAATGAAAAGCTTTTGGCAGATATCGGTCTGTTAATTTTTTAATTACAGAAAATTGGAGTTCGGGGGAATTTACTAAATTGGATATTTTCGTCTCTATCAGATAGAAAACAGAATGTGAAATTTTGTGGTGTAACTTCACGTGCAATAAATGTTACGTCTGGTGTTCCTCAAGGCAGCCACATTGGTCCTGTATTTTTTTTTGATATTTATTAATGACTTGACTAAATTGTTTGAATATAGTTGGTTTCTGTTATTTGCATACGATCTCAAGCTATTTGATGTAGTAAGCAATGTAAAGGACGGGTTCAAAGTACAAAAAGATATTAATACTTTAGTTTGAATTGTGCAATATAATTGGTATGTCTCTAAATGCAATGTTACTTCTTTTGCTATAAGAAAGGATTTATGTCTTATTGACTACACACTAGACGAAAATAACTTGGAAAAAGCCTTGTTTTAAAAGACCTGAGCATACTTGTCGACTCTCACCTCACTTTTAAGCCTCAAATTGTCAAAGTTTGCTCTAAGAGCAAAAGCAGGCTAGAATTTGTGAAGCGCAGGTCAAAAGAATTCAATGATCCTTACGTTACCAACGCAACGCAATAATTTGTCAGACCTCTATTGGAGTACTGCATTTTAGTTTGGTCACCTTTATTCGATTTCGACGTTAAGAAGCTTGGATTCCGTTCAAAAACAATGTCTTTTATTTGCACTGAAAGATTTTAATTCAAATCGTGAAAATTTGCAACTACCACCATCGAAAGCCGTTTAAAACTTATAAATTTGTTAAGTCGTGCCAACCGTAGAATACTTTCTGAAGCAATTTTTCTTTATGATATCCTGAATGTTATTATAGCTTCAACAGTTTTATGTTAAAAAATAAGTCTGAGGTTCACCAAATGTTTAAAGATGTAATTCACAAAACAAGCTACGAAAATAATGAACCATTCAACCGTTGCATTTTAACATTTAATAAATACGCTGATATATTTAATATAAATATGAAAAAAAAATACTTAAAAAAAAATATATTATGTCGCGAATGATTGAAAATTGAAGTTTCTTTTTTTTAATATTTGTATCTCCTCTCGAGTTAGACTTACTTGGTCTCGGTTTAAATTTTGCTTTTGTACCTATCCAGAAGTCACGAGACTTAATCAACCTAGCTGTGTACACTGATGCTGCAATACCCGATGACAATATAGAATGTAGGATAAATTATGCGAAAGTCATCAACAAAGAGAAAACTTACTTTTCGTTCAACCACCAACAAGTGGATATGCACAAGACAATAAAAGATATTAAATCGAAGATCAATGAGAATAACTTAATGTTATCGAAAGCAGATAAAGGTAATTCAATATCAATTTTACCAAAAGATGAGTATTAAGATAAAATGGAGAGTTGCTTATGAATGAGATGCATCTCATAGAATTAAAATTTGATCCAACAACAAAGTATAACAGACTGGTGTATGAATTGATAAACTCTTCTAATTTGGTGTTTGATCAGAAAGATAAGCTTGCGCTTAGGAACCCTAGCCCATGCATTCCTATATTGTATGGTCTTCCCAAGTTACATAAGGACAACGTTCCTGTACGTCCGGTTTCATCATCCTTAAATGCACCTTCTCAGAGGTTAGGCAAAAAACTCTCTGCTATTTTGCCTGAGATCTTGGATTTCTAACCAAAATACTCCATTAAAAACAGATTGGGTCTCATTGATAGAGTGAAAGATTTAGTCTTGCCTCCTAATGCTTAACTTGTTTATTTTGACGTAAAAAGCTTATTTTCATCTATTCCAACCGATAAATTAAAGATAAACCTTAAAGAAGATATCTCTTCAAATATAAACGACACAGTTAAATGCAAACAAATTGAAAGACTTGTTGAATTATGCATAGATCAAAATTATTTCAAATTTAATGGAAAATTTTACACTCAATCGTCAGGCTTAGCAATGGGATCTTCCTTCTCACCTTTTGGAGCTGAGTTTTACATGGATGGATTTGAACGAAGATTGTTTGCTTTAAAAAATCCTTTCTTAAGACACATATTCTTATGGATTCGTTATGTAGATGATATTTTTTTGCATATGGACAGTAACTCATGCGTAATCTTATTCAATTCCAAAATGATGTCTTAAATAAAATTGAAGATAATATATTGAGTTTACAACTGAATATGGGCCAAAATTATCTCAATATCTTGGATTTAACGAGTTCAATTGAAGGGTGTAAATTGGATTTCGACATTTTTAGGAAAGGTACAAGCACTGATATGATTATCCCCTTTTCCTCGGCACATACATGGAGCACCAAAGTTGCAACGTTTCATTCTATGGTTGACAGACTACTAAAAATACCTCTTAACAGAGATAAGTATCACAAGGAACTTTGCACTATCCTTCATTTTGCAACAACAAACGGATACAAAAAGCAAGTAGTTTATAACATTCTACGTCAAAAATCCCATCGTTACGCCATACACTCTGCATTCCCTATATCTAAGGAGATATTTGATGCAAATTGGAGAAAAATTCCTTATATTCCCGAAGTATCTGAAAAGTTAATACCCTTTCTCTCAGCAGCCAAAATCAAACCAGCCTTTTTCAGCGATAACACCCTGCAAAGATCATTATGTAATAATAAAATTAAACGTAAAACTGATAATTTGAAAAAAAGTGGCGTATACAAAATTAAATGCCAGGGATGCGACGGTGTATATATTGGTAAAACATCCAGGACCTTCTAGACGCGATTTATTGAACACCAACGATCATCTATGCTCTCGGATCCATCTTCAGGCCTTTCGCAACATCTCAAAAATTCTGGACATTTTTGTTCTATAGACGATATAGAACTCCTACATTGTTTACCTTCCGGACGCGTACTTGATAAGTACGAGATTCTTCAAATAAATAGACACAAAACACAAAATATTTTAAATTGCCAAATAGATCTTTGTAATAATAGTCCACTTTTAAAGTAATCATTGCTTTGCTAATGTTTTCATGTATAATTTATTTTATTTGTCATTCTTTTGTAATGTTACATGTTACTTAATATCCAACTGTTAAACTTTCTTGGTTTCTTTTTGTAATTCACCTTTATGTTTAGCTTGAGCTTTGCACATTCAAAATTTATAATGTATAATTAGTGCCCTGAGGATGTCCTAACCGCGTCGGCTTAATTATAATTTTTAACTAAAATTAAAGCTTGCAATCATTGTGGAAAAAATATACAAGTGTTTTCATTTATATTTTTATATATTCTTAAATTGTATGTATTAATGTAAATGCATTTTCAAAATGTTTTCTGATATTGACAAGAAAATAAAACCAAACTAAAACTAAACTTATCCAGTTTAACCGATTGTGTTTATTTATTTTTACTTCGTTCACTGTGAGCCCCACCCACAGCCGATTCTTAAAATTTATTGAAATATAGAAATGAATACATTACAACATGAAGATTTTTATATTTGTCAATAAAATATAGCTGAACAGTGATGTTTGATGTGAGTCAGACAAAATAACGAGGCTGGGGCTAAGCAATTTAGGTACACTTTATATATTTTTTTTTTCTAAGCCCCAAATGAATTAGGTTGGGGCTTAGGCCTGAAAGTAATTGTACAAAAACCAAGGTCGGGGCTACGAATAATTGACAAGGACAGAAAATTGGGACGAAAAAAAAACGGCTCGGGACTAGGGCTTGACGAGAATTGGAAAAAAAAAAAAAGTGGTCGAGGCTAAGCTAATAATTCCCTTAAAACTTACCTTATTTCAGAAAGTTTTAGGGTTTGGCTATAGGGACTGTCAAGTCCAAATTGGGTCTAAGGCTTGAAAAGATAACTGAAATACAGGGTGGGGGCTTAACAATTAATATGTCAAATGAAAAAACAATTTACCATAAAAACTTAACTAGTTTTGCGTAAGAAAACGCAATTCGGGCTAAGACGAGAGGAGAAATTGGGAACAACAATTCAAAACCTATGTTTTCTCTGTGCACTCAGAAAATCATACAAAGGTGCATGTGAATATTTGGTCAAAGCTAGACGTGCTTGAAAATTGAAGGTATATAATAAGTAAAGATAATAAGTCTATAAATACAGCTGAGCCTTTATATTCTATCTCCTCTTAAAAATATTTTAATTGTTAAAACTAAAACTTTATTATTTGTTATAAGTTATAAAATTAATTTGAGGACAAACAAATTAAATTACTTAATCACCCATATTCTGAAACTCGTATATATGTCTCGTATTTGACCACAGACGTATGTAAGCATTCATAAAGTCGTATATCCAACTTCACTTCTTGAGAAACTCACAACATCGCAATATCGCACAGGTATGACCAGTAGTGGATCCAGGGGGGTGGCTATAGAGGCTAAAGCCCCCCCCCCCCACAGCCGAATCATAAAATAATTTGAAATACAGAAAGCAATACATTACAACGTGTAGAATTTTATATTCCGTCTAAAATATTGTTAAGATATTAAATTTGATGGACAAAATAACCTGGTTGGGGCTGAACTATTTGCATACATGTTATGTAATTTTTTTTCTAAGCCCTAAGATTGGGTCTAAAGCCTGAAGCGAATTGGACAAAAACTAAGTTGGGGGATATGAATATGGATATTTTTAATGCAACGACAATCTTTCCATAAAAATTAAACCCAGAAAATTGGAACAAAAAAAAAAAACAGCTTTGGCGCAATAAGGTCTGAAAATATTGAACAAAACACCTAGCCAGGGTTAAGCAACTTACTTCCTAAAAACTAACCTTATTCCAGAGAGTTTTGGGGGCTCAAGTCTAGGGACTGTCAAAGTCCGAAGTTGGGGCTAAGGCTTGAAGAGATAAGTAAAAAGAGATAAAAATGGTCGGGGCTTTACATTAACGTGTCAAATGCCCCAACTGTATATACTAAAAACAAAGCTAATTTACCGGAAGAAACGCATTTGAGGCTTAAACCATTGGAGAACAACGGGATTTCAAGTTTAGTGTATGTTTAATACAACATGATTGTTTCTTACGGCCTTGGCTGGGCTTAGAAATTTTCGGGGCTACGTTTTCAAAATTTGAAAGGTCCAAGGCAATTGAACATACAAAACATAGAAATTCGCTAGTCAAGGAGCCAAATTCCAAAAGCGTGAGTTTTCTCTGTGCGCGCTCAGAAAAAAAGTAAATGAATATTTGCAATCCCTCTATAGACTCTAGAGTGACGTGCAAATTTATCGACATATTTTTTTAGCATGAATACCTATAAAGCGTATGCAGCGTATACACGAAAACTCATTGACGCTGGCAGAATTGGGCCGCGGCTTATTTCTTAGAGCAGCTTTGTCTTATGTCGTAAAGTGTCAGTTTGTTTGTTTAGTTTCTCTTTGATTTGGATAATTCAGGAAAGATGAGATCTTAGAGGACTAATACCGTGTCAAGGCAAATATATGAGCTTTTGCCAGTACGAACACTTAAATACAAATTTTCTGAACTAGCCAATTAAAAACAGTTTTCAAATCTTGTCAAAAATGGGAAGTTTAAAACATACCCACAGCTTATTGAAAAATATAATACATAATGTAGGTACCTAATTAATTTTTAAATAATATAAATAAACGAATTTGCATATATGCATATATAAATTATTGTGCGCCTTTGAATTTGCTTCTATCTCCGCTACAGCAATTATGAATAATTGTTATTGTACTTTGTATTGAAAACATTTTGAAGCGCAACAAAGGCGGATATAAAGGCACACAAAAAACGGATATCATTAAAGGAAAAAAAATACTTGAGCCTTAAAGGTTAGACCGCACTCACCGGAACTGCACTGCATCGGAACTACACTTCACACGAATTCGTATGAAGTTCAGTTGCCGCTTAGTGCGATATAGCTCCTTAAATTTCATAAAAAATAATGTTTTGCCGAGTTGTCGTGAAGTTTAGTTCGACTGAAGTTGAGTACGGTCTTGCATTAAACCTAAACTGATGTTTATTATTTGTTATAAATTATAAAATTTATCTTGGGACAAGCAAATTTTATTACTTAAGGTCTCAAAATGGATCTCCAAACTGCAAGCCCCCCCCACAGCCAAATCCTAGATCCGCTACTGTTGGCGTATACTTACTTTTTTTATGACATTTTGCTTTGAAAATATCTACAAAGCAAACTCGGTGTGGTTGACCGAATATTGATATGGAAAGTGAAAGACTACATATTTTTGCCGGTGTTTAGTTATGATATTATGCTTTTGGCTAAAATAATCATGAGTTCATTTTACGAAAATCAAAAAAAAGAAAAATACTCAATAAACACGAAGAGATAGTGTATCGCAAGTTTTAGAATAAAATGTAAAATTTTCTTCAAAATGGTAACACTGTTTACAAAAGAACTCTTCCCTTGATTTTAAACACCCCTTCTGTAATTAAAACCAGAAACAGATTTCTTGCTCCTACGTCCTACCTACATACATAGTTACTAATGAAAAAAAAAAAGTGCAGATGCTTATATTTTGTATTTTAGAAATAAGCAAAAGAATAAAAGGAACTGTCTGGCTCCATAAACTCTGTATCTACCTTACAACAAAACATTATGCATACTTCCTTGTTTTCAGTAGATAGTATTTAAGTTTGTGTGGTAAGATATATGGTTGTTGCGATGATGATGATGCAACATTGCGTTGTGTGTTTGTTTCATTAAGAATCTATCCAAAATGTATTTCTCCTTTAAATCATGAAAACAAAATCTCCAATGCAAGCTTAAGCAAAGCAAGGACAAGATTATTTCAAAAATAATAAAAAAAAAGAACCAAATCTGTTCATTCCTTGTATGTACATTACTTAGGTAGTTATTTACAAAATCACGTAGGTATTACATATAAATATTTCCAATCTCCCCCTAGCCATAGAGTCCCTCATTTTTGTGGTCTGTGGTCTGTCACATTGTTTTCCACATGCCATGTCACTGCCATTAGTTCAAATCGAGCGGAAGAAGAGAGTTCATGGAACCGTTGTTTTCCATTTCTATGCTCCGGCCTCCGTCCATCACTATCACCACCCCCTTCCCATCCCCATCTATAGAGAACTGCCATCATTAATCACCATTCGTGTACTGAAAGTACGAATACTCCGCACCCAATATGGACGAGAATCGAGATATGTTCCTATAATAGCTACCTTCCTATAACACAGACATTAAAGTTGTAACTACATATTTAAAATAAACGTCTTTTTGTGCAAAAGACTGTATTTTGTAGTTATACTCGTAGTTATCGGGTAGTTAGCCTTTTTTTTTAGGCTAAATTGAAGATTATCCAGTATCAACCCATTTCAAAGCTCTTCTTTCTTCCTGCATCATCCCATGGAATTGATGTCTTCATGCATGATCCTCCAGCTCCAATCCGAAACCCTTATAGCTGCGTGTATAGCCCGGTTTTTGAATTGCTAAAGCAAATTATAAATCAAGAAATCTACGAGCCAAAAGGGAATAAGACGAGGAATGTTGTGTGACACACAAAACGCAATCGTATATAGAGGAGAATTGTGCCAAATGCCTATGCACCATGTATGCATTAAGGGTTGGGGTTTTCAGTTTCAGCTGGTTGATAAAGCGGTAACGACTCTATGCTGCCTCTCCTGCTGCTTCTGTTGGAATTGAGCCGAATCAAAAAATGGGTCTCGCAGAGGCATTGTGTATAACAGTTGCAGGCTTTTCGTTTTTTTCAGTCATCCCTTTTGAGGGGATGTTTTATGTTTTGTTCATTGTCTGCGTCGGATTGCTGCGTCAGTCAGTGGCGGCACCAGCAGCGGGTGGTGGCTGGTTGTGTGCAGAGGACGAGAAAAGCAAGCGGGTGGATCACATCTCTATAGTTGTACTAATTTGAATGGGTGTGCAATTGGTGTTCTTCTTTTTTGTTTTTATATCGGTTCACTAATAATCGCCTGGGATAACATTTGTATTTTACAATTTTGAGTCTTGGGATAGGTTACGGTCAGATTGTGAAGCCAATTTTGAGGTTATGATGTTCCCAGTTCTATATTATGTACGTATATTGTCTAATGGCTTCCAATATGAACCTTTTTATAATATCGACGTATCGTACGTAAGTATAAGGTATGGTGAGATATGATGGACCCATGGACAACTCCCCAATAGCAGCGTTCGTTCGCTGATGTGTTGGCTTTTTTTGTGTGGGGATGTGCCCGCCTTAATAAATCATTGTTCATGGCGTGTTGATTTTGTGTTTTGATTAAATCAGTTGTTCTATATATGAATGTTTATATGTTTCCCGTCGTGCGTCGGTCTATAGATGTGGCCTAGTGGGGCGAATTAAATTATTAAAGAGTGTTTTCGTTCTCTCTTGTTATTTTAACGATTTATGGGTTGCCTTTTTTTTAAGTTCTAAGAACGAACTTAATTCCGCTGCTAGCGGCCGTTTCGGCTCTCCATTTCTATAACCCTGGTATAAGTTTTGTACATTGAAATAATGTGCGGTGTGTAAGAAAACTTTGTAAACCGGTAAATGATATGTTATTAGTTGGGCTGTAAGATATATTTAGATTTGTATTCTGGTCGATTAGATTTTAATCGCTTTTCTGGTAATTTTTGTTTTGAAAACCAAAATAGCGGTAATAGTTGTTTTAGTGGGTTGTTGAAGTTTTGATTTAAGGGATTAGGTTTCTGTACTGTATGAAATATTTTGCCTTTTAAAATTGAGCCTTTTTCTCTAAAAAGTGTGTGGGAATGAAACTTTTTATTTACATACCAACGACAAAATAATTGATATTTAATGTTATTCTGAATGTATACACACAATCGAAATAACCCAAGAAAAATAATTTATATTTACCATTATTTTGACATTTAACCTTTTATTAAGGTTTTCTGTTTGTTGCCAGAATTTTAAATATTTTATGAGTGGCCTTAAGTGAACTTATTTGCGATAAAGGTATTTTTAGAAGTCAAAATGTTTCCACTGATAAAAAAAAAACACAGTTAAAATGGCTTAGGTATAGGTAACGAAACTCGAAGGCGGAATAGCATTTTTTCGTTTGTTCTTCAATGCAAATTGGATTGGATAGGTAGGTAGGTACTAAAAACATACCTACAACCTACATATGTAGGTACATGACTTTATTAAAATGGTCAACGCATACCCAACGGCATGCGTTCATATACATACCTGTACTTTAAGACAGTTTATGTAAAAGTTTTTTTTTTGAAGAAATTAAAGACCGTTAAAAGTTATTGTGTTTCAATAAAAAAATATATAAATTGTTTGGCGCAACGCCTCATGAAGAACCAGGGCCTAGTGACTAACAGCTCGCAACCATTCATGTGTGCGCGTGGAATGTTTGTTTCAATGATGTTTTCAAAAATTATCAATAACACTTAACTTGATTGTGTGGTTCATTTAATATTAAAGTAAGAAAGTTGTTTGCAACATTCAGTGGTTTTATTATTGGAAAATTCAGGATGTTTTGAAATTAGAAGTATTCTTTGAACTTCATTTTTAAACTTGATTCTTTAACTTCTGTAACATTCAATAGCCCGAAAAACAAATATCTACTTGTATAATCAGAATTGGCATGTCGCATGCTCGCATGTAAATATTTCCATGGCGAAAAGTAGGCATTTTCACATAGTAAATTGAAAAAGTATGTAGCCAGTAGGGTTGTTAAAAGCTAATTAGATTTGTTTAATAACATATATCCCAGAATAAGAGCCCAGGGCCACCAGACATACGTCTTTTTATCAAAGCTAAGATTTTTTCTGCGAACAGATACTATGGTAGCTAAGAACAAATGGAAACTAAGAATCTTCAATCCGGGTGCAATTAAGAGGTAGCGAGTGTTAAAGTTGCATACAAATGTTGTAACATTGCGTTATTTTATCCAAGCTGAATTTTTGATATGTCTTAGAGGATGGTGTCATTAACTTTATTGGACACTTGCCAGACACCAACAGTGGGGCCTAACGTGAGCCAGACACTTAAAATATGTCAAACTAATCGTGCCATTTACGTTGTAGTAATAATTCCCCATCAGCTATACATCTACAGTGGGGCGTATTCATCAGCCAGACATTTAAAAACAGTTAAAATAAGCGAAAAACTCACGTTTTAGGAACAAAGAATTATTATTTTGACAGTTTTAAGGTGATGAAAGGCCCAGCTGTAGGTGTCTTGCTGATTAGAAAATATTGTAGAATATTTGCCACAGAAAACATAAAATCTTGATTTGATTCTGTTATTTAAATGACACGATTAGTTTGACAGATTTTAAGTGTCTGGCTCACGTTAGGTCCCACTGTAGATGTCTGGAAAGTGTCAAATAAATTAAATGGCACTATCCCCTAACACATATCAAAAATTCAGCTTTGATAAAATAACGCAATGTTGCAACATTTGTATGCAACTTTAACACTAGCTACCTCTTAATTGCACCCGGATTGAAGATTCTTAGTATCCATTTGTTCTTAGGTACCAGTATCTGTTCGCAGAAAAAATCTTAGCTTTGACAAAATGCCGTATGTCTGGCGGCCCTGGGCTCTTAGTCTAATAGGGTAATTTGCCTCCTTTATTTATTTCTCCTACTGGTTGGACTGGAATACTATACTAGAAATATTTGGCTTTTTGAACATTTATCGTCGTAGGTCACAATATTCCCCTCAGCCACCTCATTTCTCGGCTAGACATTTTTGGCCTATTCCTACGCATCGATTTAAATAGATTTTAGTTTGCAAAAGTGGTATAATAGGGACGAAGCGCTAGGAGAGGGGATTTTAATTGTCAAAATATTAACTTTTTGATCATCTGATCTGTTTTTTTCAAGGCCTTAAGATAACAAACAAACATATTCAGGACTTCACGTTCAAACTAAGAATGAATTACCTTGTAAGTTTTACATTTGTATTTTTGTTATTTGTCAACGTTGGCTTGAAATTCTAGGATTTGAGGAAACATAAACAAAAGGCATGAACGGATCCGACTAACTTGCTCTTGAAGCTAAGAATGTGCTAGGATGTAGCTAGAAATTGACAATATTTGTTTCTAGATCAGTAATACAATGATGTCGTAAAAATAAAGTGTTAAGAAAAATTTTAAATATAAATTATGTAATTTTGTATACATTTATTATTTAAAAAGCTAAGAACTCCAATTTAAATAGCTATAGCTAAAAAAAAGTATGCTGATATCTTTGATAAATTTGAATTTATAGAATAAAAAATCAAAAACCGTTAGAGCTTCCTTAAAAATTAATTTCTTATATATAATTTTTTAACGTTCTTAAATATAAACATGGTAGTTATGTGCGCTTTTAAAATTTATTAATACACAACTTTACACAAAATGAAAACTTAATTTATTTTTCCGTTTTCAAGAAATACAAATAAATTCAAATAAAACAAACAAAAAAAAATCAATCTTTATTAAAATCCAAATTGAAAATTTTTGTATGCAAAATTGTTCAAACTAAAATAGGCCTCCTGTAATAAATACATTTTTGGATATTGGTTGCATGGCATGTATCGTTTTTGCTTGAGCTAAACAAAAATCAATTTCCTTTCTAGGGAATCCCCTACAAACTGTAAGTCCAATTTTTCAAGAAAATCACTCATCACTTGTGCTTAGGCTGCAAGTAGAGGTACAGAAGACTGGCAGACAGACAGACAGACAGAATTGCGGAACCCAAAGAAAAATAAGAATAATATGTTCCGGTTTTTGAATATTTGTATGGAAGGTACCTTTGTTCTTTTTCAATTTAGAAACATGATTATTTCAGATATTCTAGAAAATAATACATAACCGCTTTAAACCAAGCTTTAGGAAAAATTACCAAGTTTTCAAAATATTGAGTTTTTTTCTTTTTTAAATGAAAACAAAGTTTTTAAAAATTTTGATTAAAAACAATTCTAAAGCTTTATAGAAGCTTCACCATAAAAAAAAAAAATATCGACAGAACTATTTTCGAGAAAATCAAAAACCAAAAAAAGGCTGTAGGTACTAGAGGAAAAAAAAATTACCCAAAAGTAGCTTTTCTAATAATAATAATTTATGATAAAAAATAAATAAATTGTGTACTACACTTTAATGCTGGATCTGAACGGCTGGAAGAGGAGCTCTTATTCATTACAAGTGATACTCTTGGAGGATTTGTCAATTCCTCGCAAGAGGCAGTATTTCTGAAAAGAAAAAAAACTGACTGACTGAAACAGAGACTGAGGCTGAGAAGTGAATCCAGAAGTATACCATAAGCGGAGCAACGGAGTCGCGTGAGCACAGAGGATCTGAAAAGGGAATTAAAATGTTTGAACCCGCGAAACGGGCTACCCAAAGTACTATTTAGTAGAAAAACTTTGAAAGCAGACCGACTGATAACAGGTGCCTGCCGAATGGAGTTTGATTCCTTGTTTTTTTTTTTGAGAACTAACACCCGCAGGGGTTAGTTCCCAAAAAAAAAAAAAAGAATTAATCCCCTAACTGGCAGGTGCCTATGCTTCAAAATTTTTGAACTAAACAGTACTTTAGATGCCCCGCTTCACGGCTTCAAGGATTTTACCTCCTTTTCCGGGTCCTCTGTCCCGCTCACCCGACTCCATCGCTCCGCTTAGGGTATTCTCAGTTGCCTGGCAAGCGCCTTTGTAATCAGTTAGTCTGCTTTCAAAGCTTCTGTTATCATCGAATTTTTTAACAAATTTAGTCTTATTTCCAAATGAATTTTGGCCTTATTTCGTTTTGGATATAGAAATAAAGGCAATTTGGCCTTATTTTTATTTTCAAGCGAATAAGGCCAAATTTGAGATTTGCTCTTATTTCGTTGGGCCTTATTTCACGTCACCCTGTTAATGTATCTAGCAACACATACCATTCTTATCTTCCAAGAATTACAAGAATACCACACACTGGTTCACAATTCACACCTAGCAGTGACTTTTTGAGGATGAATTACCACGTGCTGGACATCGTGTTGATTGGCCCCGTCCCAAATAAGGCAATAATTGTCGATTTTTTGCTAAACCAGGTCTGGTTCTGTCATTTGCGACGTTTTAATATGATGATTCGGTTGGGAAAACCTAAACTACCAATAGTCCAGTGCAATTATAAAATTTTATATGGGGGACCCAGCAGTTTGTACCACCCCAATTTTCTTTTTATTCGATACATAGTTGATGGAATATGATATACCTCAGTTTTCACATTCGTAAAATTTATCGTTTTGCCGCCATCTTGGATTTTACTTTTAACTAGATATGTCGATTCATATTAGTTCTACAAAAAACTTGTAAGGCATAAAATTCGTAAAACAAAATTTCCTATTTTAAGCCTAGCACTCAGTTGAAGTGAAAATGAAATTTCTATATAAAAGTGACACTTATTTCACAGCGATGAAATTCATAGCGAGAGCTGAGTACCCAAATGTGAGAGCGAAATATGAACCGGTTCAAAATTAATTTCATTTCATAATTTTCATTTCCTAACGTACGACCACTAGGAAAAAATAACAGAAGTGTGGAAAAGTGTGAAATTTGTCAATAAATTAAAATAAAAGTTCTTGTAAATGAATAAAAAACCTAAAGAATTGTTTTGGATCTTACGGTCTTTTATTTTCGAATTTAAAGTGTTACTGACAAGCCACAAAAACCAATCTATGGAATTAAAATAGTCTTCTCAAGCATTTCAAGATTCTGTCAAGCTATCAGATAAGTCAAATTATTTTTTTCATCCAAAGTGAGTATTGAAAATTGGCAAACTGAGAAATAAAAATTCACGTGGAGAATTAATTATGGTTTCATAATGATTATTCACGTGAATTTTAAACGGTTTTTATTTTTCATTTCACACAGAGGTGAGTACTAGGCTTTATGTGTTAAATTTTTTTTCGTTATTTATAATATTTAAAAATAAAACATTTTTTTTAATACAAAAAATATTCACAATTTTTTTATTTATTGAAATATAGAAAAAAGTTGTATGAAAACATTTTTTTAAATTTTGAGCCCAACAAACTTGTCTTCGAAAGTTTTTCAAATTTTTGATTGAAAATGGCCTAAGTTTAGGAAAATAATAAATTTTATTCTTTGTTGGCCTGTAACTTTTTAAATATTATCAATAACGGAAAAAAATTTAACAAATAAAATAGGAAATTTTATTTTACGAATTTTATGTTTTACAAGTTTTTTTGTAGGACTAATATGAATCGACGTATTAAGTAAGAATGCGAAAACTGAGATTTATCATATTCGATCAACTCTTTATCGATTAAGTAAAAATAATTTTGGGGTGGGTACAAACTGCTGGGTCAGATTATAATTGCACTGGACTACAAGTAATACTCCAAGTCTATGTTGGTATTTTGAAGGAACGTTGGAACAACGACTTTTATGGAAATGTGGGTTCGATTCCCACATAAGACAGCCTTCTTTTCTATGTATACCCAATTTTCTTTTCTTTCCATTCATTCTAATTAGTTCCGTGCAAATCAGGTTGCATTTAAAAAGACCTTAAGTCATACAGGCATGTACAAAATTGGTTGACTGTTCTTTGATCATGGGACCAATAAGTCAGCCATTATGTAGGTTTATTAAAATTTGTGGAAAACGAGTGCCTATACGCTCTCTAATCGAACTTCCTGAATAAATGTAACCTTGGCCTACTCTACCCGTTATTTTTCAGCTGGTCGGCCCGTGGTCCCGACATTGAATGCGCAGACCCAAAATTTGTTGTTCTTGTTAAGCAGCATCTTCATTATGATGAGTTTTTCATGTCAATAGTGCTGATCAACAATGTTGATTTGATGTGGCCGTGTATATCAAAAGAGTCGATAAACTTTTGTTGACCCGAACCTCAACCAAACCCGACTCAAATGGATAGAAATCAACAATGTTTTGGTCAACACTACTGTCATTTGTATTGCGCATGCGCTGCCTGCGGCCAATGTAGGTTTTTCGTTTTGAATTTTGATTTATGTAGTTTTGTGGTCATATTTTTATTGTTATCTAAAATCAAATGGACGTGGAAAATTGACTATGTAATTGAGTGCTTCCATGGACTCATGATATTATAATAATAATAATTTAACTATATGCCTGTAAGACCTCAGGTCTTTTAAATGCAATGCACGGCACTAGTCAGAAGGAATAAAAGGAAAGGAAAGATTTTTGTTGGCACAGTGGATTGAGATCTTAGGTGTTAATTATCTCATGAATTTCCACGGGTGGCATCCAGTTGAAATTGGGGAATATAGAAAAGAATGCTGCCTAGACTGGGGCTCGAACCCACACGTCCAGGCAAGCAGTTAAACACTATATCCACTGTGCCATTGCCACCCGCATATACACATCAACACGTACACACCACAGATAAGCAATACCTAGATGGGAATCTACGGCTGTCAATTCGGTTTGCCTACAAGTTCAAACGTCAAATGGCCGTGGTGAACATCGGATTTTTGCACTAGTGTACGTGCAGACGACCGTGGTGAAAATCGGATTTTTGCACTAGTGTACGTGAAAAAAATCCGAGTTTCACCTCGGTTCGTGAACAAAATGGCGGATAATTTAAGAATCCAAGGGTTTGTTTAAATGTGCTAGGTTCTTGTATGCCGATTTCCTTTCGACGATTGCAGATTATTTTTTTTTTGTTGTAAGGAAGTCGCAAAAAAAATCGTGTAGCCGGTGTAAATTTTCTATATGAAAGATTTGATTTTTGATCTTTTTTTCTAAACAAATCAAATTTTGCTATCACAGATTTGATTTTTTTGTTGAAATGAAAGTTACATTTAGGTTTAACTACATATACCTACTTACTTTTGCAAAAAAGTACAAAAGTGAGAATTTAAAATGTTCGCTAAAGAAACCTTCTTGCAAGAAAACATACAAAAATTGTTTTGACAGAAAACGTAGTATAACTTCTTATTGGCTGTAGAGCTACTAGCGATGTTGTATTTGTAATGCCTGTAAAATCGTACTGTACTATGGATGGCTTTTGTGATAAAACACGCCTATTGTGTTTTTTCCTCAATCAGAATTGACTTTATTGCAGTTTTTGCAATTAAGAACAGATGAGATTCACACCATTGTGGGTGCTATTTTTTATCCCCATACAAATTAATTCTGGCAGATGAAGGTTTTGTTGGTATTCCAAATGTTTCGCATCGGCTTAGGAGACCATTTTTGTTGCAACACAATTTAAATTGTGTAAAGGATCTTTCAAATCAACGTTAAAGGCTCTTCCAAACCAATGCGAAACATTCGCATGTCAAAATTAATTTACATGGTGATAATGAGAGTGCCCACACCAACGCGGCGGAGAAACATATGAATTTATTTTGACTGACGAATGTTTCTTCACCGCAACGAATTTTTCGCATTGGTTTGGGTGAGCCTTAAATCGGAGCGAAACACTCACGACAGCAAAACATTTACTTTTTAAAATTAAGTTACATGAAAATAATTGAGAGTAGGTACCCACAATGAAAGCGGTGCGGTCCCCAAACGCATCGGTTTGGTGACCTTAAATTAATTTCTAAAAATTTACGTCGGAATTTGACCATGATACAATCCAACCGCTTACGTATAAATTAAAATAATTTCATATATTAAGTGTGTCTGTGCCCTAAAACTAAGAATATAGTAGCTGTCAAATTTGCCATGGTGAATTTAATTTTTGTTGATTTCTCGAACCTTATTATTGGTTGGCGAGATTTTTTTTATAATTATTGTGCTGTAGATCTGAAAAAAATTGAAATTATGTTTTTAAATTTCATAAACATAATAAGGTCTTTTGCCCTTTGCTATGCTCTGCTCAAACAGGGCCCCTTCGGAGGCGACAGAGTTCTACAAAAAGTTCTCATCGCGCATCGTCTGCCCAAGTAGCTTCTTGGCGAATTGGAAGAAAGAAACATGAAAGCACCAAAAGATTTCTCATTGAAATTCAAGGACTCGTTCAAGTTCCGCTTGCCATGCGGGCATTGTGCTTGGTGAAACAATTATTTTTTTGTTAATTTATTTTTTAATGAAAATCACAAACACCGGAATAAAAATCTTCGCACAGCACAATTATGAAAAAAAAAAATGAACTGTCAAACAAATCAAATTCACCGCGTTAAATTGTTGTTGCAGTTCACATCTATTCATCGACACGAAATGAAATTACAAAAACAACAATGTAAACAAATGGGTTTTGGGGGGTGATACGAACGAAAGATTCCTATCTAGGTATTGCTTATCTGTGGTACACACTAGCATATTGATCGACAATGTAAATCAACAATGTTGATCGGCATAATGTGGACACTGCTATACGTTTGCTGAGGTCGTCAACATTTGAAATAAAGAAAAGTAAAACTGTGATCTTTAATTTAGTTTTATATAATATCGGAAAGCCTTGAATTTTACAACATATGTAGGTAAGGTATATGTACATAATTATGTGTGTATAGATAACCTTTATTCCCATAACAATAACCCATTGTATTTGTGGCATGAAACTATATTGTTGGCTATATTGCTAAACTTATTATTTTATTGTTATCACTGCTGGAATAAATAAAAAACTGGATGCTATATTATTTTATTTATTATCTCCAGGCATCATTACAATACTTTCTGGTACGATTTACGAACTAAAAAAAGTAACAACTATTTCATGTCAAACGATACTCATTCCCCCACAGTTAGTGACACTGTTCTATTTTCAAACGTGACGTGTTTCCAGTGAACATTACATTAATCTCTTTCAACTTCTTAACCTAACCCCACCGTATATGCATAGCATATACAATCCTACATATGTATCTAACTAACTACCTGCTATAATAATACTCGTACTTCTAAATTGTTTTTTTTTTTGAAGAATGTAATCAATACATGTCTCATGTCTGCAAGAGATACGATAAACTTGTGCACAAGGACGAGGACTATGATGCACATATAGTACAGTAGAGGAGACCATAACCAGGCACACAGCTCAGGCACATGTATTGAACATTATTTTAATATTTTTTTTTTTGTTATTTTGCTTAAGTTTGTATCTGGCATGTTTTCTTTTCTTTTCTTTTTTTGTATTGGGGTAAGTTTATCTACATACGTCAACGACACGAGCTATTTCAATCACAGCACTTAGACAACATCATAATCATTTCATCGGCAGCGTGTCTCTTTCTCGGCATCTTGTCTTCCAGTCGAGTGCATAAGACTGCCCTTTCGCCTTTTACCAATGTCGTCACTAGTGTTGCCAGAATCTCTTTAGTAACTTTATACTTTAACTTTTATAAAATTTATTCTATGATGACTCGGTCACATGTACTTGAGGGGTGTCCGATAAATTTTGTTTGTTACATACTCAAAATGGGTACCGTGGATTTGTGATACACACACGAGTATTTCTACGTCAAGGAAATTTTTAAAAGTGGTACTTCCAGATCTCTCGCCCTCGGCTGCTTTTTTTTAAAGTCAAAAAATGATCAATAAATTCGCGTATCAAACGTGATTTCACCGACTTAAAAAAACACTTGTTTTTACTCTCTTACTACTTATTTTTGATGGCGCTCACAGCCCAGGATGGGCTTCGGCCTCAACTAACAAGCCCCTCCAGCCAGCTCTGTCCCTAGCTAGCCGCTTCCAGTTGCGCACACCGAGTGCTTTGATGTCGTCATTCACTTGATTGCGCCACCTGTTACGGGTTCTTCCTCTGTTGCGTACCCCATCGGGGTTGGATTCGAAGACTCGTCGGGCAGGTGCGTTGCTGTCCATACGCTCCACGTGCCCCAGCCATCTCAGCCGCTGTATTTTCAGCTTTTTGACCAGGTCAACGTCGCTGTATAGCCCGTATAGCTCGTCGTTGAATCTTCTCCTCCATACTCCTTCGATACACACCGGACCGAAAATCACACGAAGAATCATCCTCTCAAAGCACCCTAGCAGACTTTTATCCGAATCTTTCAAAGTCCATGCTTCTGACCCATAAAGCAGGACCGGGATGATTAGGGTCTTGTATAAAGTCTCCTTGGTTCTCTGAGAGAGGGCCTTACTACTTAAATGCCTTCTTAGACCGAAGAAACAGCGGTTGGCAAGAGTAATTCTTCGCTTGAGCTCTGCACTGATGTCATTCTGCGTTGTAATAGTGGAGCCCAGGTAGACAAAGTCCTTGACAACTTCGAAGTTATATCTGTCCATCGTGATATTTTGCCCGAGTCGACGATGTTGAGATTCCTCTCTCGATGACAGCATTTAATTCGTCTTGTCCTCATTAACTGCCAATCCCATTTTAGCCGCCTCAGATTCAATGCTCGCAAATGCCCCTGCCACACCTCACTTCGTTCTGCCGACAATGTATATGTCATCCGCATACGCAAGCAATTGAACGGACTTTTGATAGATTGTACCGCTGGTGTTGACATGTGCGTTGCGTACAATGGCTTCAAGAACGATGTTGAATAGGTTGCATGATAACGCGTCGCCTTGCCTCAATCCTTTCTCAACATCAAAGGAATCGGTGGTGTTCTTACCAATTTTGACGGAGGAGCGAGATTTCTCCATCGTCATCCTGCACAGGCGGACGAGTTTGGCAGGGATGCCGAGACTCGACATGGCTCTGTATAATTCGTCCCTATTCACGCTATCATACGCGACTTTAAAATCGATAAAAAGGTGGTGTGTATCGATCTGGAATTCCCGGGATTTTTCTAAAATCTGTCGGAGTGTGAACATTTGATCGACGGTTGACTTGCCTGGCCTAAAACCGCGCTGATAGGGGCCGATCAGATCGTTGACAAAAGGCTTAAAGCGGTCACACAGGATGGCCAACAAGATTTTATAATCGACGTTTAGGAGACTAATTCCTCTGTAGTTGGTACATTTCAGAACATCTCCCTTTTTATGGATGGGGCACACTATACCGAGGTTCCATTCATCGGGCATACTTTCCTCCGACCAAATTTTGCAGATGAGCTGGTGTATGCTCCTAGCCAATTCATCTCCCGCTGATTTAAATAGTTCGGCTTGTAAGCCATCCGCACCTGCAGCCTTGTACGACTTAAGTTTCGATATCGCCAGCCGCACTTCAGTTAGGTCGGGTGGACGGAACTCTTGGCCATCATCGTCCAAGTTGAATGGAGCGTTCTGCCTATTAGCGGCATCCTGGCTGTCTTCGCCATTAAGCAGTCTAGAGAAGTGTTCTTTCCAGATCCTCAGCACTGACTGTGTGTCTACTACCATATTCCCACTCTCATCTCGGCAGGTTTCCGTTCTAGCCTTGAATCCTTGGGTGGATCGCTTCACCCTCTGATAACATTTTCGAACATCTCCCCTACCGCTACAACCCTCAATAGACTCTACCGCCCGCTTCTCGTGCTCTCTCTTTTTCCTCCTGAGAAGTCGGCGTTCCTCTTTTCATTTCAGCCCGTAGAGCTCCTGGGCCACTCTCTCAGCAGCTCTTGTTCGAGTCTGCAGCATTGCCTGGTAGGCCTCGTCCTTAGCTGAATGCGCTAGCCGGCACTCTTCATCGAACCAGGGGTTCCGTTGTATTCGCCTAGTGAAACCCAGCACATCAGAGGCGGCACTTCTGATGGCTTGTTGACAGTGTTCCCACTGGTCCTCTGCGCTTGATGCTGGTGGCGGACCTCTTTACTCTCTAGGGATACTAATAATAAAATAGCACAAGTTACTGCCCTTAAAATTTCAAAACATGCCGTTTTTTTACGATAAAATGGCTGAAAAGCCACAAAGTCGCTCCGCTTAGGGTATGCTCAGTCGCCAGGCAGGCGCCTATGTTTTTAGTTGGTGTGTTTTCAGTTTATTTGTAATAAACAGTGGTACCTTGTGTGGCCCGCGTATCGGGTTCAAGGATCTTATCTCCCTTTTTGGGCCTCTGATGATTGTTCATTTTCCATTTGCAGGATTTTTGGTTGTGAAATGTAAATGCGAGAATGTTAAAAGCGAGATTCTGTTATTGCGAGTTTATGAAAAGCGGGCTTATTAGTTTGCGAGATTTCGTATTTCGAGATTTATACAAAAATGCGAGATTTCATTATTCGAGATTTTAGTTTGCGAGATATCGAAGTGCTCCCATTTTTTTGTTATCATTAATTTTTGGTTGAATGCTTAAGCCAAATGAATTTATGTCTTCCGGTTTCTAAAAAAATTGAATACTACAAAAATATTTTTTTGTTAGAAAAATCAATTTTAAGTAGATTTATTTAACATTTTAAATACACAAAAATTATGATAATTTACCAGATTAGCACGTGTCGGTTATAGTGACTTTGGCTTAACTACTCCCGATTTTGAGGCAAATTTCGAAAATACTTTCGGATCGATCCGTAGGTCTTCTAAAAGGTGAAAAAAGGTCGTATTAATTGAAGATAAACTAAAAGAAAAGTCAGTATGAAAAAACTTTATATGATTTAAATTCTTCACTGAATAACGACTAAGATATTTTAAATAAGCAATTAACTGACTGACTTAAAAATTATGAGTGTCAAGAGCAAAACAACATTCACGAATTGAAAAATGGTTAATTGGATAATTTGCCGTAATTTTGTTGTTAAATAGTTGTGACAATTTTGAATTTGTCGTTCAATGTTTTCTATGGTTATTGTGTTGCTTTGCTAACTTAATATCAAGTTAGTCAAACACACTCAGAAAAGTGGTAATACAGTGACTGATTTATAGCTTTTTAATTTGCCATTAATTAGTCGTTTACTATTTGTAACATTTTCAATCTCGTCGTGCTATGTTGTCTTTGTTTTTTGCAGTTTTTCTATTTCGATGTGATTTTGGCAAAGAATAATCTTAAAACGGGGTTAAAACTTTTTATATTGAAAAGTTCAATGCTTTATCATTTTTCGTTGATTAGACTTTAATTAGTTGTGATGTTTTCAATTTCGTCGTGCTATGTTTTCTGTTTTTTTTTTATTTTTTTTTTGTTGCTGTTTTGCTGATTGACAAAACATAACCTTTACCAAATTGACATCAAAATAGCAAAATAGCAAAAAATAAAGGGGACACGTCTGGATCGCACGCACTTGCTCTCGTAGCTAACAACTTTAACGTAGCTAGGAATTGATGGTGCACAAGTACATATCGCTCATTATTCTCTGGTATGCCAACATTTAGTATTTAATAAAATACAATTTTACACAAAATAAAAAAAAAATATTCATTAGCCCGTTTTCAAGATACTGAATTTTCAAAAAAAATTTCAATATTTTTTTAAAAATTCAAAAATTACTTTTTTGAATATTTGTATATGCATTGTTAAGGATCTCTTGTGTAAAAAATTTGGTTGAAATCGGTGGAGCCGTCAACGAGAAATTTGAAAACAAAAAAAAAAATCGGTTCTATGACAGGTACCGTTATTGACCGTAATTGGTAAAATTTGTTTTCATCAAAATGTTGACCATACCTTACAAAGTACCAGCACATCTTTTTATCAAAATTCTTAGAGAAAAATAAGTTTTTTATCAACGTTTTTTCAACATTTGTATGGAAGGTACCGTTATTTTTGAATTAAGAAACTTGATTTTTTCAAAAAAATTCTACATAGTAATAAAAAATTATTTTACACCAAGTTTGAACAATATTGACCAAGTCGTTCACAGTAATATTTATACTTTTTAGAAGATTTACTATAAAAAAAAATTAAAAATTTCAACTTTACTGTTTTCGGGAAAATCAAAACCCAAAAAAAAAAAAAAAATGGTTGTACCGGAGGTTCCAAAATATTTAATTTATGAAAATAAAAAAATTATTTGAATTTTTTTTTTTAACAAAATCCTCGGACCCGTTTTTGACAAACAGTCCTTTTTCTTTTTGTCGAAAAAATTGTATGGGAGATACCGTTATTTTTGGTTTATTTATGGTTATTATTAGTTAAAAAAAAAAAAAATACTATATACCAAGTTTGAGGAAAATCCCTCCAGCCGTTAAGGCTGTAAAGGCGACGACAGACAGACATAATTGCGGGACCCATTTTTTTCGCGTTCTCTATCATCGTAATGTTAGGGAAATTATTATCTCGAAATCGATTTTTATAACGAATCCATAACATACCACATTACTTACCTATATCGCAAGTAAAAAAGTGTCCTGCTAACTTTACACGTAAGTTAGCTGGATTGTCCATGGCAAACCATGGAGTCGCCAATTTTTTCCTCTGCATATAGTCCAGTCATTTGGGCGAAAAAAAGTGGTTTGCCTGGAAAGTTATGGAGTAGTTTTGAAAACTTTTAATTTTTATAGATTTGGGGTGCTCTTTCTGAATTTTCATTTTGCCACCTCGTACTTTTGGCGCTAACGCCGCCATTCGAGGTTAAATGTCGAAAATATCAGGTTTTCGCATATAACTCCGAAACGGTAAATGCTATCGAAAAGTATTTCATGCAAAACTTGTAGATTTTTTGATCCCAAAGAAAAAAGTTTTGACAATTTATTCCTATGACTCACCGTTAAGAAGATATCGACATTTCAAAAAACGTAAAATGTCGAAAATGAAACGTTTTCACGTATAACTCCTAAACGGTTCATATTTTTGAAAACATCTGAATGCAAGATTTGTACATTATGTAACCCTCCACAGGAACAAACTATTATTTTTTTCTTAAAAATAACCATTTTAAAGATATAATTATTTTAAAAGTATGTCAAAAATTATAAATTTCCAGTTTTTCACTTTTTACTCTTAAATGACGAAGTTGTTGAAACAAAAAAAATTAGACTCAATTTGTAGACCATAATATTCTCTAGAAAATAGTGTTGGCACTTTTTTGCATTCAAGTCATAAGTCCCAAGATATTGATACTTAAATAGCGTCAAATGTCGAAGAAATCGGTTTTTTGCATATATCTTTTAAACAGCACGTTTTATCGAAAAATTGTCTACACAAAATTTATTCATAATGTAACCTTATATAAGCTTGCATTAAAATTTTTTTTCTAGCAGCCATAATTTTAATTATATCATTATTTCAAGAAATCACATAAAATCAAAAATACCGGTTTTTAGCCATTTACTCTAAAATGACGAACTTGACGGAAAATATTTTGAATCTATTTGTTAGATTTTAATATTCTCTAGAAGAAATATTAACTATACTTTTTAACATATAACACATCAGTTGTAAGATATTGCGACTTCAAAAATGGTCAAATTTCGAAAACATAGGTTTTTTGAATACAAAAAATTAAAATAAATATTGTTTTGCCTGAAAAGTTTTGAAGCAGCTTTCTTTCCGTATTTTCATTTCGCCACCTCGCACCTTTGCCGCTTATGCCGCCATTTTGAAAAAATTAGCAAGACCTTTTTTCTTTGGGATCAAAAAATCTACAAGTTTTGCATGAAATACTTTTCACTATCATTTACCGTTTCGGAGTTATATGCGACAACATGAATTTTCGACATTTAACCTCGAATGGTGGCGTTAGCGGCAAAGGTGCGAGGTGGCAAAATGAAAATTCGGAAAGAGCACCCCAAAATCTATAAAAATGAAAAGTTTTCAAAACTACTCCAAAACTTTTCATGCAAAACTACCAAATAGACTAATAGCTTATTTACGGCAATTATTTGGCAACTTCTTGCATACGCAAAAGTTTTTTTATACTTAAAATAAAAAAGTGTCATGCTACATTTATATAAAGTTAGCAGGATTGCCTTTTTGTGGAAAAACCAGTAGCGCGACAATTTCTTTGATTCCACCGCATATTAACGGCAATAACTCGGCAATTAATAGCATACTAGGATCGAAAATGTTCATGCTCACCTTACGCGGCTGCAAAACACCGCCTCCCTAGGCATCACCAACTGTTGAGAACATCGCGTCGCTTGGTGGAAGTTTCGGGGTTTTCCTCAATACTTGATTGCAATGTTCACATAATTTCGAACTGCACGAGATATTCAAGCACGCGGGAATTCATAGAGAGCCTCTTGTTGCTGAAACCGCTTTTCCAATGGGTAATTTTTGGGAGCATTTAGCCACTGGGCGCATTTCGAACATGATAGATATTTCGATATGATCTTTGTGTATATGAATAATTGAAAGTTAACTTTCAAAATAAAATTGAACAATTTTGGTGCTGAGTCTTTCGATTATAAACTTCCCAAGTTAAATCTAGAAACATAAAAACAAAATGGTAAATACACATTAATTCCTTGTTATTTCATCATGTCGTGAGGCTGAGAGTGAAGTTATAATTTCCTTTTTTTTCTATACATCCGAAACTATATGAAAAAGTTGATGTATGCTAAATTAGGCTAAAATTAATTAGCAAGAGTTCGTTTCGTACGGCGCCAAAAAATGAAAACGTTTTTTTAAAGGAGAATAATAAAAACAATTTTTTCCGTAGAAGGGGGTTCTCTTTCCCCCCCTCTAGGGAGGAGGGCCATTTTTTGTTTTTAAATATTTAAAAACAACGGCAACACTTACAACAAAAAAATTCCTATTTTTGAAAGCCAGAATTCTGTTTTCTTATATTATTTTCAAATCAAGTTAATGATGTCCATAGTTGTTGTAAAAATTACTTTCAAACTCAAAATTAAAAAAAAAAAAAACTTGAAAGTTCTTGCCATTTCTACCAGCGTTCGGTTTTCACGTTCACTGCCGCCATTCTGTTCAGGTGTGTACGGTGCTGTTAGTCTCTGCGTGATACCATTTGATCGAAGAATCTGTTTGACTTCTGCGTTGTCAAATTCACCACCATTGTCACTCAGTAGCGCCTTGATGGAATGACCCTGCATCTTAGCATGTGCAATAACTTCTTTTAAAACGTTCTTGACATCTGACTTGTGTTCTATGGCAAACCCATATCGGAATTTGGAGTAGCTATCCTTAAACACAACCAAATACTTTTTCTTCTTGAAAGAGTTGCTAAAAGGTCCGCATACATCCGTTGACATCAGCTCCCCTGGTGTTGTCGCTTTTCTTCTCGTCCCGAACGGTAATCTGTGTGCTTTATCATAGATGCATGGTTCGCACATATTCTGGTCTAGCTTGACTTTGATGCCCAACTCCTTCTCATGCATCATCTTCACATATCTCTTATCTTGATGTCCCCATCGTTCATGATACAGCTGTAGTGTTGTGTCATCACCAACGGCTACATTTAATTGCACCCCAGGCTTTATTTTTGAAACGATTGGTTTGATGTCTGCCTTGTACAGCGATCCGTTCACTTGACGACTTCCGCACAGAACTATTTTGCCATCCACTTCAAACCAGCACTTCGTAGATGAAGACTTGAAAATACTATTTTGGTTTTTGTCCTGAGCAGCCAATACCGAAAATAAGTTTCTTGATATAGTTGGAACATACCAAACGTCGTTCAATGTCATTTGCTTGTTGTTGAGAGTTGATTTTGCTTTAATGGTTCCTTTGCCAACAGCTCTTAGAGTTTCTTTGCCAGCCGATTGTATACAGCAAGGACTTTCAAAATGCTCAAACTCAACGAAACAGTCTGCACAGTTGGTAACATGCCTTGTTGCTCCATTGTCAACCCACCAATCGTCTGAATTAAACTCCATTGCAAATGCTTTATTGCACACCGATACTAGAGAAGCGTTCGTGTCGACAAAATTGCCTTGGTTGCTACTTGACACTTGGCTTCTATTTGGTCTTCCTTCAGCTATCCACTTTCTGCAATCTCGAACCCAGTGTCCTTTCTTTTTGCAAAAATTACAGATGTCGTCTTTTTTATTCCATGTAGTAGTATTTAGCTTTGGTCGTTTTTCTTGGTTCTTTTTGTCATATCTTGCAACTAGCGCCTCTTGAGAAAAGTTTTCAGGATCTTCACTCTTCCTGAAAATTCTTTCATACATGCAAAGCTGCATTGACAACTCGTCAAATGTTTTTTTATTCGTCCTTTGTTAGTAGCATCCAGCTTGATCTGAAAGCTTCAAACGTACTTGGCAAAATATGCAAGGCTTTGCATACTAACATTAAGTCTGGTAATGCCTTTTCGTTCTTAGCTTTGAGACCACTGTTCAATTCGTTCCACAAATTTCGCAGTTTTGCAATATGAGTCGAAACATCTTGACCTGAATTCCAACTGAATGCAAATAGATCAGTGCAGATCTTAAACAGCTGATCCTTGGAAGTTGCTTCGAATTGTTGTCTTAATGCATTCCATGTATCATGTGCAGTCTCTTTGTCCATGATTTTCTGGTAAACTTCGTCCGTAACAGAGCTTGTTATTAATGATTTCGCATAACTGTTTGCTTTTCGATATAAGCTGCTCTTTTCTTTATATTGATTCATTTCTTCTGGTTTAGCAGCCTCTCCTAAGGGCTCTGGCTTTATTAAAATCCCATCAATAACATCTATTGCTCCTTCATGGTAGTCCAGCAAGTCTCTGATTTTTCTTTTCCACATAGGCCAATCTGATTCACCAGCCAAATCCATTCTTCAGAATTAACAATGCTTCACAATCAAAATATGGAAATTCGATTTAAATTAAAACAATTTATTAATATTCGCGACTAGGCCCATAACCTATTGTTTTTTATGGATTGAAAATCAAATAAAAAGTATTTAATTAAAAAGAATTATTTATTAGTGAACTGAACATTTGAATAGATTTGATAAGAATAAATAAAACTGAAAAACATATTTTGAGATATACAGAAAAATAAACTTAGATGAAAATATAAAAGCTGAGTTATAAACATGTAAAGTATAAATTAACAATAATAGTTATCAATAACTTCAACAGTTAAGTCTTGTTTTTTTTTGCAACACCATTTTCCTTTACATTTAAATAAATATTTCTTGTATCGGCAAAACTATACACTTTGAGTATAGGTATTTTGATGACCTCTTTTTAAAATGCTCTTACTTACAGAATTAAAGTTATAAACGAAAAACTTTGAAACACTTCTGAAATTTTCAAATATATCACTTAATCCCTTCTCATACACAACGTTTTATTTGACTGTAAAATGGCAACCCTGGTCGCATTAGGATCTGTACATACACACAAAGGTATCTACATAAATTCGAACCGAAGAATATCCTTTAATTAGGCACTCGGCGTGACTTGAATATATTATGTGTGTAAAGAAAAGTATACAATGTTAAGGAAAAATATTTCTCTCCAGACTGACAGCGTGAACGTTGTGTCGAGGACAAAACGACCGAACCGCCCCACCCGACCCATGACGACAAGCGACGTCGCGACGTCTTTATCCTCTTATTGTTTTTGTATAACTTTTAATCTGCACTATATGGTGTATGCTCTTGTATCAATGGGTCGTTGGTTTATTGAGTGCTTTTCATTTGCACTTCACCTATTCAAGGATAATTTTCTTCCTTTTTGATTTTTTGTTGTTCATGTCGTTCTATGCAAACTTCTATCTAAACTGGCGCTTCACTATATAAACTGTAGTTGAAGGGAGTCACAGTTTGTTTAAAACTAATTTGCAGACCGTTAATTGACATAAAATATAGGATAATGGATATGTAATTGCTTTGTGCATAGAAACTACATCGAAAAGGATGTCGAAGTTGAAGAAAAACTCTTTCTTTTTGACTTTTTACAAAGTTTTGAAAATTTTTATTCAATTAGATAAATTAATTAGATTTTTTTTCCATTTGTCTTTCTTTATTCCAGGCCCACGAGAAACACTGCTCAGCACAATCTATTTCGTCGAAACATCCTCCATTAAATAGATGTTTAGCTTTTCGATAAATCATTTCGAATCCAACAACATCATCATCATAATTATCGATGTCCTTTGATAGTGTTAAAAATTCATTAATGCCAAAATCCATTATCATCATCATTATCGAAAATCGCCTCAATCAGTAGCTTGTAGCAGCATATTATAAAGCATAAATATACAACCAGCATGTTCGAATGTATTCGAAAAGTGATATAAAAAACTTCATTAAACGGGCACTGCAGCCCCGCGGCTTGCATAAAAAGGCAATCGCTTAGAGTTACACGCGCAACCCACTACTAAATGCAGTGGAAGAAGAAGTTTACTCGATTGAAAGCAGCTACTGGACATTCGCGTGCGCGAAGGATGCTTTGTTGTGGACGTAGGAAGGTAAGTGTCATTATTAGCTCTTTAATGGACATAATGTACATATATTTTTCAACAGTGATTTTTTAAATATTGAAAGAATACATTTTACAGTGCAAAGTTGTAAGGAAATTAATATCAAAAATAACTAGATAGGGGTGGTTCAAAACAAGATATTCTTTTTAAACAGATTATTCAAAAGTTTTGGTTACGTGTAAAAAGAAATTTTTGTGTCGTTTTTCATATTTTATAACACAACTAATCTCTTAAATTATTTTTATTGAAGAGTTTAGGTTTTTTGTGAGGTCTTATAAGGACTTATCGTTGTGCCCAGACAAGTTCTGGCACTACACCCTTTTTACAGGTTCAAACTCAGGCGATTTTCGACCCCCTATAAGTCAGAAACTCCAAACACGCAGCATTTGATAAGCTCACCAGGTTTAGATAACAATTATTTAGCATTAGTGGTTCACGAGATATAAGACTGCAAAAGTTGCAACTCACTCACTGACAGATCCCCAAAATTATGGAGCACTTCCCGATATCGTAGGGTAGAATGTTGTAATTTCGCAGGGGCGATTTTTCAATTCAGGGGCGTGGCGACCGCCCATTTTCTCAGAACTGTTATTAATTATATACCTCCCTGTCACTTTTTTGAGGCCACAATTTTCACAACAGTTTTTTTTTATCGATAAATACCTGTAGGAAATATTTTTCCTGGAAACTTTTGATACCTGTGGGTAGGTAAATATATTTTGCAATAAAAAAGTATAAATTTAAAGGGGTAACTTGGAAATTCCATAGGAATTTCACAAATTATAAGAATGGACTACAAAAATCGGTATAAAAAAATGCGTCACTTGATTGAGACCACTTGAAAAATCTTATAAAAAATGAACAAAACTTTAAAATTTTTATTGAGTATAATGAGTTTGAACGCCATTTTTTGAAATTAGCTCTATTAGGCGGTTTGGAATTAAAACATACAGTTTTTTTTGGAATAATCCAGTGAAATCTGTCTCCAGGCATCGCAGTTAGCTTCGACCAAGACGTCCTTATCTGCAAACTGTCTACTAGCATCAGAAACTTTTCGAGATAGCCAGGCCCAAACGTTTTCGTCCGGTGAATAGGGTGGACATGGTAAAAGTCCAACATTTTCCAGGGATAGGGGCGTTGTCTTGTTGGAATATCCAAGGTAGAGGTCGCAGAATAGTCTTTAGCTCTGGAAATACCCGTTACAGCAGGCATTTGTAACTATTTCCGTTCATTGTTGTTGTTATAAATTACAATTCAAATGTTCCATAATAGGTGATAGCTCCCCACACCATAATACCTGATGTATGATTATGATGTCTTCATAAAATAAGTTTTTTTTTTCTTTAATCGTGAAAATAAAAGTTGTAACCATCGGGTCCGTCAAGATTAATTTTTTTTTCATCTGAAAAGACAACCTTTGTCCATGCGTTTCTACAGGCAACATGCTCCCTGGCTGCCGTAGAACCGGTTTCTTTTCGATTTTCATACTCTTGATGTACCACTGGTTTTAATTATCCTTAAAACCGTCGAAATACTGGCTGATACCCCAGTTTTTTGGTTTTACTTCTGTTCGGTCTCCTAGCTTTTTCTCGGCCTGAGAATCTCAGTTCCTTTAAATCATCTATTGATCCTCTTTCTGCTATTGTCGACGTGTTTCCAGAGCCCATTTTTACTTGAAATTTAATATAAAAAAAAAAGTTTTCTATCCTTTCTTAAATATTTTAAACTTTTGTTTGAAAAAAATCGGCAATGTTAACTTTTGCCAAGCAATTTTTGGAATAGTCTCAATCAAGTGACGGAACTTTTTATATCCATTTTTTGCAGTCAATTCACATAATTTGGGAAATTTCTATGAATTTTCCGAGTTAACTCTTGAACTTTATCCTTTTTTATTGCAAAATATATATACCTACTCACACGTATCAAAAACTTCCAGGAAAAATATTGCTTACAGGTATTTAAAAACATTTATGAAAATAGTGGCCTCAAACAAGTGACAGGGGGTGTATATGCATCACTTCGGTTTGTGGCAGAATAATTAAATTTAGTAGACTGGTATATCACAAAGGAGATATTGGAAAATTTTAAATTATCCATTCAGGGGCGTGGCACCCGCCCATTTTCTCAGAATTGATATCAACTACATATGGAGGGAACTTCTGATTATCGTAGAATGATGAAATTTGGTAGAGCGATAGCATTGGAGATGCAAGCAAAGGGAAAATTAAAAATTTGAGATTTTACATTGAGTGGGCGTAGCAACCACCCATTTACACAGATTTAATATTAAATAGCTATATTGAGAGCACTTCCGATTGATGCAGGATTATGAAATTTGGGAAAGCGGTTAGTTTTCAGGTATACAAAGAAAAAGTTTTAATCATGAAGTTTTTCATGCAGGGGCTTTTCATCCACTCACTTCTCATCAATTATTATCGTTTCAATGCAGCAATGCAAACTTATGAAAATTGGAACAGTGGTAGGACTTGTATTACATACAAAAGGCATAAAGTAAAAACTTACTTTTCCTTATGAGGCTCTCATTGGGCGTTTATTCCACCCACTTTTCCTGACAAAAAGAATCTTTGCAAAAAGTAGTGAAATCACTTCAAAAACATAAATGTTAAAATAGTAGCCAAGTTCTTCCATACAAAAATCTTTCCGTAACAAGTCAGCCGTAAAAAGTAGTGAGATCTAAAAGAATGCCAAGTTCTAAGTTTATTAATGTAAAATGTCAAATATTTTAAGTAGAGTAATATCGAACAACCTTAAAATTATCAGAGAAATCTGTTATTTAATGATTACTGACTTAAATTGAGTTGGTAAAAGAGATGTTAAGAATATACCGACTATAATTACACCAAGTTAAAGTATTGATTTTTTATTGTAAAGTAGAAGAACTTGTTTTATTTTTTTTCACGTGGCACGCAAAAGGCACTTTTTTTTGAAATTGTGGCACCAAAAGATTTTTGAAATAGATAGTGAGTAGGGGAGATACTACATCCATATTCCCCCTTAAGAAACTGAAAAAATGGGCTCCATCTGGAGTTTAAAGAATTTCAGGACGATTTTTAAATTACCTCGGTGGCGCAATTGAAAAAATGTTAATGCTACATTATTGAGGCTTGTACGAGAAGACATTTGCCGCTTCTGCTACCCCTCTCCGCAAACTTAAACATTTCATACAGATATTATAAATTGTTTGTCTCTTATTTTAGAAAAAAAAAAAAATCACCACGAGAGTTGGCAATAGCAATGGCGATACTATATTCGAAGGCATTTCATGAAGATTATTTGCATTTTAATTGAATTTATATACCTATACTTTTAACAATGTGCATAAATGTGTGCCGTTGATTTTGGTTCAAGTAACACGATGCAGAACGGCAGAATATACGCCTAATTATCGGGTGCGACGCAAACGCGCACCATACAGTATGGGGGAGTTCGAATATTAACGACAGAGGTGAGTCTCTTTTCGATTATACTTTTACTACTAACCTCCTTATAAGTAATGTTGGAAACGTACCAACTTTTGTAACTAGAAATAGACAAGAAGTCTTAGATATCACTCTTGTCTCAGATATGGTTCATCAATCGATATTGGATTGGAAAGTATCTTCTGAGCACTCGTTCTCAGACCATAGATACATTCAATTCAGTCTAAATGATGAAACTGAAAAGCCTCCTACCTTCCGGAACTACCGGAAAACAAATTGGCTCCTTTATAGGGAAACTCTTAAAAAGTTAATCAAACCTGACCTTTTCAATCCTCCCTTGAACAAAACTGATCTCGATAATAAAGTCCAAGATCTAACAAATGCACTCAACAAATCAATGATCACTTCCTGTCCTCTTACTAAAATTAGGGGCAAAAAGAAACCTCATTGGTGGAAGCCAGGGCTCGACCCGCTCAGAAAAGAATGTAGGAAACTTTTTAACAGAGAGTTTAGATTGGGATATATATAAGAACTCGCTGAAAGTGTATAAAAAACAAATGAGGATAACTAAAAGAACTTCTTGGAGGAACTTCTGTGACAAAATAGAAGATTCTTCAGAAGCATCCAGACTTAGGAAAGTCCTCTCTACCAATCCAGGGATGCCAAGCTCTCTTAAGACAGCAGATGGCTCCTGGACCAAATCCTGTGAGAAATCACTAAATTTGCTACTTGATACTCACTTCCCAGGTAGCTTACAAATTGTCTCAAATACTGAATTCACTCAGTCACATGTCTTGGTCAATCAAATACCAGGTCTAATTACAAGGGTCAAGCTCCAATGGGCTATAGACAGCTTCCAACCTTATAAATCCGCGGGACCAGACGGCATTATACCTTCTGAACTTCAGAGATCCTCAGATATCAGTATTCCTAAACTGGAAACTATACTTGATGGTTGGCTGAATTTCATTCTTATTCCTTCATTATGGAGAGAGGTGAAAGTTGTCTTCATACCCAAAGCTGGAAAATACTCCCAAATTAATCCAAAAGACCTGAGACCAATTAGCTTATCGTCATTCATTCTTAAAACTTTCGAACGTCTGATTGATATCCACCTGCGTGACACTATAGAGCTTAACCTTATCTCTAAAGCACAACACGCTTACTGTAAGGGAAAATCGGTGGAAACTGCTCTTCACACCTTAGTAAGATCTATCGAATACTCACTGCATCATAAAGAGTACACGCTTGCGGCTTTCCTTGATATAGAAGGCGCTTTTAACAACGTCAGCGGCCGTGCAATAGTAGGAGCACTGGAAAGTTTGAAGGTGGACGGCCTACTGATTAAGTTGATAGACCATATGTTGGTAAGTAGGGTCATCAACTCTGCATTGGGAGGCTATTCCACTAGAAGATCTGTCACTAGAGGCACACCACAAGGTGGGATCCTTTCACCACTTCTATGGAACTTGGTCATAAATTACTTACTGACTGTCCTGGAGGGTGAGGGATTCAAAGTGATTGCGTATGCCGATGATGTTGCAATAGCTATATCAGGGAAACACCCCCAGGTTCTTACAGAACTTCTTCAAACCGCTCATAACAAGCTAATAAAATGGGTAGACCGTTGTGGGCTAGGTGTAAACCCCCGCAAAACAGAACTTGTCCTCTTCACAAGGAAATATAAAATTCCACAGATAAATCCTCCAACAATTAATGGTGTTCCACTTTCCTTTTCAGATGAAGCCAAATATTTAGGTCTCTTACTGGATAAAAAACTATGTTGGAAACCTATATATGTAGGTACGTACATAGAAAACTAAATTTTAAAAGTATTGGCGCAAAATTTTAAACAGCCTTTTATTAAGGATTTAGTATGATACTACTTAACATTTTACTAATTCCTTAACAGTTTACTTAAATTTTCTAAATTTTAAATACTTTTTAACTAGTATCATACTAAACTAATTTCCTTCATAAAATTCAGCTGAACACGTCCAAAAAAGTGACAGCTCGTGCAAAAAATTCACAAACACCCCTGATTTTGACAATTTTAAACGTCAAAGTGTCATATGGATTTAGTACGATACTTAAAAGTTAAAATAGCCATTTGGTGATTTTAACTTTAGTAAAATGTTAGAAGATAGTATGATGCTAAACTCGTTTAAAATTAGCAAAATACACTTTTTAATCTAGTATTATACTAAAAATGATTTAACATCGTACTAAATCGACTAAAATTTTGCGCCATTGAGTTTTCATAATAAAAAAATAAAAAAAATGGATCGTTTCACCCTCTGATAAAAATTTCGAACATCTCCTTTGCCGCTACAACTCTCAATAGACTCGACCACCCGTTTCTCTCGCTCTCTACCTCCTAAGAAGTCAGCTTTCCTCTTTTCTTTTCAGCCCGTAGAGCTCCTGGGCTAATCTCTCAGCACCTCTTGTTCGAGTCTGCAGCATTGCCTGGTAGGCCTCGTCCTTAGCTTAGCTGCACTCCGGCACACTTCATCGAACCAGGAGCTTCGTTGTGGTCGCCTGGTGAAACCCAGCACATCAGAGGCGGCACTTCTGATGGCTTGTTGACAGTGTTTCCATCAGTGTTACCGCAGGTTTAATTTTGAATGAGTCCTGGATGCTGAAAAAATGAGTCATTTTGAAAAAAAATGAGTCCCAATAAAGAATCGGTTTTTTCATTTTTTAATAATAAAAATAATTACTTTGAACTCATAAAACAACATATTTAATTCATAAATATTTTTAAGCTAACTTATTTAACATACATTTTTTTCAGCAAACGAAATAAAAGCGCTTGAACTTAAAAATTGGCTTTACCGTATTTTATAAAGGGCCTTACCAGTAAATTAACCTTATTTGTATTGATCACAAATAATGTACTATTTATGGAATGTTTAATTGTCTGAAGTCAATCCCATATTTGATTCACAATTTATATTAAGGTCGTACCATGTACAGTTAATTAGTTAGATTCTATACCATTATGGTTCATTTTACAGAAATATTTAAGTCGTCACTAAATTTGAAATTTGGTAAGGCCCAAAGTGTTTATTTTTACCCTTAAAAAAAAATGAGCCAAATCTAAAAAAGATGAGTCCCTGAGCTAAGCTTAAAAAAATGATTCCCTTTTGACTCATATGAGTCCCAGTGGTAATACTGTTTTCCACTGGTCTTCTGCCCTTGATGCTGGTGCGGACTTCCTGAGAGATTAAGAGTTTCGTGGTCCGAAAAGTTCTGGCGGTCTCTTGCGATTTAAGTTTCTCGACATCTTAACTTTTCACAGCATCTGCTCTGCGTTGTGGCGTCCTGGATATCCACATACGTTGTCTAGATACCATCAGGTAGTGATCCGAGTCAAGAGACATCCAAGATAGTGGAAGCTTGTCTCGCGTCTATCGTAACGTGGTCGATTTGGTTGACGGTTCGTTGATCACGCGACCGCCAAGTCCCCTTCTGAGGTGTGGGAAACAGGTGCTTAATATGATTTCGCCCACAACAAAGTCTGCCAGCCTGTATCCGTTGCCGGAAGTTTCATCGTGGACACTGGCTGACTAAGGTAGGGGGACGAGTCCGCCCGGGCCCCCAATGTCCGGGGGCCCCCAAATCCAATTCAACCTCCATAATTTTTCATAGAACAATGAAACAAAATGTGTGTAGAATGGATGTACATTACATTTACATAGGTATATATTTTAAGATTTTAAGAAAAAAAACGTTTATATGAACATACTTATTATGTTTTTTTCGTAATGTTTCTATATCATAGATGAAGAAAAATTTCATTGTTCCTCCCATCTCGAACTCAAAATTTTTTTTGTTCAAACTTAATTTTTTGACGGGAGCACTCAATAAACATTTATGTATTTACATATTCTTTAAAGACATATATGTACATAGTACACAATATACAAAAATCGATGTATGTAAGTACGTTCCATATAGACTCAAAATCAGATTGATTTTGATGACATTTTCAGGAAATCTTCAGATTAGCCCAACTGGATCAACAGAATTTTTGTTTGGTTAAAGTAAAGTGTTTCCTTTATAAAGCAGGGGGTCGGTCGCCAGTTTTGAATAAAAGCTTTTAATTTGTTTTCTATTCATTGTTTTTTGCACTTAACATGTTGGTTGGTATGTCTATAAATGCTGATGTGTTGTCCTAATTTCTGTGTCCGTTCCAAAATGTTTTGTTGGATAATTTTTCCCAGAAAAGTTTACAAGCTATGTTTAAGAACACATTTTGCTAAAGTAATGACATCAATTTGAAGGGGTAACCAGAAAACCCCATCGAAATCTGCCGGGCTCTGTAAAGGAACTCTAAAAATAGGGCATAAATATTTCTCTCAGCTATTTTATTTCAAATGTTTGCCTGTTCAACCTTAATTTTCTAACGTTACGTTGCGGAGTCCACTTAATTTAGAAGAGTTGTTTAACTTGTTTAAAATTATGAAATAGGTAGACACGGGTTCCCAACTAAACGACTACATTAACTAGAGCCGGTTCTATTCCTTAAACGAGCAATGTTTAAAATTTTGCGCCAATATATTTTCATTGGAAACTTGAAACGACATTATTAATAGGAAAATTCCTTCGCAATCTCATATAACCTCGACTTTGAAATGGTGGGTGCCAGGTATTTTTGCATATCATTTTTGGTGTCTTAAAACTGGCTTAAACGTCAATTTTGACGTCATTTAAGGGACTGAGAATGTAATTTGAGGCAAACCACAGTTTTAAACTAATTTTTTCGTCCTTATCTTATTTCTTCCGCTGTGTAAGTTTTTCATTTTTTTGCAGCATTTGTTAGTATCCGCAAGATAATTATTAAAAAACTGTGTAACTTATTTTCAGTTTGGTTGATTTTTCTCGGCATAAGAGTTAAGGTTTTTTGAACGAATATATATAGTATTTTTACTTTTTCTGCTTCCGTAAAGGTTTTTCTAAACTTCTCTTTTATTTAAAGAATACAAAATATAGTTGTTTGCCCTTTCTTAAATATTTAAAATTTTTGTTTAGAAAAAATCCATTCCTTTAAATTTTCAAACGCGAAATTCACCGTGGCCTCAATCAAGTGACAAAACTTTTTATACCTTTTTTTCAGTTCATTAACAAAATCTGTTATATTTCTTTAAATATTCCAAGATACTCTTTAGTTTTGCATCTTTATTTTTGTAAAATATGTATGTGCCCACAACTAGTAGGTAAATTTATTTTGAAACACAATTTGTTTAATAGATATCTATTGTATGCAATACAAATAGCGAATAAAGATTAGTATTATAATTACTATGGTTTATGTTTTCTCTGTCGCAAAAGCTGACGTTATTAAGACTACAAAAATATCTGATCATATAAGGGGCCCCATTTAGTATTGCCGCCCGGGTCCCCAACAAGCTTATTCCACCACTGGTCGTGGAGGATGGTCTCCTTTCCGAATCTTGTGTTGAAGTCACCAAGAATGATCTTCACGTCGCGTCGTACTGCTTCTTTCTTATTCGTACATAAATTAATGATCTTGTGTCTTAAACTTCTAAGAATTTTTCATATTCGATTCTAGAACCACATCGCTGATACTCTTCGGATGTGTAATATCAAAGGCAGAATAAATAAATAAATAAATTGGGTGGCGCAACGGAACGGCTCGTGAAGAACCAGGACCTTGTGACTAACAACTCGCGGCCATTCGTGTGTGCGCGTGTCGACAGGAATGGAAAGGACCTACAATTTTATGCCGAATCCGAACGGCTAGACTAGAAGCACCAATTCACAATTGATATTCTTGGAGGATTTGTCAATTCCTCGCAAGAGGCAATAGCCTTTTTTTTTTAGGTGGACGAGGCTGGGAAGCGAACTCAGACCTTCAGCGTGACAGTCCAACGCACTTACCATTACACTACGGGCTACTACAATATCAAAGCTAGCGCATGATTTTTTCTGATGGGATCCACCACTGCACAAAAATATTGCAAATTGTCCACAAAAGACTTGTTATTGTCAGTTAATAAATGAATTTTTCACCATAAACAACGGCTGAAGTTTCAACCCATCTAGGTTCTCAACGACCGATGAATAAAGGGTCTCCATTACAATATCATGTGAAACGCTGCGACTCAGTTGTGCATCACCATTATGATCATTTTTAACAGGTCTTTGATTTTCAATCAAACCCAGCTCGGTTTTTGAAAATAAAAAACAAAATTAAAACAGGTTGAAATCGTGAAGGACACTAAACAATAAGTTTACAATATTCTTAAGGCTCACCGAAGTGTGAATAAAAATATAACAAAAAATAATATCTCGGCCATCAAGAGTGATAACTTGTTTCCCTTTATGTAGAAAAAGTAAATACTTTCTTCCTTTCACCATGATAAACAAAAAGAAATCGGTCGTAGCACACTCAAGTAATAGTCCATTATGAAGGAATATTATTAAGGACCACCCGAAAAAGCGGGTTGACTATATTGTACCTGCCTGAGCTGCTACAATTTTATTTAACTTATACTGCGGACGCAACTCAAAAGCTAACAATATAAAAAACACCGCTTGGCTTCCTTTCTATGATTATTTTCATTTTTAACATTATTATCGCATAGAATTACACAAACTCTCGGAGAACAATTTCCAGAGCCAGAACATAAAATAGAAATATCAAAAGTTCAAAGATAATATCGCTGGAAAAGCAGATACTCTACTCAGGTGGGATACTGTGGTATGAATATTTTGCAATTGATGAAAATGTTGCGTGAATGCCATAGGTCTGTAGGTATAGTCGGTTTTCCTAAACTTTGGCCCTTGAAATTCTAGGGAAAATCAACTTCAATTCATGAGATTTCCAAAAGAAAAGTGACCTTGAAACTCACCTTAATATTATAATGTTGTGTAGATGTCCGTTCCGTCCTTTGAGAAAGAGACAACCAAAAAAAACTTACGCTTTGTTCCCTTGGAAGTACCTTGCTAATTTTATAAGCTCTCGTATCTTTTTATGATAATTGCCGCATAACTACGTTTCAAGGAGTGGAGTGGGGCCGCGGGTGTGGGCGCAGGGTTAAGAGGGATTCCTGAGGTACACATTATTTGGATGTCTTTAAAAGTTGGCTTCTTCTTTTCGGCCTTATTTTAATGTTCATCTTTCAGTACCTTTTTTTTCGGGTGTTCAAAGGTCCTCTAAACTTTGAGGAGATACAATTTTTTTTTCTTACTCCTTTTATCATTTTTACAAAATGTCATTCTTGATATTAAACCCAGTCATTTGTTCTTAATTAGAGCGAGGGGGAGGGGGATGGTATGGTATGGAACATTGTTCGTGTTCCAGATCCGGCGGAGGATGAGATGTTCAGTGTTCGCAGTTCAGACGTGGTCGTTGGTTTGTTCTAGGTAGACAGGAAAAAAAAAAATTAAATTCGTGCGTGGGATGCTTTGCCAAGGATCATGCGGCTCCACATAAACGTCGTCGCCGTCCCTCGCTCGCTATGTCGTCGTGAATGATGTAAATAGCTGTTGTAAATGGAAAAATATTTTTTGTTCTCTTGTCGTCATTCTCGATGTGCCTTGATGCTGAATTCTATAAGGGTAGTAAATCTTTCTCATGAATTTTATTTAGATGAACTTTGAGATATTTTCGTTTGGAGATGTGTAGGCGTTGTGTAAGGTTACTTATAATATATGGAGGTATTTTATGCATGAATGTGTGTAGGGGGGGGGGGGGGGGAATAATTGACAAGACTGAAGTGGGTACACGTACATGTGGTGACATATCCTTTTAATAAAACACAATATGGTCTTGGAGAAAATACCTATTTTGCAATAATGTTCCACTGATATATTCAATTTGAAGTTAGTCAGGATTTAATTAAAATAAAATACACCAAAAATAAGATTGGATTAATACATATTTAATAGGTATTTATAGAAAGTTTTATTATTAAAATTTATAAGTGGAGAGTTATAAGGATTTGCGGTACCATAATCGACTCAAATTGTTTGGTGATAAAATACTAAACAAATATTTCCAGTTAAATGCTAACACTTACGGTTCGCGTACATTGAAACCGATTTCGGGTCGGAGCTATTCAGACGAATGTGTCGCACGTTTGTCTACGTACACTCCTACCATTCTCGGCCGATGTCCGTTCTTAACGCTGCCCATTTTGTATTTATTGTCTTTCCGAAATTTGTCCTTTAAGCTACTTAATTTTTTGTTTTGTGTCTGCAACACACAATTCCATCTCTGATGAAACTTCTTCTATTTTTTTTTGTTATAAACAGAAACACATTTAATTAATTTTTCAATATTTATTTTATTTTGTATCTATTCTGGCACGAAATGTCCGGAAAATGACGTTAAATCCAAACAAGTTCGGATTTGTCGGTTGATCGGTTATTAACAGCCGACATCGGACGATGTCGGTTGTAGTGGTGTACGCGCTATCTTCCTTTTACATACGTTTGATTCAATCGGCCGAGTTCGGCCGAGGACGGCCGCCTAGCATAAACCGGCCGATAACTGGTTATGTGTACGCGAGCCGTTAGTTCGCAAATTAACCAAACATTAAAAAACTAAACATCCAATTGAGATCAAACTTGTATATTTAGGATGTAATGAGAAGTTCACGTTCATCAAAAGTTCTCAAGTTATTCGATAGATGGCTAATGTAACGAAATTAGCTTAAGCCATTGTATATAAAACCTTACTGAAGAGCTCAATTTTTGTTGTCAGAGCGAAACGCATCTGCACTATAGGTCGCAAAAACATTCCAAATTAATATAAAGCCTATTTAATCGTAGTAATTTAATGAGCTAGGTTTTTCTAGTGTTCTAGTGTTCATTTTGATTTGACATGCCAGCTAGCAAAGTTAGTTGTGGAACCACCATTCAATACTTTCGATTTGGACTATGATAAGACTATATAGATTTTATGTAGGTCCGTCAAGCTGCGTCATCCACAACGGAAATTCAAAATTCTAATAACGCAGGAATTAAGCGCTTTTTAGGAGCTAATTTAGTAACCCAATCCGGGCGGAGCACTTAAATGCCTTCCCACTGAAACCCGTGGACGACCCAGCTTGACATCAAGCTGCGTCGCCCACACCTTTAAAATAAAAAATTCCAAAATTCTAATGATGCACGAATTAAGCGCTTTTTAGGGGCTCATACTCATACTCATAATAGACTAAGAGCCCAGGGCCGCCAGACATACGTCATTTTATCAAAGCTGAGGTTTTGTGTTTGAATTTATACCATGGTATGTAAAACCGAATGGGTACTTCAAATCTTGGATCCGGGTGCAATTTAGAGATAATGAATGTTAAAGGTGCATAAAAAGTTGCCAAAATTACGTCATTTTATTAAAGCTGATTTTTTGATATTGTGGTGAATATGCCCATTTATGCAAACAACGACAGCTTTTATTCTTCACTAACAGAATAAATAAGTACTGAGTTGCGCGCCATCTTTGAACAAATGATTAACTAATGTTATCCAATGCCTTAACCACTCTAATCGTTATTCAATACCTAAACCAATCTCATCGTTATCCAATGCCTAAGCCACAGGAACTAATTAATTGGTCGAAAGCTTTTGAGATACTTGTGGAGACTTGTGGAGGAGAAGCACATTCCAGCACATTCCAGAATCCTAGAAGATTCTAGTAGCTTTTTCTCGGATATAAATTCCACCAGTCCAAAACCCTCAGTTTGATTTTAAAAGTGAATGGATAAACGTCGGTGTGAAAATAGAGAATTAAGAGTTACATACATACTTATGCTGTTTATAATAAAAGTATGAGAAGTAAAGTATTTGAAGTAAAATAAAGGTGTTTTATTTTTGTAAAGAAATTGTTGTTCAGTTTGAACAAAAGAAATAGGTTTAATTTGCGAACCCTTGGCAAAATATTACAATATGTTCAAAAGGTTGGTGACACCCACTTTGCCTACATGGATGCCTAACGGCAGCCAGACACCTTTAAAGTGTCAACAAAAATGGTGCCATTTAAGTTATCGTATCAAACCTAATTTGTATATATGTTGTTTATTAAATAAGAGAGATTTGAGAAAATAAATTGGTCGTCACCTCAAAATCACTATCGTGTTTCTTCCTCAATCGTCGCGAATAAAAATAAAATGTAATGTGAGTGAAATGTCAAATTGGACGAATGTTCGTTCATTGGTTGGTCGTTAGTCACTCTCATGTGAATAGTACTTTATTATTTCTAGTAAGGGCGTTAAGGTCATATTTTAGGTCAAACCTTAAACTTCATTCTGACGGGATGAGCCTTGGTACACTAATTAGTAGTCCACATCCTAAATTTACTTTTAAGAAGTGTTGCCACTGTGGCAACACTGGCAGACCAGAGATACCAGCGCAAAATACCCTCGGCCTATAAGGGTTTTTGTTTGTTTTGTTTTTTTTTATATTTCGCGCGAAATTTAAAACTTTTATTTTATAAAATTCCGAAAATTGTATAATTTCTTTCGGAGTCTTATGAAATGTAAATACATTTTTATTTACCCCGAAAATTGTGTGATTTTTTTCGGAGTCTGTGAAATGTAAATACATTTTTACTTACTCCGAAAATAAAAATGTAATTATAATTCATAAGACTCCGAAAAAAATCATACAATTTTAGGAGTTTTATAAAACAAAAGTATTAAATTTCGCGCGAAATATAAAAAAATAATACGTGTTATGTTCATCATGTGCAAAATGAATTATTGAATTATTAACAATTGCTTCAAGCCACAAATAGAAACAACATTGAATGTGACATCTATTAGAAAGTAACGGGGTGCTGTAGCGGGTAACTTTCCAATCATTTTTGCAATTTTCGAAGACATGAAATTTTTATATCAGAAATTATTTTCTAAAACTGTTGCGCGATAGACACAACATTTTCGATTTTGACATGCTATAAGATAAGTTAGTCTTATTTTTTTTTGGTAAAGAGAAATAAAGCAAATTTGGTCTTATTTTTCAAAATAAATTCGACTTATTTGACAGTGTCAAAGTGTAATAAATCCAACTGCTGAAAATTGGCCTTATTTCACTTGGCTGTACATTAAAAAAACCTGGGCTGAGAGGGTGTTTTTTGAGTAAAATGGAAAAGTAAATTACTACTACCAGTAAACCCCTCCCAAAACTGGTATGTTGATGAAAGATGGTGTTTTTTTGAGGCGAAAGGAAAATATATGGGTTACAAACACAAAATTTTATTTGTATGTAATCGAGGTACATATGTGCATACATATACAGGGTGTCCCGTAAGTAATGGATAACCCTGAAATGCCACATAGTAGACTTTATGACCGTCCTGAAAACTGATACAAAAAAGTTCTATCCCAACCACAAGAAAAGTTATATGCATTTTTTTGTTCAGTGCATTATTTTTTTTCTTACTTTACATTTTTGAATACCACGACTACAAGTGAATGAGTTCCATCATTTTTTTTTTGCAGAAATATTTTACATTACTTGTGCCAACACATAAGTAGAAGAAAATTATTATAACTGTTGGACTTCTTAGAGAAAAAAATTATTTAACATTGAATTTCAATGCAAAATGTGAAAACAAATAATTTTTGAAAAAGTTAAATCATAGCTGGTATAAAAAAAAATGCATGAATACCTGAGTGGCCAACTATTTTAAAAATATGCGCGTTAAATGCAGATTTCAAAATGGTATTACTTATTATTATATCTAGAGTCAATAGCAAGTTATTGGTAAAAATATGCAATACTAGAGTAAATTTAGCAAAAACAAAAGTTTTCAAAATTAGCACAGTAAACGTGAAAATAATACCAAGCGTTGAACATAGCAGATTTTTGATTTATTGGCTGTTTCTACGATGTTGTCCTAATGATAAATCCAAGCTTTCAACTTCTAGGGCCGAATGCATTATTGATAAAAATGTCAAAAAAGTGCAAAAAACGGTTACATTTTCGAGCTTGTTTTGAATTTTACCTGTTCTATTGGGCTTTAACAAACGCATCAAATATTTTGTTGGTTGCTATTAGTTTATTTGTTATTTTCTCTAAACAAAAAGTTTTTGAGCCAGCTTTTAATCACATGATCACTTAGTTAGAAAACAAAAATAGATAATTTTTTAATTTTTTTTTTATTTAAAGCAAATGCTCAAACTGTTTTCCATCCACTCTTATACAGGTTCTGCACCTCCGAATAAATGAACGTCTTAGTGAACGTGCAAGGTTTTGCTCAGAAATTTGTAATGCAGCTGCCTCCACACGATATCTTAGCTCCTCTAAAGTCCTGATCGGCTTGCTGTATACGATTTCCTTAATGCATCCCCAATAAAAAAAATCGTGGATTTAGGTTTGGTGAACGGGGTGGCCATAAAATTGGTCCCAGACGTCCTATCATCTGCCTGGATATCTGGCATTTAAATATGCCCGCACAGGCACAGCATAGTGTGCTGGACAACCATCATTTTGAAGCCAATGGGAATCGTTTAGTTCTTGAGGGACTTCTTCCAGCAAGGTTGGGAGATCATTTTGGAGGAACTCCAAATAACCTTGGCCAGTTAAAATCCCCGGCAGCTCAAAGGGTCCAATTATTTTCCCATTGAGAATCCCAGTCCAATAGTTTATTTTGAATTGGTACTGGGACCTGTCTTCCCTCATGATGTTTGGGTTTTGTAGTGCCCAGAAGTGGAGATTATGGAGATTAGTGTAGCCATCTCTTTTAAATGTCGACTCATCGCTCCAAAGAATTTTGTCAAAAAACTGCGGATCTTCTTCAATTTTCATTATCATTTGTCGACAAAATCTCATTCTCGTTTCAAAATCTTGCGGCTGGAGAGTTTGCACCCGTGTAAGGTGAAAGGGATGATATTTATATTCACCAGACCTAAATCCACTTGATTTTTTTTATTGGGGATGCATTAAGGAAATCGTATACAGCAAGCCGATCAGGTCTTTAGAGGAGCTAAGATATCGTGTGGAGGCAGCTGCATTACAAATTTCTGAGCAAAACCTTGCACGTTCACTAAGACGTTCATTTATTCGGAGGTGCAGAACCTGTATAAGAGTGGGTGGAAAACAGTTTGAGCATTTGCTTTAAATAAAAAAAAAATTAAAAAATTATCTATTTTTGTTTTTTTTTTCTAACTAAGTGATCATGTGATTAAAAGCTGGCTCAAAAACTTTTTGTTTAGAGAAAATAACAAATAAACTAATAGCAACCAACAAAATATTTGATGGGTTTGTTAAAGCCCAATAGAACAGGTAAAATTCAAAACAAGCTCGAAAATGTAACCGTTTTTTGCACTTTTTTGACATTTTTATCAATAATGCATTCGGCCCTAGAAGTTGAAAGCTTGGATTTATCATTAGGACAACATCGTAGAAACAGCCAATAAATCAAAAATCTGCTATGTTCAACGCTTGGTATTATTTTCACGTTTACTGTGCTAATTTTGAAAACTTTTGTTTTTGCTAAATTTACTCTAGTATTGCAGATTTTTACCAATAACTTGCTATTGACTCTAGATATAATAATAAGTAATACCATTTTGAAATCTGCATTTAATGCGCATATTTTTAAAATAGTTGGCCACTCAGGTATTCATGCATTTTTTTTATACCAGCTATGATTTAACTTTTTCAAAAATTATTTGTTTTCACATTTTGCATTGAAATTCAATGTTAAATAATTTTTTTCTCTAAGAAGTCCAACAGTTATAATAATTTTCTTCTACTTATGTGTTGGCACAAGTAATGTAAAATATTCCTGCAAAAAAAAAATGATGGAACTCATTCACTTGTAGTCGTGGTATTCAAAAATGTAAAGTAAGAAAAAAAAATAATGCAATGAACAAAAAAATGCATATAACTTTTCTTGTGGTTGGGATAGAACTTTTTTTTATCAGTTTTCAGGACGGTCATAAAGTCTACTATGTGGCATTTCAGGGTTATCCATTACTTACGGGACACCCTGTATACAATATGGTGCATGATTTTAAAGTATTTTTAATGCTGAATCCAATTTAAGTAAAATTAAGACGATACAATCACCACTAAGAAAGTAATCATCGCGTCGTTTTAATGGACAAATTAATTTTTTTTCGAATAGAACAGATATAAAACATTTTCCCTCAAAAAACACGTTTGACAATAGATTTTTTATTTTTTTTTTATTCTTGGTCATAATAAAAACATTCCTACCAACTTTCATCAACGTACTAGTGCTGGGAGAGATTTACTGGTCATAGGTTTACACTTTTCTTTTTCACTCAAAAGAACACCCTTTCACCCCAGATATTTTGATGGGCTCTTTTGATTCTTGTTTCTTACGACAAACGAAACATGTGTGCCAAGTTTCATCGTTTCATCGCTATACCATTGGAACTTGGTAATATTATGCTCGTTTCCATGAAAATTGAGTCATCATTTTATAAAAGGAATATAACTCTTTTTAGGGAAGTTGTATTGTATTTATTTTGACTGCTTACGATTTTGGCATTAGAAACTACTCTAAAGTCATGTACCATATGATTAGATTATAACAAGACAAATATACCTAGTGATTTCATTCCTATGGATTCAAGTATTCTGAATGCAATGAGATATTTCACGTTATCGTCCGATATCTGGTTTTTGATTAAACTATTTTAGTTAACATTACATATTATTAGTAGGTTATCGTTTCCCTGAACTTAGACAAATTTATCAATCACTTCGTTATAGATTTGTGATGGAAATTCGTTCAGCCAAGTCTAGGATATTTTCGGCTAAGCTGAATACCTCCCTCAATAGTCGACAGCTGTGGAGTGATCTGCGTAGCATTGGGCTTGGTAAATCCGAACATAGTCATATCGAGAACGTTGACGGTAACTTTTTAAATAGGCAATTCGTCTGCACTTCTCCGACGACTTCTCTATCTTAATCTGTGCTTCCAGTTAACTTTTCAGCAGGGCAAAATATTACATCTAGCTTTGGCTTCACAGAAGTTAGAAGTATCGTAGTTGTTGAAAGTCTACTTTGAGTAAAGTCAAATGCCATTTTTAAAAATTATACTTCCAGTTGTGCTGCCGCGTGTCATGCATATATTCAACACAATACTTATACTACTGGAGAATTTCCTTCTGACTGAAAATAAGCGGAAGTTATACCTATACCCAAAAATGCTAAGTGTAAATGTAAGTGTAGTTTTCGAAAGGATCCTGAAAAAACGAATAGGTGACTTCCTTAAGTCGAATAATCTTTTAACTCGAAGACAGGGTGGATTTAGAGAGAAGCATAGCTGTTTTACGGCTCTGCTTGATGTCGTAAAGGACTTCCGTCAAGCACTGGATGATGATAAAGTTAATTTCTTAGTCCTCCTTGATTTTTCAAAGGAATTTGATACAGTAGTTCACAGTAAACTCGCAGACTAGTGGAGTTCCACAGGGATCCATTCTGGGACCACTACTTTTTTCTATGTATGTAAACGACATTCCCTCGGTCATTCATAATTGCACAATACATATGTATGCTGACGATGTACAGATGTATCTCGGCTGTGATCTCGGTCTTATTGAAGATGGTGCTTATCGCTTAAATGAAGACCTTGAAAAACTGTCTGGGTTGGGCTCAGATCAATAGACTGACCTTAAATCCATCTAAATCTAAATGTTTAGTTATATCTAAAAGAATTCTGGAGTTGTCATACTTCCCCCAAATTATTTTAAATAATGCAAATATTGAATATGTCGCCTCCGCTCGGAATCTTGAAGTAATTTTTACTCGTAACTTGACATGGGATAAGCATACTAACGCTATAGTTGGGAAATCATACGAAGTTTTGCCGTAGGAAGAAAAATATAGACACACAGAATGAGGTTCGTTTATTGACTGTCGAGGGTTGGTCAAACAGAACGTTGGGTGAGGTATTGCAAAGTGCAAGCTTAGCATATTATACATCTGGGGAACCATAGATATGAATGGTTCCCAAGATGTCATTAGATGCATGCTTGGAGTATTCATGTTGCATCGAGGGAATGAAGGTTGACCTTCATTCTCACGATGGAACATGATAACGTTTCTATTACACCTTCCTCCTTTTGAAGTATAATTTTATAAGTTAAAAGTATGATTGACCAATACCCGTTAGCCATTTTAATTGTTTCAAAAATATCAAAATGTTATAGCATCATTACATATGTTTATGTTATTGTTTATTACTTTATTTAAAATTAAAATTTATTAGTTTTTTCTTTTATTTGATTATGAACATTATTTAAAATTAAAATTTATTTGTTTTTTCTTTTATTTAATTATAAACATTAATTAAAATTTAATTTTATTTGTTTTTTCTTTTATTTAATTATGAACATGCATGTTCATATTTTCTTATAATATATTTATTAGTTTAATTTACTTTACTTAATTTCAACCAAAAATTCAAAGAAAATTTTATGTATGGGATTTTTTTTATATATATACATAGGTAACTTAAAGATTTTATAAAAATAATATTTTATTTTTTTTCTTGTTACTAATTTATTCTCTTATAAAAATAATAACCATTTACATATTTATTTTGTTTTTATTAAAGTTTCGATATAATTAATACAAAATATACTTAAAACGGTTTTAAAAAAAAATGTTCGTATGCACATATCATTACCATAAAACTCATGTTTTGTCACTTTGTTATAAAGGTTCATTATATGTTCGTAGTCCGTTTTTATGTACGTTAAGGTATTTGTTGTCATTCCCTAGTAACGTACAGTTGTTGTTGTCGATATTTATTACAGTATAAGAGCCTTTGAAAAGATTTTGTACATTACGAATGCTTGGGCTCAGTAGCGGATCTAGGAATTGGCTGTGGGGGAGGGCTTGCAGTTTGGAGATCCATTTTGAGACCTTAAGTAATAAAATTTGCTTGTCCCAAGATAAATTTTATAATTTATAACAAATAATAGAGATCAGTTTAGGTTTAATGCAAGACCATACTCAACTTCAGTCGAACTAAACTTCACGACAACTCGGCAAAACATTATTTTTTATGAAATTTAAGGAGCTATATCGCACTAAGCGGCAACTGAACTTCATACGAATTCGTGTGAAGTGTAGTTCCGATGCAGTGCAGTTCCGGCGAGTGCGGTCTAACCTTTAAGGCTCAAATATTTTTTTTCCTTTAATGATATCCGTTTTTTGTGTGCCTTTATATCCGCCTTTGTTGCGCTTCAAAATGTTTTCAATACAAAGTACAATAACAATTATTCATAATTGCTGTAGCGGAGATAGAAGCTAATTCAAAGGCGCACAATAATTTTTAGCCATATATGCTTGAACCACGCGTACAAATTCGTTTATTTATATTATTTAAAAATTGATTAGGGACCTACATTATGTAGTTATATTTTTAAATTAGCTGTGGGTATGTTTTGAACTCCCCATTTTTGACAAGATTTGAAAACTGTTTTTAATTGGCTAGTTCAGAAAAATTATATTTAAGTGTTCTCACTGGCAAAAGCTCATATATATGTGCTTTGACACGGTATTAGTCCTCTAAGATCTCATTTTTCCTGAATTATCTAAATCAAAGAGAAGCTTTTTTGTTCAAGCTGACACTTTACGACATAAGACAAAGCTGCTCTACGAAATAAGCCGCGGCCCAATTCGGCCAGCGTGAATGAGTTGTCGTGTATATGCTGCATACGCTTTATAGGTATTCATGCTAAAAAAATATGTCGACAAATTTGCACGTCACTGTAGAGTCTAGAGGGATTGCAAATGTTCAGTTACTTTTGCATGATTTTCTGAGCGCACACAGAGAAAACTTACGCTTTTGGAATTTGGCTTTTTGACTAGCGAATTTCTATGTTTTGTATGTACAATTGCCTTGGACCTTTCAAATTTTGAAAACGTAGCCCCGAAAATTTCTAATCCCAGCCAAGGCCGTAAGAAACAATTCCTGTTGTATTAAACATACACTAAACTTGACATCCCGTTGTTCTCCAATGGTTTAAGCCTCAAATGCGTTTCTTTCGGTAAATTAGCTTTGTTTTTAGTATATAGGTACAGTTGGGGCATTTGACACGTTAATGTAAAGCCCCGATCATTTGTATCTCTTTTTACTTATCTCTTCAAGCCTTAGCCCCAACTTCGGACTTTGACATTCCCTTGAATTCAGCCCCCAAAACTCTCTGGAATAAGGTTAGTTTTTAGGAAGTAAGTTGCTTAACCCTGGCTAGGTTTTTTGTCCAATATTCTCAGACCTTATTGCGCCAAAGCTGTTTTTTTCGTCCCAATTTTCTGGGTTTAATTTTTAGGGAAAGATTGTCGTTGCATTAAAAATATCCATATTCATAGCGCCTAACTTAGTTTTTGTCCAATTCGCTTAAAAAAAAAATTACATAACATGTATGCAAATAGTTCAGCCCCAACCACGTTATTTTGTCCATCAAAAGTCATATCTTAACAATATTTTAGACGGAATATAAAATTCTACACGTTGTGATGTATTGCTTTCTATAATTCAAATTATTTTATGATTCGGCTGTGGGGAGGGCTTTAGCCCCTATAGCCACCCCCATGGATCCGCAACTGCTTGGGCTCATATACACCTATCAAGACGCGTGCAATGCTTGCAAAAAGTTTAATTCTTCCAATAAATGTTGGCCTATGGCTGCGAAACTTGTTCGAGTTGTAACTTTTCATGCCAAAGATAGCTTAATGTCATTTTCAACAGCATCATCAGATACATTTATGGTCTTCGTAGATACGATAAAGTATCTCATTTTTCAAATAGTTTACTTAACATGCCACTCGAGAACTACTTTCAGTTTCGCACCTTATCACTGCTTTCCGATGATGTTCTGCTTACACACCAACCACCCTACCTTTTTGAGAGATTAAGAAGGGCTTCTTCAGTCAGGTCTGACCAGTTGATTCAACCCCGATATGCCTCGCTTACATCTGAGCGCCAATTTTTTATTAATGCTACACGTGTGTGGAATTCTTTACCTCGCCATATTAAGGGAATAAACAACAACACAAATTTTTAAACCCAATTACGTCAATTTTTATCAGTATCTTAAAATTTCTACTCTCCTGTCTATACCATCTTAGCCTTTTTTCCTCACCTTTTCCTGTTTTCTTCCTATCTCTTCTTTCTCTACCTTTTTTTTTACAATTAGTCATTTAATTTTATTATAAATTATAAATATTGTATTATTTTTGCCTACAACATGTTTCTTCTTTACTTTTTTAATTTTATTGCTATCATTGTTAAAATTATTAGGTTAGCACTAGTTTATAAGATATTATATCTTAATGTGTAGGGCATGTCGAAATAAATAAACTAAACTAAACTACATATTACAGAACTTCCCATACAACCACTTTTCATATTTTTGGTTGAATTGATTTCTTATACAGAAACTTCTTAAAATTATTATATAATATTGCATATCAATTTTTTTTTTTTTTTGGTTTTAATAAGAAGTTGTTAAATTTTGTTTTGAAACTATTTGAAATTATGCATAAATTCACAAACGCATCACTGCGCAAATGATGCGCAATTAGTTTCGTAAAAGCATTCATAAAATGCATCAAAACGCCATCAATTTTTGTATCAAAATGAAAAAATCACGATCTTAATAGAGTCATGAAAACTTATACAAAAAATGATGCTGGTTTGATTAATTTTATTAACGTTTTGTAGAAAGTGATTATGCGCATCATTTGCGCAGTGATGCATTTCTGAGTTTAAACTAGGGCTGGCCACGAGACGAGAAAAGTCTCGGTCTCGATCTGGGTCTTGGAGACGAGACTGGCTTTTAAGCACCCGAGACGAGACCGAAACGAGACCGAGACGAAAGTGAATATTTGGACCGAAATTTAAAGAGAGTCTAATAATTAAAAAAATCCAATATCAGTTAGATATTTATTTTCTTTTGCACGTATTCAAACTATAATCGAAAATATTTCGTTTCAAAATCAATAGGTTTTCCAGAAATCGCATTTTTCGGAGACAAGACCGAGACGAGACTTAATTATTCGACACCGACACGAGACCGAGACGGGACTGAAAATTTTCGATTTTGACGAGACCGAGACGAGACGAGACGAGACCTAGAAAAGTCTCGCAGAGTCTCGTCTCGTGGCCAGCCCTAGTCTAAAACATATTTCTTTTTGCATATAAATACTTCAATTATTTAAAACATAATTAAAAATTGATCTACTTCCGATAAGATGTTACTTTAATTAAATAATTAGCCAAATAATATAAAACGAAGAATTTCAAAATTGTTATTTAGACATTAACATTTACTCGTTAACGACATTAAAATATTGTCAAACCATTAAAGGAGAACTGTCAAAAGTGTATGGAAGCTGGTCTAGGGTCTAGGAACCAATAACAACGATACATACGTCGCGTTGTTGAAAAGGTATGTTCATGTATTACAATACCTTTACGTCAAAGTTAGCAGGTAACCCTGTATCTTGCAAACGCAACAAAAAAGTAATATTTTTTCTCCGCAATAAATTTGCAATAAATTATTTTTAAACATTTATCCAATCCCGGGTCGTTTATCTACATTTTTGAGAAAGTTGACCTGCTAACTTGACGTCAAGTTAACAGGTAACCCCGTATCTCGAAATTCAACAGCGCAATAATGTTTTTTTCGCAATAAATTAGTAACTCAGGGCTTTATATTTGTTGCCCTTCTAACTTTATAATCATTATTTTAATTCACAACATACCGAAAATACGTCACAACAAAAGTATACGTTTTAATATTTATTCATTAACATTAAATCACACCACTCTTTTAATCCAAGAAAAATATTTGTTTACTATTTAACATATAAATACATACATAAAAATAAAATCACTGATCACATATTATCTTATTCCAATGAAAATCAATCATCTCTTTTTCTAACGTTTTGTAGGTTTTTCCTTTTACTCAGCCCGCTGTGGAATAAGTATGTTTTTTTTTTTAAATATTAATTTAACGAAGCTATGTATATGAAGTAAGATTTACCGTCACATTTACGCCCTTTCTATTAACTAAGTTGGTGTGATTTTTGTTTACAGTTACAATTGCAGTTGCGCCTCCTATATTAAAGAGTATAAGATAAAATAACAAGAAACTAAATATTTTAAATTTCATTATTTGACTGGTATAATGCTCTTGATTGAATCTTAAAGTTTTTGTCATCATCAAGATTGTCACCTATATTCAAAAGTGACAATCTTGAATTAATATTCGGTTCGACATAGATCACATAAATATTAAAATAATTTGGCAATTGAAAAAAATAAAACATTCTATCCACTTCTGAAGAACTTATTGTATCTCATTAAACAAAATATTTTGTTTTGATTTTTTTTTCTTTTTTGAGAATTACCATTTTTTTATCGCAGTGGCGGGCGTAGCAACAGTAGTCGTGGGGGAAATTTCCATAAAAAAATACATAACACTAGCTACTACCAAACATCATTTTGGTTGACTTGACTGCAATAATGGAAATATTTTTTGTTTTGTTAAGGAATAATCTAAGGAACAATGGCTAGAAGTCGCAGCTATAATTGCCAATGGAAGGAGCACTGGCGACAACTTGCTCTGTATAGGGCAACAGGTATCGGTTTCGTGTCAACAAAAGTGTTTTAATCAAAACTCACATTCCGATGATGGAGAAGTCCAAAAAAGTTTATATCAAGTTTTCTAAAACAACGGCTTAAAGGATTTTGATTAAATTTCGTACATGTAATCTCTAGAGCAATATTTAATAATACTGAATACCAGATTTTCGCTTAAAAAGTAAAAAAAAAAACGGAAATAAAGTCTTTTGGTTTTTTGACCAAATTGCCTTTTTTTGGGATATTCCCGAATATGTCGTGATTGGCTTGGTTGATTTTGCCATAATTTTGAATTTCTACACTTCTAATTTGGTCAAAAAATATGACTGCAGGAGACGTATGTATACATAGACGCACAGGGGAGACAAATATACAAAAACGGCGCAACGCATGAATGACGAACGGTAGGACGAAAACCGCGTTTCCCTCCAATCTTTTTAATATTTTGTTGTGAGTTTTTGGCAACAAAACAAAAAACATTTATTGATGCAAATTTGGTTGCATTTAAATGACCTTAGGTCTTGCTGGAATATAATTAAATAATTGTCCATTTGGACATTATGTCACTTTTATTTGGACTATAAGTCTGCTTTCAACGGAAATAATGTCCAAATTGACACTATGTCATTCTTAAAAAGACAATATGTCCAAATGAACATTGTGTCATTTTTAAACGGACATTATGTCCAAACGGATAGTATGTCCTTTCCAAAAGGACAAAATGTCTATTTGCACTTTGACCTTGTCATAATGTCCATGGACCTAATGATCGCTTTTGATTTGGACGTTATGTCTAGACATAATGTCCATGGACCTTATGTCCGTTTGTGCAGACTTAAGGTCTATGGACATTATGTCCTTGGACATTTTCGTCCCCCCACATAAAACAATGCCACGTCTTCGTGGACGAGGAGGAAATATTGGCCGACGGACTCGGAATTCACATTTAGTCCAGAACCGTCGGTTAAATAGATCGGCAGAATATCAATTGACGGACAATGAAAATTTCATAAACCAGACTACAATCACACGTGCTAATAAATGTCAAGAGCAACGCAATGAACGCCTTCGAGGTAATGCATTGAGACAAAGACTGGTCCGTCAACGAGTCACCGACACATTCAGAACACGTGAACAACAGCGTTTGCAAGTGTATCGCGCATTGACACGTGCATCAATTCTTCGCCTTGTATTTGAATATGAGTCGAATATCGACTTTTCGTCACATTCACAAATTGTAATCGTTGCTATGAGCAAACAATGCAAACACTGTCATGCACTCAAATACAAAGGTGAATCGGCCGGTTTCTGCTGCAAAAGTTGTATTACCACCATTGAATTCGCCGCCATCAGGCGTGTACCATCAACTGAGCGCTCCAAGCACTTTTCAATCAACGTTTAAGATTCAGGGCCAAGTGTATCATCAAATTTGTTCTTTAATGCTGATGCCTGATATCGATTCAAAATGTCTGCAACTCTTCTTCATGGGTGATGAGGAGCAGCAAATAAACGCACGCTGCCAGTACAACCATATCGAGCAGATGAAGGAGCGATAAATTGTGAGTATTTTAGAACCGTTTTTACAGAATCACAACCAGTTGGTCCAGTTGTTCAATACCGTTTCAAACAAACTGCGAAATGAAACCTTACGATCGTCATCAAAGCAGACAAAGTACCATCTGGGCAGCAAGCGGGCCGATATAATGCACCGACCATTAATGAAGTTCCAGTTGTTATGGTGGGCAACGCATTTGGACGTCGAGATATACGAATCATTGGAAATGGAACCATACCATTGCATGGAGACACACAATGCATCAAATTGCCAGACAATTTCTGAAACATTGTAAATACGAAAGATGCTTTGATTGAAAGCATATTTCCAGATTTACAAGCTAATTATATTAATCATACGTGGACGAGCTATTTTAGCTGCAAAAAATATCGATGTTGACGCTATTAACTTCAAAATACAACAACCATTCAAATCGATCGACACTGTTACCGATCCTGAGGAAGCAGTCAACTATCCTGTTGAATTTTTGAATTCGCTGGATTTACCAGAAATGCCACCACATAACTTGCGATTAGAAATTGGCTCACCTATCATTTTGCTTCGGAATGTAAATACACTTAAGCTATGCAACGGTACAAGATTAGTCATACAAAAAATTATGGGCAATGTTCTTGAAGCTACAAATTTTGAACGGCAAATTTGAAGGTGGAGTTGTTCTCCTGCCCAGTACCGGATCTAGGATTTGGATGCTTTGAGTTTGGAAATCCAGTTTGTACATTATGAAGTTATATAACAGATAACGAATTTTGACATCACTTTTCCTTTAATAATAGCCGTGTTCTTTGTGCCTTTATATCCGCTTTATATCAGCACAATAACAAGAATTTGGGATTAATGTGTTGAGCATGGGATTTTTTTAAGCGGAGCTAGAAGCCAATATTAAGGCTCAGCAAAACATGTTAGTACCTATAACTAATTTTATAACTTCAAGTTCTAGCCACGTTACAGTCTCAAACCAAACGAACAAATTCGTTTATTTATATTACTTAGTACTTGATGATATTATTTTGATGAGTGATAATCCTGAAGATCTTCAAAAGTTGATTAATGAACTTATTCTCGAATGCTCTAAGGCAGGTCTTCAGGCAAACGAAAACAAAACAAAAGTCATGACAAATGCAACCAGAACACCTATACATATGAATGGAGAGCTGATAGAATATGTGGAGGACTTCATATATCTAGGACAGTTAGTTTCGTTTAATAGAAGAGAGGAGAAGGAGATATCTCGAAGAATAACGAACGGATGGAGGCAATTTTGGGACGTGAAACCTATGTTGGACTCGAATATCTCAAATGTTACCAAAAAATACATTTTCGATTCAACAGTTTTACCAATGCTTACATATGGCTCCCAAACTTGGACGAACAACGTTGCGATTAAAAGTAAGCTTTCAACAACTCAAAGGGCAATGGAAAGGGCAATGTTAAAAATAAGAAGATCTCAGCGAATAAGAAACGTCAACATACGCTCATGGACAGGATTCGAAGATGTTGTTTTGAAGACAAGAAAGCTGAAATGGGACTGGGCAGGGCATTTTATGCGGAAGTCAGATGGCAGGTGGTCAAAAGAATGCACTGAGTGGACACCATTTATTGGTACCAGACGAGTCGGACGTCAACCAAAAAGATGGAGAGATGAGCTACATGCTTTCGACAGACTTTGGTTTCAAAAAACGCATAACAGAAATGAATGGAAATCAATGGGGGAGGCTTTTGGCCGTGCATAAGTATATTTTTATTTTTATTTATTTTAAATATTTTGTTAAAACACATAAATTAAGTTTATATAAATATTAATATAAAGATAAAATGAAAAAGAAATTGTAATTTAATATTAAGGCAGAATAGCTAATAAATAATAATAAAATAATAATAAGTACTTGATAAGGTATCAAGTGCCCACCTATGTGCATTATGTAAGTGTTTGCTTAAATTAGCTGAAGATATGCTTTGAACTTCACCTTTTTAATGAAATTTGTAATGCTAGTTCAGAAAAATGATATTTAAGTGGTCTTACTAGCAAAAGCTCATATGTGTTTTGACAGTATCAGTCCTCTGAGATCTCATTTTCTTTAATTAGCCAAATCAACTAACCTTCCTGTTTTCTTCAAATTGTCACTGGAAAGAACGAAAATAATATTTTGTGGATCGAAAAATAAAATATCAAAATTTCAAGACTTTTAGTCGGGCATAAGAAACAGCTGCTCTAAAACATAAGCTGCACGGGCAATTGCAAGTGTTAGTTAATTTTTGTTTCCGCTGCACCTACATTAACTTTCTATTCCTGCTCAAAAAATGCGTCGATAAATTTGTAAGTCACTCAAGAGTCTAAAGAGATTGTAAATATTCATGTCCACCTACAAGATTAATCTGAGTTCAAAGAGTTTCTCACGCTTTTGGAATTTGGCTTAGCCCAAAAATATTTTGTATGTATTGTCTTAGACCTTTGAAATTTTGAAAACTAAGCCCCAAAATTCTCTAAGCCAAGCCAAGGCCGTAAGAAACAATTCTTGTTGTATTAAACATTTACACTAAGCTTAACAACCCGGTGATCTCTTATTGTTTTAGCCTCAATTGCATTTCTTTCTTTAAATTAGCTAAGTTTTTAGTGTAAACAGTTGTTGCTTTTGACATGTAAATGTTAAGCCCCGACCACGTTTTTTTTAAATTATATCTTCAAACTTTAGCCCCAACTTCGGACTTTGACAATCCTTAGACTTATGCCCCAAAAGCTCTCTGGAATAATGTTAGTTTTTAGGGATTTAGTTTTGTTTAACCCTGATGACTACGTTTTTTGTCCAATATTCTCAGACCTTATTAGTCCCAAGTTGTTTTTTTTTTTTTTTTCAATTTTCTGTGTTTTGTTTTAAGGAAAAATTGTCGTTGCATGAAACATGTCCATTATTCATAGCCCACAATTGTTTTTTTCGTCCAACTCACTTCAAGCCTTGGCCCCAACTTTACGGTTTAGAAAAGAAGTTGCAGAACATGTACATTGTTCAGCCCCAACCACGTTATTTTGTCCATCAAAATTCTCATCTTAACAATATTTTAGACGAATATAAAACTCTACACGTTGTAATGTATTGGTTTCTTAATTTCAAATTATTTTAGCAATCGGGTGCGGAGGGGCTTTAACCCCTATAGCCACCCCCCCTGGATCCGCCACTGCTCCTGCTACGAATTCCAATGATTCCTTCAGCAGACTTACCTATTCCATTCAGACATCTGCAATTTCCAATTCGCTTTGCATTTGCCATGATGCCATGACTATTAATATAAGTCACAACAAATACCCGTGTTTTGTTGGCATTCTATAAATAGTACAGTAGAAAATTACCGAAAAAACGCATCCGCAGTAGCCTGGTTTTGGTATTTCAAAATTGGTTTAACTGAAAGATTACCTGTGAGAATAGTTAAAAAAAAAAAAATTAATATATTTGTGAGAATCACAGGCAGTCAAAATTAACTTCACGAAAAACTAATATAGTAATCAACATTTGAGAATGAAATCACCAAAAATCCATTCAAGACTCGGAAAGCTATCCGCAGTATGATTCTACTTTAACTTTTATCGGCAGTATTCACACTGCCAATGTTGTATTTGTTATTCATGTAAAATCCTACTATGGATAGCTACTATGGAATACTACTATGGATAGTTTTTCCAATAAAACACGGGTAATGTCGATTTGTGGGTTGGGTCTAGAAAATCCGGTGTTTTCACATGGCCAATTATATGTGGCGTGTTCTCGCGTTGGAAAACCGTCAAGTTTATTCATTTATACTCCTCAGGAATTGACTTAAAATATTGTTCACCAACTCGTATTAAGATAAAATTAAACAAACATTATTGATTATAGAGAATTGTTTGTAGTAAAATTGATGTTATTTCAAAATAAAGAATAATGAAATTATTAAATTATTTGTATTTCATTTCATACTTTGTTTAATATCCTAATCGCTTGAAATATAATGCAGGACAACGTCTGTCGGGTCCGATAGTTCCTTTATAAATAAAAAAGCTTGAAGCCTAGTACGCTGCTGATGCGAAACGAAATATTCCTGCGGTCTCCAAAAAGACAACTAAATGCTTACGAAAACACAGGGGAAAAATATTCATGGAAAGTTTAAATAAACTGCAAATAAATAAATAGAAATTTAACGAAAAAATTAAACAAAAATAGTGCTGTAATGAAAGAAACAACAAATAAAAACACAAACAAATCCAAATGTAATTTTTCCGCACACAATTAATGGTCCGGGCAATTAATTCATTACGAAAAAGACTGGAGACTTGTCAAAACAATCTGGTACAATCATCAATTTCGCTGGTCGAACAGCGTACCACAGAACGAAAAGGACAACGAAATTTTTCGTTTATGATTTCGTCATGTCATTTTTGTATGGGATTTTTCGTTTTGCATCAGCAGCGTACTAGGCTTGAGCCACTGATGAAAAACGTTGTTTTTTTAGAAAATTATTTGAAAGTGGAAAAGAATGAAAAACCTGCTGCAGGTATGTGACAGAGTTACCAGTCTCAAAGGTCTATAATTGGGAAAGTATCGATTGACAAAGATTATAATTTCTGAGGTAAGATACATAGTTGTATTTTCAAAAAAGCAGAATACTTACATATTTACTACATTGCAAGAGCACATGCCAGGGAAACATTGAAGGGGATGGGGGAGGGTTATGCAGGTGCTAGTTTAGTTTTATTTACTTATGCTTAGAAGAATCAAAAAAGATTTCAAATATTAAAATTTCTGAGGGTTAGTATTAACTGCTCCATATCAATGTTTTCAAAATCGAATTAAATACTTAAATCCGCGAGTCTAGATTTTGAATTACTACAATCACCCCCACCCCCGATCGAAATCCTACTAACGCCCTTGGTTCCAGCTAAGTTTGTGCATGTATAAATAATTTATATAAAATATATATTGTATTCCTATCTTTTCAATTTTATCACATTTCTTTTGATTTTGATCCGAGCTATTATACATAGGTTTATTTGTTTTGTTAAAACAGGAATACTGCAAAATAAAACAACATTTGCAATCCACTTAAGAGCTAAAGTTGAAAACTTCTGAGGAATCGCCTTACAAAATATATTTTCTAAAGCCCCACAGGCACAAGGGTTAGCGGTAAGGTATGAGTTATATAATCTGAAATAAAATGATTTGTTACACCATCATATAGCCTGGCATTACAACAAATCCTAATTGGTGTTTTTATTCAATTAGAAAATCTGTGTAAAATGAATTTACGGAAGACTTTACGATCGGCCGACTCTGACTTTAATAACTTTTTCCGAGTCGCGTGCAAAACGTTAAAAGGTTACATTTTCTGTGGATAGTATGTAGCTGTATGTATCTATATATGTAGATGGTGCTAGGAGACGGAGAGGTGTGGCCTTGATGTGGCATAAGAAATAATAAGAGAGTAGTTTTAATTACCAATTAGTTTTGGATATCTGATTTAATCATTTAATTGGAGGTTTGCTTTCATCCTTGTACCAATTTTTTTTTTTATTTTTTTTTCTTCTATCTGTGGGTAATGGATTTTTCATAGGACATCGAATAAACGATGTACCTATCTATAAATTGTTTTACATTTTTGAATTTTATTTAAATCTCAACTTCTACTTGATGTCTGGATTTAATTTGGGTTGTTTGTGTTTGTGAATGAAGGTGCAAACAAATTGGTGTTGAGTTCGAGTAAAGTTTTCGCACAACAACTTCGGATTTAATTTGGTAAAATGCAGTCGACTGATATGTGTGTTGGAGATGAATTGAATGCTATTATAAAGTTTGTGCATTGAAAATGTTTTGCTTACCTACGCTAGGGATTCGCAATTACATGTTGTGGGCGTGTACATTTTTTAGTTTATACAGGGTGTCTCACAATCATTGCAGCCTAGGGTTGCCATATTTTGTTTCTCCGCAAAAAAGGGCATCAAACATATTGCAGAAAAAAAAAAAACAGATTTCCCCGAAAAAAAATAAAATATCATAACATAAAATATATAAAATAAAAAAACCTTCTTAAAGGTTAGACCGCACTAGGCGGAACAGCACTGCAGCGGAACTGCGATTCAAAATAATTTGTATGAAATTTAATGAAGTTCAGTTGCCGCTTAGTGCGATATAGCTCATACAATTTCATACTAATAATGTTTTGCCGCGTCGTGAAGTGTAGTTCCGCTGCAGTTATGTGCGGTCGAACATTAAGTGTAAAACCCCTTTTATCACATAAATTGCGACATAGGAGACAAAATTACAAAGTAAAATAAAGGAAGTTTTACAATCGGTGGTCTTGCAAAGAAAAGCCAAACCCCGAGCTTGTACCGAAAAAAAAACAAAATGGTGAAAAGAGGCAATAATTATCAACAACTGTTACTGTGAAATGGAAACATAAAATGGATCCATTTTCATAAGTACGTGTTTTCACTTGTCCGGCGGGGAAGAGTCCGATAACTTGGGCACGGGAAATTGTTCACGGATTTTTGAAAGAGGGTCAAATACAAGCATTTTTTATTACAGGAGGGGGGGGGGGGCTATCTCGACCCGTTTAGGAGGTTGGGGCGATTTACGATAAAAAACGAGTTAAATGGAAAAACAAATATTAAAATCAACGACAATACTTAAAATGCAAAACAATAAAGGTTTTAAAAGCCAGAAAACTGATCTTTAATCCAACATTCAAATTTAATTATTTGTGTCAATAGTTTTCAAAAACTTTGCATTCAAACTCAAAATTTTGATAAACAAACGCAAAAAAAATGATTGGATCAATTTTGCTCAAAACTGTAAAATGGAAACAAAAATTTTCTTTTTGTGGTCAATGCTCATATCAATTCTGAATCGAATACAAAAATCCGAAAGCTTTTATATCCTCTAGTTTTTGAGAAAATTGAAAATTACTAGAAGTACTTACTACTTTGCATACATTTACATTTATCATATTATGTATGTATGTAGCTGTTGACATTGGAAACAGAGAATACATTGAAAGTTCCTTAAATGCAAATGAAATTCGGCATACAACGAACCTCGCACATACCCCAAATCCTATAGTGAGCCCAAGCAGGGTGGTGCAGGTGGGAGGCATGCCCCCAAAACATACCTCGTTGTTTATACTTTAATTTAGAGTCAATTTGTGTAAGAATTAATCCGTATTCTATTTTTACTATCAAAATAAGACCGCGTAAAATACTCAAGCAAATAAAAATTAAATAAATTAAAATAGTAGTTTTGGTAATATTTTAATTTTCTCGAAACTTGAAGACATAAAATCATTTTGTTTTCGGCTTCTGATTAAGAATAAATATGAGCAACGATTAAAAAAAAAAAAAATATAATATAAAATCTCAAATTTTTGAAAAATTACACTTTAAACATTTGTTTATGCTTTTTTCCCAAATTTTGAGTTTGAAAGTAGTTTTTTTCAAAAACTGTAGAAAGATTTCACTTGATTTGAAAACTGGCTAATAAAATAGAGTATTGACTTTCAAAAAAGATAAAATACTTAATTGTAGGTATAACCGTTATTTTTTTATGATTTGTCTTCCATTTTTAGTAGTTTTTTCATTAATGTTTGTATTTGACCCCTCTACAAAAATCCGTTATCAATTGTCGGCGCCCAAGTTATCGTACTCGTGCCGTCCGGCGAAATCGTCGGTAACTACATGAACATCACAATTCACAAGACCAGCAAATCGTTCCGTATATATTTATTGATATTGGGAACCCCTTCTTGTTTTTGGTGGGGGAAAGGGACTATTTTCATTAAAAAAAAAAATGAAATATGAAACAAAAAAAATTGGACCAACATTTTTTTTTAATATTCCTCAATTAATGCTCATGCGGTCCACCATATATATATTATAACCGCACCAGAAGATGCTGGATTCCGGTGATCGGACGAGAACCAAAATTTGTTAAACATATATTTTACTCACCGCCCTTCGTCACAAGGCAATGAATCCTTCATTAAATAAAAAACCATAATTTTCGGTGCTCTTGAAAGGCGAAAATGAAAAATGCAATCATAGTCGTCGCATTTCTCGATTCCAGCACGGGGAAGCATTTTAAATTGCCGCCTTTCAAGGGGTAAATTTTCTTCCTCTGCATCATCTTCGCTGCTCGAAAAAGACGACGCCCAATTCTCCCAGAAGTAGTTTGTACGAAACATTTTTTATTTTATTATTTCAGTTATTTTTTTGTTTAAATTAAAAAAACAGAGCTTTATTTTTATTTAATTATTATTTATTTTAAGATTTCAATTTTTATGCTAAGAACTGAAAAGCATGAATGAATAAACAGAAATGAAGAAAAACCCCAAGTTGAGAAAACCCAAAGTTGATCAACTTTAGAATTGAAAATGAAAAGTTGAAAACGTCAACTTCGAGTGAATATAAACTATTTTTTGTTGACTGTAAAAATCCGAAAGTTATGTTCAACTTTGAGTACCTAGTATAGTTTTCAATTTTAAAATCCTTACTTTAACTAAATAGATGTTGGTTGGTCTGACAAATATTATCCAAATGTACACTGTGGTGTTTTTTGTAATATTTTTTGTTGTTGTGTTGAGGTTTTGTTTTAACGTTTTTTGTTTGCACGTTTTGTGTTTAAATAAATACAGTATTATATTTTATTATTTATACTGATTCTTCCATTATTATTGCTATAATTAGAAAATCTTCTTTATATACATACATATATGTATATGTAATTTTGAAATATCGGTTGTGCAACACCTGGCTGTGGCCCGGGATGACATTTTTTTATAAATTAACTTGGAAAATAAAATATTATGAAAATACAAAATTTTTTCCTAATCGTTAAAGTTTATGGCTTGAGTCTCAAATGAATTTAGTGTCGAATTTAGCCTAAAATCGAAAAAGAGAAGGACTTTGAGTCTTAATTCTTTAGTCTATATTCTGTACTCTGAATTCTTTTATTAGTCAGTGCATTTGTAACACTACAGCTCCCTTTTAGCACCACTAAGCTGTTCTTACACCTCCAATATTGTGCTATAGCTTATTGTTAATCAAATAGCCTAAGCTTTAATTAAATTTTTAATTTTAATTATTTTAGAGACAATTTTTTTTTATATTTTTTAACTCACAATTTAAAAAAAAAATTGCTAACTACTTTTTTTCGAAAGTACTTAGGCATTTCTATTCTAATGGTATGAACCAGATGCTTTTGTTTTTCTAGTAATTGAGAAAATTAAAAATTATAAAAAATAAAACGAACCAATACAAATTTTCGCTTAGAAAAAAAAAACAGTTTTCCAACTTCGAAAAATTGATAAGAGTACCGTACCGAATGATCAAAATCAAAAATAATTTTAAATATTTTTTCCAATCTTTCGGTCAAAAAATATTAATAAAAACTCAGTAAGATTATTTGCTTTTATAAATTACAGTAACAAAACATAAAATGTTGGCTAAACAAAAAAAGGTAACTCAAAATTGTAGGTGCTGTCGTTATTTTTAAATAATTAGTTTTCCTTTTAAATTTTTTTTTTAATTGCCTAGGGGGCCTATACCCCCCGCATATGTTTTTACCTGCTCTATAGGGCAAATATTGGTTTCGTGTTAAAAAACAATTCTAGGTTTTTAGCTAAACTAAACTAACGGGTGATTTTTTAGCTGGTTTGTTTTGGCAACACTGGTTTTGACAGCTGACGTGTGCATAGTACCTTGTGTCACTGTCAAACAGCTTCAGTTTGGTTTGCAATTTAACCATGGATCGTCTTACAAATGAACAACGCTTGCAAATTATTGAATTTTACTATCAAAATTCGTGTTCGGTTCGAAATGTTCATCGCGCGCTGCTTCCATTTTATGGTCGGCATTCTCGACCTTCTGAGCAGTCTATTCGGAAGATTGTGACCAAATTTCGCACCAAATTTACTTTGTTGGACATTAAACCACCAACACGTTTACGTACTGTACGTAGTGAAGAAAATATTGCGGCCGTATCAGCTAGTGTGACAGAAGACCGCGAAATGTCGATTCGGCGCCGTTCCCAGCAGTTAGGCCTTTGTAACAGCACTACGTGAAAAATTTTGCGGAAGGATTTGGGCGTAAAGCCTTTTAAGATACAGCTGGTGCAAGAACTAAAGCCAGCCGACCTACCACAACGCCGAATTTTTGGTGAATGGGCTCTTGGAAAGCTGGCCGAGGATCCGCTTTTTTATCGAAAAATTGTGTTCAGCGATGAGGCTCATTTTTGGTTGAATGGGTACGTAAATAAGCAAAATTGCCGCATTTGGAGTGAAGATCAGCCAGAAGCATTGCAACAGCTACCAATGAATCCCGAAAAAGCCACTGTTTGGTGCGGTTTATGGGCCGGCGACATTATTGGGCCATATTTCTTCAAAGATGATGCGAATCGCAGCGTTACTGTCAATGGTGAACGCTACCGAGCGATGATAACAAACTTTTTTTTGCCCGAAATGGAAGTTCTTGACTTGCATGATATGTGGTTTCAACAAGACGGTGCCACATGCCACACAGCACGCGAAACAATGGCGCAATTGCGAGGCGAGTTTGGTGAACAGTTAATTTCACGTTTCGGGCCGGTCAATTGGCCGCCTAGATCGTGCGATTTGACACCATAAGACTAATTTTTGTGGGGGTATGTCAAGGCTTATGTCTATAGGGACAAGCCCGCTTCGATTGACGCACTGAAAGCCAACATCCATGCATTCATTCGTGAGATACCGGCCGATATGTGTGAAAGAGTATGCCAAAATTGGACTCAGCGGATGGGCTACCTGAGACGCAGCCGCGGTCAACATTTGCATAAAATTATCTTTAAACATTAAATTGCAAGATTCAAACTATCGATTCAAATAAATAGTTTATTCATTTTTTTGAATTTTTTGTGTTTTTTTTTTTTTTAAAGTTCTAAACCTCTTAAAAAATCACCCATTATAATGGAGAATTTAAAAGAAGATATTTTCGGCGAGATGTTCGTCGGTATGTGCCTCTTTGCGCACTTATGTACATCGAGTAGAACCGTTCTTATAATATTGTATACCAGTTTTTTGACAAAAAATTCGAATGAGGGATATTAAGTTATGTGGTCGTTTTGCCTTCTCTTACTTGTTTTTGGGATATTCCCGAATATCTCGGCATTGGTCTGGTTGATTTTGTCTGAAGTTAATTAAAAAATATTGCATCTTTTTGTATAAATAATTTTGTTTGCTAAAAATATATTCAAAGAAAAAATCAGTTTTACTGAAGAGCTCAACAACAGTTGTCGGAGCGAAACGCATTTGCACTCAAGGTCGCAAAAAATTCTAAACTGAGAACAAATTAGAGCCCCCTATTGCACGTGTATTCGTGTCGCGTGTTACACGTGTAATTAAATTATTCGTGTATGAACTCGTGTATTTATATCTCCACGTGTATTTATATATACACGTGTATTTAGAAATGCACGTATAATTACGTGAATTTTTTTTTGTAAATAATTTGTTTTATGTTTTCTGAACCAAAGAAAAAAATAAAAATAGACACAACTGGATTTTTAACTAATCAAAAAATTATTTCATTATTTAATTTTTTTTGAGTGTTTTTAGTATGTACTGATAAAAAATCGAACAAAAATTGTGGAAGTTATGAACTTTTTCTCGAATTAAAGCGAATTCTCTTCTAGAATAGGACCATTTTGACCAATGTGCAAAGATTTTTAAGACAATATTGCTTTATTCACATACAAAATTCATATATTCCTCAAGTCTTGCTCGATTTTGATGAAATAAGGCTAATTTATATAAGTACCTACTACTAACACTTAAAAAATGCTTTTAAAAAGAGGAAGTTTATTCAAACATGTGTCAAAAATTGTCTTCTGTTAACGGTTAAAAAGATGTGAAAAGAACGTGTTAATTTAAGATAGACTATAAATATTCAACATGATTTTGAAGCATGAGCTAAGACTTTGTATGATAAAAAGGATTAACATTCTCTGTTACCACAAAGACACTTCAAGTCGGAGAAAAATTGACTGGCTTAAAAATCGTTTAATACGATAAAAATCGAAAAAAAAATTATTGTATTTAGCCCAAAATCATTTTTTTAAATATTTTCAACCCTCAATAATAATAGACTGAAAGCCAACAGCTATTTTTGGATGTGAGTCATACAAAAATGTGCGCTATTTTAAGATAGGTCCATACAATTCGTATGCAAATATGGAAGTCTTGCAAGACTGGGTTGGGGCCTTTGTACGTCATGCTGCATTCAAAATGAATTTTTTCTTAGAGCCCGGGTACTAAGTGTAGGAACTTCAAAATTGTATTTAATAAAAGAGCTGGGCGCCCTACTTATAAATATGGGGTTCAATACCTTTTCCGTGGGGCCAAATGTCTGCAAGACGCACTCAAAGGCTGAAGCTTCGACTCTAAGAAAAATATCTTGGACTCCTATTCCATGTCTAGGGCACTCAGCTCTTTTATTAAATATATGGTTTTAAAGTTCTTACACTGCATTGTCAATGCACTGCATTTAAAATGCATTATTGCATACAAAGGCCTAAACCCCGACATGCAAGACATTGAAATTTGCATTTAAATATTATGGCCCTACCTTAAAACAGCAGGAATTTTTGCTATCGCTAACATCCAAATATGGCTGATGCGGGCTCTTTAGTCTATCATACATATACGAGGGTGGTTTCAAGGGTTGTTTTGTCAAAATTTTCACGAATTTCAATTTATAACCTTTAAAACATAGGTAGGATAGCGGTCACCAGCAAAAGAGAAAGTATGAAAAACAATTAACTTATCTTATCTAGAACTAGCGGAATAGACAACCAAAGACATCAAAGTTATCTTATATTTGATGTTTGCCAAGTCGAGTTTAGATAAAATGCATGGCTCTCTGATCAATCAAAAAAAAACTCCGTTTTTTTCTAACTACACGCGTATTTTTATCGACACGTGTATTTAAAAGATACACGTGTACACGTGTTATTGTTTTCTTACAACCCGTGTACTCATGACACGAATACAAGTGTAATTAAATACACGTCAAAAATTGAGAGCTCTAGGAAAAATCTATTTAATTTTACTTGCAATGTACGTAGTATAGGGCAAGTTTAGGATTCGTGCAAAAAATCGAACTCGAAATTATAATTTTCCCTTACATTAAGATGATAGAGAACGCGAAAAAAGTGGGTCTCGCAAATCTGTCTGTCTGCCTGTCTGTCCGTCTGTCTGTCTGTCCATTTACTGTCTGTACCTCGACACAGCCTTAACTTATTATTATTATTTATTATTTATTATTATTATTAAACTAGCTGATGCCTAAATTCATTTATGTAAAGAAAACAATGACTCCGAGCATGCAAAATGCTGTTTCATGTAATTGGGTCAGTTAAATTCTCTATTCTAAAGTTTTATTAAACACAATAAAAATAACTAAATTAACAATGTCGGTATATTACTGAAGAGCTTTATGGTACACAACATTTTTCGTTTTATTTTCAGGCGCGTACACGTAAAAAGCAGTAGGTGCGCCGATAGGTGACCACGACACATACAATTGACCATGTGAGAAACATGGGAATTCAAAATTGATGCCACAAACATCTAGCGATTGCCCTTCCGACTTATTGATTGTCATAGCAAACGCGAAACGCACTGGAAATTGAAGACGCTTAAAAACGAATGGTAAATCGTTCGAAATAAGCGGAATCTGTGGAATGAGAACATCTTCGCCTTTGAATTTTCCCTCAAAACCGTGGCTTGAATTAGATTTGATTTGATGCACTTCACAATCAAACGCGTTCCGTTATAAAGTTTTGGTGCATTGAGGTTGCGCAGCAAAATTATAACTGAGCTGACTTTTAATTTTAAATTCTGTGGTGGAAAGCCCTGAACATACATAGAATTCAAAAATTCCGTGGGATGGTTGGTGGCTTCGTTTTCATCCATCACGGAGTACACGAATTTGAATAAATGTAACTCACCGGCGATTTTATTTTGAATGACGAAATTCAAATGATCGACATCCTTGTTTTTCGCAGCCAAAATCACTCGATCATGGTTAGCATAATTTTAAGCGATATTCGAGAAAACATTCGTGATGAGACTAAGTCCACTGGTATCACGCCATTGCCCATCGGCAATAATTGCCTGAAGAACTCTGCAGCGAACTGGTCATTTCGTAAAGCGACTCGCATGTCTGTTTCCAATTGCAATTTCTCACGTATTTCCATAAAACCGATGCTTTTAGGTAAGCGTTCAATTCATCTGCCGGAGTTGATCATGGAATGACAGACAAAGTTTGACGAAACATGCCTGACAGTAAAATCATTGCACCACCAAAACGTCGTTGATCATTTCATAAATCTTTCAACGTGCAATTTAGGGCGCCTAATACGCGTTTGTAGTAGTAGTAGCCCGTAGCGTAATGGTTAGTGTGTTCAACTGTCACGCTAGAGGTCTCGGTTCGCTTCCCAGCCTCGTCCACAAAAAAAAAAAAAAACAAAAACAAAAAAAAAAAGTTTTTTTCAGGGCTACTGCCTCTTGCGAGGAATTGACAAATCCTCCAAGAGTATTACTTGTCACAAATAAGTGCTTCTCGTCTAGCCGTTCGGATTCGGCATAAAATTGTAGGTCCCTTCCATTCCTGTCGATAGTCGCACACAGGAATGGTTGCGAGTTGTTAGTCACTGGGCCCTGGTTCTTCATGAGCCGTTGTGCCACCCGTCCCAGATGATAATCTTACATTGCTGCTATATGTTCGCCATCGCAGAGTTCTTTGAAATGTTGCTCGCAGGTTCTTAATTCATTTGCAGGTTCAATGGCAATTTCAATGCAGAGTGAGTTGTTCGACCGCCTTTCAACAACGTAGCTTTTGACCCAGAAGAGGCGAGTGCTAAAGCAATCTCAGGTCTTGAACGAATAGTAGACAAAATCAGGAATGTTTTTCCAGTTCCACCAGGGGCATCAAGGAAGAAAACGCCACCATTTCCGAGGATTTTCCTCCAGTGTTCTTTATGCCTTTCCTGGGGCCAAAACGAATTTATGAAGCCCTAAATCGCAAAAATCGAAGTAACCGTTCTCGAGTTATGCATTAAAAACTGGATATTCCCTGTTTTCCAATTTTCCTGGAAATTTTCCAGGATTTTCCTCCTATGAGCTTTCTTGGGCCAATACGAATTTATCAAGCCCTAAATCGTGTAAATCGAAGTAACCGTTCTCGAGATATTTGCACTAAAAAGAGTATGATCCCTGATTTCCAATTTTCCTGGAAATTTTTCGTGATTTTCCTCCAGTATCATATGTCCTTCCTTGGGTTAATACGAATTCATCAAGCCCAAAATCGTGAAAATTGAACCATCCGTTCTCGAGTTCACGGACGACATTTCTCTTTTATATATACTATACATATACATACATATAAAATATAATTATAAAACTGATTTTTTGGTTTTCAAATTTCTCGTTAACGGCTTCACCGATTTCAGCCAAGTTTTTTTTATGATAGAGGTGCTTTACAATTTTAACAATTTTTGATATACGATTTTGCACTAAATTTTGGTATTCCTTAGTTTTTTGACGTTTTCACTTTTGACATGTAAACAAAAAACAAAAATTGAAAAAGTAGTTGAAGTAAGTAAATTTTCTTTTGTTAACAAAAAAAAGAACGTTTTCTTAGTTTTTTTTTTAGAAAGTGAAGATAGTGACTGTGATTCGCGTTCTACTCAAACGTCCATATCAACTTCTACTTCTACTTTAGCTGTGTTTTATTATATTTTATCGGGATCTGGATCTTGTTTTCGTTTACGAATCAAAATGGTCACCTGGTGTTGAGAATTAAAACTAATTCTTAGGTCCTGCTATAGATCCAGATAGAAAGCAAGATCCCATATTGTTTTTGTATTACGTGTAAAAGTTAATCCAGATACAGATCCCGATAAATAAAAATAAAACACAGCTGTTGTTAGCTACGACAGCAAGTTTGTCCGGTCCAGTCGTACCAATTATTTTTCTTTGCATTTAAGTCCTTACTTACTTTACTTTTGATGGCGCTCACAGCCCAGGATGGGCTTCGGCCTCAACTAACAAGCCCCTCCAGCCAGCTCTGTCCCTAGCTAGCCGCTTCCAGTTGCGCACACCGAGTGCTTTGATGTCGTCATTCACTTGATTGCGCCACCTGTTACGGGTTCTTCCTCTGCTGCGTACCCCATCGGGGTTGGATTCGAAGACTCGTCGGGCAGGTGCGTTGCTGTCCATATGCTCCACGTGCCCCAGCCATCTCAGCCGCTGTATTTTCAGCTTTTTGACCAGGTCAACGTCGCTGTATAGCCCGTATAGCTCGTCGTTGAATCTTCTCCTCCATACTCCTTCGATACACACCGGACCGAAAATCACACGAAGAATCTTCCTCTCAAAGCACCCTAGCAGATTTTTATCCGAATCAGTGTCCATGCTTCTGACCCATAAAGCAGGACCGGGATGATTAGGGTTTTGTATAAAGTCTCCTTGGTTCTCTGAGAGAGGGCCTTACTACTTAAATGCCTTCTTAGACCGAACAAACAGCGGTTGGCAAGAGTAATTCTTCGCTTGATCTCTGCACTGATGTCATTCTGCGATGTAATAGTGGAGCCCAGGTAGACAAAGTCCTTGACAACTTCGAAGTTATATCTGTCCATCGTGATATTTTGCCCGAGTCGACGATGTTGAGATTCCTCTCTCGATGACAGCATATACTTCGTCTTGTCCTCATTAACCGCCAATCCCATTCTAGCCGCCTCCGATTCAATGCTCGCAAAAGCCCCTGCCACAGCTCGCTTCGTTCTGCCGACAATGTCTATGTCATCCGCATATGCAAGCAATTGAACGGACTTTTGATAGATTGTACCGCTGGTGTTGACATGTGCGTTGCGTACAATGGCTTCAAGAACGATGTTGAATAGGTTGCATGATAACGCGTCGCCTTGCCTCAATCCTTTCTCAACATCAAAGGAATCGGTGGTGTTCTTACCAATTTTGACGGAGCAGCGAGATTTCTCCATCGTCATCCTGCACAAGCGGACGAGTTTGGCAGGGATGCCGAGACTCGACATGGCTCTGTATAATTTGTCCCTTTTTACGCTATCATACGCGACTTTAAAATCGATAAAAAGGTGGTGTGTATCGATCTGGAATTCCCGGGATTTTTCTAAAATCTGTCGGAGTGTGAACATTTGATCGACGGTTGACTTGCCTGGCCTAAAACCGCACTGATAAGGGCCGATCAGATCGTTCACAAAAGGTTTTAAGCGGTCACACAGGATGGCCGACAAGATTTTATAAGCGACGTTTAGGAGACTAATTCCTCTGTAGTTGGTACATTTAAGTCCACAAATTTAAAAATAACTATTTTAAATATTTTAACTAATTTTTATTATTTCATCGATGCAAGACTATTATACACCGTCAATGGGTTACTACATTCAAGTTGTTAGCTACCTACAAGAGCAAGTTAGTTCTTATACAATTTGAATGGACGAAACAAAACAAAATGACATGGTATCAATAAAATAAAATCAAATTCGTTTAATTTGACCGACCCTATGTAATTAGACTGTAGTAGCCCGTAGCGTAATGGTTAGTGCGTTCGACTGTCACGCTGGAGGTCTGGGATCACTTCCCAGCCTCGTCCACCTAAAAAACTAAAAAAAAAAGTTTTTTTCAGGGCTTCTGCCTCTTGCGAGGAATTGACAAATCCTCCAACATTATCACTTGTCACGAATAAGTGCTTCTCGTCTAGCCGTTCGGATTCGGCATAAAATTGTAGGTCCCTTCCATTCCTGTCGAAAAGGCGCACACAGGATTGGTTACGAGTTGTTAGTCACTAGGCCCTGGTTCTTCATGAGCCGTTGTGCCACCAGATTTATTTATTTATTTTTTATGTAATTAGACTGCGCAACAAAAACAAAAAAAAAATGTTCCCAATACTGGTAAACCTATTTCTCTCAACGAAATCACTACATACTCGTACATACATAATAATATTCCATCATCAAATTATAAATTTAAAATTTTGGTTTGAACATGGTTGCCTTATAATTAATCTAACCCTCTTGCAATAAATCTAATAAAATATCCAGGGGTACCAATGTGAAACAATTGAATTTTGATGAAAGTTTGTGCAATTGGCGCGTAAAACATTGCAGCTATACCACAACATTTGTGTCGTTGCACTCAAACTAAACTATTCTATACGTACATTACGAATGTGTGTAGCTGAATACATTTTATACTCGTGTATACATTTATACAAAACGTATTTAAGGTATACGTAGCGGTTTATAAGGTGATTCTGTGCATATGTTTTGCGGTGGGTGGTGCGCTTGTCTCTTGATGGCTAAAAGCTGTCATTAGCTTCAATTAACTGCCATGTCATGGTGATACACTTTTATGCAACTAGTGCAAAGCCTTTTCAATTATTTTTTTATCATCCGAGCTCGCATCACAGCACTGATGGTGATTGCGATACGTTAGGCGATGCAAGCGAAAGGCATGATGGAATGAGTAACAGGTTTACATATGTGTCGGTATATGTATATGCCCTTAGGTTAGCTTATAATGAAATACCGGGAAATAAACACATAATTTTAAATAATTGTTGTAATAACATCCTTAAATAATAATAAAAATAAAACTACAACAACAACAACAACAACGAAAAAAACACCAACATTAATATTTAAAACAAATTAGAATCATCAACTTTTACATCCGCGTATATATTTTATAGGAATTGCTTTAATTGCTTTTGAAATATGAGTTGAGTGTGTATGGGGAAGGATTTAAAATTTAAAACATCCTTTGTTGTAGTTGATTCAAAAGTGTGACTGTAAAAAGTGTTGACAAAAACGTAAAATGTAATCAACTTAAAAGCTTCAATACACACGTTTATACTATAATAGTAATTAAAGATACGTGTTCACGCACTCAACGATGTTAATGACATTTGAATTGTTTAATGACTTTAAAAGTTTGTGGTTGGAATGTAGGTAGGTACTTTTTTGGGCGGTGGTGAATTTATATTTTATCACCCAGGAATGTCATCATTAGAATTTAAGTGAGTGCGATTGTAAAATGTTGTTGACAGAAAAGAAACTTTTTTTCTTTTGATTTATTGTTCTTATTGTTCACAAATCTATTGTGAGATTGAGAACTATTGGTTGTTCAGATAGTTGGCAATTCCAATCAATGATATCGAAATTCTTCCACCGCAACAATTTCTCCGAATACATTTTAGATTCCAGAGTTTAAACCTTAAATTATCACTGCCTTATGAATCATATATTATTCATATAGATCTTAGGTGTCTCGTGCTCCCAGCGTATATGATTTATACAAAAATGAGCACGACTGGATCGCACAAACTTGCTCTAGTAGCTAACAACTTTAACGTAGCAAGAAATTGATGATATATGTACTTTTGTATTGTAAACAATCCAAAAAAGCTAGGTTCCAAGTTTTAAGAAAATCCATCCAGTTTCTTGGTGCTGCAACGAGGACAGACAGACATAATTGCGAGACCGTCTTTTTTTTCGTAAAGTATACTTAACCTAAATATAAGTATAAGTCGTTACCTTAAAACTTTAATCGAAAATTGACGTCTAGCTTTAAAAAAATAAAGGATAATATTGAAAGTATTTCCGTTCTTTGTTTATAATATTTTTTTATCTTATTTTAAGTCAATTTAAAACCCCTTTCCCCTTCCATTTAAAGAGAACCCCATCTAGCTTTTTGTTATATATTATGCGAATCATTCTGTAAATATCACATAATATATAGGTGTGGATATTTAAATACGACCATACCAAAATGGTACACTATGGCGTTTACGCACTTTTTTTAGTTTGATTGAATCTCTAAACAAATTGAACACCATGAACCTTCTTAAGTTGTACTATTAATGGAATTAATGAAAGGTATCAGGGCGAGAAATTTTCAAAATGTATCTTTTTATACAGTTGGTTGTGAGAAAAACAAAACAACAAAAATCCAAGTGAAGGTTTTCACAAGGAATTGTCTTTATTTTGGCATCCCAACTAACATTTCAGCTTCGGTTCGGCTTAATAGAATAGGCTTTAAAAGTTCCATAAGACATTTGTAAAGTTTACTTAAGCATAAAAAGGAGAAAGTTATACAAGCTTATATAGCTTGTATACGTGATTTCGGAAAATCTTATAAAATTATTCGCCTTAAGAAGCCGATACGAAGTTTTAACGAGCGATATTGGAAATTTGAATGACACTTCAACTTGACATATAGCTTCGAACATGGTTGTATAAAAGTGAAATACAAGTCTTGTAGAAGGTGAACAAAAATAAATAAAAAACAAAGAAAGATAAATTTTTATTTTTATTTTTTAATGTGATTTTTACTGCATTTTATCTACATTAACAATTCATCAACATTCAATTATTTATTAATTATAGTATTGGAAACAATTATAAAACATAAATTATATTTTTACCTCACTAGGGATCGAACTCGGGAACTCCTACGTGACAGTCCATCACTCTAACCACTCAGCCATCTTAGATATAATTTGGAAGATGCAAGAACTTAATCAGCCTTTTCCTTTTTTAAAACTTAAAATTTTCCTTAAATAAATCCGAGCTTCTATAACAATTTTCACACATGAACAAGATTTCTTTAACTCTCTTATACATTTCGCGTGAGGAAACAAATGTACCTTAACGATTTGTTTAGCAGTCCCCTTGCTCCATTTTCATTCAATAGTCTTAAATTAATATCAATAGTCTTAAAATAAACTAAGTAATAATGCATAGTTTTGATAATTTCAATGAATTATCTTTCTCTCCACGTGTTCAATTTTTTCAATATACATGGGTGTCCCGTAAGTAATGGATAACCCTGAAATGCCGCATAGTAGACTTTATGACCGTCCTGAAAACTGATAAAAAAAAGTTCTATCCCAACCACAAGAAAAGTTATATGCATTTTTTTGTTCAGTGCATTATTTTTTTTCTTACTTTACATTTTTGAATACCACGACTACAAGTGAATGAGTTCCATCATTTTTTTTTTGCAGGAATATTTTACATTACTTGTGCCAACACATAAGTAGAAGAAAATTATTATAACTGTTGGACTTCTTAGAGAAAAAAATTATTTAACATTGAATTTCAATGCAAAATGTGAAAACAAATAATTTTTGAAAAAGTTAAATCATAGCTGGTATAAAAAAAATGCATGAATACCTGAGTGGCCAACTATTTTAAAAATATGCGCGTTAAATGCAGATTTCAAAATGGTATTACTTATTATTATATCTAGAGTCAATAGCAAGTTATTGGTAAAAATCTGCAATACTAGAGTAAATTTAGTAAAAACAAAAGTTTTCAAAATTAGCACAGTAAACGTGAAAATAATACCAAGCGTTGAACATAGCAGATTTTTGATTTATTGGCTGTTTCTACGATGTTGTCCTTATGATAAATCCAAGCTTTCAACTTCTAGGGCCGAATGCATTATTGATAAAAATGTCAAAAAAGTGTAAAAAACGGTTACATTTTCGAGCTTGTTTTGAATTTTACCTGTTCTATTGGGCTTTAACAAACCCATCAAATATTTTGTTGGTTGCTATTAGTTTATTTGTTATTTTCTCTAAACAAAAAGTTTTTGAGCCAGCTTTTAATCACATGATCACTTAGTTAGAAAACAAAAACAAAAATAGATAATTTTTTAATTTTTTTTTATTTAAAGCAAATGCTCAAACTGTTTTCCGCCCACTCTTATACAGGTTCTGCATCTCCGTATAAATGAACGTCTTAGTGAACGTGCAAGGTTTTGCTCAGAAATTTGTAGTGCAGCTGCCTCCACATAGGGTTACCATTTCAGAAAATGACAAAAGGGGGGATTTCGAATTTTCTTTAGCGGGACAGCTGGGTTTCAGGGGGGACAAAATTTCAAAATCCTCTACTTTTAATTTAAGAAATAAATACAAAACCAACTTGAATTTTTATAAAAATATTAATTCTTTTTAACAATGGTTCATTATACATTTAGGATGTGCCTACTGTTAATTCCCCTAGCCCGTACGCTGGAAAAGGATGTGCCAATACCATATCATACCATCATCTTCTGTTAATCCTTGGTAACGTTGATAAATCATTCGATAGTCAAAAAACCATCAGCTAGGCAAAATCACACACGACCAGAAAGAAGAACTATTACGAACACGCAACGGTTACGTAGTAGCCCGTAGCGTAACGGTAAGTGCGTTCGACTGTCACGCTGGAGGTCTGGGATTGCTTCCCAACCTCGTCCACCTAAAAACTAAAAAGTTTTTTTTCAGGGCTACTTCCTCTAGCGAGGAATTGACAAATCCTCCAAGAGTATCACTTGTCACGAATAAGTGCTTCTCGTCTAGCCGTTCGGATTCGGCATAAAATTGTAGGTCCCTTCCATTTCTGTCGAAAGGCGCACACAGGAATGGTTGCGAGTTGTTAGTCACTAGGCCCTGGTTCTTCATGAGCCGTTGTGCCACCCGATTTATTTTTTTAACGGTTACGACATTATCGCGATGAATCGACCTTTTTTTATTATTTGCTTATCTTGTTTGAAGTTTAACTTAAATTTAATGGCACAACATTTTAAACATTGCTCGTTTAAGCGGAAAACACAAAGCTACTTTTTTGAGTGACGTCTAAAGTTGAACCATAGGAATTGCTAACAACCTATCACAATATAGCTTTGTCACTCAACCTTCAATTTGATAAACGTAACTTATACGTAACGTGGCAAAAGCAGTTGCAAAAGTTGAAATATTTTCAACTTGAATCAGTATGTTGTATCTGTATGCGTGTATTAACGTACACTAGTGCAACTTACTTATAGATGTCAGTCAAAGTACAATAAAAGCTATTCTAACGTAACGACCACAACGCTAACACGAAAGTAGCTTTGTGTTTTCCGCTTTAAGGAACAAAACCGGCTCTTGTTAACGTAGTTGTTTAGTTGTGAACCCTTGTCTAACTATTTTAAAATTTTAGACACGTTAAACAACTCTTCTAACTAAAGTGGACTCCGCAACGTAACGTAAGCAAATTAAGGTTGAACAGTCACAAATTTGACAGGTGAGGACAAGAAACACAACAAAACAAAAAATGTTAAGATAGTTCAGAACAAGTAATTTTGATAAAACTATGTGTGTGCCACGTACATAAAGATAGATTTATGATTGTGTTTTGTTGAATGTTTTTGTTCTTTATTTAGTAGAAAAGAAGTCCACTCGCATTATCCTTGATTCTAAAAAAAAACTCAAGCGCATGGACAACGTTGAGACATCTTTGTAGGATGTAGGTACCTACATGTATATTGGTTGATGTGGCTGTGTTTGTTCTCATGTTTTCGCAGAAAAAGTTAAAAATTCAATACCGGTGAGCTCTTTAAATTCTTTAATAAATACCTACTTTTCATTTTTACCAAAGCTCTAAGTGTACAAAAAAACTAAAAAAAAAAAAAAAAATGTGGAATTAATTTTACCAATGCTTTTTTGTTGTTATAAACTGATTTTCAAGTGGTAAAAGTATAATTTAAGAAGTTAAACAAGCGATTTGCTGCTTTTAAAGTTAGAGGAGTGGTTTAACGTTAAACTATACTTTATGTGATTTAAAATTACGAAAGAGTCGACTCTCGCTTTAAAAAGAGCCGACTTCCATTTTAAAAGTGATTTAGAGCTGGTTTTAATTGTTTAAAATTTTGCGTCAATATTTCTGAATTAAGTATAATTTTTACTTTTATTTTATTTTAGTATTTAAATTTATACTTTTAAACGAGTTTTACTGAACAAAACTGTCTTTTGTCGGTGCACCATTTCCACATGTACATACATATGTACCTACTTAATTAAAAAAATAAAGGAAAAAACAAATAAATGATTTAAAAAAGGAACATAAGCTCAGATATTTAATTCATTTTTTCGTATACACATTCGGTGAGATAAATGTTAGGATGAGTTCAAATCCTTCTTAAATTATATTTATCGCCTGATTATATTTAAAAAAAAAAAAACAAACTGCCATTTTCATATATAAATTTGCAAAAATCATTCCAGCTCAATTTATAGCTATGTTTAACAAAATCAATTCTGTTTCAACTTTTTCGACAAGTAAACTATTTGTGTCTTTTCGCAATGTGTTAAACCTAGGACATGTATTCAGTTGTAAAAACTTTCACAGTTATGATGGAAGTATCCACAGATTTGCTTCAGTAATCAATTAAAAAATTAAATATGAAAAAGATAGTAGTTTTTGAATGAAAAAGTTGAAAAATTGAGGATGTGTACCCCTTTATCATTTTCTGTGTTGGGGGACAAATTTCTTGATGAGTTGAAAAAGTGGGACTGTCCCCCCGAAAGGGGGACGAATGGTAACCCTACCTCCACACGATTTCTTAGCTCCTCTAAAGACCTGATCGGCTTGCTGTATATGATTTCCTTAATGTATCCCCAATAAAAAAAATCAAGTGGACTTAGGTCTGGTGAACGGGGTGGCCATAAAATTGGTCCCAGACGTCCTATCCATCTGCCTGGATATCTGGCATTTAAATATGCTGTGCCCAGGCACAGCATAGTGTGCTGGACAACCATCATGGGATTCCTTTAGTTCTTGAGGCACTTCTTCCAGCAAGGTTGGGAGATCATTTTGGAGGAACTCCAAATAACCTTGACCAGTTAAAATCCCCGGCAACTCAAAGGGTCCAATTATTTTCCCATTGAGAATCCCAGTCCAATAGTATATTTTGAATTGGTACTGGGACCTGTCTTCCCTCATGATGTTTGGGTTTTGTAGTGCCCAGAAGAAGTGGAGATTATGGAGATTAGTGTAGCCATCTCTTTTAAATGTCGACTCATCGCTCCAAAGAATTTTGTCAAAAAACTGCGGATCTTCTTCAATTTTTATTATCATTTGTCGACAAAAACTCATTCTCGTTTCAAAATCTTGCGGCTGGAGAGTTTGCACCCATGTTAGGTGAAAGGGATGATATTTATATTTACTTAGCACATTATGCGCAGTCGTCTTTCCGATCCCAGTGCGTCGTGCTATTGCTCGGATTGATACTGTAGGATCTCGGTCAAGTTCCGCAAGCACTAAGTCTTCGGTATCTCCTCAAGGGGGTCGTCCCACGCCAGCACCACCAACACCACTACCAGGCAGCCTTCCTTCCGAGAAACAGCTATGGACTCTAATAAACACTCGATAATCCGGGTGACGTGCGTTAGGGTACCTTTCCCTATACAGAGTCGCAGCTTCGTTTGCGTTGCCTCTGCACTTTCCATAAATGAAATGCATGTTTGCATATTCTTGTGCAGAATACAGAATACGTGGCATCGAAAAAGTTCAATCAAACGTCTTAATTATCAAAAAGCAGGTTCAGGAAAACAGCTATTTAGACCGTTAATTTTTCTGAAGAATGAACAATAAAAACGATATAAATAAGTGTTCGTCGTGGTCTTCATCTTATGAATTAAGATCAAATTACAAAAACTTTAATTCAAAATTTAAAAAACTTACGAATTTATGTGTTCTCACTTTCTCAGGATCTTACAATTTACTATTCAAAAAACAGAATTAAAATTGAATCAGAAGACTTTTTGTTTGGAGAAAATAACAAATAAAAAATAGCAACCAACAAAATATTTGATGGGTTTGTTAAAGCCCAATAGAACAGGTAAAATTCAAAACAAGCTCGAAAATGTAACCGTTTTTTACACTTTTTTGACATTTTTATCAATAATGCATTCGGCCCTAGAAGTTGAAAGCTTGGATTTATCATAAGGACAACATCGTAGAAACAGCCAATAAATCAAAAATCTGCTATGTTCAACGCTTGGTATTATTTTCACGTTTACTGTGCTAATTTTGAAAACTTTTGTTTTTACTAAATTTACTCTAGTATTGCAGATTTTTACCAATAACTTGCTATTGACTCTAGATATAATAATAAGTAATACCATTTTGAAATCTGCATTTAACGCGCATATTTTTAAAATAGTTGGCCACTCAGGTATTCATGCATTTTTTTTATACCAGCTATGATTTAACTTTTTCAAAAATTATTTGTTTTCACATTTTGCATTGAAATTCAATGTTAAATAATTTTTTTCTCTAAGAAGTCCAACAGTTATAATAATTTTCTTCTACTTATGTGTTGGCACAAGTAATGTAAAATATTCCTGCAAAAAAAAAATGATGGAACTCATTCACTTGTAGTCGTGGTATTCAAAAATGTAAAGTAAGAAAAAAAATATATAAAAAATAAAGTAAAACAAAAAAATGCATATAACTTTTCTTGTGGTTGGGATAGAACTTTTTTTTATCAGTTTTCAGGACGGTCATAAAGTCTACTATGCGGCATTTCAGGGTTATCCATTACTTACGGGACACCCTGTATATAATTATAAATGTGAATAGAGTTTTTTTAAAAAGCTTTTTTAAAATGACTTATGCAAATTAGAGCTTCTTTGTTATAGATTGACATATTGGCCGCATTCGGGTACGTCACCAATGGTTTCTAGATTTGTTCGTGTTGTTGTAATGCCTAAAGAAAAAACCAGCCGACGAACCAAACAGCTGATATCAAAAAGAAATCTAAGGCTATCCCAAAAATGTTCGGATCTGTTTGGATTAAGGCTTTCCCAAACCAACGCGGAACATTCGCTATGCAGGGCGAATCATTCACAATCATAAAAAATAAATGACAAATAAATAAGCTAAACAACAAAAAAAAAACTGCTGTCGGCGAATGTTCCGCGCCGCTTTCGCGTTGGTTTGGGAGAGATACTTCATACTAACAGCTCATATCTCACCTGTTTATTTTCTTGGTGTTCGTTTGGTTTGGTTACATACACGGTTTTGGTCGTTCGAAAACGTATCAGATCCTAAAGTACATACCATATGTCAGCCTACCACCCGAACGTGGCCATTCTTTTATGATTCTTTAGTAAGACATAACAACCCGTATCGAAGTATTCAATAAAGCTTATTGAAAATGAATACAGAAACTTTTTAAAGGCAGCAACTTATATAAAAATTTTATGCAGCCTTTTTAAAATGACATCTTCAATCATCTTCTGTAATATCAATTTGAGAAGCCTATTCGAGTGACAGCTCGCAAACTCGGTAAGTCTTCTTTTTCTTATTTCTATTCGACTTTAAAGAAGTAGTTATCCAGCTCGTTACATGTATAAGAAATTTAATTCCGCCGAAGGCCGTACCGAAGCTTTATATAAAGTGAAACCTGCGGCACATCAATATTTTTAAGCTAAAAGAAGCTGAATTGTTAGTGGGGATATGAAATACTGTCACAAAAATCTATTGCAAAATCGTGTGCGCGTCAATGTCGGAAATATCAGTTTTTTTTTTAATAAAACTCAGAAACGTTAAATTATATCGAAAAGTGTTTCACACAAAACTTTGTAGATTATGTCAATTGCCAAAAAAAAAAGTCATTTTAAAGTCGCAATATCTTGCAACTGATGCTTTATACGCAAAAAAATGTGATAATCTTTCCTCTAGGGAATATAAAAATCAGCAAAATAGGTATAAAATATTTTCCGAAAAAATCGTCATTTAAGAGTCAAGAGCCAAAAACCAGTATTTAAGACTTTTGGTGTTTTTATTTAAATACAAATGTCATAAAAATTATGGCTTAAATAAAAAACTGTAAATGCATGCTTATATAATATTACATAATGTAAAAATTTTGCTGATATAATTTTTCGATTAAGCTTAGGGGTTAAAAGATATATGTGAAAAACCGGTTTTTTGACAGTTGGCACTATTGAAGTCACAATATCTTGCGACTTATGACTCGTATGGAAAAAAGTTTCATAATTCCTTGAAGAGAATATTATGATATTTAAACTGAGCGTAAGACTTTTTTCGACAACTTGTGCTTTTAAGTGTTAAAATTAAAAAACACAGAATTTTAATTTTTTGTCAAACTTTTAAAAAAATTATATCTTTAAAACGGTTGTTTTTAAGAAAAAAAAAAAATAATAAATTTTTCATGTAGGGATTCACATAATGTACAAACTTTGTGGTCAGATGTTTTCAAACATTTTAAGCGTTTAGGAGCTATACGTGAAAAACGACTATTTTCGAGATTTTACGTTTTTTGAAATGTCGATATCTTCTTAACGGTGGGTTGTAAGGACAGGGCAACTCCGTCGGGTCAGTTAAATAAATAAATAAATTGGGTGGCGCAACGGCTCGTGAAGAACCAGGGCCAGTGACTAATAACTCGCCAACCATTGCTGTGTGTGCGTGTCTACAGGAATGGAAGGGACCTACAATTGTATGCCGAATCCGAGCGACTAGACGAGAAGCACATAATTATGACAAGTGATACTCTTGGAGGATTTGTCAATTCCTCGCAAGAGACAGTAGCCCTGAAAAAACTTTTTAGTTTTTAGGTGGACTAGGCTGGGCAGCGAACACAAACCTTCAGCCTGACAGTCCAACGCAGTAACCATTACGCTAAGGGCTACTACGTCGGGTCAGTTAGAGTCTACTAAAAATGTCAATTATCACCGGATGCCCATAAAACTCCCCTTTTGAATAGCGCGACCAAGAGAATTAAAACGGAAAATCTGAAAAAAAAAATCGCGTGAAATTTTTTGGACCACTTTATTGAAACTATCAAAGTGTGGAAGAAGATATTTTTTGTATGTGCTATTTAAGTTGAAATTTAAAGAGCCAATTATGTACTTCCGAACATTAAACTATTAAAACATTTGAAACTTTTGTATTACCATCGTTAAAAATAAAATGCCCGACTGGGTCGCACGTACTTGCTCAAGGTTCAGAAAAATATACATCAAAGTTCAAATTACTAAAAAGGGCAACTTATGTCTATAAAAAAAAATCAATCTAACAACATGTTTTGCTAGTTGTTGAATTTAAAGAAAATCAGTAGGGCCATTGAAAACAAAAAATAGGACCCCAAATCACTTTGGATAAGAAGGGAGGAAGCTAGAGTTAGAAATCATAATCAAAAAATCGATTTTCGAGGAAATTAAAAAAAAAAAAAACAATATCATATAATCTAGGGCCTATGAAAAAAATCGAATAGTTCCTCTTAATCCTATACAAATTTCATAAATATTCTCCTTGTCAAATTTGACATGTCACTCCGTTAAGATTTATGTCTCTTACTCGATGTTCAGATGGGCGCATAGACGCAGATACCGCAGTTTTTTCTGAAATTTTCTATTATCTAATTTTTAGGTTTGAATAAAACCCTTGTAATTTTTATTTCACACGACACCTATACGTCCCCTTTAGAGGAAGTAAACAAATTCCATATAATCGCTTTATGGGCTTTAAAGTATAGTTTGGCATCTGACACAAAATGCATTCATCTTCACAGTAAACGTTCACGCTCAGATGAATTTTACCGAAATATCTATCTCAGCTGGGACTGAGAATTATTTTCTTTCATTGCGAATCCTCACATATATCCTTATGATGCCAATGGCAATGGCAAAATGTATTCACATGTGGAATCGAGCATCCAATTATATACTATATCTCCACCAGATTACACCTAAAATGTGCTCAGATTAAATAGTTTTTTTTGCAAATAAAGCCATTACATATGTGTATAGGATGTATGTATGAACTGTACTGTATATATACATATGTATAGCATTGATATATAATGTAGGTATGTATGGCTGATTTTCAATTATTACTCCATCCATATCCCGTATGTGCATGCGCCTTTGCTTGAGCCATTGGGAGCGAAGTGTATGCCTACGGTGCACTCAATTTCACAATCTTGTGGAGTGTGCTTTTGGCATATCATCCGCATGGACGAAGTCTAATATTTTGTGGTTGGATCTCCATGCAAAATGCTCTTAGAATCCTTTTTTATTTTTTTGTTTATTTGCTGCACAAAGATTTAATTTTTCTCAAGTTAAATTTTTTGTTTGCTCCTTTTTTGGTGTGTGTGGTTGCTGCTGCTGGACGACAACACAATGATGTAGCTGTATACCACAGTCAGTGGCGTGCGGCGGGTGTGTTGGAATTTTGAATGAAATTTCAAATAATTGTGGCCCAAAGCAGTATAGGAAAAAAAAAGAAATAATCTTCATCAGAACGTATATATTCCACTTAACAAGGCGTTGAGGGAATTCCGAAAACGGATATGGAAATGGGATTTTCTTTTTGTCACATAGACAACATACATATATACGGTCGGTTCATATTGACAATATAATGTGAAGCAAATGATAGAGTTCGACATTGAATGGAATTTTATTTGATTTATTTTAGGAATTTGACACAGTTTTTTTGAGATACCTACATACATATATATATATGTGAAGAAGAAATAGACATGAACAAATGTGCTGAAAACACAACTGAAGTTTATTAGTTCCTTTCGTTCTTCCTTGTGGCAATATTCTCAATGTTCTTAGATTTCTTTTAAAAAGTCTATCTAGCTTACACAAAAAATAAAATGTTGGCACTTAAGTCTTTTAACATGGACAAACTCCGGTGATTTGTATTTGTACCCTTCTCCTCTTCCCTCTAAATTGAATTATTTTCAGAGCAGATAAATGATAAAGTAAAGTAACATATACAGATACACTCTCTGTCACTTGTTTGAGGCCACTATTTTCACAAAAGTTTTTTCTCGATAAATACCTGTAGCAGTAGCGGATCTAGGATTTGGCTGTGGGGGGGAGGGGGGTCTTGGAAATCCAGTCTGAGACAAAAATTAAATCTCACTGGCAAAAGCTCATACGTGTTTTGGCAGTATGAGCCATCTGGAGATCTCATTTTCGTGAGCTACCCAAATCAACTAGTAAAGTAGGTACAGAAAAAATTATTTTGCCTATTGAAAAATAAAATGTCAAAAATTCAAGACTTTTAGTTGGACATAAGGCAAATATACTACAAAAAATAGCATGCGGCCCATTTCTGCAAGCGTGACTGAATTTAAGTGTATAAGCTACAGACTGCTTAAGAAACATGTCGATCAAATTGCACGTCACTCTCTAGAGTCTATAGAGATTGTAAATATTCATTTTCTTTTGCATGGTTTTCTGAGTGCACAGAGAAAACTCACGCTTGTGGAATTTGGCTCCTTGATTAGATTTCTTGTATGTTATCGCTTAGTTCATAAAAGTTTTGTATGTAATTGACTTCGACCTTCAAAATATAAGCCCCAAGGTTCTATAAGCCCTGGATGGCCGTAAGAAACAGTTCTTGTTGTTTTAAAAATTAAATTATAATTGACACGTCGTTTTTCTCCAATTCTGCATTTTTTTGTTAAATAAGCTAAGTTTTTAGGGTAAATTGTTGTTGCATTTGACATGTTAATTGCTTAGCCCTGGCACCGTTTTTTCAATTATGTCTTCAAGCTTAAGCCCCAACTTTGGACTTTCACATTCCCTAGAGGTACGCCCCTCTAAATTAAGTTAAAGTTTTTATAGAATTGGTTCTTTAACCCTGAACAAAGCTTTTTTTTAATCCAATTCTTTTCAGGCCTTAGTCCCAAGCTGTTTTTTTCGTCCCAGTTTTCTGGGTTTTTTTTTAGGGAATAATTGTCTTTGCATTAAACATGTCCATTATTCGTACGAACTTGATTTATCTCCAATTCCCTTATAGGCTTTAGCCCAATCAAATTATTTTGGGGCTTATAAAAAAATTATATAAACATGTAAATTGTTCAGCCCGTTATTTTGTCTGATTTTCATCAAATATCACAGCTTAACATTATTTGAGACCAATAAAAAAACTCGACACAGTATGTTTGCTTTCTATGTTTCAATTAATTTTAGGAAAAGCTTGTGGGGGGGGCTTTAGCCCCTATAGCCACCCCCCTGGATCCGCCACTGCCTGTAGGAAGTATTTTTCCTGGAAATTGTTGATATCTGTTAGTAGGTACATACATATATATATTTTGCAATTAAAAAGGATAAATTTAAAGGGGTTACTTGTAAACTCCATAGAAATTTCACAAATAATAAGAATGGACTGCAAAAATGGGTATAGAAAAATGCGTCACTTGACTGAGGCCGCTTAAAAAATCGTATGAAAAAAGAACAAAACTATAAACATTTATTAACTTTTTTTGTATTTAAACATTTATTTATTATGATTTTGTCAATTATGTAATTATGAGCATACCCGCCATTTTTGAAATTAGCTCTATTAGACGGTTTGAAATTGAATTATCGAGTTTTTTTTGAAATAATCCAGTGAAATGTGACTCCAGGCATCGCAGATAGCTTCGATTAAGGCGTCCTTATCTTTCAAATGTCTACCAACTTCATAAACTTATCGAGATATCAAGGCTCAAACGATTTCGATGATGTTTAAGTACGGTGAATAGGGTGGCCATGGTAAAAGTTCCATGTTTTCCGACTGAAACCAGCTTCTAACTACCCTGGAAATATGGTATAGGGAATTCAAAAATATTCTTTATCTTTGGAAATGCCCGTTCTAGCAGACATTTGTATATTTCCATTCCCTGTTGTAGTTATTAAAAATCACGTCAAACTTCAGTAATTTATGCACTTTTGTTTTACAACTTTTCTTTAAAACACAAGGGATTTATTATTTCCAATTTTGATTGCACTTTTAAGTAAAATGGGTTTGAGTTTAATGAACAATTTAATGCGTTTGGCGTAGACACATCACATGAAACCAAGAGCCACAAATTAATTTCTGAAAGCGCGCTATAAATCTTCAAGAAATATGGAATTCCGTGCAACCATTCCTATTCATTTCCCATAAATAAATTAAATATTTTATGTTGGAGCTCTGATAAATGATTTGAGCAGCAGTTAACTGCAATATTTTCTTACAAACGTAGAAGTACCGGAATGCGAAGCTCTAACAAAAGCATCTGGGGAATTTCTTCACATCAGATTTGAAGCAACTCCGTTCAACCGTCTAGGCTCTGACTCATTCTGGTCGAAAATCACTTGTTTGAACTTCTCCAACAAGATGATGTTACAGTCTTGATCAAAAACACATTATTTTTTTGATACGAAATTCATATGTTAATGGGGTTTTCGTGTGATAACATACAAAGCTCTTGCTGTATCATATTTACATTGAATGTTTTTAATGAACACCAAACACTTGAGCTGGCTACTACTGTATTACATTAGGCTAGAATTTTAGAAAAAAAAAATAGTAATATTGGTCGTGTCAATACGTGGATCGTAAAATACTTTTAATTTTCGTATTTTCTCATAAGAACAAACTGTGAAAATTTCATTAAAATCGTTGGAGCCAATTCCGAGAACCAACAAATTGTGAAAAATGGATGTGGAAGTAGGCAGATGTTACCAAAAATACTTTCAAAATGCTTTGCTTTTGCTTTGACAAAAAACCCTGAACATTTCACCAGGGTTTCCAGGAAAACAAAAAATGATTTAAATGGGCGTGGTAGTGGGCGGAAATTTCGAAAATTTCATTAAAAACTTTGGAACAGTTTCCGAGTAGTAATAAAATGTAAAAAGTGGGCAAGGCAGAACGTGGATTTAACAAAAACTATTCGATTTCTTTTCTTGCTCATACACACAGACTCGTTTCGTCGTTTAAGCATTACCAAGAAACAGAAAAGCGTGAAAAGTGAGTGTGGTAGTGGGCGGATTTCACCGAAACTATTTTTGGATTTTTTGACCTACTAAATCATTGCGGCCATTTTCGAGAAAATCTGTCGTTTCCGTGAATTCCACTAAGCAAATAAATACGAAAAGAGGGCGTGGCAGTGGGCGGATCTTTCAATAAATATTTTTTTAAATTGTTTCTTGTTTATTAAAACAATCTCTGAAAACTTCATCCAAATCGGTGTACCCGTTTCCTTGAAAACAAAAAAAAAATGACTTAAGTGGGCGTGGCAGTATGTGGATTTACCTTCAACTATTTTGCGATATTTGTCTTGCCCACATGAAAAGACTTTGAAAATTTCATCTAAATCCTTAGAGCTATTTCTGAGACACCAACAAAATTATGAAAGTGGATGTGGCAGAGGGTGGATATTAATAAGAATACTTTCAGAATTTGTATTATAAAATTTCATCAAAACCGTTGGAGCCGTTTCTGAAAAACAGAAAAGCGTGAAAAGTGGGCGTAGTAGTGAGCGGATTTCACTGAATTTTTTTTTTTACGATTTCTTGCCTTGCTTATATAAACAGACTCTGAAAATTTCATTCGAATCGTTTTAGTAATTTTTGAGAAAAACAGCTATTTCCGTGAATTATATGAAAAAAAACTTAAAGGAGGCGTGGCAGTGGGCGGATTTTACTTAAACTATATTTTTTATTTTTTTTTCTCGTTAATAAAAACAAACTGAGAAAATTTCATCCAAGTCTTAGGAGCCATTTTCGAGAAACCGAACAAAAAGTGGGCGTCGCAATATTTTCAAAATTTTTATTTTGATTAAAAGAAGGGAGACTTTAAAAATGTTATCAAAATCGTTAGAGCCGCTTCTGAAAAACAGATAAGCGTGAAAAGTGGGCGTAGTAGTGGGCGGATTACACTAATTATTTTTCGATTTTTTGTAAAAACTCCAATTTTTTTAAACAAACCGAAAATTATTGAACTTATTTAGAGTACAGTGAAACCTCCTGTTGCAGATAGCTCTCTTATACGGACAGATCCCTTAAACGGACAAATTCAAGAGACCATGGGATTAAGGATTCCAATTCCATATATTTTAGGTTATTTGAAGCGGACACCTTCTTGATCGAACGCGGACTAGAGTTATTACCAATTCAAGTATTCCGTCCCTTTATTTTCTCTGAATTTCTGGCCATTTTATTCAAGACTTTAAAATTTCATATATAAAAAATTAAATGTAGGGGAAAAGTTGGAACAGTGAAACACTTTTTTTCAAACGGTTATAATTCCGAATTCTTTTGAGCCATGAAAATGAATTTTTGATGGTATCTTACGACATATTTCCCACATTTTTCCATACAAATTTCATTTAAAAAATTAAAAAACAACTTTCCCATGAGTAAAATTGTTGTAGAAAGTCAAAGTGTCTCACTGCTCGGCGGAGGTTCGATGACTGAGACAGTGTAGGGCGCACAGTGGTACAGCAAAATATTTTTAATAAAAACTCGTCTTAAGCAATTTCTTACCAAAATTTCGTTTAACATATTATTTATTAATTTATAGGAAAAAAAAAAAAACAACGAAAAACATATAAAAATATAAGATAAAAAAAACTAACTAAAATCACATTTCAGTTCACATTATTCTTTAAATAAGTTTTTAATAAATCAAATAAATTCATACTTTTCATTTGTTTCTTTTTTTTTAAGAAATTTTGTTGCAATACAAATAAAATTAATAAAAAACATTTTTATGTTGAAGAAAAGAAGCAAAGATAAGCTAAGACATGTCTCACTGTTCGACCTTTGAATCTGTCTCACTGTTTAGTTTTTATCATTTTCAAGAAAAGCTTTTGTGCATACAAAACTGGAAAGAATACCGTTGGTTTTTTGTTTGTATATTGAAAAAGCACATAATAACAAGCCAACAAAAAAAAGTGCCTCACTTACCTAAATATTTGAAGATGCTACACAAATTTAAAAAAACACGAACAAAATACTAAATAGTAGGGATTACTAAGTCCGGTTGTTTGGGTTTTTTATATAAATTTTGGGGTTTTAGCGATTTTTTTTTTAAGTCGGCCGATCAAGACATTAGCTCGCTGAGCTGCTATTCGGTGAGTCGCGGGGGTAACTTGTTCACTCCGCCACCAATCCCGCCATCACCAAAAATTCATAGAAATTCAGAGTACTTGCCAATATTTTTTTTATTTTTCCCTTGAACGAACCACTTTCTTATGGAAAAATATATTATCACCGTTGCTATCCGTGTGAAGGAAGTTTCACTGTATTTTTAAAGAAACCAACTAAGCAAGTCGATTACAAAAAAGAAAGTGGCCTACTTTCTATGACGGTTCCATTATTATAGTATTAATTAACCTTCAACTAACATCAGACTTGTGTAGGTATAAATGCAACCTGAATTCAAATAATCCTATTTATCAGCTTAAAATCCATCTAGGATATTAAGTTACAAAATGCACATACATAAAAACTTATTTTAACAATAGCTATACAACTACTCCGTATCATATTCATACAAACCTCCTATGCGCCTATATACCCCATCAGTCTCGCAAAGCGCATGAAATCAAAAAAAAAAACACAAAACTTTGCTTTAACGAATGCACTCTCCTTGACTTCCTTCATTTATAACAAAACCATAGCGCAGCACAGAAAAACCCATCAAGGGCATTTTTCCACCATAATCTATTTTTTTTAATTTATATAAAATAAAAGAAAAATATATAGGTACGTAATGTATAAGTTAAACAATAATCTTTCCGTGGTTGCACCCACGGTTAACAATTGCAACTTTTGCCAAAGTTCCCTTGCTAGAACAAAAACAACTACAACAACAGCAACAACTATGTAACTTCTACGTTGCGTTGCGTTCGGTTGGTTGTTCTTGTTTGGTTGGTTGGATTTATTAAAATGAAGAATGAACGCCACATCAATCCAATTCCAGTTGATTACACACTACACAAGGCCGTGACCTAAATTTGTATATGTCACTCGTCGTACTTAACTCCCCATTTGTACTTTATTTTTATGCGGTGGATTTGATTGTGATTGTATTTGTGTTTGTATTTGTGGGTCTGTGTTTGTGTGGACGTGAATTTCTTGTGCGTTTTCTAATAAAAAAAAAAGAAAATAACAAAACTTGGACTTTTAACCCTTCTTGCCTTCTTCTTCTTCTACTTTTAAACCCTTTTTACATTTTTCAATCTCATATAAAATAAGTGTCCCCGATGAATTGTCAAACTTTTGAGCAATGACATAAAGTTCTTACAACCAAAATGATTGACATCAAGAGTTCCTCTCTCTGTGATGGTTCTTTCTTCTCAAATATACCTACGTACCAGGCTACAGACGATGGTGCACACCACCACCACCAAACCACTCCTTAAAAATTAAAGGATGATGGGGATTCTGTTAATAGAAAATAACAAAATGAAAGAGAAAAAACACATCTCTCAGAACTATGCATATAAACTAGGCCAAAACTTTCTTAAAAGTAGAACTTAACACAGTGCAAATAAACGCAGAATAAAAAGTTAAAAAAAAAAAATTATTGCAAGTGTACATGACCTGCCTTCTGAACATCACCCCCAACCCTCATTTTTACAACAAGAGTACCAAGTAATAATCACTGATGTTCACACCCCTTTTTCTGTCACTCAAAGAATATTGTGGCACGATGTGGTCTGTAATAAAGGTCATGTTAAAATTAAAAAAAGAAATTTCAAAGCATTTAGAAAAGTAACGAGAAGATACCCATACTCCTAGCCATATACGGTCCTTAACCCAAGTCCACCCAGAAACCATGTTAAATATATTGAAAAAGATACGAGGGAACAAAAACTAGAAATAATCATAAAACTCAAAGCGAACGAACACGCTTTAAAAAAAAACTAAAAAAAAAAAAATAAACACCAAGGGATAATTCAAAGGAAAGAAAACCCTCTGTCAAACAAACACCCTCTCAATCCGCCCAAAATAATTACTGTAGGTCTAATAAACAAATCAAATTTGCGCACCCTCTTGCTCATCTTATACGAGTTTGTATGTAGCAAACTTACACGGACTTTTGATCAAATATAAATTTCTTGGAAAACAAGCTTCTCGCCCCCACCACTGCACCGCGCCATCATCGTTTAACCCAACTTAAGAAAAAAAAAAAAACAATAAAAGCTCTCCCAACATGGCTGAATGAAAACTGGCAACGTGCCTCATTCTATTTTTGTCCCCTTTTTCCCGTTTTCTATTTCTACCATTCTGCTTCTGTGCCACCAGAAATTCTGAATGCAATATTCTTCTCGTAATATAGTATGCAGCGCGTACTATATACTATGATGACGACTATGACGCGATGCAATGTGATAAGCTCGAAGTTCGAAGTTGGAGTCTTCTCACTCGTACTTGTGTGAGAAAGTTTTCGCTCGGCTCGGATGCTGCTTGCTCTGCATGGTATGTCTTTTCTATACGCACGTCACTATTTGGCTTACTACGCGTGTTCACAACACAAATTAAATATAAATGTGATTTCATATAAATTATAAATATGTGAACCCTGGTGGTGGATAGTTGAACTGCAACTGAAAGCGTCATTACAATTTATATAGTAGATAAAATAGTCATAGTCATCTGAGTACAAGGACCCCTTGAGCAGGCTTGAGCACAATAAGAGCGTTTAGCATACAAATATTAACTCACAATCATACACATTAATGAAGTTCCTCCACAAACCGTTATTAGTGAAAGAAATTTGAGAGAATAAGCATGCGAGAGAACTATACAGATAGAGTTAGAGAGAGAAAGAAGAAACTTAAGTGAGAGAATGTCTGTCCACTAGAGAGAGAAAGAGAGAGATACAACGTGATGGAGAAAGAGTATGTTTTTAAAAGAGCTACAGAAAGTAAGAGAGAGGCAAAGGGAGAGAATGTCCATAAGTGAGAGATAGAGAGAACATCATTTCATTATAGTAAAAAACTCTTATTAACCAACAAAAACAAAACTTTACAAAAAAAAAAAAAGCAAACAATAAAGTTTATTAAAAAGCTTTATATCGAATGTGTTTTGAACTTTTTTACATGCCAAATGATATTACATTTGTTAGAGCTCCTTTTATGTGTGGAAAAATCTTCTTTTAGTAGTCTATATAAAGCTTTAAGTGCTCGTTACGCGCATGTTAGATGTGAATGTGACTTCTGATGGTCTGGAAGTTGCTGTAGCTACAGTGTACATATTTTCATGAATAAATCTTCAATTTCTACTCGTTATCTCTTCTCTCTATACTAGCCATGCCATAACCCATAAGGGCTAGGGACTGTCGAGTTGGTCGATGTGGAAACACTTTAGATGGGTATCTAGCCAGCAAGTAGTATGTACTGTACATATAGGAAGAATTTTATTATTTTTGCCATCATTTGTGTGTTCTTAATGCAGTTTTGTCAACAATTCTATAAGATTTCTTTAGTAGAGTTATTTGGTGGACAAAACTAGCAAAAAAAAGTTGACTTTGCATAGAATTAGGGTCATGGTGAGATATATAGATATTTGTTTTACTTCTTCAATCTTCAACTTTAGTTATAGTTTATATTGGATCTTGGGTGGTAGAAGCTTTAGACGAGTTTACATTTTTTCGCCATCATCTTTTAGACTTGATGTACCTACCACATATGTATAAATTGACAAACTTGGTTGTATGATGAGAAGGTGTGTGTGTACCTACATACCTTGATTTTAAAGATGGATAGGTAGTTTTTTTTTTAGCTGAAGTATTCATTAGTAAGAAGGACTAACAAATTATGACATTACGATAATGAGTACAGTATTATAGTGATGATTAAAATAATGTAAGTTAATTTTTTTAATTGAAACATCATTTGATGAAAATTAATTGATGATGATATACTCAGACCTTCTGGGTGCTTTAAATAATTTACCAGGTTTTATGTGTTATGCATCAGATAGGCTAAGACCGTATAAAGGGAATTTGGGGAGAAGGGAGAACAATGGATTTCAGATTTTTAAGTGGGACGAAAATTTAAGACAAACTATTTATATCAGTTTTTTTTTTTGTACAAACTTATAGAAACCGTTGCATCGGCACTTAAAAAAATCAAACCATTTTTGTATACGTTTTAGGGCCAATTTATCAATTGCCAATTAAACCTCCGATCGGAGACTGTTTCGCCCCCTATTCGACCAGTTCAACACCAATTCCAATATTCAATCACTGTGTAGGTTGAAATATTTGCTGCCTATTTTAGTTTCGAATGATTTATTACTAAGTTTAGAAAATGTGTTCAACTTTTAACTGATCTCAAGAATTTAAACGGATATACTTGCCTTTTATCCCCCAAGAATTGCCAGAATTGGTGTCAAAGACTTCGCGTGCAATTTCAATTGAAAGTCAAACAGAAACCTAAATTTTTGAGTGACGCCGACGTACATAACCCGGGGCTTAGACAAGCGAGTAGAACTAGTAGCGTTTATGTGTGTCAGTGTATTAGAACACGAGAGAGCCAACTAGTAGTCCAAATTGTATAATATTTTTGCCTGCCAGTTCTACTAGTGTAGTGTAGTTTTTTCATTTATTTGTTTTGTTTCCATAGTTTCCACAATTTGTATACTTTTCTGTGTGAAATATTTAAAAATAAATCATAGGTACTAGTTGACAAAACGCGCAGAGAGCTACTAGTCACACATACATCCATAAAACTAACACTATGTACAAATGCTACTAGTTCTACTCGCTTGTCTAAACCCCGGGTAATGTATCTACTATTTTTGATTTTTAATTTTTTTTTTTTTAAATTTAATCAACTGCGACAAAAAAATAGTTAAGCATAAGAATCAAACAAATTTCAGCATCAGGCTGACGGTAAAAGTGGGGACTTTGTAGTAAAAGCTCAAATCTTAATTACAAAAATATGAGTTTGGCATCACTTTTAGCTAGTAATGGTTTCTGCGAGAACAAACTCGTATTGAATCGCTTTGTTGTAAAGTATATAAGCAAGCGCGGTAAAATTACCCTAGGTAAGAACAACACAAATAAGAAAGTTCCGATAAAAAACCCAACAGAGTTTCCAAGTTCGTGTACATAAATCAGTGCCAATGTAAGTGTCCTACTTTGACCACAGCAGCAATGATGCAAACATTGCTTGTTGCACTTAGTTAACATTATGTTTCTTGCCAAAACTATTTGACCGATTTGGATCGAATTTTTGAATTTCGTCTTTTCATACTCTAGACTATTTGATTCCAAATTTTTAGCAGAATTGGACAATTTTTTGAGTGGTTCAAAATTATGTACTTAGTTTTTCAGAATTTTATTTTAATTCATGGTTAGGTAGCAACACAAATATAACATGCATGAATTTAAAGGAAAACGTCAAAAAAAATCTCCAGCAACTGGTTTCCCTGTATGAAAGGGGACTTAATTAAAAAAAAAATATTTTAATGGATGGGGTAAATAAATCCTTCAGACACCTACACACCGTGTGGCAATGTGTTAATCAAGCAGAATAAAATTAAAAACATTTTTAAGTTAAACTTTTTTTTTTTGGAAAATTAATCATAAATACACTGCGCGTCATAGGGTTAGAAGCAGTCATTTGACCGTACGGAAAAAAAAAATCAATAGCCCAATAATAAAATCAATAGAAAAAGAAAAAATAAATTGAAAAAAAATTGCCAGTGTCAGTGCCAGTGCTTGTCCTTCCCTCATCATTCACATTGCTTTCGGCTTAGTCATTACATGCAACGTGTGGCTCATCTCATATAATGTATGTAATTGATTGAGTCGTAGTAAATCAGACAAATTGCTGATATTGGATTTGGGTTTCCGGGGGCGGATCAATACATACTATTAAGGTAGGTGAATTTAGGGTCGATATCAGCAACATTCGGGGCTGAGAAAGAATTTCTGTGCTGTGTACAGGCAATACGTGCATTCTGTAAAAAACAGGCCATCAGTTTTGGCACTTAGTGAAACCCAGGTAGGTGAAAATTCTGATTACTCCGAATTCAGCCTACATGGTTATAGCTTAGTGCCTTTATTTTTCTTACACCATGGTCTCGCAATATATGTACGTAATGATGTGGCTTATCAGCTTCAACCACAATATGGCCCTTGTTCAAATACAAACTATAACTTCATGTGGTTAAAATTCACCGTCAATAAGCACATCATACATACATGTTTCATTTATCGTAGCGCAAGTTTGGATGGTAATTCGACTTCTAACGTTTTCGATGCGCCGTCTGACTCAATCCAGAGAATTGTTTCCCACTATCCGCACAGTGGAATCATTGTTACGGGCGATTTCAATGTACACAATTCTTCGTGGCTACGCTATTCTGGTCAGACAACACCCGAAGGAAGGTATGTCGAGATTTTTGCTGAGTTAAACCACCTGACTCAGCTTGTTGCCGAGCCTACTCGGATTCCTGACGTTGCAGGTCAAACCGCCAACATCCTAGACTTGTTCCTTACCTCTGACCCTAATAAATACACTTTTAGTGTATTATCACCTCTAGGCACATCGGACCATTGTGTTATATCTGCGAATTTCTCGTGCCACCAAATCTCAGTTAAAGAAAAAATTCCAAAGAGAACCGTTTGGCAATACGAGAAAGCCAACTGGGACGGTCTCAATAATTTCTTCAAGAGCTTTAACTGGTCACTGTGCTTCCTCGATAGTGACGTAGACGCCAGTGCAGATATGATTACAAAATTGATTCTTTGTGGAATGAGAAATTTTATCCCGAATAGGGTGAAATCTATCAAACCCAAAGAAAACTCATGGTTTGATTCGATCTGTAAAGAGGTTATTAGGGTTAGAGAAGTAAGCTTCCGATGTTATAAAGCCAATCCTACTGAGGAAAACCGGAAAAAGTTTCAACAAGCTAGAAAATGATCTTTTGTCTGAAACTTCTAATCCATTAAACTGTTTCGCTGACGATAGTACCCTCAGCTTCTCATATTCGTTTACAGATTCTCATACATGTCCTTCGGATGTGGAACTTGAACGGCAGCGTATGATAAGCTCATTAAATTCTGATCTCGACAGCATTGTCCATGGGGGAATCAAAAACCGCGTATAATTTAATGCTTGTAAAACTCAATCTTGTCGTTAAAGCGTTTAATGTGCCATAGCAAAACCTATGCTTGCAGTACAAGAACAAAAATTAACGGCATCAAATAGAATAAATGCTAACTGAGTCACTTTTTTGAGTAATTTTATCGCATCATAAGGTTAGAAGCACATACAAAATTGAAGAAAAACGATGGTTTACATTTTTTTAAATTTTTTTTTGACAAATTTATTTACTTAACAGTGTTTGCTGCCGCCAGCTTAAAACAAAAATTCCAAATTTCGATGTTTAAGAGAGTTATACAGTGATTTAAGATAGTCAAGTGAAATTTTAATCAAGGCCAAATTAACGGTGTGAATCAGTCATCGCATTGCTTCGATTTTTCGTATAATTTTCATGTGAGCCATCCCAATAAGTTTTCTTTTATTTTGAAGTCCGGTGAATAGGAAAGCAATGGAACATTTTTTCTTAAAATAATGATTGAAACACTAGAGCTGCATGAAAAGGAGCATTATTTATTTATCTATGCGGTTTGTCCAAAAAGATCATTGGTTCGCGGAAACAATACATCTGGCAATGTTTTGTAGTACCAAGGTGACTGGAAATCAGGCATCTTAGTACTTTCAACTGCCAAGTTAATTGTTCCCTAATAGGATATTACGGCCGAGATCATTACGCCTCCTTCCCTGTTGTGATTAAGGTTCAGAAATAACTAATTTTTCCTCAACAAGATGGCTATAGTAATTTTTTCACGATATGAGAAAAGAGAAACGATTTCTGAACCGTATAACAGTATAACTGTATAACTCTCTTAAACATCGAATTTTGGAATATTTGTTTTAAGCTGGCGGCAGCAAACACTGTTAAGTAAATAAATTTGTCGAAAAAAAAATTTAAAAACCATGGTTTTTCTTCAATTTTGTATGTGCATCTAAACTTATGATGCGATAAAATTACTTAAAAAAGTGACTCAGCTAACATTTATTCTCTTGGATGCCGTTAATTTTTGTTCTTGAACTGCAAGCATAGGTTTTGCTATGGCACGTTAAACCGTCTCTCTTGCGTCATACAAAATTTCGATCTCTTTGGCGTATTACACGAGACAAATAAAATTCAATTCTCAAAAATGACTGCTTCTAACCTTGTGACCAGCAGTGTACTGTACATACATAATGAAAGTAAACAACAATTTTGTAAATACTTGTCCAAATTTTTGATAAACCAAAAGTTCGAGTTTGTATGCATCATCTGTAAAAAAACAAAATAAAAAAAAGGTTTTTTTTCATGTTTGATAAAATTTATTATAAATAAAAATAAAATGAATATTTCAAAATACCAACCATTTACATTTTTGTAAAGAAAGTGACTCTGGATGAATTTTTTTTCTTAAGTTTCTACACCTAAGAACTCCAGTTCTATAACAATTTTGTTTTCTATTTTTCGTATGTTTTGTGCTTTATAAACTCAAAAACTACGAAAATAGTTTTGCTGAAATGTTCACAATTTATTTAAAATTGTAGTCCGAAGGTTTAGAATGTGGCTTAACTGAAATCTTACCATTATTGAAATGTCCACTTTTGTGATATTTTAGTCTTCTTTAAAAAAATAAATCGGGTGGCACAACGGCTCATGAAGAACCAGGGCCTAGTGACTAACAACTCGCAACCATTCCTGTGTGCGCCTTTCGACAGGAATAAAACTGACCTACAATTTTATGCCGAATCCGAACGGCTAGACGAGAAGCACTTATTCGTGACAAGTGATACTCTTGGAGGATTTGTCAATTCCTCGCAAGAGGCAGTAGCCCAGAAAAAAAACTTTTTGGTTTTTAGGTGGACGAGGCTGGCAAGCGATCCCAGACTTCCAGCGTGACAGTCGAACGCACTAACCATTACGCTACGGGCGTAATGGTTAAGCCAAGTCAAAACTGAAGTATTTTGTATGGGTGTCACATTTGGATCGAACGTCAGTCAGACAACTGAAAGCCGTAAAACAAATTGTGAAAATTATGTTATAGTATACAAAATTATATTTTAACAGCGTGATTTGCATACGTGTGACACAAAATAAAAATGTAAGGATGGTTTGAGACAAGAAAAGTTATTATTTTTTAGAGCACTTTCAATATTTTTAAATAAATATAACATTTTTTCACACTAGCTTCACATTAAATAACAATTATTTTATTGATATAATATATTTTTTCGGGCGCAATTTTTAATACCAAAAAAGAGCCAAGCTATTATGAATTTTGGGAATTCGAAATTCCAGGCCCAACGCCCTTTTTTATCTATGTAAAGAATGAATGCATTGTTTTTAATGCATATACACGGACATGTATGTTTGCCTTTTATTTAACTTCTGGTTATTGTTTTTTGTTAATTTGGCTTATATAAACCTACCTGACTTTCGTTTCCAAACTTTTTTGACTTCCTTACAATTTTATATTATTTCACTAAAAGCCAACAATTTAGCTTTTGACATCTTCTTCTTCAAAAAAAATATATAATCACCAAAATTATAATTAAACAGAATTCTCACAGTGGCGTATGTGGACATTTTCTATTTTTTTATTATGTATTTACAATCTCACTGTTTCTTTTCACAAAATTTTGCAATGTGAAATAATTTTTCGTGACATAAGGCCTTAATGGTCTTATGTTACTTTTTAATGGCCTTATGTTACTTTTGCAAAATGGCACTATGCCAAATCCGGTCAGTGGCCTTTCGGGGCGTAATAAGGCTAATTTTTTTTAGCGACGTAAGGTACATCCTACTGTGTCCTGGTGACACTTATGTTGAGCGACATAAGATCATATTTCAACAAGTTTGGTGTTTGAAACATAGAGCTACCTGGTCTAAATGATCTTAAATAAAAATTTCAATTTCTCTTCTAGAAAATCATATAAGAATGTTTCAGACCAAATCTGAAACAAATCCGTTCAATAGTTTAGGCTCTATCTCGATGTTGTACTTCAGGACTCACAGATAAACAGACCGACGCGACCGACCGACGGTAGTCATACCGAAAATCACAATTTGAGCTCCTTTATCATTTTGTTTGACACTTAACCAATACTTGCGTTATAAAACAAGTTATAAGTAAAAGCAAGTGAAAGAAATAACGTTAATCTCAACTTGCATTTCACTATTAATTTTTTTTTGACTTACCTATTCCCTTTTATGAATAATTTAAAGGTCATAATAACCCAGAGTATCCAAATATTTTCTTTGAACAAATTATGTATAATGAACCTCAATATATAATTTGTAAATCATACTGGGTTATGGTCACTGTGGCGTATGCGGAATTAAAATTATTATTTTTTCTAATTAATTAAAAAAATATCTCTTTATTGACTAAGAATTTAAATCTAATTGGATATTGGTCACAATGGTTATTGTCTGTAAAAAAATCTTTTTGGTAACTTCAACAAAATGTTAGTTTTTGTTCTTCTATACCAATTGATACGAAGAACTAAATGCTGCTCTATAAAATCCTATTCGAACTCAAACCATAATCCCTCCCTAGGAATGATCAATAAAAGACAAAATAGATACTTTAAAATTAAAAAGATACAAAAACTTACAAAATCCTCTTATTTATCACGTTTCGCGTCCACTTTTAATAGCCATGTAAAGATATTGCACTCTGTGACAATAAATATCATGTCCAATGTACTTATGAACCTACATCATCTGTATGTGTAGTGCAATGTGTATGCACTATAAATATTATACTACATAACATAAGTATATAAGTATGTTAACCGAAAAACTCAAACCTATAAAGTACATAAACTAAGATATTTCTTCGACAAACTTGTTTTATGTGACTTTTGTTTTTTGTATCCATGTTTTAAAAAAAAAATATAATATAGACACATTGTAACATGTTCCGTGGAAATGTATTTAGCTTAAAAAATAATACCTCAATAAAGTTTTCATTAAGTGCTATATCAAATTTACTAAGGGCCAGTTTCACAGTAAACACTTACAGGAATAAGTTGCACTTAATTTTAGCATATTGGTACTTTTTGGTAATTTTCGCCATCTGAGTTAGTGACACTTAAGTGCCCAACACGGGATACTAAAGTGCAACTTATTCAGGTAAGTGTGCACTGCGACAACTGGCATTATGTGTGCTATATTTCGCACTTAAGTTCAACTACTAACTGTGACTGTGAAACTGGCCCTAAGGTTGATGAAACGAAACTTAAACAGAAGTAATTTCAATATTTTAATATTTAAATTTCTTCATCTTATTACTTAAATATTTAAGTTTAAATCAAGTATATTTATGTGACAGCTTACACGTATCTACTAAAATACAACTGGTTCCCGCGAACTTGGTCTTATAGTTAAAAACTACAATGTATGTATGTTCTGAACATATACATTAGGGTGGTCCTAATAAAGGTCAATGTCTTATTTTGAATGAAGCACTCCCCTAATTTGTTCTAAATAAATAAAAAAAAAATTCCTGTAAAATTTTAGCTCATTTTGTTAACGTTAACCCGGCCCCCAAGATGTCTGAAGTTTTATATGGGAAATGCCATGTTTTTTTTTCCAATTTTAAAAATTCATAACTTCAGAAATGATTGATAAAGAAAATTGAATTTTTGCACACAGGTACTTACTTTTGTCATGTTTAAAAAAAAATTATAAAAAAAAAATTTACAACATTTATTAAAATTAAAAATTAAATAAAAAAAGATATTTTTGTTTAAATGACAATAAGTAGGGAAATAACTGTTGTAAATTTTTTTCTGACACATTTTTATAAATCTGAAAAAGTGACTACATGTGTTCCAAATTTTGATTTTGTTTTATAAATCATTACTAAAGTTAAGATTTTTCAAATTTGGATCTACAAAAATACATGGGATTTTCCATATAAAACTTCAGACGTCTTGGGAGCCGGGTTAACGTTAATATAATGAGTTAAAATTTTACAGGTTTTTTTTTTATTTATTTAGAACAAATGAGGGGGGGGGGGGGTGCGTCATTCAAAATAAGACAATGTCCTTTATAAGGACCACCCTAATATACATACATATATACGAATATAATTTAAAAATAAGGACTGTACACAAAATTTAAAAAGTATGAAATTAGCCGATTTTTCAGTCAAAGTAAGAATAAGTACTACGTAAGGTTTAATCAATGATCATAAATTGGCTCTGAATTACTTAAATTCCTAAACTAAGTATATTTTGTAGTAAGTAAGAAATTGGACTCTTTTCCATTTATTTCAAATATGAATTTACGTAAACATAATTTTAAATTTGTGTGTTTAAGAAAAAATATATTTTCGGAAAACACAAAATTGGAACTCCAATTTATAGTAAATGGCAGACAAAAATTAATTTCCGAAAAATTTCATCAACCAGTTTTTGAAAATCGAATTTTCAAAAAACTAAATTATTTTTTCTTAATAAAATACCATTTTCTTAAATTTTGAAATACTATAGTATTTAAAAATTTGTAGAAGCTTCTGTAAAAAAAAATATTTTGAATCAGTTTTACCAATAATGAGGAAGTCAAAAAATGAAAAATGGGAAAACCTTTTAATAACAATGCAAACTCTAACAGCCATATTATTGACTTGTTGACCAAACTAGTTTTACAGCAAAACTAGTTCTATATAGAGGTGTCAAGTTGCAAGTTTTAATATTTTGAGTTAACAGTTTTTTTTTTATGTAAAGAAACAAATTTGTTCTATTTTTTAATAATAACATGAGCATTTATTTCATTTTTAGTGGGAATCTGCTCCAAGTGGAATTGATTCATTCTGAGGGAGAGAATAATGCATACAATTTTGTTAAAAAATCGCGCGATTTTTAATATTTTTTTTAAATTATGCGCCTGTGTTGTTAGTTGGTGAACTCGCGACTGAGCATACTCTAAGCGGAGCAACGAAGTATTATTCAAAAATTATTACACATTCGCGCGGTTTTAGGTGAGAAACAATTCCACAAAATTTAAGATGAAATATATTCTCGCTCTCGGTAGGAATCAATTCCACTTAGAAAAGTGGATCAGATTTCCACTAAAAGTGAAATATATTCGCAATTGGAGCAGATTCCCGTGGAATTATTTCCCTGTACCGTTATTAACGGCACCACTAAAATAACCGATGTTTTTATTTTCAAATTTTTCGTAAATAGTCAAAGAAAATAAGATATTCACTTACAAAAAATTCGGACAGAGCTGAACATTTCATTTCCTAAAAAGTTACATTAATTCGAGTTGGTGCGAAAAGTTTTATTGCGGGGGGCGGGGGGGGGGGGTTAAAATTAAGTGTTTTTCCAAATTACTCAAAAACTACAGGTTGTTTTGAAAAAAGTTGTAGGTATACATTGTAGCTCATATAATTTTACACAAAACTAATTATAACACTTTTTTTCGAACAGTTGATAAGATTTGAATGAAAAGGGTGGAACACATTTGGGTGCAGTAAATTTAGTCAAAAAAAATGTAATATGGGAGGATACTTATTATGGATTTTGATGGGGAATTTTTTGGGGATATGTTTGCAAAAATATTTTCTTTAAAGAAAAATATATATATTTATTAAAGAACCAATTTTTAGGGCACGTTTTAGGAAATGTTAAGGATGTTCAAATTAAGCTCTCAACCAAAATTCAGCTTTGTCAGATTTTTTTGGAAGTAAGAACATTTTTTTATCTAATTTTCCTAGATTATAAAAGCTTCTCTTGTTTCGACCACATTCAATATTCAGGATGAGCGAAAAAATTTAAAAAAATTGTATTATACAAAGGACAATGGCAATTTTTGTATGGGAGCTGGCCCTCAGACCAATAACGACGTGTCATATATCATTGAAAAGGTATTTTTTCGTAGATCAATTGTTTATATGGCGACAAGTATCAATTTGCTGTGTGAAAAAAGTTTTGGACATAAAAGTAGAACAGAGTAAGAAAAGGTACGTCATACTTTACAAACGCAGCGGAAGGTAAACAAATATGCGCGAAGAGAAGTGGGTTAAGTAGGTTAACAAAGAAGCTTCATTATTATATAATCGATCAATCGCTAGTTGGCCCTGAGCTGTGCAGAATGCATTTCAATTGATCGCGGCTAAGTAATCTGATAAGCTCTAAAGTGATTTAATACGGTAATTTTCTTTTTGTTTGTGATTTAAATGGAAGGGCATTATAATTTGTGTGTTACTTGCCAACATGGGCTTCATTCTTCATACTCGAAGTTATCAACATCAACTTCTTACAGAGATTATTATTCAAGGTCAACCTGCGATGGCTGACTATGTGCGTGAACATGCCATTGAAGAGGTATGCTAAATCTTATTGCGGCGTACATGTACGAAAAAGGGAATGGTCTTTACGCAGAAAAAATATTTCAAGAGAATGCCGTTTATATATTAACTATTAGACGGCCCTATATTCCATACCAATTATAACTTAGGTCCTCGGACCTATTACGTCCGTGATGTTTCCCTTACGGGACATAGGGCCTCCACTACACCTACGCACCATCGTGTACGATTTCTTGAAATATATTTCAGCTCTCTCCAACTTTTCCCCAGTCGTGCCGATTCCTGTTCGACCGTTCTTCGCCATGTACTTCTAGGACGGCCCACTTGTCTTCCCTCCTGTGTGAGCGGGTTCCACTGCATTGCTTGAGATGCAATGCACCGATCGCCTTTTCGAAGCGTATGGCCAATCCACTGCCACTTTCTTCTTCGTATAATGGAGTCTATGGGCTCCTGACCCGTTCTCGCATGAAGTTCGGCATTGGAGATACGGTTGGGCCAGAAAATCCTCAAGATGTTTCGTAGACATCTATTAACGAAGGTTTGCAGCTTTCTAGTGACAATTTCAGTGACTTTCCAAGTGCTGCAGCCGTAAAGCAGAACGGATTCAACATTGGAGCGGAACAGTCGTAGCTTGGTCTTTAAGCTAAAAGAGTTGTTTCTCCATATTTTGGACAGCATTTCGAACGCAGCCTTTGCTTTTCTGATTCGGCTGTTTACGTCCAGTTCAGTTCCGCCACCCGTAGAGATAATACTCCCAAGATATTGGAATTCCTCTACCATCTCTACCGGTTGTCCAGAAATATTTACTTGGATTGATGAGGAAGTTCCAAGGCTGATCCTTTTAGTTTTTGCCGAGTTGATCTTAAGCCCTACGATTTCTGCTTCTCTCTCCACCCTTGTTGTCATTTGATGGAGATCCATGATCCTATGAGAGAGTAAGCATACGTCGTCCGCGTAGTCCAGATGTTTGAGGTGAGATTGCAGAGTCCACTGAATTCCTCCATTTCCATTTGACAAAGCTGCGTGCAGTACGTCACTTATCACCAACAGGAACAGTATTGGTGACAGTATACAGCCTTGCCTAACTCCACTTTGGATTTCAAACTCCTCTGACAGCCTACCTTTGTGCAAAACGTGACACCTGGATCCATCATATGTAGCCTTGATAATAGCAATCAATTTATCTGGGATGCCCCTCCTGTGCAAAGCAAGCCAAATAAATTCTTTATTGACACTGTCGAACGCCTTTTCAAAATCGATGAACAGCAGGTGAAGTGGTGATCGATATTCAACGCACTGTTCGATGATGATCCTCAAGGTGTTGATGTGATCAACACAGGAAGATCCAGTGCGGAAACCTGCTTGTTCGGCGTCGAGTGTGTCTTCGAGGTGGTCTTTAATTCGGTCCAATATTATCCTTGCTATTATCTTGGCTACTGCAGGCAGAACGCATATTCCTCTCCAGTTTTCGCACTGTGTGAGATCTCCTTTCTTTGGGAGCTTGACAATCATTCCTTTTTTCCACTCTTCAGGAAAGCTCTCTGCTTCCCAAGCTCTCTTAATAAGTGGGTGCAGTAGCTCGCTCGATGTCGTTGGGGCTGCTCCTAAGAGCTCTGCAGGAATACCGTCAAGTCCAACCGCTTTGTTGTTCTTCAGTGCTTTGATGGCGGTGATAATTTCTTCTTTACTGGGGGGTACGGTGCGTACCAATTATAAGGCTTAAGAATTTTATATCAAAAAATATTATTATGTTAAGAAATCTAGGAGTCATTAAAACTACCTATATTAACAATTGACCCCCTAATTGGTTGTTAAGAGGTCGTTCCTATTCACGGCATGTCAGGGAAAGAACATATTTCTGTTGCATAATTACTTGATAGGGCTCAAAACTCAATAAATGCAATAGTACAATAATAAGACCGCTTTCACACAAGGAAACTAAGTTGCCAGAAAGAAGATAGTTTGTAGGCGAGAAGGGTGTGAGGGGAGATTTTTTGCCTTCCTTTTACGCCCCTCTCGCCTACAAACTAAAAATCGCCAGCAACTCAGTTTCCTTGTGTGAAAGGGGTTTAATGTACTTGTATTAGCCGACGGTCTTGATGGGCTAAGAAGATGCGAACCTTTTAATGCCCCAGTGGCGTTTCTTAATAATGTTATTATTGATGATGACTTGGATTAAAAATTACTTAATGTTGAAGTACTTATATATATTTTTTGGAACAAGAAAATAAACAATAACAATAGGAAAATTGTTTTTGTTTTTTGTTAAGTGCACTTTTTAATATTTTTATTTTTTGGATGTAAAGTCTATGTAAAATAAAGTAGAAATAAAAAAATAGTTGTGCAATATAAGCTTTTTATGTAATCTTACTTATTCGGGCGATAACTTTTTTCCCACAGCGAATCGAGAGAAACTTTTTTACAAACATTTTATGTATACAAATAGACCTTTTCAACGATATATGACACATCGTTATTGGTCTGAGGGCCAAAATTGCCATTGTGCTTTGCGAAAAAATTGTTTTTGATTTAAAATAAAAAAAAACAAGTTGATACAAGTTCTGTAAAATTTTACACACAATATGTGCCTATATGTTGGTATATAAAATTTAGTTTTCTTAAATGTTCAAGTTTTATAAATATAAAAAAATAATTATTTAGAAAATCGCTCTAGTGATGTTTGCATTTTGTTTTCATAAATTTGTATTTATCAAATATAAATCAGATGATGTATACTTTATTTTGAGTTCTATTGTAACACAAATTTCGAGGTTTAATCAAAACTAACAAATTACGATGATGGAACGGGTGGCTCCTATACAAGAATTTCAATTTTATCAAGTTTTCTCAAAAAAAACTAAAATAATTTGATTAAACTTCGTACCTACAAGTAAATTCTGGAACAGTTCTTACAGTACTGTATTCTTACCAGGTTTTTGCCAGAAAAAATAAATAACACAAATAAAGTATTCAGGGGTGGAATCGGCTAAGTGATATGTGATGAGTGATAGTCATTATCGACAAATTTCGTCTGCGTAAGGTGACTGTCACAGGTGATAATCATATTTTTGTGACTATTTTCTGTGACAGCTATTTAGCTATCACTTTCATGTTGAACTATTTATGTATGCTATATTTTCTGCATTTTCAAGACAAAGTACCTTATATTTGAATAAATTTATATTCAATTAATGAATATCTACATAGAATTTTTATTTCTAAAACGCTGGAGCCTTAAAATAAAATTTGTCATGAAGGAGCTTTTATTTGCCTACAAGTATGTACGAATAGTTTTATATTAAGTTAATGAAGTTTACATTTAATTACAAATCTATTCTAAAGTGCATTGAATAGTCACGTTTTTTTTTAATTAAGAATTAAAACAAATTGATTTCAGTGAATAGTTGCGAAAATTAACAAAAACAATTGTGCTTTTATTCAAGAACAAAATTAATCTGCAGGGAATTCGAAGAGCAGGGGTAGAATCGGGTAAGGTGATATGTGATATGTGATGAGTGATAATCATTATCGACAAATTTCTTCTGCGTAAGCTGACTGTCACAGGTGATAATCATATTTTTGTGACAGCTATTAAGCTATTACTTTCATGTTAAACTATTAATGTATGCTATATTTTCTGCATTTTCAATTCAAAGTAAGGTATATTTGAATAAATTTATATTCAATGAATGAATATCTACCTAGTATTTTTATTTCTAAATCGTTTGAGCCTTAAAATCAAATTTGTCATGAAAGAGTTTTTTGAACATATTATTTACCTACGAGTATGTAGGAATAGTTTTATTGAATTATTATGTCCAATGAGGTTCACATTTCATTACAAATCTATTCAAAAGTGCATAGATTCATTGAATAGCCACGTTTTTTTATTAAGAATTAAAACAAGTTGATTTCAGTGAATAGTTGCAAAATTTAACAAAAACAATTGTGCTTTTATTCAAGAAATAAACCAATCTTCAAACTTTAATAATGGATGCAGGGAATTCGAAGCGTGGGGTTCTTTAAATCAGCAGAGAAGCACATCGGCGACGGTGTGGTTTAATCACTTGAACTCAAAACTAATTTATATTTTACAACATTTAAAAACTAACCAACGCACAATTTTGCTTAATTTTCTTGCAATTATTCACTAAAATTGTTTTATTTTAACACTTTAATAAATTTGGCGACTGCAATAAAGAAAACCTTCAAATTGACTTGAGAGGAATGTCAAATCTTGCTAGTATGTGTGCAAATCAATACTTTCTCTCAAAGTGATACCAAATTTGCACTATTTTTTGGTGATCAATTTACGCAGATGGAAAATCAAATACTATCCCCCAGGGGTGGAATAGTGTAAGGTGATTTGTGATCATCACATTTGTGAGAGTCACAGGTGATAGGATTTGATTTTCCATCTGCGTAAAGTGATCACCAAAAAATAGTGGAAATTTGGTATCACTTTGGGAGAAAATATTGATTTTCACAAATGTAGCAAGATTTGACATTTCTCACAAGTCGGTTTGAAGATTTTCTTTATTGTGGTCACCAAATTTATTGAAAAGTGTTGAAATTGAACAATTTAGTGAACAGTTGGAAGTTAATTAAACAAAATTGTGAGGTGGTTAGATTGTAAATATTGAAATATAAAAATATAAATGTGTTTCGAGTTCAAGTGATTAAAAGAAACCGTCGTGGATTTTATTCTCTGCAGATTTAAAGAAACCCGTGCTTCGAGTTCCCTGTATCCATTATTGAAAATTAGTTTTTTTCTGGAATAAAATCACAATTGTTTGTATTAATTTTGGCAACTTTTCACTGAAATCAATTCATTTTAATACTTAATAGAAAGACGTGACCATTTAATGCACTTTTCGTACGTACATACTCGTATGTATGTAAGTAATATGCACATAATGTTTTTTTCATGACAAATTGTATTTTAATGCCCTGTTAAAAATAAAAAAAACTAGTTGATATTCATTGAATATAAATTTATTTAAAATATAAGGTACTTTCACTTGAAAATTCAGAAAATATAGCATACATTTATAGTTTAACATGAAAGTGATAGCTAAATAGCTGTCACCAAAAATAGTCACACAAATGTGATTATCACTGGTGACAGTCACCTTACGCAGACGGAATGTGTCGATAATGACTATCACTTATCACTTTAGGCGATTCCACCCCTGGATTTTTGAGAAATCGTTTTAAATCAAAAACTTTCATAAATTCGATTGCAAGTTGGCCTTAATATCTTCTCGTTAATGATATAAAAAAATTATAGAATTATCAATGTCTAGCTACATACATTCTAGTTGTTTACTACAAGAGCAAGTTCGTGCGATCCAGTCTTGCATTTTTTGTTTCTAATTTAAGTTTTCTAAAATCTGTCTAGCGTCATTATTTACTTATTCATGTGATCAACTTTGCTTTTGACCTTCACCCCAATGCCAGCATATTATTGCATATGTCTCTTTAACAGAAGGTAATTTTATTAAAATCAATTTCTAAGAAGTTCCATAAAAATCTTTATTTGTTATTTGTTTTCTCAAAACAGCATCCCTTTATGCAAGCCAATATACAATAAAACAAATCGTTTAAAATCTTCAAACATGATTTGCTGACCTCCATTTTCAACCGCACAACCCACCCTCTATACCCAACCCCACAAACATCAATCTTATCGTATAATTGAATCATATACAATCCCACACATTCATAAAGAAAAATCTCTACAAAAAACACGTTACGGTTACGAAAATCACCATCCTTTTATATGTTGTTATTTCTGTAACACCAGATAATTGCACCATTCTACCATCACAGAATTGTATCAAATAAATAAAGTAAAAAAAAAAAAAAAAATACAAAAAAATAACACCGACTATGTAGTAACTGGTTCTATAAAATAAAAACACTTTAATAACAAAAAAAAAAAAAAATAATAAAAAAAAAACCAACAACATAATTTCATCGAACACAAAGTTCATATAAAAAGCTTTTATGTTTGACCTCATCGTCCTCCATCTCCATTTTAATTTTCAAAAACCTCCAGGAGGACAGGACTCGAGCTCGTAGACATAGTCGTCGTCGTTGTACGAGTACTCGAATTATAGACGACTCTCCCAGGCGGCAACAACTACTATTTTCTATATCAAATCTTGTATTTTTCGGGCATGTATCTTTCAGGAGCCGCCGCCGCCGCATCACAGTGTACACACATATCTTCTATAGAAAACATCAAAATACAAACACACACACATACACACATGGTCATACACGGTGTATACGTACTCTCAAAAAACAGATGGAGACAATTGAGAAAATACAATTTTTGAAAAATTAAAAAAAAAAACAATACTAATAAAAATACTACAATTTTTTCCACAACACTTATTCCAGTAGCAGCAAATAAGTGTAGCTATAAGCTCAGTTAGCTATAGGTAAGGTTAGGTAGGTATACCTTTCTATCAAATGAAAAACACGAAAAACGAACTGTGTGTGGCACGCGCGCCGCCGACCATACCTACTACTATAAAGGATACCTACTCCAAACTCCAAAGGAGTATAGTCTTTTGCTCTTAGTTCGGATTCCACACCATCACCGAAGCAAAGCAAGCACTTCTCGTTCTCAGCTCACTCCAAGGGTAAATAGTATTTTAATTTGAAGAGGCGCCATATTTGGCAGCAATTTGAGTCCGAATCCTGAATTCGGAGCTTTTTGTTTTTAGTCGTAATCGTAGTATACGCGCGCTCCTTCTTGCTCGATTGCTCCTGGCTGGCTGGTTGGTTGTTTTTTGTATTCTCCTGCCCATAGAAACGCGAAATAGACCACCAAAGAAAGTCGTTGTCGTTGTCGTCGTCGTCATCCTTGTCGTCCTCGAATGCACAAGAGCTATAAATCGCGTGTATATAGATTATAGCACAAAACTGTTCGGATATATTTTAAACTTGATTTTTGTTGTAATTTTATTTTCCAGTCATTTGTTCCTTCCTGTTTTTTTTTTTTTTTTCTCTGTCGAGTGGAATCAAAAGCCGTCCGTGTCCTTGATGGTTGGAATATATAAATAGATAGATATACAAAAAAAAATCAACAAATTGTGTGTGGTTATAGTGGATTTTTTTGCTGGTTTTGTTTCAAAAAATTTCAATTCATAATGAAATCTCGAGCGCCGTTCTATTTATAGTGTTTTTGGGCGTCGTTTCGAGTAGTACCTACTATATACTCGTACGTCCTTGCATTCTTGTGAATATAATATACAAACGAAAAAATATCCAATACTAATTTTTGTGAATAAAAATGAACTTTCATATTCTTAGCGCAATCGATAAAATACAAATACCTACCTTTTTTTCGAAACATTACTTTACTTCCTTCCTCCCTACCTACCTACCCAGGATAAAGGAGATCCTGCAAAATTAAGATTTGAACTTCAACCCTGTTTGCAGTGAGTAAGGATATTAGTCATCGTTATTCGAGATTCAGTTCTACAAACACACACACACCCATATGCATACATACATACATATATACATACATACGCGCAAAATCCGAAAAATTATCCTTCTATATGTGACTGTGTGTATAAATGACGGTGAAACTATGTGGAGTGATTTTTTTTAACAAAGTGAAATAAAAAGTTCAAAGGATTAAATCCATTCATATCCTTTTTTTATATGTATACTTGCATCTAGTTTATACAGATTTAATGCAACAAAATTGTGTGAGTCCTTCCCACCGATAAAATGAGTGCAAATATACATTTTTTTTTTTAATAACGAGATAAAAATGTTCCTACTAACCGATTAGAGTTTATTTGGCCTGCCTAACCTAAAAAACTAAAATCTACGTATACAAACACAAAAAAGGACACAAAGAGAATTTTACACACAAATTCAAAAACATTTGTGATTCGAAATAATAATTCTCTCTGGCGGGCGCTCTGGTAACCTAGGTTTGAATCTTAGATTATTATTAGCAAAATTGTGAATCTGTATTACTGTTCGTCGTCCTTTTTGCCATCTTCGTTCGGTTATTGTATTTCTCGTCATTTTCGTCGGTGTTGGTATTTGTACGTTTTTTCGTGCGTAAGGGGGTGGGGCGTATGAATAAATGGTGTAGAGTGTGTCGTAGTACGAGTTGGTGGGAATAACCACCACAAAATAAGCTAAATTAATGTGCGATAGAAATAGTACAGGGTGTTTCTTTACCAGCAGTAATAATAATACATCAAACGGTGCAAGAAAGGTGAGTTAATAAATTTTATTGTGAATGAAGCCATCTCATCCTTCATTTCCATTCCATACACTTATACCTAAACTAATACTCTTACAATTTATAAACATCGCGTTTGGCGGTCAAAAGTTTGTAAGACAAAAGTTTTAGTGCGTGACGTTGTTTTTTTTTTTTTTTTTTTTCTATTATTATAATTGAGGAAAGAAAAATGGCCATGTTGTGTTGGGTCTTTGTTGTTATCCAGGGAAGTTTAGTTCATTGTTATTTTTTTTTGTTGGTTTGTGTTACTTTGAAAAGGGCGCACTTCAAACCCGCAACAAGCCTTCTCTTGGTAAAGGTGGCCTTGGTAGGTAGTTTTAATCGTACCATAATACCCTTTTGGGTATTATTATTATTATTATTGTTTTGTTTTGTATTCGACTATTTTAGTGCAGAAAAAAAAGAAAAAAGATTAAAAGTTGATATCGGTGATGGTTGGTCACGAAATTATTATTGTGTGGAAATGACCCAACTAATGGAGTTGCTCCTGAATTTTGATGAAGTGTAAAAGGCATTGGGCACACAACAAAAAAACTTTACTGAAATTATAATTCTATTGTTGTCTCTTTGATGAATACTTTACCTACCTACTTATTATAAGACACTTTGTTAAGGCTCAGGAATATATATGTAGGTAAGGGAGAAGGTAAGAAATTTTCTTTTAAATATTCGTGCTTTTCACTTTTGTATTAGTTTTTAAGAAATTGAGTCTACCTATAGATTTGTGTTGCTTTGGTAATTAAAAGTATTTTTGTTTTGTTCGTTATGGATAAGTTCTTAAGCCTTTACATCATTTAATTAAAGTAGGAGTAAGTATAAATGTGGGTATGATATGTTTCGCCAGAATTGTTTGGCAAATTGAAGATTCGCAGGGGTTTCAATTCGCCGTTTTTCGTTTCGCATTTCTGTTATTAAGCATTTTATTATTTAGCATAATACATTTTACAAATTACGTTTTCTTTTCTAAATGTTATGACAAATCATCATTTCACATTTTTCATTTCGCAATTTTCATTTAGTTTTTTATTTGATTGGCTTTTTGAAGTTTGGCAATTTTTCATTTTTTTATTGCTGGCATCGACGCAGAATTTTATCCTCAACAACATATCCAAAATCCCCCAAATTGGCTTTTTGTATAGCCGCATTTTAAGAGGTGGAGAGGGGTGGGAGGCAGGAGTTTGTCAAGCTGAAAAATTTGTTGTAATACAATCTAATCATATGACACATGTTTTTAGGGTGCTTTTCAACGCCGATTCTAAAGAGACCAAAACAGAAAAGAAACATGTATTCTGTGGAAAGTTAATGTAATTTTTATGGAATGATCACTTTTTTAAAAGTACAACAAGTAATATTTTACTCAAAACCATTTTAAAATAATGGGATTTTAATGAAATTTGGTATAAATGGTTCATTTGGCATGACTACCAAGAATCCCCGAAAATATCTTTGGTTGAAGCGTGTCTTTTTTTCACCGAGAGATGCAAGTGAGTTATTATTACCATAACATCAATGAACAAATTCTGACACTTATGAACTTTGCTAAAAATATAAAATTTATATTGGCACCCAAGGATCAAAAGAGTCCGTACAAATATCTAAGGTCCAAGTTTGTTTTTTGGGGGTGTAATATTTGACCGGCTTATCGGAAAAAAACAGTAATTTCTGTTTCAAAATTAATCTAACTTTTTTAAGGGTGCTTGTATCATATTGGTTTTTCTTTAAATCATGTATCATATGTCATATGTACCATCGCGATTACACGAAAATACAATTTTTCGTAAGACCTAACATTATGCTCCGTAAAGGGCAGGTCAAACATAAACTCTCTAAAATAACTTTTTGGGTCAAGTTGTTTTAATGGACTCTGTTGATACTTGGAAACCATGACATATTTAATATTTATAGCAAATTTCATCAGTGTCAAAACTTATTCATAGATGTTATGGTAAAAATGACGCACTAACATCTTGCCCTAAAAAAACACCCTTTTACCACAGATATTTTTTTGGGGACTCATTTGATTCGTGGTAGTCATGCCAAATGAAACATTTATACCAAATTTCATTAAAATCCCATTATTTTAAAATGGTTTTGAGTTAAATATTACTTGTTGTACTTTTAAAAAAGTGTTCATTCCATAAAAATGACATTTACTTTCCACAGGATACATGTTTCTTTTCTGTTTTGGTTTCTTTAGAATCAGCGTTGAAAAGCACCCTAAAAACGTGTGTCATATGATAAGGTTGTATTACAACAAATTTATCATCTTGACAAACTCCTGCCTCCCTCCCCTTCCACCTCTTAAAATGCGTCTATACAAGAAGCCAATTCGGGGATTTTGGGGGACTTTGGATATGTTGTTAAGGATAAAATTGTGCGTTGATGCCAGCAAATAAAATTTCATGAATTAATTTGTCCCCGGTTGCCCATATTAAATTTCCTATCCTTCCTAGGTTATTGTTTATTTGGCGTTCGATTGTTTAGCCATTTTTTGGCTTCCATTAAATTACATGCCTTTGAATTTTGCGCGAAATTTTAAGGCATGTTATTCAGTGGAAGCCAAAAAATGGATAAACAATCGAATGTCAAATAAACAATAGCAAAACAACAAAATGCTAAACAAAAATAGCAAAAGATCAAAATGTTATTCAGAGATTACCTATATAATACAAAAAGTAATCAAATGTCCACTTGTTGTAAAAATGTACTCCAAAGCTGAAATGTAAAAATCCTTCTTATAACTTTACATACCTACCTGTCAAAACATGATGAATAAAAGCACAATACACATGATAATTGTTCAGAAAGAGACTTTATATAATTTTTTTTATTTCAAACAAAAATAGTTATAATTATTTACAAACAATTCCATAGCGGCGAAACGATCCGCCAGCGAAATAATAAAACGGCTTAACGATATTTGGCAAAGCAATAAAATCGCGAAACGTCAATTCGCGAAATGAACCCTTGGTCAAATAATAAAATATTTAGCAACAAAAAGCTGAATTGCAAATTGCAAAAAGATCAAAAGTATATTTTTGACAAAAAGTGAATCATAAAAGCGCGAATTGTTAACTGCGTATTGACTTATAAACATAATGAATAAAAAGGAAAAAGTAAATTGACAATTGCGAATTAAACAATATATTTATCGACTAAAGCAAAACAATGAAATGCAAAATGAATTTTGCCAAAGAGTGGTAACTACATAATTTTTTATATTCTTAATTCTTTTTTATAGAGTAGGATTATATTATTAAATATAAAAAGGTATACGATGGTGAAAGTTTTGTAGAGTTCTTCATTTAAGAGTAAAGAAGTTTTAAGATACTAAAGCTGCCATGTCTTGTTTTGTTTCGTTTATAACTGCATTCAGGGGCGAGCTGGAGCTCAAAGGGCCCCTCGGACTTTTAGAAAAAGGGCCACAAATTACATAAAAAGCTGTAGGGTCTTTCAAAAGAGGTGCAAGGGTCTCAAACTCAGATCTAGGGCCTCTAACTGGGATGTTGAGCCCTCCAAAAGAGATGTAGGGTCTCTAACAGAGCTGTAGAGGCCTCCAACAGAGCTCTAGGGTCCTTCTAAAAAAGTGTTTGGTTAACAAATGAGCTCTAGTACCTCTAACAGAGCTGTACACGCCACGGAAAGAGCTTTAGAGCCTCTAAAATAGCTTTAGGGGCATCCAATAGAGCTCAAGGATCATTCAAGAAAAGTGTAGGAGCCGCCTACTGAGATCTAGGGCCTTTAAAAGAGCTTAAGATACCTCCAACAGATCTCTAGTCTTTGAAGAGAGCCCTCCAAAAGAGATGTAGGGCCTTCAACAGAGCTGTAAAGGCCTCCCAAGATTCTTTTGGGGCCACTTAAGCTCTATATTTACTGTGGGAGCCCGCAAAATACTAATTTTATAAGAAACTTTTCCCGTAAAGACTAAAAAGTAGTGCAGATACTTTAATGTACTTTTTGTTCACCCAGGGACCCACCGGGCAAAATCCCGGTGGCTCAGTCCGCCCCTGACTGCATTGAATCTTCTAAATAAAAGAAAGCAAGCTAAATAAGTCAGGCCATGTAGAGGGTGGATAAATTTTAAGGGCCGATGTTGATTTTTAATAAACCACAAGTTATTTAGGAAATTATTGTCTTTTTTTTTTATTATGATAATATTGGTATGGTTCAATTATGTATGGAACAAAATATCGGCCAAATGGCCGCCGCGACCTCGGCACCACACCTCCATCCGATGGTCCAAATTTTCGATGACACTGAGGCCTAATATCTCATCCTATAGCTCTTGAACTGTTGCTGGATTATCGACGTACACCTTTTCTTTCAAATAGCCCCAAAGAAAGAAGTCCAACGGTTTCAAATCACATTATCTTGGCGGCCAATTGACATCGCCACCACGTGAGATAACACGGCTTTTGAATTTGTCGCGCAAAAGAGCCATTGTTTCGTTAGCTGTGTGGCAAGTGGCACCGTTCTGTTGAAACCACATTTCGTTCACATCCATATCTTCCAATTCGGGCCATAAAAAGTTCGTTATCGTCTCACGATAGCGAACACCGTTCACAGTAGATAACTGCCTGACCGGCCTCATTTTGGAAAAAATACGGCCCGATGATGCCGCCAGCCCATAACACGCACAAAACAGTCACTCTTTGTGGGAGCATTGGTTTTTCGACAGTCACTCATGGATTATCACTCGCTCAAATGCGGCAATTTTGCTTATTGACGAATCCACTGAGGTGAAAATGTGCCTCATCACTGAAGATGATTTTCATCGAAAATTGATCATCCACTGTTACCATTTTTTGCCACTAAGCCTGAATAACTTTAACGCGTTGCTCGATTGTGTATCTTTCCATGGATCAAATTGAGTTTGTCTGAAATTGAGAAATGTCAAATGAAATGTAGGAAAAAACTTGACGTTTAGGTGTGGTTCACATTCAACATCGGCCCTTAAAATTTAACCACTCTTAAGTTACTTTGTGGGCTTTTAATAAATATCACATCAACAAATTCTGTAGAATTAGGTGGTTGTGTTTGAGAAACTTGAACATTGAATACTACTCCAAAAAATTATTCATTTTTAATAAAAAAAAAAAATCTAGCAAAAACAAATGGGCAAAAATGTATGGGAGCTGGTCTACCTACTCAACACCAATGTGTCAAACATCGCTGGAAAGGTAATTACGTGTACATCAATTAATTATACAGACATTAGGCTCTAAACCATGGGGTTTAAAAGATATTGCTCTTCAAAGCAGCGAAAAAGACAGTAATGCAACTCTTCATATGGAGCTTGCTTTATCACCCACAGTAAAGTTTCATACATCGTTGAAAAGATTATTACGTTTACTTCATTTTGTTTTATAGCCGTTAAGATGTACATCATGGTGTTAAAAAGTTCTTAAGCCATCAAAAACGGCAAACAAAATAATGCAATTCTTCATTGGCAAACAAACCCAACAGTAATCTGTTATACATCGTTGTAAAGGTTATTACATGAGCTACATGAGCTTCATTTCATTATATGGCCATTAAGCTCTAAACCATGGGGTTCGTGGGGTATTCGGCTTCAAACCATCAAAAACAATAATCATGCAATTCCTCATTGGTAAATGGTCTACCAACTCAACAGTGATGTATGATACGTCAGTGAAAAGGTTATTGCGTGTACTTAATTTTTGTATAGAACCGATAAAGTGTAGGTAGTGGGTTTTGGGACATTTGGCAAAAATGCATAAAAAAGCAATAATGCAATTCCGCACTGGAAGCTGCTGCACCTACTCAACAGAAATGTGACATATATCGTTATAAAGTATAAAGCATGTACTTTATTTTTTTGAAAGCTGTTAAGATGTAGAGTAGACCATGGGGTTCGAGAGGTATTTAGGCCTAAAAATCGGCAAATAGAATAACAGTGCAATTCTTCATTGAAAATGGTCAATCGACTCAACAGTAATGTGTCATACATTTTTGAAAAGGTAGTTGCAATTGCATAATTTAATTATGTGGCCGATAAGCTCTAAGTCATGGGGTTCAAGAGATATTCGACTTCAAAGAACCAACAACTTCAGTAATGCATTTTCCTCATTTTGTTCTCTTCTATCTACTCAACAGCAATAAGTCATATATTGTGGAAAAGGTTATTGTGTTTTCTTTATTTTACTATATGGCCATTAAGCTGTAAATCATGGGATTCAAAAGATATTTGGAAAAAATGCAGAATAGCGCAATAACGCAATAACGCATTTCCGTGCGTTTTTTTCAATTATCTTTTCAACCCCATGGTTTTTGGTTGGAATTGTGACCCTTAAACTCATTTTATTCAAAATTAAATAACTTTTGTTACACAGCGAATTGGGACAAACGGTTAACGGATAATGAATGCATAAACATTAACCTATAAACTATATGAAGGCAGGTGCAGGGCCCACCCTCCATACATATTTGCCCATTGTCCTTTGGCTATAAATTCGTTTATTACTCAGGGTCAGTGAATTTGATGTTCCTTCACATTTTAAACGTAAAATGTCAATTTTGAATATGCCCAGCGCTATGCCAATTTTTGGAACATTTTTTTAAATTAGTTTCATATACAAGTTTTTTTTTAATTTTTAGTTTAAAAATATTTTTTTTAACTTAGGGGCCAGTTATAGCTATCATTGAAAACCATAATTGAAAAAGTTGTCTGTTGATTTTGAGACCCTTCGAAAGTTTAATCATTGAATATTTGAATGCAGAAATATAGCTTACGACTTCAAAATTATTTCTCCTCCAAAAAAAAATTCATTTTGACCCATATCTTCCCCATAACGTAACTTTTAATTTTTTCAATGATCATTGGTGAGGTAGTTCATCATTGAAAAATTAAAAGTTACGTTATGGGGAAGATATGGGTCAAAATGAATTTTTTTTGAAGGAGAAATAATTTTGAAGTCGTAAGCTAGATTTCTGCATTAAAATATTCAATGATTATACTTTCGAAAGGTCCCAAAATCAACAATTTTTTCAATGATGGTTTTCAATGATAGCTATAACTGGCACCTTAGTATTAATTTGTAAACTTTTGTCTTGCCTTTACTTTTTTAATAATTTTACCACTTTTTAAATTGTTTTTAAACTTTAAATCACCGTATTGGTCCGCCATTTTGGTTTTGAACTTATCGAGCTATTTCTGGTCCCTTCAATTTTTTTTTAAGCTATGACAAATCTATTTGTAGGGTTAACTAACTCTGTATTAACTCGCAACTGGCCCTTAAGCAATGTTTAAGTAATTCTTCATTATTCTTTAAGCTTGAAAATGTTCCTTATTAACTTCTACATACAAAATCGATTAGTTAGTTAGACAACATTTAGTCTAAGTCATACGAGTACATCTCTTAAAAAACATTGAAAAATGTAAATGATGGATTATGTTTTGAAGTTGGACAGCTGTTTAAAATTATTTTAGCTTCATGGCTAATACGACTCTTTGTATACATTTATCTAATAAAAGTTTATTTCCAATAATTTTCCAAAAGATTGCGTTTTCATTTTCATTCGACTTTTTTATCAAATAAAAAATATTTATATTTATTTTCCACTAACTCTGACTACGTAACGCACCCCACCCATCATAACACTTTTTAAAGTTTTTAAAAATATTTCAAGTTTGATAAATTGTTTCACACTTCATTTCCACTAAAAAAAAAATATTAAAACAAATGCTGGAAACAAAGTTTTTTGTTGAACGACCAACAACGCTATAAAAATTCTCCTATAATTAAAAAAGTATTCCATTCCAGCTTATACCTACATTCATACATATATGTAGGTATATGAGGTACATACCTACGATGAATCCTTCATCTCTCATAAATGTCTGAAGAAGTTTTTATATGCTTTTTTTGTCTCCTCATCGAAGCTAGGTATGTAGTATGTATGTATAATGCTATCCTCTGAAATCATTAAAAAAATAAATTCTCCGTTAGAAGTATGTACGAGTATATAATTTCAATAGATAAAATCTACACACACAGTCTCAGTCTGAATTTAATATATCAGTCAATGTGCAGTAGTTAACAACTTTGATATCCCATTGTCATCGATCAATGATTTCCTTTATTATACTCATATCCTTGCTCTGCAATAACTATTCCATGCTCTACTATATGAGTTACAAACTAGGCCAAAGTCTTGAAATCGAAAACGTAGTGTTTTTTTTTTTCAATTTTATATGCCACTTCCGTCAATGTATAATTCAGAATCCTTGGTCAGAAATAGTTTTCTCCATATTGCATGGATGGACATGATATGCAAGGGTTTGAGAGAGAAAAAATAATAAGTACTTTTGCCTTTCCTCGAGGCAAATGGAATATTTTTTTTTATTTCAGCAAAGCAAAAATGAAATGAATTGAAGCTAATGATACTATAAAATTTATGATGGATAGAAATAGAGGAGTCAACATTTTGTATAATCACCAAAATTGATTCGAAAATTTCGCATTTAAATTCCTGAATTTTGATCTTTTTTGTAATTTGATAAAAATGTCATTTTTAAAAATACAAAAAATATTTGATAAATTTCCATTCGATCCTTTAAGTGCCGTCGCACACTGAAAGCAAAAAGCTTTCTGAAACAAAACTTTCATAGTTTGACGACCCGAAAAGTACTTTCTTGAAAGCGATTTCTGAATTTGAAAAAACTTTTAACTGTGTGACTATTTCTTGAAAACGTTTTCAAGAAAGCAAATCATTTTCAGAAAACGCTTTCAGAAACTGTTTGTGAAAGTTTTTTGCTTTCTGGAAAGCGAATGTATTTCACCCGAATTGCTCTTTCTATCGTTACGTTTTTCCGCAACTGAGTTGACCGGGTGACGTTTGTCCACCGATTTTTTAATTGACTTCCTCTATCCCCCGAAACCTATAAATCGATGTATCGGACGATATGAAAAAACAATTTTTCAAAATTGACAAATTTTTCTCTTTACGCGATTTTCGGGTAAATAAAGCACCGTAGAGAGTTAAAAATTGCACATTCGTGATCTATAAAGTTTCAGCTTACAATCGGGTTATCGCGGAAATGGAATTTTTAACTTTAAACTCGATTTGCGTCCAAACTATACGTCCTCCTAGACCCTTTAAAGTTGATACCTTTTTTTTCTATAGACGCAAATTTCGGCTAAACTAAGCATCTTTGAGGATTAAAAATTGCATATTCGTAATCTAGGGAGTGCCACCTTCAATCGAGGTATTACACGATACAAATCTATTGTATTTTATAAACATATTGTAATAGTAATATTTTTATTTTCAGAAAACGCTTTCGCTTTCTTAGTTTGACGACCCGAAAAGTGCTTTCAGAAAATTTGTTTGTTTTGTTTGCACCAAAAAGTTTTCAGTTAGTGCTTTCAGAAAGCACTTTCTTTTCATAGTGTGACTGCTCTCTGAAAACACTTTCAGGAAAATTTCAAAATCGAAATTTTTGAAACAATTTCTGAAAGCATTGTCCTTTAAGTGTGTGACGAGACCTTAATAATAATATATTTTATATTTTATTGAACTGAAGTATATACAATTGGCTCTTAAATCTAATTTACATTATATTACATTCATGTTTTAATTTTTTTTTTTGGTACTATGGATTAAATCAGCCACTTCTTCGGCGTTGGTGAAGATTTCAATCAGCTCAGGATCACTGGCAGGATTATCATCGTTGAAAATGGAAATTTCAGTGTGTGTTTGCTGCAGCTGCAGACTAGAGTTCCTCTAAGAGTGCAGGGTCGTTGGGGCGGTTTGACACAAAATTTTCTTTAAAATATTTGGCAAATGCTTCCGCCTTTTCCTGAGAAGTCATGACTTCCCTGTGTCTGGTGCTGATTTTGTTTTAAAATTGTTGCCTTTTTCCCATGATCTTGTTGAATTCCTTGAATGCGTCAGGTCCAGGTTTGATAATTTGCAGCCTGTTTTGGAACTGATTGTTGTTGAAATATTGAATAGCATTCCTCAACATAATTTGTGTACATTGAAGTTCGCTCTTCACAATTTGATACCAAGAAGAAATCCAGCCAGGACAGTGTCCTTGGAAATGTTGGCTTTACTTAAGAAACTACCAACAACGAATAGTTCTCGAAATGTCCTCCAACCCGTTCACCAAGTAGTTTCTAGTGTCAGATGAGATTGTGTCATACCATCGTGGGTGTCGGGCATTGAAATTGCCTCCAATCAGTCCATACGGCGTGCGGCTAGGTTGCTGAAAATACAAAGATCGTGATTGACCCTGCTTAGATTGGGAAGATTGACTACGGACTGGTGAGTACCATCGTGTTTAGATAACAAACTGTGCGGTGCCTCAAAATGCATTGAAACAACAACAACATCAACAACTTCCACATTGAATGAAGAACAAAGCAGACTCACGAGTCCGATTTTTATATTCTACTACATGCCTCACGAGACCTCTTACCTCGCACTTCTCTTTCCTACAAACTGGCGTGCGTCCGAACACAAACTTCCCAATCTAAATGGGAAAATTTAATGTAAATGCTGAAGATAATTAGAGTTGATGCGGTGTAACGAGACCTTTAAGGGTATTTAGTTCGGCTTGGTGACGTTTGTTTCGCTTATAAGGGCTATATCCGGCGAGTGTTTCTTCAGAAAGACGTGGAATGTCGTCCTTTTCAAAACGCTGTACAATGAATTCAGATTGTACGCGATCATCATTAGTCGGTTGATGCGGTGTGACGAGACCTTTAAGGGTATTTATTTCAAGACACAGTTTTTAATTTATTTATTTTCCAAATTGACATTCCTAACGTCAGCGACAGGGAAATTATTTTCTCATTTCGATCCGTTAATATTGTGCGAGATGGATAGTCATTCATACTCATGATGATAAATATTCTTTCGCTTCATTTATTTAAACGAAAAAAAAACTTGAAGACAAAAAAAAAACTTTCGTCTTGAAGTCATCTACTACAGAGCAAAGCAAAATGCTCAATAACTTATTGTTTGTCTCCTGCGAGTATAATCAATCCTCAACCTATTTTGTTGAACGATATACAAAATACAAATTAGAGACAAAAAAAAAAAAACAAAGAAAAGCCAATGTTATTTTGTGTGTCTACGCTTAAGGCATTAATAACTAGGTCAACAATATATTGGTTTTCTTCTCTCAAAAAGAATAGTCTCGCAAAAAATTAGTTTAAGATAAATTATCTTGAGCTTGAGCATTATAGTCGTATCTATATCTTCATCGCATAACAAAGACGAATATTGGTATCTTTTATGAGCGAGTATACATATTTTCTTTAAGAAGCTAAGAATTTATTTTTTCTTCTCGAAAAAAATATAGAACCTAACCACAAATAAATAATTTATTTAAACTAGCCCTTATTCTCTTTTCTCATCAATATTTAAGGGTGTAAATAAATGTTTGTTTGATTAATAAGGGTTTTGTGATTTGGACGAAGGGTGGGAGATGTAAGCTTACATGTCTTACGTTAGTCCGCAATCGGTATTAAGTGGCACCACAATCGGCTTTTGTGTGCGTGAAGAGGATTTCAATAAATCGGATAACTATCACTATTGCCAACTTTATTAAATTATCGACACACTTTAAAAAAAAATTGTCCAAAATTATTCCGATGGAAACATGGAATCAGAGTGAATGTCCTGTGCCCTTACACACGCAGAAAAGCAATCTAGTTTTCGACAAGGAACCACAGAGTTTTACATAGATTCTGGCAAGGGCATAGCAAGGGTAAGCAAAGGCTAGAACAAGGGCCTTTGTGATTATGAACCCTGCTTGCCAGTCCAATGCACTATCCACTGGGCTAACTGGCTATACAAAAATTCAATGTCGAAAGTGAACAAATGTTGACTCAAATGTTTCATACCATATTGCATAACATAATATGTATTATGTATTCTTTTTAGGTAGAACAACTTAAAACAGGTTTTCTGTTCTTGTCTGACGTTTCTCACAAATCTCTGCTGTTCTGTTTATACAGATGTTGGTACAGATGCCATAGTAAAAAGTGTGATATGAAAAAGAAGGCAAAGGAAAGAGCGACCAAAGTTCCGAATGATACATGATGATTATAAAATTTTTGTTTTTGGTGTAAAAGAGACATTCCTGATGGGGTATCGAAACATGTCCAACAATTTTTTACTAGGTTGGGCCTCACGAGTGTTTGAAAAATTTTCCTCCTGTAAATTTTTGGTACTGAAATCCAGCAAGGACTTTCGAAGTATCTGACAAGTTTTCCTCGTCTAGATTTTCTTAACTGAAAACTTACTAGGGCCTTGTCCAAACTAGACAGAAACTTGGAATTTTGCCACTCGGGTATTTACACCAAAAAATATAGATATATTTAGTATTTGCCTTGAAGGTATTCAAAATGTTAAATGACAGTTTCATCGGCAACCGCAGAATTTTTTCCAGGGGGGGGGGGGGGGGCGGGGCGTGCAGGTTAAAATTACTATGCAATTTCTTAATTCGATGTTTATTTATTTTGTCTAGGCATATGTCAGTTGTTATGCTCCATTTACACGAATGGCAAAATGCCATTATATCTGTCAAATTACAGTCATTTTTCTTGTCATCGTGTAAACGCTCTTAATACTGGCAATATTTTTGCCAAAATAAAATGGCAGAGAGAATTTGGCATAAAATGCTGCCATTAATATGACTATGTGTAGGTAAACACTTTACTGACGCCATTTTCCAAATAATAGAAAAAGAATGAACTTCACTTATGGCAGGTGGCAGTATTTTGAAATCTACCATTTTTTGAAGTTTGCCATTCGTGTAAATCCGGCATAAGTGATTTTATTTTAGGACTAGAAAATGTGACATTTTATGCGTGTTGACGTTAAATAATTATTGAAGGAAGCAAATATATTATTTTTCTTCAACATTTGTTATTAAGTGAATAGCAACTGCAACGGCTCTTTTCCAAAACGGTCAATTATTTCGTTGTTAAAGTTTGTTTGTTCTTTGACAATATTTCGATGAATGTACATCATGCACAACGAATCAAGTCGTTTGTGGGTCATTGTGGATCTAAGCCAAGTTTTTACCTTGCGTAAGGTGCTGAACGATCGCTCAGTGGTGCAAGTAGTTGCTGGAATTGAGAGCCCTATACAATGAGCTGAAAAAATCGATGGTTAAACTCCTCTACACTGTTCAATAAATTAGAAATGTTTCCAGTAATCTGTATTTTGTTAAAACTGTACCACATCTTGGACTCCGCCAGGAAATTATCCAGAAAGCAGCCATATTTCTCCATTATTTTCTGCATGATTATATCGAATTCTGGAGAATCCATAATTTGCATATTTTTTGGTGATAGCTGAAATAGTGAAAATGCAGCTTCATTTTGTTCTGAAAAGCGTTCTGTAAGCGACATTTTTAGGGAATCAATGTACGGAATATAAAAAGCTTTTCTAAAATAACTTTGGGGGAAAAAAGCGGGAACATTTGATCGATGGATTTGCTTTTGAATTATTCTTGGATAGCTTAAAACTATGCCTGATTCACTCAAGCATTTTTCCATAACCTCCTATAGAGATTTAAATAGCAATTGTCAGCATCCTCTCGATTTTGTTAAAACAATTTATTCAAAACATTGACCTGATCTTTTACTGTTGACAGATTTTTGTCAACGCCCTGTAAAACATAAGCAACAGGATTTAGCATCTATGAGTAGTGTGACACACAGGTATATCTTACTCATCTACTCTCCCTTTCTAATATTTTTATTTTGAAGTCCAGAGTTGTTCATTCACATTAAGGAAAGGTCGCACTCAGTAGAACTTTTTCCGAACTTATTTAAGGAATAAATAATAGAATTTATTTAAGGAACTTAAATTTCGAAACCAAAATTTAGTATACCTACTTATTTCTGGGTTTATTTTTGATTTTGTATCGAATTTCTATTATTGAATCCAAGATTTGTTGGTTGTTCTAAAAATCTGGGGTGGAATCGGCTAAGGTGGTATTTGATTACCATATGTGTTGATTGTCGTTTTGATGATTGCTCTCTCTATCTTTGCCTATAGATGTGATAAAGGCAGCTATATTCAAATCGAGAATTAACACAATTGATTGCATCCTCAATAATGATAAAATCCCAAGGCAAACCATGGACCTGGAAACAAAGCTGCCAAAAGAAAATAATCACATTTCTGAACAAAACAAAGAGTAAAATGAAAGCGGCTATACACGGCTTGGCTCAGAGTCAGGGGGGAGCAAACCATGGACTCTGACAAAAAAAGGACTTTTAAACAGTCGTTTTTGTGGCAAGTGCCCACCCCCCTGCGGGAGCCTGTGGAAGTTCACTCCACCAAGTAGCAAAAATAGGTTACCCTCAACAAGTGATTTCCAGTCAAGCGGAGTCGATTTTATATTAGGGACATTTTATTACAGAGAAGTTTAACTGGTCTTTTAAATTTACTCATCATCAACTTAAACCATTGTTTGTATTTAAGTTGAAATTAATAAGTCCAAATTATTGTTTAAATTAATCAATTTCTTTTACAAATTTTATTTCTCCTGAAATTCTTCATATAGGCAAATTAGTTTCATTGAATAAATTTAACCACAGTTGGCAGTCATGATTCATGTTTATCGATGCTATCGATGAAGGTGTTCACATAAATATAAATATTATAGAACACACAATGCATCGCATTAGTATATACAATATACATAAATACATGACATCAATGGGGTGTTGTCAGTAGAAGAAGAGGTCAACGATTCAATGGCATTTGAGCTTAATTATTCGATTGATGGATTTAGATATACGAGTATATTTTTAGAAATAAATTAATTTTTTCTCGGTAAGGAAATTGTGTCGCATAAATTAGAAATGGATTATATGGTGGTGAATATGATTTATTGTGTTCAGTGGACTATAAGTATGATAAAATCAATGTTAAACCTTAAAGGACCAGTTTACTCACAGTACATGTGTTGATTAAACTAAAACCGCTTTAAATACACTTGTGTCATTCAGAATACTTCAAAAGGTTTTCAAATAATTTTATCCCCCCAATATGGGTTAATGTCTCGCTTTAAATACTTAATTTAAAATTGAATTGCTTCTTTAAAAAAATATTCTAGGGATTATTTTAGATTGAGATTAAGGAATTACAAAAATCAAGCAAAGCAATTAAAATGTCACTAAATTGTCCAGTAATAACAAAATTGTAAGTTTATAACGATTTTTTAAAGTCGTGGAGATTTTTAGCTTAAATGTCTCCAAATAATCATAAAGTTCAACTATAGTTTCAGTGATTGGTGAGCCATGTTTAATTGATTTATGGAGAGTTAAAATTTAGTTTTTCAAGGTTGCCGAGATTTTTTGCTTCAAAAGTGAATATCTTGGGTTATATTGGTTTAGACGAAGGAGAAATAACAGAGCCTCATGTCTTGTTGTTGATGTATAAATTCCAGAGTTTTCACCCATGACACAATATTCATATACTCAACCTTTTCTATCGCTTTTTTTACAACAATTGTTCTCGTGAAGTAGCCAGTTGCATTCTTCTTCTGAAACAATTTTCACGCAACACCCGTCAAGCAAGGAATGCCCACCAGTTTACCCTTGAGCACAACTTCGGACGTACGGTAAAATATAGAGATTCGTTCTTTAGCCGCACGACACGTACATATGTGGAATACTTTACCAAACTCGATATTTCCCACTCATTATAACCTTAAAGCATTCAAGATCAATGTTCATCGGTTTCTCCTCCATAATCCTCTATAATTTTCCTAACTGCTCGCACTATGATAAATCATTATAAGGGTACCACAAATCCCTTGAGTGCGCTATAGTTTAAAAAAAAAAATACTCAACCTCAACAAAAGCGGAGAAAAGAACATGTCAGAAAGTTGTAAGTATTCTTCGAAATAACGTCGATTGTGCCTTCAAACCCACGAAGTTCTCTTATGGCCGTTTTCACGAAGGACTTTTAAAAGTGCGTTTAGCCTTAACATGGGGATTTTTGTGTTCACTTGCTTTTAAATTTGACAGGCTTTTAAATTCCCTTATTAACTTAAAGTTCATTTTGGTCTCATTAAATTTTAAAAGTGTCGTGAAAGTCATCATAACCCGTGAACATACATACATATTGATATCCTATTTGTTTTATTTTGCATTTTTGACAGGTGTCAGCTATAAATATTATGTACATATATGTAATACATTTTGGGTTTCCTTTTAGAATAATAGATTGGTTATCATCTTCTGAGGATGAAAAGTAACATGAGATTCTACGCCAAAGAGTATTCCGCTTCCACAGAATTTGAACTCCCGCAAGGGTGGGAAAGAAGCTCAAGAGGTCCTATGGCTGCAAGTATTCGGACTGCAACGAAACATTCCGCGTCATCGTTTGATGTCTGGTTCTCGATTTATAAGTCAATTTATGTGGAATTTCGTTGTTATAACCTAGTCAGGAGGCAACCCTGAGTTGCTATATACTCTCTAAGGAAACAAGGCTAATATATGTAAAAACTGAGAAAATCGAGTTTTCTTACGAATCAAACGATTTTTTTAAATAATATTTAATACATAATGTACATACATACTTGATTTCAACAGACTGCTAATTTCTTTAGAGAATTTAGCAGGAAACAAACAAAAAAGCACTGACAATCACTACGTCGTGACGCTTCACACGTTTTATTTTTGTAAGAAGCGGCGTCAGGACTGGTCACACTAACATTGAACTCGTCACAATATGCACACAGCTTGAATGATCATTTGATCTTTGGATAACATATTATCCAGCGGGAAATATCGTCCCCAATGAATTTTATAGCTGAATTCTTCAATCAATTCACTAGCCAAATTATAAAAGGAAACGTCATGCAATGATTTAGTGAGTGAAGAGTCATGCAAGGTTTCCGCAGTTCATAGATTTGAACCCACTTTTTGCTTTGTGTGTAGAAAACAACAAGACAACAGCAATCAATTCACTAGCCAGATAATACAAGGAAATGACATGTTATGATTTAATAAGTGAAGAGTCATGCAAGGTTTCCTCAGTTCATAGATTTGAACCCATTTTCTGCTTTGTGTTTAGAAAACAACCCTTTCTGTCGTTGAATTAAAAATTGCTTTTGATATGGAAAATTATAAGATGAAAAAACTGTTGAAAAGTCATGTAGAAGTTCATCAGTTCATCGTCTATGTCCACTCATATGCTTTGTAAAGTGTGCACCGCCATTGTGTGTTTTGATATAAGTTGATTTTTTTTGTGTTCTCTGTGTTGACATTGTCTACTGACACTAAATATTATAAGAGGACTTATGAATTTCCATTAAAAAGAGGCAATCTCAGATTTTCTCAAAGTATTTCAGTTTTTTTGGTTAATCACCACTTCGCATATGAAGTGGTGATTAAGCAACAACCACTGACCTAGTGATTTAACTATAATTTAAAGTTCTAATTCTATATTTTTATTAACCAATCACAAATAATTCACAACACAACAGAGTTAATGAATTTTCCATTTATTTAATTTTCTTCACATTTTTCATATTGAATTAACTAATTGCTGAATAAACAACTATCTACTTCTATATCTTGTGATTTGATAATTGAATTTTCATAACCATTTTCATCAAAAATATTGAACTGATGAATAAACCACATATATTTATGCAGTGAATTCATAGATTATGCAACCACCATGTTTTTCATCATCTGGTTCGGTGAATAAACAACTTCCAATGAAGTAGTGATTTCGTTGGCGAATTTGCATCGGAATTTCAGCATGTGCTTCCCGCATAGGACATGCCCATGTTAATTTCATCAAAGGAATCAGCTGAAAAGTGGACGGTGCAGCTGCCATTCCTTAAGGAAAAAGCTGATTTTTCCTCAATGAATTTTTGAATTTTTCCCGCTGGGTAGTTAAACTTCAAATACCTTAGTGATTGCTTACTAATAGAACGTATATGTATGTATACATATTTTTAGCCATTACTTGCGATATATATATAGGTACTATATGGCAAGTTATGGATTCGTAAGCAAAATCGAACTCGATATAATAGTTTTCACTTACATTATGATGAAAGAGAACGCGAAAAAAGTGGGTCCCGCAATTCTGTTTGTCTGTCTGTCTATCCTTGCCGCTACAGCCTAAACGGCTGGAAGGATTTTCATCAAAATTGACACAAATGTACATTGGCACATTTTTATTTAATTTGGACAAAAATAACGGTACCTGCCATACAATTTTTTTTTTCGCCAAATAGGAAAATAATACTTTTCTCAACAACGGGTCCGAGGATTTTGTTAAAAAAAATTCAAAGAATCAAAATAAGGAAATGCTACTTTTTTAATAATGTTTTATTTTCCATTTTTGTTTTTTTTTGGTTTTTGATTTTCTCGAAAACCTTTAAGTTGAAATTTACAATCTTTTATGGTAAATCTTCTAAGAAGTGTAAACAATATTATGCATCAAAATTTAAAAAAAAAATTGAAAACTAAACATTTTGAGAACGACTTGGTCAATATTTTTAAAGCTAGGGTTAAAATATTTTTTTAATATTTTGTAGAATATTTGAAAAAATCATGTTTCTGAATTCAAAAATAACGGTACCTTTCATACAAATGTTGAAAAACCATTAAGAAAAAACTTATTTTTCTCGAAAACGACTCCAAGAATTTTGATAAAAAGAAGTGCGTTTACTATTTAAGGTATGGCCAATATTTTGATGAAAACAAATTTTACCAATAACGGTAACTGTCATAGAACTGTTTTTTTTTTTTTTTCGATGGACAAATTATTGGTCGTTGATCCAACAGAATTAAAATATATCTCAAATGAAAGGTCTTGTCCAGTACTTTATTTCATTATATCGAGGCAAGAACCAAGACCCCCGGAGAACAGAGATATAGCCACTTGAGTATGAGTATTGCAAACACCATATTTCAGTTTTTATTTCGAAATAATTGTCCATAACTTTTTATATAAAGAACATAGGAAAACGACATTGGTATTCAATAAACGGTAGTTTTCTCATCTTTCAAATAATAGCAAAGTTATTATACTACGTTTTATACTCTTTGAGATATTAAGTTTTAAAGTCTTGAAAAAAACTTTTTTAGCACTGTCTTTACACACCAATATCTTAAAAAATTCAGGGGTGACTTTTTTCTAGCACCAACGATAAACTATTTTTACGACATTTAATTAAACACACCAGAAAGTATCCTTTCCTCAATAAAAATACCTGCTTATATTTAAAAATTGCTTCAAAAGACGCCTTATTATGCTTATTGCTTATAGACCGAGAAAAGTAGATTCAATGTTTAAAACAAAGGAATTATACGGTCTAAGGACTGGTATCGACGTATAATTTCATTCTACATTTTAATCTACCTAAATAATTTAAATTAATTAAATATAAACACACTCTGGTTCGGTTGATTAAGTCATTATTTATTTAAAAAACTAAAAAAAAAACATCTACCGAACCGAAGTGTATGGTTTAAGTTTTTATTTTTGATGGTCATAAATATTTCTGCTACCATATAAGAAACGATTTCGAAAAACATATAACGCTTCGGGTAAACAACAAGTTGTATTAGTAAATAGTGGATAAACCACTTTTGCGGCGCCCGCTCGGCAGCGGACCTTGGTGGCGGAGGCACTTGGTGCATACCTTATTTGGTCACAGCGATAATATTTATTCTCATCAAACATAAAAACTTAACCATACACTCCGGTCCGGTAGACGTTTCTTTCTAGATTTTAAAATAAATAAAGACTTAATCGGCCGAACCAGAGTGTATTTGTATTTAACTAATTTAAATTAATTAGGTAGATTAAAATGTAGAGTGAAAATAGACCTCGATACTAGTCCTTAGACTGTATATACAGGGTGTCCCGTAAAGGATGGTCCAAACTAAATATGGTGGTAGGCCTGGTCGTGACCTTTCAGAATTTGGTAACTTGTTCATACCGAATCATAACGGTTTTCGAGTAACGGCTATTTTTCGAAATTTTAAAAAAACTTTACTTTAAACCAGTTTTTTTGCTAACCCTAGTCCTTAGACTGTATATACAGGGTGTCCCGTAAAGGATGGTCCAAACTAAATATGGTGATAGGCCTGGTCGTGACCTTTCAGAATTTGGTAACTTGTTCATACCGAATCATAACGGTTTTCGAGTAACGGCTATTTTTCGAAATTTTAAAAAAACTTTACTTTAAACCAGTTTTTTTGCTAACTTGTAAACTTTTGTTTTTTACAATTTTTACACTAAAACTTTGGCTAATAGTTTGACTTATGGTACTCAATAAAAAAATGTTCATTTACATCACCATTCAGTAAAATAAGTCAAACTATTAGCCAAAGTTTTAGTGTAAGAATTGTAAAAAACAAAAGTCAATTATGGACAGGGTGAGCAAAAAAAACTGGTTCAAAGAAAAGTTTTTTTAAAATTTTGAAAAATAGCCGTTACTCGAAAACCGTTATGATTCGGTATGAACAAGTTACCAAATTCTGAAAGGTCATGACCTGGCCTATCACCATATTCAGTTTGGACCATCCTTTACGGGACAACCTGTATATAATTTGTTTGTTTTTAACTTAGAATCTACTTTTCCCGGTCTATAAGCATTATAATCTGTCTTTTGAACAGTTTTTGTTTATAAGCAGGTATTTATTGAGCAAAGGACACTTTATTATATATTTAATTAAAGGCTTCAAAAATATCTTTTTGGTGGTCCTAAGAAAAGTATACGCCACCACTGAAGGTTTTCAGATATTGGTGTTTAAAGCCAGTGCTTAAAAAAGTTTTTATTCAAGACTTTAAAAATAATATCTCAAAGTGTATAAAACGTAGCTTAATAACTTTAGGTACTAATATTTGCAAGATGAGACAACTGCCCTTTTTTGATACTAAAACCATTTTCCTACGTCTTTTATATGAATAGTTATTTCGAAAAAAACTGAAATAATTATGGTGTTTGCAATTGCCAACTTCAGGCTCAAATATCTCGAGTTTTCCATTTACGATTTTGAAAATATTGTACTTATGTAAGAAGCAAGCTCAACATCTCCTTTCATTTGATACCAATTTCATTAGTGTTGGTCTAACGACCAGATTTCATACAAGTTTGCCCATCATCCTTTCTCGTTGACATCTAGTCCTATTTCAACCAAGAGCTCCTTAACAACTCAAATAATTTTGCATATACAAATTTCCAAAAAATATATTTTTGGATTTTTAAAAAAATATTGAAATTTTTTTTTTTGAAAATTCAGTATCTTGAAAACGGGCTAATGAATTTTTGTCTTATTTTGTGTAAAATTGTATTTTATTAAATACTAAATGTTGGTTGTAGTAGCCCGTAGCGTAATGGTTAGTGCGTTCGACTGTCACTCTGGATGTCTGGGATCGCTTCCCAGCCTCGTCCACCTAAAAACTAAAAAGTTTTTTTTCAGGGCTACTGCCTCTTGCGAGGAATTGACAAATCCTCCAAGAGTATCACTTGTCACGAATAAGTGCTTCTCGTCTAGCCGTTCGGAATCGGCATAAAATTGTAGGTCCCTTCCATTCCTGTCGAAAGGCGCACAAAGGAATGGTTGCGAGTTGTTAGTCACTAGGCCCTGGTTCTTCATGAGCCGTTGTGCCACCCGATTTATTTATTTTTATTTTTAATGTTGGTATACTAGATATTATTTTTGAAAATGAGCGAAAAATTTGATATTCAAGACAATTAATTTTTAAGAAAACCGATTCTTTATTTTTTATTTTGTATTATTATTTTTTTTCATAAATTCATATTTATCAAACAAATCAGTTGGCATCCTTGATTTTGAGCTCTAACTCTCAAAAATAATAAATGTATAGTAATTTAAAGTAATAATTTATTTTTTTTTTTTTTAATGATATCATAATATTTTGGAACCAATAGCTATAAATGTACTTGTTCATCATTAAAAAAAAAAAAAATAAATTATTACTTTAAATTACTATACATTTATTATTTTTGAGAGTTAGAGCTCAAAATCAAGGATGCCAACTGATTTGTTTGATAAATATGAATTTATGAAAAAAAATAATAATACAAAATAAAAAATAAAGAATCGGTTTTCTTAAAAATTAATTGTCTTGAATATCAAATTTTTCGCTCATTTTCAAAAATAATATCTAGTATACCAACATTAAAAATAAAAATAAATAAATCGGGTGGCACAACGGCTCATGAAGAACCAGGGCCTAGTGACTAACAACTCGCAACCATTCCTTTGTGCGCCTTTCGACAGGAATGGAAGGGACCTACAATTTTATGCCGATTCCGAACGGCTAGACGAGAAGCACTTATTCGTGACAAGTGATACTCTTGGAGGATTTGTCAATTCCTCGCAAGAGGCAGTAGCCCTGAAAAAAAACTTTTTAGTTTTTAGGTGGACGAGGCTGGGAAGCGATCCCAGACATCCAGAGTGACAGTCGAACGCACTAACCATTACGCTACGGGCTACTACAACCAACATTTAGTATTTAATAAAATACAATTTTACACAAAATAAGACAAAAATTCATTAGCCCGTTTTCAAGATACTGAATTTTCAAAAAAAAAAATTTCAATATTTTTTTAAAAATCCAAAAATATATTTTTTGGAAATTTGTATATGCAAAATTATTTGAGTTGTTAAGGAGCTCTTGGTTGAAATAGGACTAGATGTCAACGAGAAAGGATGATGGGCAAACTTGTATGAAATCTGGTCGTTAGACCAACACTAATGAAATTGGTATCAAATGAAAGGAGATGTTGAGCTTGCTTCTTACATAAGTACAATATTTTCAAAATCGTAAATGGAAAACTCGAGATATTTGAGCCTGAAGTTGGCAATTGCAAACACCATAATTATTTCAGTTTTTTTCGAAATAACTATTCATATAAAAGACGTAGGAAAATGGTTTTAGTATCAAAAAAGGGCAGTTGTCTCATCTTGCAAATATTAGTACCTAAAGTTATTAAGCTACGTTTTATACACTTTGAGATATTATTTTTTAAAGTCTTGAATAAAAACTTTTTTAAGCACTGGCTTTAAACACCAATATCTGAAAACCTTCAGTGGTGGCGTATACTTTTCTTAGGACCACCAAAAAGATATTTTTGAAGCCTTTAATTAAATATATAATAAAGTGTCCTTTGCTCAATAAATACCTGCTTATAAACAAAAACTGTTCAAAAGACAGATTATAATGCTTATAGACCGGGAAAAGTAGATTCTAAGTTAAAAACAAACAAATTATATACAGGTTGTCCCGTAAAGGATGGTCCAAACTGAATATGGTGATAGGCCAGGTCATGACCTTTCAGAATTTGGTAACTTGTTCATACCGAATCATAACGGTTTTCGAGTAACGGCTATTTTTCAAAATTTTAAAAAAACTTTTCTTTGAACCAGTTTTTTTTGCTCACCCTGTCCATAATTGACTTTTGTTTTTTACAATTCTTACACTAAAACTTTGGCTAATAGTTTGACTTATTTTACTGAATGGTGATGTAAATGAACATTTTTTTATTGAGTACCATAAGTCAAACTATTAGCCAAAGTTTTAGTGTAAAAATTGTAAAAAACAAAAGTTTACAAGTTAGCAAAAAAACTGGTTTAAAGTAAAGTTTTTTTAAAATTTCGAAAAATAGCCGTTACTCGAAAACCGTTATGATTCGGTATGAACAAGTTACCAAATTCTGAAAGGTCACGACCAGGCCTATCACCATATTTAGTTTGGACCATCCTTTACGGGACACCCTGTATATACAGTCTAAGGACTAGGGTTAGCAAAAAAACTGGTTTAAAGTAAAGTTTTTTTAAAATTTCGAAAAATAGCCGTTACTCGAAAACCGTTATGATTCGGTATGAACAAGTTACCAAATTCTGAAAGGTCACGACCAGGCCTACCACCATATTTAGTTTGGACCATCCTTTACGGGACACCCTGTATATACAGTCTAAGGACTAGTATCGAGGTCTATTTTCACTCTACATTTTAATCTACCTAATTAATTTAAATTAGTTAAATACAAATACACTCTGGTTCGGCCGATTAAGTCTTTATTTATTTTAAAATCTAGAAAGAAACGTCTACCGGACCGGAGTGTATGGTTAAGTTTTTATGTTTGATGAGAATAAATATTATCGCTGTGACCAAATAAGGTATGCACCAAGTGCCTCCGCCACCAAGGTCCGCTGCCGAGCGGGCGCCGCAAAAGTGGTTTATCCACTATTTACTAATACAACTTGTTGTTTACCCGAAGCGTTATATGTTTTTCGAAATCGTTTCTTATATGGTAGCAGAAATATTTATGACCATCAAAAATAAAAACTTAAACCATACACTTCGGTTCGGTAGATGTTTTTTTTTTAGTTTTTTAAATAAATAATGACTTAATCAACCGAACCAGAGTGTGTTTATATTTAATTAATTTAAATTATTTAGGTAGATTAAAATGTAGAATGAAATTATACGTCGATACCAGTCCTTAGACCGTATAATTCCTTTGTTTTAAACATTGAATCTACTTTTCTCGGTCTATAAGCAATAAGCATAATAAGGCGTCTTTTGAAGCAATTTTTAAATATAAGCAGGTATTTTTATTGAGGAAAGGATACTTTCTGGTGTGTTTAATTAAATGTCGTAAAAATAGTTTATCGTTGGTGCTAGAAAAAAGTCACCCCTGAATTTTTTAAGATATTGGTGTGTAAAGACAGTGCTAAAAAAGTTTTTTTCAAGACTTTAAAACTTAATATCTCAAAGAGTATAAAACGTAGTATAATAACTTTGCTATTATTTGAAAGATGAGAAAACTACCGTTTATTGAATACCAATGTCGTTTTCCTATGTTCTTTATATAAAAAGTTATGGACAATTATTTCGAAATAAAAACTGAAATATGGTGTTTGCAATACTCATACTCAAGTGGCTATATCTCTGTTCTCCGGGGGTCTTGGTTCTTGCCTCGATATAATGAAATAAAGTACTGGACAAGACCTTTCATTTGAGATATATTTTAATTCTGTTGGATCAACGACCAATAATTTGTCCATCGAAAAAAAAAAAAAACAGTTCTATGACAGTTACCGTTATTGGTAAAATTTGTTTTCATCAAAATATTGGCCATACCTTAAATAGTAAACGCACTTCTTTTTATCAAAATTCTTGGAGTCGTTTTCGAGAAAAATAAGTTTTTTCTTAATGGTTTTTCAACATTTGTATGAAAGGTACCGTTATTTTTTAATTCAGAAACATGATTTTTTCAAATATTCTACAAAATATTAAAAAAATATTTTAACCCTAGCTTTAAAAATATTGACCAAGTCGTTCTCAAAATGTTTAGTTTTCAATTTTTTTTTTAAATTTTGATGCATAATATTGTTTACACTTCTTAGAAGATTTACCATAAAAGATTGTAAATTTCAACTTAAAGGTTTTCGAGAAAATCAAAAACCAAAAAAAAAACAAAAATGGAAAATAAAACATTATTAAAAAAGTAGCATTTCCTTATTTTGATTCTTTGAATTTTTTTTAACAAAATCCTCGGACCCGTTGTTGAGAAAAGTATTATTTTCCTATTTGGCGAAAAAAAAAATTGTATGGCAGGTACCGTTATTTTTGTCCAAATTAAATAAAAATGTGCCAAAGTAATAATTTATTTTTTTTTTTTTTAATGATATCATAATATTTTGGAACCAATAGCTATAAATGTACTTGTTCATCATCAATTTCTAGAAACGTATAGGCATTAAGCTCAAAAATTAATGGCACGAATTATTATACTCGTTTTTGTAAAGTGTCATTTCTCTTAAAGTTTTGAACTGTAATTTGCGTTTCTCCTATTTGGGCTTTATTAATGTTAAATTATTATAGATGCACGTGTAATACAATTTTACTGTTCTATATTCGTAGTTTATTCCAAAACAAATTTTATCGATAAAATTGGTCACGCAATTTGGGTGAAAGAAGTAAAAAGTTCAAAAAACCTTATACAACCAATATAAAAACAAAAAATGGAAGTCATTAAACCAAATCCTTAAGGGTTAACCGAAAAAAAAAAAAAAAAAGAGC